>CM063449.1:26180000-27430000 GCA_032191425.1 Lymantria dispar
CTTTTCGAAATCTGTGACAAACAAATTCGATGACTGACGAAAGCTGTGGCATACATTTTCATACTCTAAATATTGTGGCGTTAACCGTGCGCGTCAGCTAAACTTGATCAATCATGCGCGGCTGCGATCGGCTACAATGTACGGAGATAAACTTGTAAATATATTTTTTTTGTTGCATATATTTTTATTATTATGTGCAGTATGGTGCAATATGGTGAACGCAGTAAGAGGCCGCGGCAAAGTAGTATTTGTTTAGCCGGAAGTCATTATTTCAATATTTCCATTATCTTGTTTCTTTAATTTATTTATTTATAATTTTTACACACATATTATTTATATTTGTTTTATTATGTGATATTTATTAATATCCGTGGTTGTTTATTAATCATAACCAGTAAAGTTACTTAAAAGTACATAATGACAACATATATTTATAATTAACTGATATCCGTGAGTCACAGAACAGGGTTGCCAGCGGAAGATGAGTGTTGGGTGATACCCAGCTAATGCTGAGATGGTGACCCTTTCGGCAGGACATGTATTAGTCCGCTTTTAGTCTGCTACTAATCCTTCAGACTATTGTGGTCGTACACTTTTACGTAACGAAAATATATCAGTGTATGTTGACGCAGCGTTAAGCACATGTAGACCGCGTGTGAGTGGTGCTTGCTGTAACAAGTTGGTGCGAGACCGTGGCACGTCCAAGAGTGGTGGCCACCGCCGCTTACCAACGTACTCGTCTGGTACATTGATAAATATTATTAGAAGATAGCCGAAAATATTACTTTATACCAGACTAGAGCAACTGATGTCGTCTGATTAACAATTGACTTGACTCCCTGCAAAGACGGGCTGTTCGAATCGTCGGGGATCCCAATCTTACGGACAGATTGGAGTCGCTGGAGCAGCGGAGAGACTTTAGGTCGCTCTGTGTACTCTACCGACTCTTTCACGGGGAGTGCTCCGAGGAACTGTTTGACTTGGTACCACCGTCACCATTCTACCAACGTACCACTCGACATCGTAGGAGGGTTCATCCATTTCACCTGGAAACGTTATGGTCTTCAACTGTACGTTTCCAGCGATCATTTCTCCCACGTATGTGCAAGCTCTGGAATGAACTACCTGCTGCTGTGTTTCCCGAGCGCTATGACATGTCCTTCTTTAAACGAGTTTTAAGAAGAGTATTTCCTTCACGGTAGGCAGTGGCCTGGCTGTGCCCCTGGTAAAGCAAAGGTCCATGTGCAGCAGTTTCATTTACCATCATGTGTGCTGCTTGCTCGTTTGCCACCGTTGGCAATAAAAAAAATATATATTCCAAAGGAGGATTGACAAGCGGTCGGACATAAAATTATTGCTAATAACTTTCACAATATGTATTACGAAAGAGGAGTACATATTGTGTTAACCCTAAATAATTAGAATAGGAACAGGATGATGATGATGAGAAAGACTTCCTTTCACTCCTTCATTTTACACAAATAACGAAGAAATATTATTATTATATCTGCCGTATACTTCGTCATATAAAAAGGCTTAAGACGTGAAAAATGTTTATAATTATATCAAAAATTATTACGAATTATTAAAAAAAAATCTGTTTCATCTAAGTTCGACCTACACACCTTGGATTAAAACGGCCATATGTAGGTGTAGTGCATCTAGTAGAAATATTTCATCATCATCATCATCATCATTTCAGCCTATCGCCGTCCACTGCTGGACGTAAGCCTCCCTCATGTTGCGCCACAATGAGCGGTCCTGTGCCGCCTGCATCCAACGACGCCCAGCTACTTTAACTAGGTCATCGGTCCACCTAGTGGGGGGGCGTCCTACACTGCGTCGTCCGATACGTGGTCGCCACTCGAGAACCTTTCTTCCCCAGCGGTTGTCGGTTCGTCGAGCGATGTGGCCTGCCCATTGCCACTTCAGCGTGCTAATTCTTCGTGCTATGTCGGTTACACCCGTTCTTCTGCGGATTTCCGTATTCCGGATTCTATCTCGCAGAGAAATCCCGAGCATAGCCCGCTCCATAGCACGCTGAGCGACTTTGAGCCTTGATATGAGGCCTACATTTAGGGACCACGTTTCCGTGCCGTAAGTCATCACTGGTAACACACACTGGTCAAAGACCTGTGTTTTCAGATACTGAGGTATGTTGGACGAGAAGATCCTCTTAAGTTTCCCGAACGCTGCCCAACCGAGTTGGATTCGTCGGCTGATCTCTTTCTCGAAATTGGATCTACCTAACTGGACTGTTTGTCCTAGGTAAACATAGTGATCGACAACTTCAAGAATCGCATTGCCAACTAGGACCGGTACAGAAATGACATGGGCATTTGACATGACTTTCGTCTTGTCCATGTTCATTCGTAAACCCACTAGTTGGGATACCCTGCTGAGATCATTGAGCATTGTGCCAAGGTCCTCCATGGATTCTGCCATAACGACTATATCGTCCGCATATCGAAGGTGAGTGATGTATTCGCCGTTAATGTTGATGCCGAGTCCAGTCCAGTCTAAGAGCTTGAAGACATCTTCCAGTGCAGTGGTGAACAGTTTCGGAGAGATAACATCTCCCTGTCACGCCTTTCTGCAACTGGATCGGTTTCGTACTCTTATCCCGGATACGGACTGACATTGTGGCGTTCCTATACAAACACTTCAGCACTTCGATATAGCGATAGTCGATTTGGCACCGCTGAAGGGACTGCAGCACCGCCCAAGTTTCGACTGAATCAAAGGCTTTGCTGAGCTTTGTCACCCTTCTTGAAAAACAGCACCACCACACTCCTGGTCCACGACTCTGGAACGTCGCCCCCGAGGATAACGGAATTAAATAGCTTCTGAAGGGCTATTAAGACTGGCTTGCCGCCCGCCTTCAGAAGCTCTGCCGTAATTCCGTCATCTCCCGGTGCCTTACCGTTACGTAGTTGTTTGAGAGCCATTCTGATCTCGTACAAGCTAATGTCCGGGATTTCTTCGGTATAGTGCTGAGTTAGCTTGGATCTGGGATCTTGGACCAAGCCGACAACGGGATTTCGGGATGATTTGTATAACTGTCCATAGAACCTTTCGACCTTTCCCAAGATCTCACTTTGGGATGAAATGACAGTACCATCGTCGGTCTTCAGCTTAGTCATTTGACTTTGCCCAATGGACAGTTCTTGTGCGAACACTTTTGAGCCACGATTCCGCTCTATCGCTTCTTTAATACGGAGCGTATTAAATCGGCGAATATCGCGACGCACAGACCTGGAGATCTGCCTATTTAGCTGCTTATGTTTGGACCAATCGGCTGAAGACTGCACCGTCATTTCTTTTCTCCGCCCCATGAGCTCGAGAGTCTGGTCAGAAAGTTTTTTAGGTCTATTAACGCGGTGAGTCTTGAAAAATTTCGACCCAACCGCGTGGACAGTTTCCACGAACCTGTTGTTCATATCGTTCGGAGATTCGCATTCATCCAGACCTTGGAAGCGATTGTGTAATTCGAGTTGAAAGCCTTCGAGGTTCTGGTATTGGATAGATGTAGGTCGGAGTGTAGACTTCATCAAGCGTGACCGCTCGACTTTTGTGTGGATATTCAATGTGGCTCGTACCATCCGGTGATCGCTCCCAGTTTTAATCCTGCTGATCACTGAGACATCATTGAATATCTGTCGTTTGTCTGACAAGATGAAGTCTATCTCGTTTTTTGTTGAACCATCGGGGCTAATCCAGGTCCATTTCCTTTGTGGCTGCTTCCTGAAGAAGGAATTCATCATAAAGAAGCTTTCCTTCTCCAGAAAATCAGCCAGTTTCTGGCCCCTCTGGTTTCTCTGTCCATATCCATGTTTCCCCACTCTCAACTCATCATCACTCCCTTTGCCTATTTTCGCGTTAAAGTCTCCCATGACTACCGTGAAGTGGGTTTTGGACGTGTGTATGGCTTTCGAGATGTCCTCGTAAAATGCCTCCACCTCGTCGTCGGAGTATGTCGAGGTCGGTGCGTATACCTGTATAACCTTCAGCGAATACCTCTTGGTAATTCTGAGTATAAGGTACGCTACCCTTGTCGACACACTCTCGATCCTCTCCACGTTGTCTACGAGAGATCTACGAACGATAAACCCTATACCACCTTGGGACGGGTGATCGCCCTCCCGGTAGAAGAGCAAGTTTCCAGACTGGAGGATTATCGTGCCCTCGCCCTCTCTTCGCACTTCTGATAATCCTACAATGTCCCAGCGGATTTTGCTCAATTCCTCTTCCAGCTCGATGACCCTCTCGTCAGTCCTGAGTGTCCGAATGTTGTGCGTTACCAGGGCCAAGGGTCGTTTTTGTTGGTAGCCGGATCGCTGCCGGAGATTCCTCGCACCCCCCGCTCCACCACTACTGGGCCCGCCACCAAAATGAGCCCGTAGAGTACCGGAGCCGCCGTGACTTGGGGCCATTTTTTTATTGTACGCCATTTCTAACAAAGGGGATATTGCCGTAATCGCCACGCTTAGCAGGCGGGTTGGCGATCGCAGTATAGGTGTTTTACGTTTCCCAGGAGAGAGCTGCTGCCCTGCTCTCCTGGTGAACCCTCAGCCGATTTTTACGACTCCCACGGGCAAGTAAGGGGTGGCGACATATGTATTCTCTCTACTGTAGAAATATTTACAATAAATAATTGCCTAGGTGCACATATGATTCTTGGAAAATTAAAAATATCTCGTAAAGTTCGATTGCAAAAGGAATGCCTAAGAAACCAAATAATAAAACCCGTTTTAGGTTTTAAGAATAGTAACTTGAAAATATGATTCTTGATATTTTATATTTCTTAATTGAAAACGTCATCAGAATAAAAAAATATTGTCTTTCTCCTGTGCAAAAAATAGCAAACATTATCATTTGCTTGCTCTCCGTGCTTCGAAGTGCAAGAAAGTTTAAGTCGTACTGTTCCATTGAAGTATGAGAGTGACGGAATACTTCTAATCTTTGCCTGCGCACATTCTTGTGCATTAAATGATAGCTTCTATTTACACTGTCTATGATCGAAATGGGACTAAGATAATATTTTAATAATGCATTAGGATATCCGAAAGGTACCACTAGGTGGGTCCTTGACCCGTATATACCATTATAAAAACACAAAACTAAACATAGTTATCCTCTTTCGTACTTCTAACTATATTTTTATATGTGGTGACGGAGAAAGAATATAATTCACCACAACCTTTCTTGTCTATAAGTATTGTAAGAGACGATCAAGGGATAAGATGTGCAAACAACATATCTGCTAGAAAAGGACATCTCAAATTTAAACCCTTTATCAAACCATTTAATTAGGTCAATTTCCCTCTAATTATCAAGGAGGCTCGAACCGGGTAATGGGACGTATATGATTTGATATATAACATAGTAATGATTGAAATTGCTAATACAAAACAAACATATATCTACGAAGCTTATTTACTGAGATAATACTGTTTGTTCCGTTTCCTGTGGGAATCGATCAAGCGTCTCGGACGAACGCTTATATCTCTGATTTTGTGTTATTAATACTGTTTCTGTGCTATGTCGACTTGGAATCGTTTGTGATTTGCAAAGGGATTTTGTTGTACTAAGACCTAAGACTAAGAAGTTTTACTTTTTACATCAATGAAATGAAATTTTTCAATGTAGTCGAGCATGCCTGTTTATAAACGAACCAATCACTTCACATAAACCCCTATACGCGATATTTATATAAAATTACTGAACAATGTTGAATTTGAAAACTGCTTTATAATTAGATAAAGTATTAGAGACGTTCCGTGTGGGGACGGAGTAAGAATACAGTTCACCACTCCCTATCTTGCCCGTGGATGTCGTAAAAGACGACCAAGGGATATAACATGCAACAGCTGTGCAAGAGAAGGGAAACTTGATATGAAATCTTATACCAACACGGCTGACCAGCATGGTAGGTCCAATATCCTCCCATTGTGGAGGAGGCCCGAGCCTCTCATACTCGCATAAATATCAGAGAGCATTATGTATGTATGTACTTCATTTACATAGATCGACATAATAAACTTTAAAAACGGCGCTTTGTTAATTGCTTGCTTGTTCTTAAAGAATCGATATTCTTTAAAGTTTTAAAGTAAAGCAAAGTTTTAAATTATTGAGCAATTAATATTACAACATCCACGAATGATAGTTACAAATTTTAAGCGAAATAATTGTTTGTCCATCCATCAATTAGACCATCAACGTTGAACATAAGCCTCACCAATAGGGGGAAAGCCATTATAGCGGCATTTGGCAACTGGTTTGACGGATTATTGATCGCAATTGGTAAAAGTATTTTTTATGTGTCTCAGTATTTTAAATCAATTTCAAGTTAAATCTATCATTTCATCATCACAATTCATATGCGGCTTTCATATTCACTGCTGGGCTCAAACCTCTTCTACAATGGGAGGGAAATTAACGCTGGTCAGACGAGCTGGTATAAGATTTTATTGTGAATTTTTCTTCTCTTGCATAGATATTATCCGCATATTATAATCTCCTAGTCTTTTACTATACCAACAGATAAGAAAGGATGATGAATAGTATTCTTACTCCGTTACCACATGGAATTAAAAAAAAAGAAAGTACTTAATATTTACTTTAAAATTTTGTATCGTTAATTATTTTTGAACTTTTCATAATATATTTTATTCTTAGATTTTAGATTTCAATATACTTTTAGGAAAAAATACATTATACAAAGTGGACCAAGGAAGTATGAAAAATAGTAACATTTACTTGGTTGTTTGCTAATTAATTTATAATCCAAAAAATATATAATGTACGAAGGTACTGAAAGAGATCATTTTAATAATAAATAAAAATCATACAATGTTTACATGTCCGTTAATTAATAGAAAAAGATAGTTGAATATTTTCATTATTATTTAGTATTTGTTTCAGTAAGGAGAGCCCTCTGGGAGACAACATGGAGTCTGTAGAATAAACATGTACAAGTATTATCTCGATATTATTATGTATCCGTATTTCATATTATCTAAAAATTGTATTATCTAGAAATTCGTGATGTTATACTATCTATTGTCATTAGGGCGATACATGAAATTTTAAAATACAAATGTTACATGTTCGTCAAATTAAACGTTAGTTAAAATAAAATTTATTTCTTTTAATTAATATCCTCCTATCCTCCTATTAATATCCTCATCATCAACATCACAGTTCATATACGTCCATTACTGGACACGAGCCTCCTCCACATTGATAGGGAAATTGACCTACTACGGCACCCTGGTGAGAGGGGTTGGTATAGTGGTCTAAGATCCCGCTATACAACGACCTTCACCGAGATGTTTATTTGATGAAACTTATTTTTTATTTAATTTAATATATCAATAAATATATTGCATATGGGTTGCCTAACAAATTTTAGTCCAGAGTATGATTAATTAATAATAATTTTTTTTTGAACATTGCACCGGTTTGATTATTAGACAAATTCTATACCAGTCGAAAGTATGAAGCTCATAGAATATGCAAACGTCGATCAGACCGGTGCAAAATGCTAGTATCGATTTATCTGTTTATACTTGGCTACCCGAGAGTTGTAACCGGAAAAGAATAGGCAATCTAACGTTTGCATATTCCATGGGCTTCATGCGTTCCATTAATATAGAATTTGTCTAATAATCAAACCAGTTTTTTTTTTGCCACAAAAATGGATCGTTAAACACGTTAAAAGCATACAACAAATAATATCACCGTAAGAAATAAGATTCAATTTTCTAAATTAAATAATAAAATTAAGAAATGAATTCATAGAAATCTGATAATTACTTACCTAATTACTCCTGAAGTGGCAATGGGCAGGCCACATCGCTCGACGAACCGACAACCGCTGGGGAAGAAAGGTTCTCAAGTGGCGACCACGTATCGGACGACGCAGTGTAGGACGCCCTCCCTCCAGGTGGACTGACGACCTGGTGAAAGTTGCTGGACGTCGTTGGATGCAGGCGGCACAGGACCGCACTTTGTGGCGCAACATGAGGGAGGCCTGCGTCTAGCAGTGGACGGCGATAGGCAGCAATGATGATGATGATAATTTATCCTACCTAATTATAAAATCATATAATTACGAATCCTATTGACCAGTGTAGTATAAGAGTTCAATATGCAGGAGGCTCGTGATACGTAGCGAGTCATGTATAGGCTGAGGATGTAGAATCAGGTTATGGCCTAGCCGTACGCTATTCTTTCCATCCGGGGTGACGAAAGGGCGGCACGCGGTCCTATAACCTACCGTATTTCCTCCTCTTTACCACCGGGCCGAACACTAAGTATGGTATAGAGTTTCAAGTTTTCCTTGTTTTACACAGATGTTATGTGCATATTATATCCCATATTCGTCTTTTACGAAATCCACAGGCAAGATTGGGAGTGGTGAATTGTATTCTTACTCCGTCACCACACGAAAGTTTCAAAATATAGTTGGCATTAATTTTTCTTTCATCATAGTATTCAGTGGTATTTCATTTAGATTGATTTTGCGGACATATATAGCGACGTCACATTAAATGTTCGTCCCAATGATTATAATCTGTATACGATGTCATCTACAGCTGAGTTGGTAATAATATTTGTTTTGCCAATTTTATATTACGATTGATATTATTTGCAAGTATAAAAATAAACTACCTATGTATATTGTTTATGGAAATTAGTTTCAACGGATGTCAATGTAAAACTGCTATCGCATACATGGGAATAGCGATTTTAATATCGAAAAATACATAGTTGACTAGATAATAGTAAGATAGAAGATATTATATATAGAGATAAAGATACTGTTAATTACTCAAATATTCTTTTGAAAAAAAAATGTGACAGCTAAGGCCGCGTGTCCACGGCAAGAAAAATCGCTGTGTCTATGCAAGAGTTCGTGTCGTTACCAACTACACACGACTAGTGCACTCTGCGTCGGCGCTGCACAAGATAAAAATCTTGCCGGCGCTAGACACGATGCGATCTATAGGGGTCGGGGGGCGGCATGTACAGTGCTCATGATTTTCATACGAAAATAAAGGACGAACTTTGCCTCACACTATCGCAGTTCAAAGTAGAAGTTAGGATACTCCTGTTTTTAACTTAACATAGGATGCACCCAGTATTTTCTATTGGAGTTAGTTTTCTTTTTGTTTTTCTATACATATAATAGCCAATCACTATTTTTTTTGCTTGGTAGTTAACATTATTGCCCACAATTACATGACACGATGTACTTCGTACAATGTCTCAACCATGACTGAACGAAACAATTCGTAACGTGACTTACTAGATTTTTCTTGTCTGCAACAGACATGACACTCTTTCGTGCATAGACTCGACAAAATTCTTCTCATGTACATGAACATTTTCACGGACACGACAAATTTTTTGCTGTGCACATGCGGCCTAAATGTTTTATTACATACTACAATTAATATTTGTAATGTATTCAAAGCAAGACAAATTAATGACAAATTAAAAAATGTTACGAATCTATTTTTTATATTAAAATTGCTGTGTGGCCGTGGCCACCAGGCCACGAATACCATTCGCCTTTACCTTGCTCGTGATGTCGTAAAAGACGACTTCGGCTCGGCCAACTCGATGTAATTGCCGTCTGGTCAACAATCACATTTCCAAGGAACGTTGACAACAGGCAGACGGCCGATCATAAAATAATTACCAAAGCTTTTGCAATATATACTATAAAAAAAGAGTACACATTGAGTGGACGTAATTGGAACAAGAGTTGAAAAATGGTGATACTCAAACTCAAAATACAATTAACGCAGTATATTCAAGAACAAAGCATAAAGATCAATCAACTTTTGCATCAATGACTCCTATATATTCTAATAAATATATCTATAGTTATGCCTTTATGTTGTTGAAATAACATTTGAAGTAATTATTATACTTATTACTATTGATGTATATATAACTTGTTAAAGATATGTACTGTTAAAGTAAAATATTGCGAGTGATCGGATTGGCAATTAGTCCAGCCACCCTAAAAGAGACCACCACGTGTTCGCGACATCTCGACGGCGAAAGACGCAAGGGCGTCGATTCGATAAGGCACCCACAATGATAGCCCAACGAACAGGTCATTGATAACCAGGACAGATACTGCATGGCGTGTGATAGGTAATGGAATCGCGCCCCATTTTCTTCCGTCGCCCTGACAGATCGGACGAGGTGTGACAATACCATGGCTTGTCCTCAAAAAGGCCTCCTGACATAGAGTTTTATTTCGAGTTTGCCTTGTCTTGTTGTGATGTTATCGACTTATATTATCATCATCATCAGCCTATCATTTCAGTCTATCGCTGTCCATTGCTGAACATAGGCCTCTTTCACATTACAACATAGAGAGCGGTCCTGTGCAGCCTGCATCTAATGACGCCCAGTAACTTTCAGCAGGTCATCGATCTACCTAGTAGGGGGGCGTCCTACACTGCATCGTCTGATACGTGGTCGCCACTCTAGAACTTTTCTTCCCCAGCGATTGTCGGTTCGTCGAGCGATGTGGCCTGCCCATTTCCACTTACTATATACAGCCTCTATACTATTATTGAATCCGTGATAGAGGAATTGATCATAACTTCTTAAATTCTGTTTATAAGGAAAATTAGTGGTAGTGTAAAAAAGTTACAAAGTACATTTGATAAAACAAAACGAGAAAGCAATCGCTGATCTCAAGAGTATAATCACTGCCGACACCAGCCGTATTTAGGGTCGCTTTATATTGCTCAGAAGACGAACCTGGGATTTGCCTATCGCACGCAATCGTGGACCATAAGCCACTTGAAGCGTTTCTCTAAATCGAACCCCGGGGAATCTGGTAAATCCTTGTTCGTATCTTTTCAATAAAATTCTATTTCGTTGTATGTGGAGATTTGTTTTATTTCGGTTAGATTGCTTATTTCTGTTAGAATTTATTAACCATTAGAAACATATTACGAACAGTGTCCTAAAACTAAAGATAAAGTAAACTCTGCGAAGATATTTAATCTCGAAACTAATTATTTCGATTCTTATAAATCTGGCAGGATGGTGTAGTCTGTATACAATTGCAGCACAATTGACATACACTATCTAAATGCCATTTTCTGATCGGCATACGATCACATTCACAATAGTAGAAGCCAAAATGGACAGATCTTATGAGATCTCAAGTAGACGAATAGACCAAAAAGGAGAATGTTTTTCAACCGCCACCTCCATCCATGAGACGACTGCCTTGCAGAACACAGTAATGGTATTCCATTTCCTGATGCTGTTTTGGTGATGGTCGATAGCGTCAGATTGGCACTGATTATGGCGACGAGTTTACGACGCTGCTTTGCACAGGCTATACAGATCACAAGGATCTTCTCCCTCTCTATAACCGTGTGCAGGAACTTGCCAACTTTGTTGCCCCAAAGTAATTCCTTTGATTGCAGACGAGCAAATATTCCAACTGATACAAATCTTAACTGTCACCGCGATTAATTTAGGACCATAGCTATATCGGTGTTTAGAGTAAGGTGGTGTTCCAGCTCCGGCTCTCTAAACCAACCGAATAGCTGTAAACTACTGATACAAATCCAAATATTCCAACTGATACAAATCTTAACTCTCACCGCGATTAATCTAAGACCATAGCCATATAGGTGTTTAGAGTAGGGTGGTGTTTCAGCCCCATCTCTCTAAACCAACCGAATAGCTGTAAACTACAATAATCGATTAGGATACTAAGTCAAAAAAGAAAAGTTCAACATGATTTTCTACAAATACATCAAGTTGAGTCGGCAATCCGCAGAAGAACGGGTGTAACCAACATAGCACGAGGAATTAGCACGCTGAAGTGGCAATGGAAAGGCCACATAGCTCGAAGAACCAACAACCGCTGGGGAAGAAAGGTTCTTGAGTGGCGAATATGTATCGGACGACGCAGTGTAAGACGTCCCCCCACTAGGTGGACCGACGAGTTGGTGAAAGTTGCTGCGCGTCGCTAGATGCAGGCGGCACAGCACCGCAGTCTGTGGCGTAACATGAGGTAGGCTTACGTCCAGCAGTGGACGGCGCTAGGCTGAAATGATGATGATAACGATGACAGCAAGTTATCTCACCAATTTATTAAGCTTTATTGGATGATCATCTATATATATAAAAATAAATCTCTATTTCCCTTGGTCATCGCATCACGCGTGAACGAATGGAACAATTTCGGTAATTCTTTTTTCGTTGTGTTTAATATTGTCAGGAGAATGTTCTTATGAAAGAAAACAATAAGAAAGTTGAGCAAAACATTAGAAAATTTGAGCAAACCTTACAACAATATTAATTTTATGTGATTGTTAAATGTTTGACATAACGGCCAGTCATTTGAAATAAACGTCAGCTATTGAATGCGCGCTGCAAATATCGTTTAACATAGATGGATCGGTTAATACATGGTTTATTCATCGTTTCATGTAATTTCATTTCAATTATAGAGTAAGTTTTTGAGAAATGTTTTTTCATTACGTTTATACTCGTATTTAAAGTTTAATTTAATATAGAGATTTTGGTTGGTTTTAATATACTGTTTTCATTGATTTGACAAAACAAAGAATATAATTATTATTTTTTTTAATTTTAACAGATTGTTTTTAAAAATGTCAGCAATCAAACGTACAAACAATACCCGGGGTTTAACCCTTATCAAGTTGTATTTAATTATAACGTGGAAATCAATTAGTTTTGACATCAAATTGTTGCTATTGGATATTTTTTTATTAATTATACAATAGTTAAGACATGACAGCGTTTGTCGAGTCAGCTAGTATCTATATAAAAACTGACTTTACAAATGATCCTAATTTAATATTTCCTCTATTTAATATAGGTAATTTATTGTGTACAACCTATTAACATTCCCACATAGAGTTTTATTTTAAATACTTTTGCGTAACTTCCTAACAACCGAAAGTCGAGCTTGCAGTAGATTTTTATCTCAACGTATTTCTAATTTAAGTTTTGTAAGGCTTTGTTCTTCAGCATTAAGCGGGTGATAGAGGACTGAAAATTAATTGGTAGGAGGGCAGGCTTTCGACAAGAGCGAGTATTTTGCATTTTGGACAAAACTTTGTATGGCTTTCTTGTTGTGATATTATTTAGTTATTATGAGGACGGTCTAATTTGGTCTTGAAGTTTACTTTATGACGATAGAAAAGGAAATTATAAAAAGATACTTAGCAATAAATCCTTATATTGCTGTGGACTTTACATAATATACAACTAATTAATATATGAATACTTTATGAATACTCAAATATGTTTGGAATTAATGCCCGTAATAACTTATGAATACTCAGAACAACATAAAAAAAGATGTTACGTACTTCTTTTAATAAGAAAGTAGCGTTATAAAAGTAGGATTCATCATTATCATCATCTCAGCCCATATACGTCCCACTGTTGGGCTCGGGCCTCCTCCACCATGGGAGGGAAATTGATCTACTATACCACGCTGGTCAAACGTGTTGCTGTTTTGTTTCGAGTTTTCCTTCTCTTGCCTTAAATATTATATGCCTTATCCCCCTTAGTTGTCTCTTACGACACCCACGTGCAAGAGAGGGAGTGGTGAATTGTATTCTCACTCCGTCACCACACGAAAAAAGTAAGATTAATTGTTAAATAATAAACACATTAGCTTTGGTTAATTTCACCTTTGCAGCAGTTACAAAAAAAATGATGTTCTAATTTCAATAGTTGGTCCATAGACCTTTGATTTTTTTAATAGAATACATCATTTTTTCACGCCTCACACAAGTTTTCACAGTACTCAGGTGAAATTTGGTACCATTTTTTTATACTATAGAATACCTTTTTTTTTTTTTTTTTGGTTGGGCTATGGTAAGCGCACGCGCGGTCCTGTCCATCCGGGGTGATGAAAGGACGGCGCGCGGGTCCATAACCCACCCGTACCCACGTCACCTCGTTATTTGTTGGGCCGACCACCGGAGCAGATGTGACTTGTCATCAGTGGTCGGCCCGACGGAATACCCTTTCGGGTAACCTCACGTCTCGACGTACTGGGACGTCGGTCGCTATCGCGCGGTCAGCCTCTCTGCGGGTGACGGACAATTCCCCGGTCCGATCACCCGCGGACTCAGCTAGGGCGGCATTAGGCGCAGATACTCGCGCCTGCGCCGCCCCAGTCGCCGGCGACGGAACGTGTCGCCGAATAGGAGCTCTACTCGCACACGATCCGCCGCCTCCTTCCGTGAGATTACGGCCTCACAGAAGGCGGCGACCGCGTCCCAGTTCCTGACAATCTTGTGCAGGTACTTCCCAAAACACCCGTGCCCCGTCAGCACCTGCACAAGTCGGAAGGAAAGCATACTATAGAATACCTACCTATAGAATAGTTAAGATCGATGGTGGTGCTATATATTCATTTGAAATTATGCTTTTCACGTCCTCAAATTTTCTCTCAAATTATATGGGATAAATATATTGATATATGAAGATTGAGATAGCCAAGTAGTAATAGTCCCACGACTATTGATTATTTAGCTAATTTTGTAATAATTTATAGAAATTCTCTGGGCTCTGGGTCATTATCCCGCAGAAATATTATTTCGTTTATAAGGTATGGCATATTCACCAACAACATCCACATATGTGTTTAAAGAATATTGTGGTACATTCTCGCATTCACATTTTCTTCGATTTTGTAAAATGTTCCAATTGTATAAGCCGTCTGATAACCCCACAGTTTAATATTGACAGCGCCAGCAGCATTTAAACAAACACTATTTGTTATTTTGCTTGTAGTTGTTCATATTCTTTTTTATTAGGGTTCCGTACTCAAAGGGTAAAACGAGATCCTATTACTGAGACTTCGTTGTCCGTCCGTCTGTCACCAGGCCGTATCTCAAGAACGGTGATAGCTAGACAGTTGAAATTTTCACAGATGATGTATTTCTATTGTCGCTATAACAACAAATACTAAAAATAAAATAAATATTTAAGGGGGCTCCCATACAAAAAAAAATGATTTTTTTACCGTTTCTTGCTCGATGCTAATAACGGTAACAGGTAGACTTTAACTATTCGCAGAATATTTAGTTTTATGTTCTCTTTACATCATCATCATCATCTTGCTCTTATCCCAATTACTTGGGGTCGACGCAATATGTCATCTGTTTTGACATATTGCAAAAAGTTTCGGCAATGACTTTTATGACCGGCCGTCTGCCTGACGTCAACCCTCCTTGGGAATGTAATCGTTGACCTAAATGGTACCAGATGGAGTTGGTCCGGGTCAATCTAGGGCTCTTAGTCGTCTTTTACGACACCCACGAGCAAAGCAAGGGTTGGTAGTATTCGAAGCCGCTACCATACAGCTATGTTCTCTTTACATATAATTAATTAAAATAAAATAAATAATTGAGGGGGCTCCCATACAATAAAAGAGGTTTTCGCCGTTTATTTAGATACTATATATTACGAACCCTTCGTGAGCGACGACTCGCACTTGGTCGGTTTTTTTGTTCCATTTTGACTATCTGCGCTGTATAGATTAATTTGGTTTCATCTGACTAAATAGTCCTCGTCCAATCATCTCCAGTCCAGTCAATATATTATTTAGTAAATTTTCCTCTAGCTTTAATATTTTTTTAGTAAAAAGAGGTATTTTCCCTCACAATAGCTTGCATATTTACTTTGTGTAACATCCTATGATCGGTCCACCTACTCATGGACCGGTACACAATATATAGTACCTACTAGTACATAATGTAATCTTGTTTTAAAATCACCGCTACTTTAAAAGCAAAAACGCTCTTCGCTTCTTCTTTGATCTTAAATGGAGAATAATTTTTCTAACCTCTCTATTAGATATTTTTTTAGTGACCACTGACCACCCATATGAACTGGTATAGGAAATTTACATTTTTTCATTTTTTTTTTGGCGTGGGCCGCGGTCGGCGCGCTCCTCGCACCACTCCGTCCGGGGCGACAGAGGGGCGTAAGCACGCACACCCGCAACCCACCCGAACACCACGTCGCCTTCGTCGTTGGGCCGACCACCGGAGCAGGGTTACTTGTCATCAGTGGTCGGCCCGACGGAATACCCCCTACTTGGGGTACCCTCTCATCGACCGACGTCTCCCCATCGGGGAGGACGTCGGTGGACCATGAACGATGCCAAGTGTTCGAAACGTCAGGCAATCAAAAATCAAATACAAACGCGATAAAATACGTAGTTTTATTTTAAATAAGATTTGTCTTTTTACGTGTGGTAACGTTTTAAGAATACAATTCACCACTCCCTATCTTGCCCGTGGGTGTCATAAAAGACGACTGAGGGCTTAAATATGCATATAACAGCTATGCAAGAGAAGAAAAACACGAAATTATACCCTTTGTCAATAGGTTAGACCAGCGTGGTGTAGTGTTTTCCCTCTTACTGTTGAGGAGGCTCGAGCCCAATAGTAGGACATACAAATATGAGCTGAAATGAATGATGAATGAATATCCTATAATAATCTTTGTAATCGGTTTCAAAGTTGAATCGAAAAAAGAATGTTGAACCATGCATTGTGTTGTATCGAATTAGTGTGAATAATAAACAAAACGAAATTGTTTTTCCACACTAATCCCGACAAGTTTAAAACGTTTATACTTTTTAAATAAAACTACTTTACGGATTTTATCGCGTTTGTATTTGATTTTTGATTACCCGACGTTAAATTTTCGGCAGTAACGATGACTTGTTGGACGTGAGACATCTTAGTCCACCCGTGACCATGAACATTGTAAAGTGTTCGAAACGTCGGGTAATCAAAAATCAAATACAAACGCGATAAAATCCGTAAAGTAGTTTTATTTAAAATGTATAATACTCGCGTAAACTGCACAGATGGCGTAGTGGTTAAGATAACGACTTACAGACCCAGTGTTGGGGGTTCGATTCCCACGCGGGACAACACTTTGTGCGATCCACAAATTGTTGTTCGGAGTCTGGATGTAATTTGTGTCCGTTAATTATATGTTTGTAAAGTCCCCCGCGTCCTCCCCGAGGGGGGAGACGTCGGTCGATGGAAGGGTACTCCTCAAGGGGTGTTCTGTCGGGCCGACCACTGACGTCAAGTCACCCTGCTTCGGTGGTCGGCCCAACGACGAAGGCGACGTGTCACGGGTGGGTTACGGGTGTGCGTGCTTACACCCATCTGTTGCCTCGGACGGAGTGGTGCGAGGAGTGCACCGACCGGTAAAAAAAAAGGTCACTAATTTATAGGAATTATCCAAAAGTTATTGTTTTGAATGCGAGTGTAACTTGTATCTGGTAATTTCATGTTTGTAAAGTTCTTCTACTTTAAAAGTACTCTGTAAAACAAGGATTATAGGCAATAATCCTGTTAAACAGTCCTGTTATATATTTTGCTAGTTTAATAGCTAATATTTTCTATATAATGATGGAATAAGAATGCAATTCATCAATCAACCCCGATGCCGGTGGCAAAGCAAAAATTTGTCACTTGTATTTGGTAAAAGACGACTCTTAGTTAGTTACGATCATAGACGTTTTAGGTAGTCTTATAAATAAAACTACTTTAAGGGATTTTATCGCGTTTGTATTTGATTTTCGATTACCCGATGTTTCGAACAGTTTTCAACGTTCATGAACGCTAAAATAATAAGATCTGTTAAAATTATAAGACTAACTTAATCGTCTATTGTCTACTTAATTGGCCTATCGTCTACCCAAGTCGTCTCCCATAATATTGAGTACACAGGTAACAATACTCATCGCAAGAGAAGAAAAATTGAATCTATATA
This sequence comes from Lymantria dispar, assembly GCA_032191425.1. Taxonomy (NCBI): domain Eukaryota; kingdom Metazoa; phylum Arthropoda; class Insecta; order Lepidoptera; family Erebidae; genus Lymantria; species Lymantria dispar. Next base: position 26,197,842 of record CM063449.1, read on the forward strand.
ATCCTTTGATCAGTGTAATATAAATAGGCTTATTTGCCTTCTATTGCAGAGGAAACCTGTACCTAATAGTGCATTGCATAAAGGCTGAAGACGAAGACAAAATTGATGTGTAAATTGATTAATTTTCATAATACGACAAGGGGTTTGGTGAAGTAGATGATTCTTTGCAACCAAAATTTCAAATGAGGCTCACGATATTTTATCACTGTAGTAAGCAAAAATAAATCAAAAAGCTCTCGAAAACTGTATATACGATAAATATGTAAATATTTGAGAAATATTACCGAAAAAATGTACTTCAATGTATACACGTGTACGGGTAAACAAAAAGGATGCTTTCAAATATTTGTTCGGTAACCAATAAATGAGGTGTATCAGAACCATCTAAAAAGTAATTTAGTTGCGTTGGTTTGATTTTTCAAAGCTAAAAGTTCAAGTAGGTAATTTGTGGGTAATTTCATATGTAAATTATGTCTGTTCCGTTGATATAATGTCAAAAGTAAGCATCTGTCGATTGTGAGGTTATAGTGTGAATCTCGGTGCCGGCAGAATCAGTAATTATGTTTTTTGTTAAAAAAAATTCAATGTAGTGTGTAGCACCTTATTCTGAAGACTATAGGTTTATTATCTAATATGATATATTGTATGATATACTGCATGTTTCCTAAGGAATTCTACGTCAGAAAATTCCTCATATGTCTGATCATTGCTGTCAGTCAGCCATCGGGCCGATGTACCATTTTTCTTTCTTTTGAGCGACTTATGTTCTGAACGCACGCCATCCGTTCCATCTGGGTGACGAAACAGCGGTGTGCGGCATAATCTACCGTATGCCCTTCCTTTCGCCGTTAGGCCCATCATTGGTACTGAGTTCCTTGTCATCCGTGGCTAGCCCAGAGGGATAACCTTTCGTGTACGGTCGGTATACCCTGGGCACGAGCGACAGTTGCTTATACTCCTTTAAAAAATTGTCGCGGGGATCTTGGCTTAACCGCCCGGACGGAAGAATGCTTTAAATGTGCAATGTCTAGCATCTGGACAGTCCCTGGATGTTGGAAGGATAGAAAGCTGGTGCTCCACCGCAATCGAGATGGTCTCACGACTCGGCTCGGCGTCCAGGCCTATTAAGTTTCTGGGACCCTGGCTGCCTGCATCGGATCATATCTCAGCGAAATCAGCTCCGATCAGCTGCACGTCCAATTCGATTTCAAGAGGCGTTCGACCTTGCTGCACCTGAAGCTTGCTGCACCTGAAGCTCGCTGCACCTAAGGGTCGCTGGACCTGAGGGTCGCTACACACGATCGTGAGGAGATAGAGTACACCTGCCTGCCCCTCCTGAGATTGCGATGAGGATAGGCAGCACATGCTCGAGGTCTGCGATGTCTGGGCAGAGTAGTGAATTTGTCGTAATCATCAGTGTCAAAATATCATTGCCGATCATCGCTAGGACGTAGCTCGATAGAACTGGAACGCGGTACCTGCTTTGGACTAAACGGACGACGTTTGTCCAGACTATAGCTCGTCCAGAGATAGGGTGTTTGATAAAAATCGAATATTAAATGAAATGCTCGCTTTGTAAGAGAAATAAAATTACTTTTATTACTTTATATGCATTTCAAAACCCATTGCTGGATATATGCCAATATAAATAGTATAAGTAGTTGATACTATAACCCCTACGCTTGCTAGGTGGTTTAGCGATCGCAGGTGGTGATCGTGATTGGTCTTATATAAAAAATATTGCTGCCAAATTTTACTCGGTTAATATATGAAAAAAATTAACGGGTGCTTGTATTTTATAGTAATCGGTCCTTGAAGGCGTATAATTTCAGCAGTAAAATGATAAGCGGACTCTTCCCTCTATTGTTCTGTGGGCATAACTTCTTGCCTACAGCCTCACAAAAGATCACCAAACAGAATGGGGCCTCAATTAAAATACGCCCGCATTACTCACACATGCACAGTTCAACAACACAGATTGTGAAAACTTTATACCAACGGCTATTAGGGTTTTCAACGTGCTAAAAATATTGTAGTGCATAAATATTTATTTTTATTTCCCAGAATTGAAATTAATCATGTCTCACTAGTGTAAATATATTATGGCGGAATAAGAATACAATTCACCTCCCCCTCTCCTGCCCATGGGTGTCGTAAAAGACGACTAAGGGATGTAAGGTGTCCGCCAGGTCGGCGAAGAATATCAAGGAATTAGTACCAGTGGTCGGTCTATGGCGACGGGAAGAAAATCTCTAAAACAGGAACGCGACCGCCAGCCGCCCGTCCGTTACCCCGGATAGATTGGGAGATGTGTCCAAACCATAGCTTACCATAAAAAAGGGATGAAATGTTATGCAAGTAACATCGCATCGAGCAAGAGAAGGAAAACTTAAAATGAAACCTTATGCCAACAGAGGTGACCAGCGAGGTTTAGTAGGTCAAATTCCCTCTCAAAATGGAGGAGGCCTGAGCATAATATTGGGACGTGTATGGGCTAAGATACGATAAATATAAGTCTTAATATGTATGATTTATTGAGTATTCTTTATTATTTTAAAAAAGTTAGTGATATATCTTGTAATTAATTTAGTTCATACCAATTACTAGCAGAAAAGTATTCAAAAGTAACAACTTAGAAAAACAAGAACTTTATGTAGAGTTATCATTAGTCTCTTGATCGTATTCTTCATTAGTCTGGCTGCTGTTGGACACAGACCTCTCAACAAAGGTGGATAATACGATGGACAATCGCCACGTTTGGCAGATGGATAGTCAATCGCAGTTAGCGATAACACCATTACCCTAGGAGAGTTCTACTGTTCAATATTTTGGTGATCCCATAGCTGATTTTAACGACTTCCCTGGCAAGAGTGGTGACACATTGTATTCTAACCTGCACGGGGGAATAAAGATAAATAAAAATGTGCAAAAGCTGTCTCACAGAGCATATGGTACTAGTACCGTATGCTGTGATCATCTTCTAACAACGTACCACTCGACATCGTAGCAGAGTTCATTCACCTGGAAACATTATGGTCTTCAACTGTACGAGCGCTATGACATGTCCTTCTTTAAACGAAGTTTAAGAAGAGTATTTTCTGCACGGTAGGCAATGGCATGGCTATGCCCCTGGTATTGCAAAAGACCATATGCGGCAGTATCACTTACCATCAGGTGTGCTGCTTGCTCGTTTGCCACCGTTAGCAATAAAAAAAATAGTAGTTCGAGCTATTATGTATTCTCCATTCTCTAGCAATTAATATAGTACACATGATTGCCTTCAATTTCTAAAAAATATGCGTTATTCATTTTTTATACTTAGTTTCCGTATAAAGCCGGACAGGGTGACCAGTTACCGATAACGGTGGACAAGGAACTCAGTACCGGTGGTCGGCCCAACGACGAAGGCGACTGTGCTACTGTGGGTTGTGAGGCCGCGCACCGCCCCTCTGTCGCCCCGGACGGAGCCGGGTGGCGAGTGCGCAGATAATAGCCCACCCCAAAAAAAGGGTAACCAGTTAGATATAAAACGATGGCAATCTATTATTACTTTATTGTAAATAAACACAAACTAAGAGTAATAGACTATTCAGTTCATATGTATGTATATCTTTACAATTATTATATACATATTCCACGGAACAGCATAACAGCCGTGTGTCTATAAACACATGAAATATCAGTACTGAATGCTTTCTATTTTTTTTGGATTCGACTTGGCCTTACTTCCTTAGGCGGACTAATAATGAGCGTAGAGAGCACGATACAAATAGCAGGCTACCCTTCCGAGTTCGACGAAATTCTCAAAATAGACTATAGCCCATTTTCAGAATTTTAAACTATTCAACCGCCACGATCTACAGCCATAGTGTAGCCAGAGTAGAAACTCCACTTTGCTAACTCTACCTTTCTAAGATGAAAACCGAGTTCGCTTAGATTTCGTCTTCTCTATATTTGTGACTCTATACGGAATGATAAATAATTTAAAAGAAAATAGAAAATCAGGTATTCGTAAGTACAATACAATAACATTACCTATATAAATTATAAATATCTTACTAGAATAGTACTTTCAAAGTAGCATTAAGAATGCAAAAGAAATAATATTACTTGTGTTATGAAACATTGAGCGAAAAGTTTTAGTTTAACAGTAGCCAAAAAAAATCTGACAGCCCTCACTACAATCGTAGTACAATTTTAATGACAGGCAGCTTTATAAGCGTCGCTGTAGATATAATTTTAGGTCGTTTGTTAGGGTTTTAACTTTACGAAATCTCTATAATAAAACGTATAATGACGTGACATCAAACAAATTGCGGCCCCACCTAATCTTATGACTATTTTAAGATACTTAAAAAATTAATTCTAGTGATGATACTAAAATGGATAGATATTTTATGTATCATAAATTAGGTGGATTTATTTTTATTCGACAGCAAGCGGCCATTAATATTTCATAACTTTTTTTTTTTTTTTTTTTTTGGGTGGGTCGCGGTCGGCGCGCCTCCGCACCACTCCGTCCGGGGCGACAGAGGGGCTTAAGCACGCAACTCCCGCAACCCACCCGAAAACCACCTCGCCTTCGTCATTGGGCCGACCACCGGAGCAGGTTTACTTGTCGTCAGTGGTCGGCCCGACGGAATACCCCCTACGCGGGGTACCCTCCCGTCGACCGACGTCCCCCCCTCGGGGAGGACGTCGGTCTTTCCTCACGCGGTCGGCCTCTCGGCGGGTGACGGACTAATCCCCGGTCACGTCACCCGCGGCCTCGGCTAGGGCGGCATGAGGCGCAGATAGTTGCGCCTGCGCCGCCCCAGTCGGCGGCGGCGGATCTCCTCATCGAGGCTGCGCTCCACGCGCAGACGATCCGCCGCCTCCTTCTGCGAGATCACTGTCTCGCAGAAGGCTGCGACCGCGTCCCAGTTCCCGACGCTGTCGACCATCGCCCTAGCGATGGCCGGCAGCGTCAGGTCGGCACCGATGATTGCGACGAGTTCACGGCGCTGCACTGCCCAAGCCGCGCAGGCCTCGAGCGTGTGGCGCGCCGTGTCCTCATCGCAATCGCAGTGGTGGCAGGACGGTGTACTCTCCCTCCTTACGACCCTGTGCAGGTATTTGGCGAAGCTCCCGTGCCCCGTCAACACCTGCACTAGTCGGAAGGAGAGCACCCCGTGCCGCCTTTCCAACCACTGCATCAGCACCGGCCGGAAGGCCTCCACGGTTCGCACCCCGAACCGAGGCCTCTCCAGCCGGACTGCCCAACGGGCAATGACGTCTCGGCGGGCGTCGACGCGCCAGGCGGTGAGATCCCTTAACGAGATCACACCGCCCTCCCCGCGCACCCCCGACACCCGCCGATACAACTCGGCGAGCATTTCCGCCTCCAGGTCCCACGGGGGAGTCCCGGCCAATAGGCACGCTGCCTCCGTCGCCACCGTGCGGTATCCGCGGATGGCCCTGACCGCCATGACCCTCTGTGGTTGCCACAGAAGGGCCCTAAGTCGGACGGTCAAGGACCCCGCCCACACCGGTGCGCCGTACAGGGCCATCGACCGGATGACCCCCGTGTACAGCCGTCGGCACGTAGCGCTCGGTCCGCCCACGTTCGGCATAAGCCACGATAGGGCGGACGCCGCGCCGACGAGCCGCGGAGCGAGCCTGCGGAAATGCTCCCGGAACCACCATTGCCCGTCGAGCACCAGGCCCAAGTACCTCATATGGGCCCGGATGCTGATGTCAACCGATCGGACGGTGATCGAGACGCCGATGGGAGGGCTCATAAGGCGCCCATGGAACAAGAGGGCCTCCGTCTTGTCCAGGGCGACCCTCAACCCCAGCGCCTCGATCCGCCTGACGACCTCTTCGGTGCCATAGGTCGCCAGGCTTACCGCCTCTTCTAGCGTCCCACCGCGGGCTGTGACGAGCGTGTCGTCGGCGTAACAAATCACGCCCAGCCCGGGCGGGAGGCTCCCCCGCAACGCCCAGTCGTAGCCGATGTTCCACAGGGTGGGTCCGAGGACCGACCCCTGTGGGACACCGCACGTCATGGGCGTTCGCACAACGTCCCCTGCTCGGTTGGTACAGAGGACGCTGCGCCCCACCAAATAGTCTGCCACTAGCCGCCTCAGGTAAGCTGGCACTCCGTGATACCGGAGCGCCTCCCTGATGCAGCTGAATGGCAGACTATTGAATGCGTTGGCGATGTCTAGGGACACCGCCAACAGCACTCCCCCACCGGTGACGGCCTCAGTCGCCACGGCCCTCAGGCGCAACAGAGCCGCGATCGTCGAACGACCCCTCCTAAACCCAAACTGGGCGTCCGACAGATCGGGCCCCGTGCCGACGAGGTGCCGCTCGATGCGGGCAGCTACCACCCTCTCCAGTAGCTTGCCCGTGTCATCGAGCAGCACGATAGGCCTGTAGGCCGAAGGCGACCCCGGAGACCGTCCCGGCTTCGGCAGGAGCACCAGCCTTCCCTCCTTCCAGCACCCAGGGAACCGTCCGGACGCTAAACACGCGTCGAACAGCTCCCTGAGGCGGGGACCCAGGTGGTCGAGGACCAGGCCCAACACGCGGTTTGGAACACCGTCGGGCCCGGGGGCGGTGGACTTTGCGCACATGCGCGCCACCGCCACTCCCATCTCGGGTTCCGTGATGGGCGGAACACTGTCGTCGTCGGCCTCCCGGTCAGTGTCTGGCGGAGCCATGACCGGGGGCGTGTGTTCCGCCCGCCGCGGGAACAGGTCCTCGACGACCCGGGTGAGAAGGCTGGGCTGGAGAGTCTCGGTGAGGGGAAGGCCCCGCGCGCGGAGCTTATTCAGCACCGCGCGATAGGGGCGTCCCCAGGGGTCACGGTCGAGACCGTCCAGCATCTCCTGCCGACTGATGTCCTTGGCGGAGCGGACGGCCAGCCTGAAGGCCGACCGCGCATTGCGGTAGCCCTCATACAGCAAGGCCTCCCGCTCCGCGTCACGTTGGCGCCGCCGGCTGCGAGTGTAGGCCCTCCGGGCGCGAATGCACGCGGCCCGGAGATCCGCCAGCTCCCGGGACCACCAGTGGACCGCCCTCCTCGGGGGCGGACGCCGTACCCGGGGCATGGCCGCATCGCAGATCTGCGTCAACGCACTGCGGATGCGGCCAGCCTCGGCGTCCACCCCGTCCGACTGGTTGGCAGAGGACAGCCACGAGTAAACGATGGCTGTCTCCGCCAGCTGGTCCCGGTCTAAGCGACCCACAGCCCATCGCGGGAACGCAGGACGTCCATCCGCCCCGTGACCCCTGCTGGGCGTCGGGATTACCGGGGAGACCTCCATCCGGATATACCGGTGGTCCGACAAGGTCTCCACCTCCTCCACGACGCGCCAGCTCCCCACGCGTGCGGCGACCTCGGGGCTAGCGAACGAAAGGTCCACTATCGACCCGCCCCGTTGTCGCACGCACGTATGCACCGAGCCCCTGTTCAGCAAACAGAGGCCCAGTGCCGCCGCCCACTCCTCGATCGCCCGTTCTCGGTCGTTCGTCCGGGGAGACCCCCACGCCACGGACTTGGCGTTGAAGTCCCCCAAGACGAAGACCTGGCGCGATGCCATTCGCCGTAACGAGGCCTCCATGATGGTGAGGGAGGCCTCGAAATCGGTCACACTCCAGTTAGGGGAGAGATAGACTCCGAGGAGCGTAATCTCCCCCCAGTCCGCCGCGACGTATCCGACGCCCCTGTCCCTAAGGGTCAGAGGCGACGAAGGCCACGACGTGGAGGCGACGATTGCCACGGTGCCATCGGTGCTACCCAACCAGTTAGGCCGGTCGGGCACCACGTACGTACGGCTCCGCGGCTACGGCTACTCCTATCAACCACTCCGCCATGGCTTGCAGGAACACGTCCTGCGCACCGGCGGTGTGGTTGAGGTTGGCCTGGAGGAGACGAATGGATACGGGGTCCATTAACGGTCCGTATCCATCGTCACCTCCTCCGCGCTGACGGGCGATCGGGTCGCGCTCGGAGCGGGGACTGGCCCGGTCGATGGGCCGTCCCGCCCCTTCGGGGCCGATGCCGGGGGTCTGCAGTCCCCAGAGCCCATGCGGTGTTTGGCAGGCCTATTGCCTGCCGCACACGCGGGGCAGTGGGGCACCGCAGAGCACGATGCCGCCTGGTGTCCGGTCTGACCGCAACGGAAACATAGCCCGCTGCAGTCAAAGCAGTTTTTGCATGTCGGTCGGGTATGCCCGACCGCCATGCATTTGTAACACCTCGCGGGCCGGGGCTCTAGCACGGTTACCCGCGCCGAGCTCCAGCCCACGAGGAGCCTGCCTGAGTCGGCCAATTGCTTGACCGACTCCACCGGACACTGCACCCAGGCAGCACCGACGCCGCCCGGACCAGTGCGGATGGTGCCAATCCGGACGGTGTCCGAGGCACATCCGGTACGCGCCATAATGGCCTCCCGGACGTCCTCCACCGTCACGGAATCGTCCAAGCCCGTCAGGCGCATCTCTGCGCACTTGACAGGCCTGGCGATTCGGACACCATCCTCCGGCCCGAACAGCCCCCTCAACATCGTGGCCAAACTATCGGCCGTCTTCGCGCCCTCGGCCCCAGGGAACTCGAGTATTCGAGCCCCTGTCCGGGCCTTGCGGGTCCTCGCCTCGACGCCCCCGATACCGGAGACGTCCAGCTCCCGCCGGGCGCGTTTTAGGACGGCCTCATAGTTGAGGCCCCTCTCAGCCGCCTCAGGTAGCACGGTGATGCCCACCGCGGCCGTCTTCGGCGACTTGAGGCCCCTGCGCGACCTTTTCTTCCCCTTTCTGCCGGCTCCCGCCTGGGGAGCGGCGGCCACAGCGGCACTCTTGGCCGCCGCTCTCCGCTTCTGGCCGCGTGCCTTCCTGCTCCGCTCAGCCACCTGCCAGCCCTGTTTGAGCCTGGCAGCAGCGCTGAGCGCAGCAGGAGCGGTCGCGGGTGCGCTGGCCGGCGCCTGCGGTGCAGCCGCTGGCGCCGGCCGCGGCCCGGCCTTGGCGGGAGCCGGCACCTTGCCGGCCTTCTTGGGCCCCTTGGGCCCGGCCGCGGCCGCAGCGTAGCTCACCACGCGGCCACCCTGACAGGGCTGCGGGGTGGGAGCTGACGCTTGCGGCCGCCTCGCCTTGTCCGCGGCGAGCGGCGGTCGGAGGGCCGGCTCAGGCGGGAGCCTGGCCGCTACGGCGGCGATACGCGCATCCATCATCACCCCTACTCGGGCTAGGATCACGCGTACCGCCGACTCCGACACGCCGTGCACCTCGTCGGGCGGCGGCTCCTCCCCCCTCCGAGGTCTGCCGCGGCCACGAGCCGGCGGAGGGACCACGACGAGGGGAGGAAGCGCCGAAGCCGCGACGGGCGCAGCTGGCGCAGCAGCCGCGACGGGCGCAGCCGGCGCCACGGGCGCAGACGACGGGCCCGCCCTCCCCGGCGCAGCCCGTTTCGGTGGCGAGGCTGGCACAGGCGGTGCGGCCGGCGCCAGGCGCGCGAACTGGGCCCGCAGGTCGGCCATCTCCTTGGCCAACCCGCGGTTCTCCCGTCGCACCGCCGATAGCTCCGTCTCCAGCTTGCGGTTGCGTTCCCGCAAGCCGGAGACCTCCTCACTAAGGCGGGCGTTCGCGGCCTGGAGGGCCGCCACCTCGCCACCGTGGCCGGCCGGACCCGGTGTCCCAGGCCACGCCGCCACCACCGATCCTCGGCCTCTGCGCCCCCGGCGCATGGTCGGGACCTTGGGAGGAGGCATGATGATGGAACTCCCCTCCGAGTCGGTGTTGGAGCGGCCACCCTCTTGCAGGGGGCGCTTCCAGGGTCTCGGGGGGAGGGCCTCCTCCCTCTTCCTAATATTTCATAACTAGAAGCTGTGAGAATATTATGGACCATTAATAATCATGTAGGTGAAGATAGGACTAGGGCGAACGGTACTTGAAATCCCCGGGTATACCGCCCGGCTGGTCACGGGCGTCAAGGATTCGGTACCAGTGGCCAGCCCAATGGGGAAGAGATAAGGTGAGCTTATGGAGCCCTGCGTTGCGCTGGACGTAATGGAATGTGTGTGTGCTGGCCCATAGCCCGCGAAGACATTTAAATATGAATCGATTCTAAGTACAGTAGAAACTCGATTATCCGGCTAGGGATGTGAAAAATAATCGATTTTATATTAATCGATTATTTTTTTGTAATAATCGATTATCTAAATAATAAAAATCGATTTAAAATCGCGTTTTTTATATTAAAATTAATGGATTATTTTAGTATTTGCTTTTTTGTTTAAATTTGAAGTTTTCTGTTATATAGAAAATAAAAGCACTGTCAGATTTCCTAAAAAAAAGAGGTCATCACGATACTGCCAGGAAAAGTGGTCGATCGAATGTCAGTGTTTCATACTATATTAGAAAATAAATCTCAGATTTCAATCGATTAATTAAAAATAATTAATCGATTTATCACAAATCGATTTATTTTAAAGAAAAAAAATCGATTTTTCACCCTCCAAGTCACATCTCTATATCTGGCCCTCGGTTATACGGATTCCCAGATACGGAATTATGTATTGTACCTACAAATGGAATTTATCCAAGCATGAACGTGTCTGAAATAGAATATCCTGCCCGCGCTCCGCGGGATCACTGCCCTACGCGATTCATTATTGTTTTAGTTAGTAATTGTTACTACGCTATAAGGTGTATACCCTGTAGGATATGTATTCATCTTTTAATAAACACAAAAAATTATGTACATACTACATATGCAGAAAACCGAAAGAAGTTTTTAATACATTCGATTATCCGAATTTTCGATTATCCGAATGCCTAACGACAAAAATTAGTCCGGTTAATCGAGTTTCTACTGTATTTACTATCGTAGCAGGTGTCGTTATAGCTTCTCTCACATAATTACATTTCCGCTGACATACATTCCACTGCTGGGCTCGAGCCTTTTTCATAATGAAATTAACCTACAATACTAGTCAGACTGGTGGTATACCTCCAAAGCCCTTTTTATTGCGAGTTTTTCTTCTCTTACATAGATGTTATATGCATTTTTATCTCTTAGTTCTCTTTTAGGACACCTACATACAAGATAGAGCGTGATGAATTGTATTCTTACTCTGTTACCACACGGAAAGCTTCTTTCACACGCTGTTGTAAAATTCTAAATTCTTCTGCATCTGATATATTAAAAAAATATAGAAAATACAACACTCTCATATTATCTTTATATAGATACGAAGCATGAGTTAATTCCGGAATCGAACGGTCGAACACAACATGATTTCTCTTAACTGGGCACATTCTTGGGAATATTGTCACGATGTCGACATCGTCTTGGTTAATGGCCTATTCCATAGAGTCCCTTGAGTTAGCTTGGACAACATTATGAACGTTTGTTACAGCTTTTGCAAGCGATAGTGCTGAAGTTAAAGCATCTGGGGGTCGATTTTCCAAACCGCGCGATACTTACAACAACAAAAGACATATCAGACTTTAGACGATGGGTCGTTGTGTAGAAAGTTACTTTAGTCCTTTATGGATAATGAAAATGTAATAGCTTCTATATTTATCGTATGTTGGAGTTGAATTTTGTATTATCTTCTTCGATCTTCAATATTAGCGGTACTATTGTATTTAATAATGCCTACACAACAATTGAATTATTTATAAAAAATGTTTCGTGAGGTGACGGAGTAAGAATACAATTTACCACCCCCTATCTTGCCTGAACATCTATGCAAGAAAAGGAATTCTCGAAATAAAACCTCATGCCAACCCACCTGACCAGCGTGGTTTCAATTTCTCTCCCATTGTGGAGGAGGCTCGAGCCCAGTGGTGGGACGTATACGAGCTGTGATGAATGAATTTACAAAATATCTATATAATCTGTATTGGATCAGAAAGAATATTTTACTATTCTATAAAATGTTTAATTATATATTATACTTCTTATAGTTTTATGTAACAATTTTATTTGTAGTTTCATACGTAAATATTTCTCTTGAAATATAATATATTGTGTGGAGGCGGTTACGAATACTACCAACCATTACTCGTGGGTGTCGTAAAAGACTACTAAGAGCTTTAAATTAACCTATCATCCATCTGATGATGTCTCGTCAACAATTCCACCTTAGTAATCGGGATCCTGTCCGATGGGCAGAATGATGAAGATGATATTATTCTTGAAATGAGAAATTACACCGCATGGCTACGGGAGATGAATACAGTTATAACTATTGATTAAGTACTTGTCCGCGGGAGTGACAAAAATCAGCTAATGGATCATATGAGAAAGACCAACAGTGCTTGCATGGATTTGATCTTTAAGATGTACCATAAAGAAAATATATAAAAAAAAAAAAATTGATTTCCTAGACTAGTATCGGTTACTCAACTGGCTGTCATACAAATTTTTAAATTGTTTTAATTATTATTCTCTCTCTCTTTGCCTAGCCTTATCCCATTTTATTTGGGGTCGGTTCTCCTCGTCATTTTTCGCCAGAGTTTTCGGTTCTGGGTCGTCGAATCACTGACTTGGGTTTTCTTTATGTCGTTGCGTACTACGGACATCCAAGTTAGGAGGGGTCTACCACGCTTTTTTGGTCCAGTAGTCATATGTAGGACTTTTCTGGTCATGTCCTCTTCGGGTCTTCTCATTACATGGCCATACCACCTGAGACGTATTTCGCTAAGTTTGTCTATGATTGGGCAGATTTTAAAACTTCCACGGACATGCTCATTCCTAATTCTGTCATGTAGAGTGACACCTGCTGCCCATCTTAGCATCCTCATTTCAGCCGTGTGCATTTTTGTGCCATGAAATTGTTTTAATTATTATTGTAAAAATTATATTAACTTAATGATTTTTGACGTTTACGCGAGTATTACACATTGTAAATTAAACTACTTTACGGATTTTACAGGCAGATTGTGATCATGGGCAGTCTGCCCGTGAACATGAACACTGCAAAGTGTTCGAAACGTCGGGCAATCAAAAATACAAACGCGATAAAATCCGTAAAGTAGTTTTATTTATATTAACTTGATTAAATTACATAGGAGAGAAATTGATTTTCTACATCACGCCGGTTAAATGGATAGAAACACGGTTCAATTTCAAATTTCCCTTCTATTTTACAGATGTTATCTGCAATTTTATTTTATAGTCTACAAGCAACCCGCCCTCGCTCCGCTTCGGTTGCATAACTACATAGTTCCCGTGGGAGTACCGGGATAAAATATAGCCTATGTTACTCCCTGATATTATAGCTTTCCATTGGTGAAAGAATTTTTGAAATCGGTTCGGTGGTTTAAGCGTCAAAGCGTAACAAACAAACAAATAAACAAACAAACTTACTTTCGAATTTATTATATTAGTAAGAATTAGGATATCTAGGATCAAGAAGGGGGCGGTGGTGAACTGTATCCTATATTTTTTAATATATCAGAAGAGAATTCTTATTCATTTTATAAGAAAACAATTAATCTCTTCTCTAAATTTACGTAATTACTCCTTAAATAATAATAGTAATTTGATGTTAAGTCTTACGTCTCTAATTTAGACATGGTGAAAGCGCCGTGTTTCGCTGAGCGCTGTAGTGTAACGCGAAGCGGAAGCTATGTATATATATCCTTCGACTAAAATTCTACTTTCATGAACATTTGATGGTGATATATTAAATCGCTCTCCATGTACGACATGAAATTTAAATTGTGTTGAGAATCACCACTTTCAAGGAACAGTTACAATTTTGGCGAAAATACTTCACGATCTCTTTGACCTACGTAGTGCTTCTCGGGCCGTGCAGTCGTTACGCATACAGCAGAGACGTTGGTGTTACGAGATGCAGAAGAATTGGGTTTGGCAACGTGGCCGCCCTGCCAATGGTTGGTCCAATGGCAAATGGGTTATGGGGTCACTGGCTTTCATTTGGTCACCCCAGACGGAATGGATGGATGTGCGTTCAGAGCCTAGCTCGCCCCAAAAAAAAAAGTGATGTTTATGGTATTAGGGACCACCTGGTTCAATATTGGATGTTATTACACTGATGGATTGAGTAAGACATTAAATAGCTGTAATTTTTTTATACTTAGTATTCATCATCATCATCATAGCTCCTATATTCCTACTTAAGAGTGGTAGGACCACACTGTCGACAGTTATCTGTCTACAGCCGCGGGCCGGTCCGTCCGGAGCAGTACCACACTCTCGCAGAAAATCGACGTCTGAGTAGTAGCGATTTGTTACTGCGCTTCGTTCGGTGAACGAGAGAGCCGGAAGCCCAGCTTTCTGAGGGTGTTTGCGTGTGGAGGGTTTTGGTGGTGCCCTTGGTGTCACCGAGCCTCAATACACGCATTCACACTCCCTTCACTTTCTTCGCAGTAGGTAACGGCCTTGTAAAGGTCCATGAGCGGCAGCAACACTTACCATCAGGTGTACTGTTTGCTCGTTTGCCACCGTTTGCAATAAAAAAAAAATACTAGAGATTGCAAACCATACTTACCGCGCCCGGTCGCCGGACCCGGTAAGTATGGCCAGTCTTTTAAGATCATTCTTTCACACTAAAAAATAATTGTTTTGCCTGATACAAGTTAAAATATACTTTTTGTTTTGTTGTAATATACTTATAAAGCCTACGTAACGTAAACAATTTTACGTTACATTTTGTTAGTTAAGGCTATACAAGTTTGGTTGTTTACAGTTACAATATAGCCTAGCCTATAAGATTTCGCTATTTGCTCAATTAGTAATAGTAGCACTCATTAGTCTTAATAACCACAGTTTAAGAAAAAACTTAATACATAGCAGATAAGAATTTGTTTTGTTTATACCAAAGTTACCACAGTTTATCTGTCTATCTAATTTAAGTTGTTATGACACATTTAGTACTTTAAGCTGTTTTATTAGTTTCTTATTTTACTACTATGTTTTCAAATAGACACTAAAAGGAGTAAAGTGAAAGACCTGCTCCTCTAAACTTATAAAAATGAATAGTTACTAATACTAATGTTATTTTTCCGGCCATAACTAAAAGTAATCAATTATGTATTAAGTTTGATTTTGAGACTTGAGTGAGACTGATTATTGTGATAACTGTTCATAAGCTAGTTTGAAATAAATATTGACCTGGAATCATTGTCTTTTTCCATTCATATATGGAAAATTTTCATAAAATACTTTAAGGGTTGCATCGCTAATACAACCCGGCCGGGGTTGGCGACGAATGCAACCGGGCCCGGCCGGGTTGAGAAACATACCGGGTTGCAATCTCTAATCCCCACTGTTGGTCGCGAGGATCCCTCGCAATAGGAGGGCAATTAATTCACTACAAAACACTGGTCTGACGGTTTGGCATAGGGTTTTATGTCGTATTTCCTTCTCTTGCATAGATGTTATATGCATATTATATTCCTTATTCGACTTTTATGACACCCATGGTCAGATAGGGGTGGTGATTTGTTTTCTGACTCCGTTACCGCAGACGGATAAATTTGAATGTGTTTTATAAATAATTTTAGGATTTTTAATGTCACCTTTTTGATAACTAGCATTATATAAGATTCGAAAATTCTTCTGTGTAATAAGGAAGTAAGAATACAATTCATTATGTCTCTCTTTAACCGCTAGTGATCGGAAAAGATGATTCTTATGCGCGGGTGAACGTTGAATAAGTTACGTCAGTAGATAATATGAATGCAAGGGAAGGATATTTTGGAATCAATAGAAACATGACGTAATAGGTCGATTTCTCTTTTATTGTGAAGAAGGTCAAAGCCCAGCAATGACATGAATATGAACTGAGGTAATAATGGTGATGAGAATAGGAAATAAATAAAATATTATACTTTACTAGCTGACCCAACAGATGATATTCTATTCAAATAAAATAATAGGAATTCTCCTTGAAATCGACAGCAGCGCCACCTACCGGGTCCAATTGTGAATCTAAACCATTCTCGAATCTCCTTCAATGCATACAAAAATTTCATCAACATCAGTCGAGCCGTTTAGGAGGAGTTCAGTGGCATACACACGTACATAAGAAATATACAGATCCTTACTAATATTATAAATGCGAAAGTAACTCTGTCTGTCTGTCTGTCTGTCTGTCTGTCTGTCTGTCTGTCTGCTACGCTTTCACGTCTAAACCACTGGACCGATTTTGATGAAATTTGGTACAGAGATGGACTAAAGCTTGAGAAAGGACATAGGCTACTTTTTATCGCGAAAAAATGGGTATAAGGGGTTGAAATAGGGGATGACATTTTGTATGGAAATTCGTCATTTTCGATGATCGAACCACGAATCTTTGTATTGAGGCACCTAATAATAAATAAATAAATATTCGCTCAAGCGTTTTGGAAATTCCATTTACATGGGGATGAAATTCAACCCCTAAAATACCAAAAAGCAAACAGCCGAAACCACTGGACCTAGAAACGTATTTTTTTTTTACACCATCGTATTTCTTGGGGTGCACGAGCACTAGCAAAGGATTTTTGGGCATTCACCCCCTTAAGGGGGTGAAAAACATATAGTCGTTCACGTCTAAACCGATTTTGATGAAATTTGGTACAGAGATGGACTAAAGCTTGAGAAAGGATAAGCTACTTTTTGTCGCAAAAAAATGGGTATAAGGGGTTGAAATAGGGGATGACATTTTGTATGGAAATTCGTCATTTTCGATGATCGAACCACGAATCTTTGTATTGAGGCACCTAATAATAAATAAATAAATATTCGCTCAAGCGTTTTGGAAATTTCATTTACATGGGGATGAAATTCAACCCCTAAAATACCAAAAAGCATACAGCCGAAACCACTGGGCCTAGAAACGTATTTTTTTTTACACCATCGTATTTCTTGGGGTGCACGAGCACTAGCAAAGGATTTTTGGAAATTCACCCCCTTAAGGGGGTGAAAAACATATAGTCTTTCACATCTAAACCGATTTTGATGAAATTTGGTACAGTGATGGACTAAAGCTTGAGAGAGGATATAGGCTACTTTTTATCGCAAAAAAATGTGTATAAGGGGTTGAAATAGGCGATGACATTTTGTATGGAAATTCGTCATTTTCGATGATCGAACCACGAATCTTTGTATTGAGGCACCTAATAATAAATAAATAAATATTCGCTCAAGCGTTTTGGAAATTCCATTTACATGGGGATGAAATTCAACCCCTAAAATACCAAAAAGCATACAGCCGAAACCACTGGGCCTGGAAACGTATTTTTTTTTTACACCATCGTATTTCTTGGGGTACCCGGACGGAGTGGTGCGAGGAGCGCGCCAACCGCAGCCCAACCCAAAAAAAAAATAGGGGTTGAAAAGCATATAGCCTTTTACGTCGAAACCACTTAACCGATTTTGATGAAATTTGGTACAGAGATGAACTAAAGCTAGAGAAAGGATATAAGGCTACTTTTTATCGCGAAAAAATAGGTATAAGGGGTTGAAATAGGGGAAAGTATTTTCTTTTTAGTCGTCTTATTTCTTGGGGTACACGAGCACTAGCAAAGGATTTTTGGAAAATCATCATTAAGTGGGTGAAAAGCGTATAGACGAAACTCTTGGAGCTAGGAACGTAAAACTTTCTATGCAATTCTCTTTCTTTTGTTGTAAGTGAGCTCTAAGAAATTAATTTATTAAAATCAACTCCTAAAGGGGTGCAAAATATATAGCCGAAATCATTAGGCCCAGAAACGTGGAATTTTGTATAAAGTTTCCTTTCTTGGGGTAAGAGATTTTTGCAATTTTAGCCCTAAGGGGGTGAAAAGTGTTTAACCGAAATCACTGAGCCTAGGAAGGATCATTTTATTACACGGTCGGCTTTCTTGGATTACCCCCAGATTTTCTTAGTGCTCACTTACCAAGCACTATGAAACAATTTTTGGCAAGGATAAGCGAGCTCTAACAAAGAATTTTTGGAAATTCAACCCCTAAGAGAGTGAAAGTGTATAGCCAAAGATACCGGGCCTAAAAATGTGAAATTTCATATACCGATCGGTTATTTGGGGTAAGCACTCACTAAGAAACAATTTTGGGCTGCCCCAAAAGGATAAAACACATATAGTCGAAGACACCCAGCCAATGATATATCATCATTATCTTGCTCTTATCCTAATTACTTTGGATCGACGCGATATGTAGGTACTCTTCTGCCATCGTAGATATATTGCAAAGGTTCTAGCAACATTTTATGACCTGGCGCACGACATTGTTGGCCAGACGGCATCACCGGTCCAGGTCGATGTAAATCTTTGTCTTAGTAGTATTTTGCGATACCCACGAACAATGAGAGCGTGGTAATATTTCTAGCAGCTACCAGACAGTAAGTTACAATCAAGATATTATTACAATTTTCTATCTCTACAAATAAATAGATTTGAAACGTCTGTTTGTCTATCAAAATAATAGGTTTCATTTATGCTCACACAATACGGTCCAAATTTTTTTGCCTGTCTGTCTATTCGTTACAGGTAATCTTCAAAATGGCTGGACCGATATTGATTATATTTTACCATCAGGTCTACCAGTCGTACATAAGGAATAACTTAGACTATATTTTATCCCAGGTTATATTTTATCCCGGTGTGGCTGAATTAAGTCGATTTTAAAATTATTTCACTAATGGAAAGCTATTTTTAAGCGAGTAACATATTTAAGCTATTTTTATCCCGATATTCCTATGGGATCGGGTACAATGTCGATGAAATCACGGGAATTTAATGGTTTTAAAAATTAATTCACTAATGAAAAGCTATATTATCAGTGAAAGGCTATTTTCATTCCGGTATTTGCCCAGGAACGAGAACTATACCAGGGGATGTCGAACAATTTTTAAAATTCTTTCACCAATGGAAAGCTACCTATGTTGTCAGCGAGTAACATAGGCAATTTATATCTCTGATATTTCTGGGATTAATATTTTTTTTTTTTTGGTATGTATGTGTGTAAATTTATAATATCAGCGAGTAACATAGGCATTTTTTATCTCGGTATTGGCATGGGAATTTCTACGTGAATGAAACTGCGGGTGTTTGATTGATATAATTTTTTTTTCACCAATGGAAAAGTACGTTATCAGAGACTAAAGAAAGGCATATTTATCATCGTATTTGCACGGCAATCTGAACTATAAGGCTGGAAGTAATATTCAAATGTGAAAGTTTGTGAAGATATTTGGATGTTTGTTACTCAATCACGCTTAAACTGTTGAGCAGATTTGGATGAAAATTGACACGTAGATAGAGTATTTCTTAAATTAAGAAATATAATACTCTTTATGCCGATAATATTCTTTACGATAATAGTTATTAATATGCAAGTATTAATATGCAAGTATTAATATGCAAGTAAATTTTTACGCGGGCGAAGCCGCGGGCAAAAGCTAGTAATGACTATAAAAAAGTAATAACCTAAAACCAATAAGTAATCCTACTTATTATTGTCGATATACGGTCCTAAAATATGACGAGCACCATTTTATATATTACCTCACAAAATAATTTCATACATGGTTAAATATTAATTAACTTTTGCGAACGTATGATCGATTTTATTACAAAAGATAATAACGTCATAACTCTTTTCAAATAATTATATGTATATTTATTGCCGAATATTACAGACTTAAGGCGGCAGTTTGTTCGTCGTAATTATGTAAAGAATGTTAATGGAACTTTATAAGAAAATATTACATCGTAATTTGTAACGTTTACTTATAATATTATGAGCATATGTATAATGAAAGTACAAGTATATGAATCTAAACACGTGGTAGCGTGTCAAACCAAGTTCAAGCGTAGCACTAACAACACGTGCGTAGCAACGCCACATTTAATATATTTTGTAACATAATCAATTACAGTAAATCTAATTTGTGGATATCATCATGTCGGCTTATATACATCCCACTGTTGGGCTTGAGCCTCTTCCATAATGGGAGGATAATTGACCTTCCTATACCATGCTAGTTAGGCTGTTTTAGGGTTTTGTTTAGAGTCTTCTTTCTCTTATAGATTCTCGCACAGATGTTATATGCATATTATATCCCTTAGTCGTCTCTTATATATAATAAATATATATACTGGCAATAAAATAAATTATTCAGACTATTCAGAAATCCCAAATTTACACATACAATTTTATAATTTTTCATCTAATTAACCTAATCCGTCCCGTTTAGTAATAGTTATATATATATATATATATATATATATATATATATATATATATATATATATATATAAAGATGTTCCGCATAAATTAGTTTTTTTACTATGCTTTTGTTCGTCATGATCGGTACGGCCACTTGCTTTCTGAAGATTCATGTAAAATATATTATCGCCGACTGCCGAGTAGTGTAGCAGATTTCAATGTAAAATATAAAGAAAGTAACTGAATATTTTAATTGATTAAAGAATATTGCTTTTGAAATTTAGGTAAAAATATAAAATTATCTCCAACGACAAATTGCATGGAATAATTTAAAGTTAACGAGATAATTTTATGGTTACAGCATCTGTGAGTTTTAAAAATGTAATTTCATTTACGCTACGGGTTGCGTTTGTACAATGTTTATTTTCATTTTCTAGTTTCGTATCTGATTTTTAAATTTAGAATTTATTTTTTATAACAAGCTCCAATCTGATTTCGTGAAAGCGCTACTAATGACTTTGATAGACGTTGTTTGAATAACTATTGCACAGTACACAACCTTGTAACAATTTAGTTCAATTCTGATTTTATTCCCTACAATATATAGAATTCACTGTGGATTTTTTATTGTTTAAAATTGCTCTTACTATTCCAATTCTTCTAAAAACTGTCTCGTACTTTATTAAAATGAAGTTAGAAGTAGAAGAATATATAGATAAATGTATAATTTAATGTGATTATGTAAAAAATGATTAAGGGTCGCAAGTAAATAACATAATTTCACCATCACGGCTCATATATGTTTCATTATTCGACTCAAGCCTGATCTATAATTGTAGGGAAATTGATTTATTGAATACTATGCCATGAGTTGGTATAGGATTTTATTTCGAGGTTTCCTTTTCTTGCTAAAATATTATAGGCATATTCTCTTCTCTTATCTTTTAGTTTTCTTTTACGATACCCACGGGTAAGATAAGGGCTCTAACTCTTCTAACTCCGTCACCACACACATCTAAGCTGGAATAGTGATAAAAATTTGACATTCATCCATCGGTACTTATGATATTCACTACAAGCCATAGCCATAGATATCTCCGTGCGTTAATATCACGTTCGATAGGCAGGTTGGCCGTTAGCATTATAAAGCTCCCAATGAATTACTGTAGCCTAGTGTGTGACACGTTTACAACGTCCTTACTAATATTATAAATGCCGAAGTAAGTTTGTTTGTTTATTTGTTACGCTTTCACGCCACCAAAACGATTTCAAAAATTATTTCACCAATGGAAAGCTATAATATCAGGGAGTAACTAAGAGTAAGTAAAGAGTAGTAGTAGGCTATATTTTATCCCGGTATGTCCACGGAATTCGGAAATACGCGGGTAAGGCGATCGAAACCGAAGCGAAGCGAGGGCGGTTTGCTAGTAGATAATAATCAGTAAAATTGAAAATTTTGAATAACCCCCGAAACAAACTAAAATCACAAAACGAAAGTATTACGTTCCCTTCAACAGGAATTATCAATTAATTGTCATTTAACGAGCATACTGGCACGCGTGAAGCATTTAATCGAAAAATCATCCGCGGTTATATCATTTTGGAGCTGATACTCTTAAACTACTGGACTGATATTAACCAAACATAGCTAAGAACAACCACCAGGAAACTGGCTTTCAAATGAAAAAGACCGCATCGAAATCGGTCCATCCGTTTGAGAGGTACGATGCCACAGACAGACAGACAGACAGACACACACACAGACAGACAGAGATTGATGTCAAACTTATAACACCCCTCTTTTTCGTCGGGGGTTAAAAAATAAGGGGCATACATACATCATCATGGAGATGCTCGTCAGCGTCAGGAACTGGGACGCGGTCGCCGCCTTCTGTGAGGCCGTAATCTCACGGAAGGAGGCGGCGGATCGTGTGTGAGTAGAGCTCCTATTCGGCGACACGTTCCGCCGCCGGCGACTCGGGCGGCGCAGGCGCGAGTGTCTGCGCGTAATGCCGCCCTAGCCGAGGCCGCGGGTGATCGGACCGGGGAATTGTCCGTCACCCGCAGAGAGGCTGACCGCGCGACGGCGACCGACGTCCCAGGACGTCGAGAGGTGAGGTTACCCGAAAGGGTATTCCGTTGGGCCGACCACTGACGACAAGTCACATCTGCTCCGGTGGTCGGCCCAACAACGAGGTGACGTTCCCGCGCGCCGTTTTTCATCGCCCCGGACGGACTGGACCGCGCGTGCGCGTACCATAGCCCACCCATAAAAAAAAAAAAAAACAAATACATACATCATCATAGCGCATGTACGTCCCACTGTTGGCCTCGAGCTCCACAATGGGAGGTAAATTGACCTCCTACACCACACTGGTAAGGCGGATTGGTATGAAGTTTTATTTCCAGCTTTCCTTCTCCTGCACAGTTGTTATATGCGTAATATATCTTTTACAACATCCATGGGTAAGATGGGTGGTGAATTATTTTCTTACTTCATCACCACACGGAATATATATAATAGTATTCTTAAATCATCAATAAGCGGAGAAATATATACTTACTAATATATAAAGCTGAAGAGTTTTTTTGAACGCGTTAATCTCAGAAACTGCTAAATTGATTTAAAAAATTCTTTCTGTGTTAGATAGCCAATTTATCGGGGAAGACTATAGACTACATATCATCACGCTAAGATCAACAGGATTGGAGCACCAATGAAGAATGTTTCAAAATCGTTTTTTTTCCTTTTGAGAGCTTTCGCTACGTAAATCTTCGCAAAAATCATGTATGACAGAATCGTATTATTAAAAAATATTTTCATGTTCTACGTAAACAAAGTCTTAGGTTCAAGTTAGCGTTATCTCAAAGTATCTATACCACGCAGACGATGTCGCGAGCACAAACTAGTTTGAATATATAAGCGTATTCAGTAATTAAATTCTGCTTGTTATTTTCAGTTACAAAATCATATAGAATGTGAAATGTTATATTTGTACAGAATATACACTACTAGTACTCACTATATATTAAATGTGACGGCTTTTATACAGAAATTCTAAAAGGCAAGCTTTGAGCTTCTCACGGGACAAACATGCTTTGTGTGTAACATATTTATTCAGAGAATTAATGCAAGAGTAATTTTCATATTATGATAAAACAGACATATTTTCATGTATACTCTAGACGATAAGAACCTGTTTATGTATTTAAATTAAAATACATATTAAGTTTTCCGTGTGGTGACGGATAGTTAACCATATCTTCTTCTATCTATAGATGCCGTAAAAGACGACTAACGGATATGATAAATAATATCTATGCAGAGAAGGAATCTGTGTGGTGCCGGAGTAAGAATACAATTTACCACGCCCTATCTAGCCCATGGATGTCGTAAAAGACGACTAAGGGATATAATATGCATATAATATCTATGCAAGAGAAGGAAAATTCGAAATAAAACCCTATACCAACATGTCTGACTAGCGTAGTGTAGTAGATCAATTTTCCTTTCGTTGTGGAGAAGGTTCGAGGCTCGATAGTGGGACATATATAGGCAGAGATGATGAAAATTTTCGTGTCTAGTGACATGATAGTACGAATGTAGCACTGAAAATTAGAATGAAAAAATTCCTTAACATTAACCAAAATAAAAGTTCTTTTATAAAAATTTACACAATACTTAGCAAATGACAGTGCGTATTATCTGTTGTTTCATTTTGTAAGATAATAGAATTAAATAGCGTTATTATATACCATACCATCAGCCTATAGATGCCCACTGTTGGATGGCCTATGTAGGCCTCCCCACGAGAATGTCATTCGGAATAGTCCCGTGCCATTTACATCTAACGGCTACCTGCGACTTTCAAAATGTCGTCAGTCTACCTAATAGGGGGTCGTCCTACACTGCGTCCTCCGATTCATAGTCGCCACTTGTGAACTTTTCATCCCCAACGGTTGTAGGTGCGACGAGCAATGTGTCCTGCCCATTGCCATTTCAACGTGCTAACGGAATACGGAACGTGAATACGGAAGAACGGGTGTAACCGACTTAGCCCGCATAAATTATATATTCTTCATTAAATACGAGAGAATTATTTAGTGATAATTAATAAACACTAATTTTAAGACTACAATTTAAAATATTTAGTGTGATTTTAAGAAAAATATTATATTCCTTAGAGAATACAGTTAAATTTTTTTGCATTTTCCAGTTTCATAGGTATAGACGTTGCTACGAGTGCTGGAACATGCGAAACGTGACATGTTTGAATTCAGTTGTTAATACCGTTAGCAAATTCAACATAGCGTTTACATCTTTATACTATTCTCCTAATTTCAATTTAATGTATTTATTACTATTCTACAATCTGCCCATCAGACGTAATCCGTTTTATTTTATTTTTTTTTATTGTACTCTGATGAATCTAGACCTCTAAAAGCTTTAATCGATATATCGTATTCTTGGCATGATAATACAGATTGGTTGTGAGCAGCTCCTCATTCAGCAATTTCCTTGTTATTTTAAATATACTGTTTGTAAATGTACTTTTAACTTTTATTGTAAAGTGTAGCGTGTTTTGCCTAACGAATTTTTGTATTTTCAGCGTTTGTAACATATTGTGGTGTTGGTCATGCTCACATAGGGATCTACTTGCGGTAGCTGCGTGGAGCGGGTCTCTCCCTTCCCTCCATAGTGGTTGAGGGGAGTGATGGCTGCTCTAGTAGTTAACTCGTGATCGGGTGCCGCTTGTGGGATCTGGTCCAGCCATAATCGTTTAAATTATATTAAGTGTCTTGCGGTTCGAAGGGCATCACACTGGAGCTTGTTCTTACAAAACATGTACACAATTGTATAACTAGTAAGAAGAAAAAAAAAAAATTAAAAATAATGACAAGCCCGCTGAGTTTCTTGCCGGATCTTCTCAGTAGCGGTCGCGTTCCGATCCGGTGGTAGTATATTTTTTTTGGAAATTGTAAACCTGACAATATGTAAGTGCCCTCTCAGGGTTTGTGCATAATAAAATAATTTGAATTTGAATTTGAATTTGTAACCACATGCATTTTTATGACCCCTTTTTTATGTACGAGCTATGGTACATTAATGGAGATAGTGAAATAGTATGGAATTTTATAAGCCACGATCTGAATCTCTTTCAGATTTGTGGAAGTTAATGGTTTGAAATAAATTGTGGTTTTGAAACCTTTATCATCATCTCGCTCTTAGTCCAATTGTTTAGGATGGACTCTAATAATATATATCGTACATATTTTAGCAATAGTTTGATGCCCAGCTCCTTGTCTGATACCAACTCTCCTGGGGAGTATAATTGTTGACCAGATGGCATCAGATGGAGTTTGCCCATCTTTATATATAAATTTCTTGTGTACATGTGTGTCACTGAACTCCTCCTAAACAGCTGGACCGACGCTGATGAAATTTTTTGTGCGTGTTCAAGGGGGATTCGAGGATGGTTTAGATTCACAATTGGACCCAATAGGTGGCGCTGCTGTCGACTTTGAACAGAACGTCTGTTGGGTCAGCTAGTATTTTATAAAATTTTTGGTCGCTTTTTACGATATTCACAAGCTATATAAAGATTGGTAGTATTCGTAACTATCACTATACAGCATCTTAAAACCTTATTAAACATAAAATGAATTTTCGCAAAAAAAAAGAAACCGACTTCAAAACCCAATGCAGAGTAAACGAAAAGATCGTTAATGTAGACAATTTAGATAATTTTTTAGATTATTTTTCAAAAATCGCTTAACTGATTTCGATAAAATTTTCATGCGGCCATTTGGAAAGTATACCCTTTCCAATAAAAAAAGATTTTTTCAAATTGATTGACAAGCGATGGAGTTATGCGCGAACAAACATAAAAAGTACAAACATCGGAATTGAGAAACTCTTCCTTTTTTAGAAGTCAGTTAAAAACATAGCCAATCTTTAACAAATTGCGTAATTTGCCAGATATTTCTACCAACTTGCTTACTGTAAAAAAACCTTCATACATGACTATGCTAAATATTAAAATAGGTTCAAATCAGCCCGACCATTTGTAAATGCTAAAAAGCTACTAAATGTAAACCCCGATACTAAACCATTCGGCTTGGGTATTATATGAGTCCACCCTTCCATTGTCGAGACGTGTTATGCTAAATAGTGTAGAATTATATAAGCTTTAAAGAAAATAAAGAAAATGATAAATAATCGCATTTGAGGGTTTTATCTTTATATATACTTAAATTTTTTGTGTACGTGTGTATGTCACTGAACTCCTCCTAAACGGGTGGACCGATGTAGATGAAATTTTTTGTGCATGTTCAAGGGGATGCGAGAATGGTTTAGATTCACAATTGAACTCGATAGGTGGCACTTATTTGAACAGAGCGTCTCTTGGGTCAGCTGGTTATCATATAAATATTTTTTTTTATTGCTCGTGGCAAACAAGCAAACGACACACGTGATGGTAAGTGATACTGGCATTCATGGGCCTTTGCAATATCGGAAGTATAGCTAAGCCGCTGTCTATGGTGAAAAAAGTGCCTTTCTTAAACCTAGATTAAAGAAGGACATGTCATAGTGCTTGGGAAACACAGCAACAAGTAATTCATTCGAGATCCTGCTCGTACGCGGAAGAAATGATTCATTGTGAAATCTACAAGTTATTGTTCAGAATTTGGATGTATTGTATATTCGTTCATTGTGTGTTCGTAAATCCCTTGGGATGTAAGAATTTAATCATTATTGTAAGTTGGTGTGCAGGCATATAAAAAGAGTGTATGTACTTATGTATATGAATAAGATGTTATACTTCTTGGTCGTAACGAGATAAGAATCTTTGTAAAAATTGTACCTTTCACGTTATCCTGTAGAAAAAAAAACAACATTAATAATAGAAAAAAGGTATATAAATTGAAAGTTTTATTATAGCGTATTCATCATCATCATTATTTCAGCCTATCGCCGTCCACTGCTGGACGTGGGCCTCCCTTATGTTACGCCACAAAGTGCGGTCCTGTGCCGCCTGCATCCAACGACGCCCAGCAACTTTCACCAGGTCATCGGTCCACTTAGTGGGGAGGCGTCCCACACTGCGTCGTCCAATACGTGGTTGCCACTCGAGAACCTTTCTTCCCCAGCGGTTGTCGGTTCGTCGAGCGATGTGGCCTGCCCATTGCCACTGCAGCGTGCTGATTCTACGTGCTATGTCGGTTACACCCGTTTTTCTGCGGATTTCCGTGTTTCGGATTCTATCTCGCAGAGAAATCCCGAGCATAGCCCGTTCCATAGCACGCTGAGCGACTTTGAGCCTTGTTATGAGGCCTATATTTAGGGACCACGTTTCTGTGCCGTAAGTCATCACTGGTAACACACACTGGTCGTAGACCTGTGTTTTCAGACACTGAGGTATGTTGGACGAGAAAATCCCCTTAAGTTTCCCGAACGCTACCCAACCGAGTTGGATTCGTCGGCTGATCTCTTTCTTGAAATTGGATCTACCCAATTGGACTGTTTGTCCTAGGAAAAGTTCGAGAATCGAATTGCCAAAGAGGACCGGTACAGGAATGATATGGGCATTTGACATGACTTTCGTCTTGTCCATGTTCATTCGTAAACACACTAGTTGGGATACCCTGCTGAGATCATTGAGCATGGTGCCAAGATCCTCCATGGATTCTGCCATAACGACGATATCCTCTGCAAATCGAAGGTGAGTTAGGTATTCGCCGGTAATATTGACGCTGAGTCCAGTCCAGTCTAAGAGCTGGAAGACATCTTCCAGTGCAGTGGTAAACAGTTTCGGAGAGATGACGTCTCTCTGTCTCACGCCTTTCTGCAACTGGATCGGTTTCGTACTCTTATCTCGGATACGGGCTGACACTGTGGCGTTCCTATACAAACACTGCAACACTTCGATATAATGATGGTCGATTTGGCACCGCTGAAGGCATTGCAGCATCGCCCAAGTTTCGGCTGAATCAAAGGCTTTCTCATAGTCCACAAATGCTAAACATAGGGGCCGATTATACTCCTCGGTCTTTTGTATAATCTGCTAATTTTGTATAAATTTTGTATAATTTGTATAATCTGTATAGCGTATTATCTACTTGAAATTTATGACGGTGTGCGCACACATCTTAAAAACTGTCGACTAACTAAGTTCATCATCATCATCATCATCGCAGCCTACACACGTCCCACTGTTGAGCTCGGGCCTCCTCCAGAATGGGAGGGAATTTAACCTATTATACCGTGCTGGTAAGACATGTTGGTATAGGGTTTTATTTCGAACTTTCCTTCTCTGCTAACTTCAAGGTGTCGGTTTCTCGTGACGGTGTGCGCTCGCATCGTAAACATTTTCTCTCATCGTTTTTCTCTAACGCGCCAAAAGAAGTATAATTTCAAAAATAGGTAGAGATTTTAAATATTTAATCTTTTTTGATAACCTTACGCTAAACCACAAGGAAACCAAACAGTAAGTACGTTTGCTTTGATTTCACCTATATTTCCTTTACCAAATCTTGAATTCAAAACTATGTAACATTATGTTAATGGCGTAGTTTTCTAGTGGAAGTGCTATTATAATATTATTTTCAAGTAAATCTAAGTATCCTTCACTCTCTGCCCATATGTCTCACTGTTAGAAATCAGCTTCCTTCATCGTGAAATTTACTTAATCGTTGTCATTTGGGTTGGCCTAGAACATTGATTGGAGTTTGCATTCTTTTACAATGGTGCTATCTACCATTATCCTTCACTAGTCTCTTATAGCGCCCACCGAAAAAGAGATGGTGAATTGCATATTTCCACCACTACCACAGACAAAATCACCGTAGTATTAATGTATTTGCCGATGTCTTTGAATGTAATTTAAAAAATTTCACTATGCGTGAAAGGACAGGTGAACTGGAGCTATAAATACTGAAAAGTATTCAAATCAAATCAATGAAAATGTAGTTTTATTTTTAAACTATAATCTGATATTTGGTATGTCGGGACAGACACATAACTTATATGGATTGCACAGATGGTTGTAGTAGTTAAAATACAGACTACGGTACCAGTGCAGCCTCCTGCGAGGCAATAGTCTCGCGGAAGGTGGCGGCGGAGCGCGTGCACGAGGAGCGCCTCCTCGACGGTGCGGACCGCCGCCGGCGACTGGGGTGGCGCTGGCGCGATTACCTGCACCTGATGCCGCCCTAGACGAGGCCGCGGGTGACTGGACCGGGCAATTAGTTCGTCACCCGCTGAGAGGCTGACCTCGTGAGGAAAGACCGACGTCCTCCCCGAGAGGAGGACATCGGTCGATGGGAGGGTACCCTTCAAGGGGGTATTCCGTCGGACCGACCACTGACGTCAAGTAACCCTGCTCCGGTGGTCGGCCCAACGATGAAGGCGATGTGTCCCGGGTGGGTTACGGGTGTGCGTGCTCATGCCCCTCTGTCGCCCCGGACGGAGTGGTGCGAGGAGTGCGTCGACCGTAACCCACCCCAAAAAAAAAGGCTACCATACCATTATCATGGGTTTAAATCCTACGCAGGACAACATTGTGCGATCCACAGATTGCTGTGCTGAGTCTGGATGCAATTTGTGTCCGTAAGTTATATGTTTGTGTAAAATACCCCGCAACACAAGGAATATATCCTTAGTGCAGGGTATCTTTAAAAAATATTAATATACGTTATAAATTAGTATAAAATATTTCATAGTTTTTTTTTTTTTGTGGGTGGGCCGCGGTCGGCGCGCCTCCGCACCACTCCGTCCGAGGCGACAGAGGGGCTTAAGCACGCAACTCCCGCGACCCACCCGAAAACCACGTCGCCTTCGTCGTTGGGCCGACCACTGGAGCAGCGTTAACTTGTCGTCAGTGGTCGGCCCGCCGGAATACCCCCTCCTATTGGGGTACCCTCCCATCGACCGACGTCCCCCCCTCGGGGAGGACGTCGGTCTTTCCTCACGCGGTCGGCCTCTCGGCGGGTGACGGACTAATCCCCGGTCACGTCACCCGCGGCCTCGGCTAGGGCGGCATGAGGCGCAGATAGTTGCGCCTGCGCCGCCCCAGTCGCCGGCGGCGGATCTCCTCATCGAGGCTGCGCTCCTCACGCAGGCGATCCGCCGCCTCCTTCCGCGAGATCACTGTCTCGCAGAAGGCTGCGACCGCGTCCCAATTCCCGACGCTGTCGACCATCGCCCTAGCGATAGCCGGCAGCGTCAGGTCCGTACCGATGATTGCGACGAGTTCACAGCGCTGCACTGCCCAAGCCCCGCAGGCCTCGAGCGTATGGCGCGCCGTGTCCTCGTCGCAATCGCAGTGGTGGCAGGACGGTGTACTCTCCCTCCTAACGACCTTGTGCAGGTATTTGGCGAAGCACCCATGCCCCGTCAAAACCTGCACCAGTCGGAAGGAGAGCACCCCGTGCCGCCTCTCCAACCACTGCATCAGCACCGGCCGGAAGGCCTCCACGGTTCGCACCCCGAACCGAGGCCTCTCCAGCCGGACTGCCCAACGGGCGATGACGTCTCGGCGGGCGTCGACGCGCCAGGCGGTGAGATCCCTTAACGAGACCACACCGCCCTCCGCTCGCACCCCCGTCACCCGCCGATATATTCCGGCGAGCATCTCCGCCTCCAGGTCCCACGGGGGAGTCCCGGCCAATAGGCACGCTGCCTCCGTCGCCACCGTGTGGTATCCGCGGATGGCCCTGACCGCCGTGACCCTCTGTGGTCGCCACAGAAGGGCCCTAAGTCGGGCGGTCATGGACCCCGCCCACACCGGTGCGCCGTACAGGGCCATCGACCGGATGACCCCCGCGTACAGCCGTCGGCACGCAGCGCTCGGTCCGCCCACGTTCGACATAAGCCACGATAGGGCGGACGCCGCGCCGAAGAGCCGCGGAGCGAGCCTGCGGAAATGCTCCCGGAACCACCATCGCCCGTCGAGCACCAGGCCCAAGTACCTCATATGGGCCCGGATGCTGATGTCGACCGAGTGGACGGTGATCGAGACGCCGATGGGAGGGCTCATAGTGCGCCCATGGAACAAGAGGGCCTCCGTCTTGTCCAGGGTGACCCTCAACCCCAGCGCCTCGATCCGTCTGACGACCTCCTCGTTACCCGAGGTCGCCAGACTTACCGCCTCTTCTAGCGTCCCACCGCGGGCTGTGACGAGCGTGTCGTCGGCGTAACAAATCACGCCCAGCCCGGGCGGGAGGCTCCCCCTCAACGCCGGCACCCCGTGATACCGGAGCGCCTCCCTGATGCAGCTGAATGGCAGACTATTGAATGCGTTGGCGATGTCTAGGGACACCACCAACAGCACTCCCCCGCCGGTGACGGCCTCAGTCGCCACGGCCCTCAGGCGCAACAGAGCCGCGATCGTCGAACGACCCCTCCTAAACCCAAACTGGGCGTCCGACAGATCGGGCCCCGTGCCGACGAGGTGCCGCTCGATGCGGGCAGCTACCACCCTCTCCAGTAGCTTGCCCGTGTCATCGAGCAGCACGATAGGCCTGTAGGCCGAAGGTGACTCCGGAGACCGTCCCGGCTTCGGCAGGAGCACCAGCCTTCCCTCCTTCCAGCACCCAGGGAACCGTCCGGACACTAAACACGCGTCGAACAGCCCCCTGAGGCGGGGTCCCAGGTGTTCGAGGACCAGGGCCAGCACACGGTTAGGAACACCGTCGGGCCCGGGGGCGGTAGACTTTGCGCGCATGCGCGTCACCGCCACCCCCATCTCGGGTTCCGTGATGGGCGGAACACTGTCGTCGTCGGCCTCCCGTTCAGTGTCTGGCGGAGCCATGACCGGGGGCGTGTGTTCCGCCCGCCGCGGGAATATATTTCATAGATAGACATTCATTTTTAATTTTTATTACGTTTAGTTCTCATTTAGGACTAAAACTATGAATTAGTTGTAAAATATTCTAATCAAAGTTCCTGCTTCAAAGTATTCCGAAAAAGCTGAAAATATTAAATGAAATTCCAACAGCGCATCATGTAGGCGAAACCT
Organism: Lymantria dispar; assembly: GCA_032191425.1. NCBI lineage: Eukaryota > Metazoa > Arthropoda > Insecta > Lepidoptera > Erebidae > Lymantria > Lymantria dispar. Next base: position 26,230,032 of record CM063449.1, read on the forward strand.
TGTGAATTTATTTCGTGAAGGAATTTCAACGCGTCTTATATTTGACTAAACTTATGTACTGGAAAAATCCATTTAAGAGTTTCTGGAGTTTACATAATAAGCGTTGAGAATACTTGTGAATATATTTGATCTTATTTTAGTTTCATGCATTTTTTCACTAATGATAATCTAGTTCCAGATTAAACAAGACTAGATTATCCGTGTGATGATGGAGTAAGAATACAATTGACCCCCACTTTTGTGCCCATGGGTATCGTAAAAGAAGACTAAGAGATCCTATATGCATATAGGATCTGCAAGAGAAGGAAAACTCGAAATAAAACCTTATACCAACACGTCTGACCAGCGTGGTACACCAGGTCAATTTCCCTTCATTCATATACTTTCTACTGTACTTCTCACATCTACGTAAGAAAAAGAAAACTCCAAATATAACCCTATAATAACCCATTTGACCAATGTAGTATAGTAAGTGAATTTTCGCCCTATTGTAGAAGCTGTCCGAGCTCAGTAGGGCCACGTATATGGGCTGTTGATGATAATGATGATGATGTTAAACTAGAAGGAACATACCCAAATTTCACATTTCGTTTGGAGTTCAAATACGTGTCCATCACTAATAGAGGCTTCCCTACAATGACAGGAATATTAAAATCATCATAATATACCATGTAATTATACCTTTCCTCCGGTTTACATACAAATTTTAAGGTTACAATTGCGAAATCTACAAATAAATTTTAAGTAAAACTTCTTTAGTCACGGCTTAGGAATAACTTAGATTTCTTTTCGGACGAAAGTGATGTACATTAAAACGGTTCTCTTATGGTAATAGTAGCCCGGTAGTGATGGATTATTTATATATTAATTTATAATATACATTGCATAATCTTATATCTTTAAACGAGCAATTCTTGTATATATATCTTAATATATATAAATTACGTGTCACGTTGTTTGTCCGCGATGGACTCCTAAACTACGTAATCGATTTTAATCAAATTTGCACACCGTGTACAATTTGATCCAACTTGAAAGATAGGATAGCTTACATCTTAATTTATAGACGCAATATTATTTTATTGCAAATTATTTGTCTATTATTTGACATTCACAATTATCTGTTAACTCCAAACGATTTTAACAGATGGCGATATCTGTTGACTGGATTGAGTAAGTAATTTGTGTGTGCTCAAGGGGATTCGAGAATTGTTTAGATTCACAATTGGACCCGGTAGGTGGCGCTGTTCGGGCAGGACAATAACATAGTTTGAGAACGACTTCACCGATTTCGTCAGTCTTTCTTTTTAATTTTTCTAATACTTTCAAAAAGGCTTTGACGGAAAAAAAAATTAAGAAAGTTACGCAGAAAATCAGAGAATTTAAGAAAACTTAACGACTAGGTAGCTTGGTTATTTATCCATACTATAACAAAACGGCTAGATGGATTTCAATGAATTTTTGTGAATGTATTCAAGTGGGGGCCTGGGTGATTTAGATTCACAATTCAGCCCGGCAAATGGCGCTGCAGTCGGTGTCTAGGTTATTTATCTATACTGCAACTAAACGGCTGGATTGGATTTGAATGAATTTTTGTGAACTTACTATCATTTACTTAAGATTTATCCATACTAAATTTCATGAAAAAAATTCATGAACTACCTATTTAATGGTTAGTATAGTAATACAAATTGATCCACCAGCTGCCACCAAAATTCACTGACTGAAATTTATGTTTGTGATTTGGGAATCTAACACTAATCTTCTTCAAATAATATTTCTTGAGTACTTGTGTATGTTACTGAACTCTTCCTAATTGGCTAGAAATTTGTTGCATGTATTCAAGATTTGAGAGTGGTTTAGATTCACAATTGGACCCGGTAGGTGGCGCTGTGATCGATTTCAAAGACATTTCCTTTTATTTTATTTGTACAGAACAACGTCGGGTCAGCTAGTATATATATATATATATATATATATATACATATATATATATTCAGAATCTCGGAAACGGCTCCAACAATTATCATGAAATTTAGCATACTAGAGGTTTCGGGTTCAAAAAATCGATCTAGCTGGGTTTTATTTATAGAAAATATTGTTTTGTCGGTCTGTTTAGCTAATCAATACAATGGCATATAATTTCAATGGAATAGGAATTAAAATCTAGCCGTCACCGTCAAGAGTGACAATAGCTCAGGTGGGAAGTTGTCCAGTCACATTCAAACAGCGTGAGATCTAATCTCGGTGTTGTTATTATTATTCTATCTTTGTAATTTTTGATATTTTTTTCATTATTTCATCATTTTTATTTTTTTATTAATATAATATGTTCATCAAAAATACCATTTACAAAAAAAAAATATACCGAGCAAAACACGGTCAACCAGATATTAAAAGTAAAAAAAGGAACTTGAGCCGCGAGTAAATGTTACACGAATTCAGTTTATGCTTAGCAGTCTATGATTCAAATATAGAACCTACCAATCAGCACGAATAAATCTCTGGATCAATAAAGGAACTAAAATGTATTTTTCATTTATTATGAATATAAATAAAACACATATAATTTTCATGATCATTTGTGGTGTAAGTTGTACCCGATCAATGACTTTGTTATTTGCTACTAAAAGTTGCTACTACTCGTTCTTTAAACTAAGTACCTCAAAGTTAGTCCTTTTGTTCTATGCATTTAAAACTGAAAGACACGTGAACCAGTTGGAGTACTTCGTTTGCCAAGTTATCGGAGCTATTGTGACATGTTATCACAGCCGCCGTGCATCAAAAGTTATACATTATTGGCTCAATATAATATGTGAACAAACATGTGTTTATAGATCGCTATATAATATATCTAATATTAAAAAAAATATATATATATGACGATTATAGGCTTAGAAGCTATCCAATCTTTGTGCCTTAAACCTCACCAATTGTGCAGGGCGCCAAAACAGATTAGTGTAACATTCGCTTTAAGATTGCAATAAATAGTTGACCATCAGTAGAGACTTTTAGAATTTAGAATTTGAGTTCAAATATCAATAAAAAAACCCAAGTAATTACCTTAATTATTAATCACCAATTAAATTAACAAATTGTAATAATAATTTCTATAAATTCGATGTTGAATAATTACTAATCATAAACAATATAATTTTTTCATATAAAAGCATTTTCTTCTTGTACTGGCAATAAATTTGTACCAAAAATGTGGTTCAAAACTTAATAACTAATTTTCTGTAGCAGGTAGATAATTATAAAAAATCTGTAATAACGTTGACTTCTTTGGATGTCAGACATCTTAGTCCACCCGTGACCATGAATGCTATAAAGTGTTCGAAACGTCCAGCAATCATAAATCAAATACAAACACGATAAAATCCATAAAAGTAGTTTTATTCACAAAGAAAAAATCTCGTTTTATATCAAATCAGCTTATCTCCAAATCAAAATTGAAATTAGTGAAATACAAAATTGTTTAACCAACTTTTTCGTTAAAACAACGTTTCTAATAAGTGAAATGAGATAAAAATAATGGGAATTTACGACCGCAGCCAGACCAAATAGCTAGTAACTATCATATAAACGACATAAATCCCTTGAGGAATATCTGAAGAGAAGCTGAAGCCTATTTAAATCCGAGACAGGCGGACATTTGTTTCCGGACCCTCGGGTTATACCCGCGAAGACATCTGCGGTCGTCAACAAAAATCCTCCAATTTAATGCTTCATGGAATTTGGATAAAATAAATGGGAAACCTTGCGGCAAATACCAAAATGTAGATTTCATTCATAAAATGTTGACGATGTCGTTATATCTACGATATTTATCTTGAATAGGTACATTTTATCATTTTCATATTAAATTGGATCCTTTAAGTGTTCATTTTAGTCAAATGAAAGTTTATAACTTCATTTATCTTACCAATTTATTCTACTTTTTTTTAATGCTGTTGGTGGCAAATGGGCAAACACCTGATGGTAAGTAATACTAACGCGCATGGACCTCTGCTAGGCCGCTGCCTGTCAAGAAGAGAAGGCGAATGCGTGCAATGAAGTTCGGTTCGAGTGAAATTACAAATATTTAATTAACAGATTCAAATTCCACCCAGACTAAGCATACGCGGACAAAATATGTATTCGCAGATTGCATGAAGAATTGTTCTGTCTGGTAATCGAGTATTCACGACGCGACGACGATGCTCAGAACGGGAGAAAATTTATAAATACTTACCATTAAAAGTGCGTACTTAGTTATTAAAAAGGCGTTACACCAAGAGCCATTAAATATCCATTAAAGGCAAGCTTGCGATGCAGATTATGACAAAGTATATCATAAAATATACAACATCATCCTCATTAATATGATAACGTTGGTAACAACATTGACTCACGCATAATAATGGCTTGACAAGTATATAATTAGGGTTTTCATTATATTCAATGACAATAATTTTCAATTTCGCTTTTAAATACTAATATACTAATTGAAATCTGTCAACTAAACCGCTTTAGTAAAAGTTGACAGAAAAAAATGATATTAATAATTATCTGTACAATGTTTTAATTACTGAAAGATCTATAGAAGTATGGCTACGAATTAAAAGAAAAGTTTACTTTGTAACTAATTGATTTACTATTTTTAGAAAGAAAACAATTTTTAATTAGAATTAGGAACTACGTAAATAATATTAATAAGGAGAATGCTTTATGTAGAATTTTGAAATGAAAATTCTTTATCTAGAATTTTTATAAGAATATTTTAAGTACAAATTGCGGTGGAGGCTCGTGTTCAATAACGGATACCAAACACAAAAAAAGGATCAAACAACAATAAAAGGTGAACTTATTGCCACTTAATGATTTCTGATTTTACTACTGACAACAAATTTAACATTTAATGAAAACTGACCAAAAACTATTCTTTTTTCATATAGAATCATTTTCTTTTTGCATTGGCAATACATTTGTAACAAAATGTGGGACAAAATTTAATAACTAATTCTGTAGCGGGTAATAAATCTAATTAGACGTGAGGCATCTTAATTTCCAAACTATAGTATTACTCTATGCATCTTACTCCGCCCGTGGCTATGAACGTTGAAAAGTGTTCAAAACGTCGACAATCAAAACGTGATAGGATCTATAAAAATAGTTAGATTTATAAAGCCATACAAATAGTTTTGTTATCATTTACAGTACGAAGTTCTAGTCTTATGCTCAAGGTTAAGTAAATTTTGAGTGTATAAATTAATAGAGTTATTTTAATGCCATTATTTTAACGATGTAGTCGGCATGCCTACAGTCTTTAATAAAACGTAAACGTTTGTTTCAGACATGCAATAATGAAATTTCGTACGTAAAGATGCCGTAGAACTTTGCCCAAGTTCAGTGATCACGTGCGGTACTCGTTTGCAAAAATGTAATTTAAAAGTAACATGCATGCATCGGTATACTAATAAGTTGTGAATTATTCTGGCAATGTTACGAGTATTTACATATAAAATGCATATTAAACATACTTAATCTACTTTTTTTTTAAAGACAAGGTTACACATTTGTCGCAAGGTACTTCACAATAGGCAATAAATGGATGCGAATTACACGCAGACTGCAAGCAATCATTTAACAATCGTACAAAGAATTACCCTACGCGAGGATCGTACTCACGAGTCTCGGCAAGAGAACCTTTACTTTGATCACTTCAACATTTGTGCAAACGCAATCAATTATTTATTTGTATACCTTCGAAGTCGAATGTTAGTTTAAGATTAAAAGATAAAAAAATCTTCACTTTATCACTAATTCTGTATTTGTTTTATTATTCTAAACAAAATTTGATTGTACCAAAAAAAAGACTTACATAGTAGATTTGACTGATATTGAAGAATTCCTTAATATACGCTATGCATTTTTTTTTGGGGGGTGGGCTACGGTCGGCGCACTCGTCGCCCGGCTCCGTGCGGGGTGACAGAGGAGCATAAGCACAAACACCCGTAACCCACCTATATAGCACGTCGCCTTCGTCGTTGGGCCGACCACCGCTGCAGAGCTTCCTTGACTTCAGTGGTCGACCCGACGGAATACCCTGAGGGAGTACCCTCTCCCATCGATGTCCCCTACCGGGACCCCGATCGCCGTCGCGAGGCTAACCTCTCCGCGTGTGCCGGACTAAATCCCCGCTCCGATCACCCGAATATACGCTATGCATAAATTATACTCAAACTGAGACATTATTTGTGCTTTCCCAGCATCATAGAGACACAACACATATAGACTCTCTATAGCATAAATGGTAGCAACAAAAATTATAAATTTGGAGCGATTGAATTTAATTCACATCTATGAATATATACGGATGATTGAAATTCGCAGATTTCTCTTGGGGCTATTCTAGTATGCTTTGCACTGAATTTCTGTTTCCTAAAATAAACTAGACTGTCATTTACTTTAAATAAATATTTGAATAATGTTTCCTATTTATTTTGGTAATGATGAAATTTTGTAATGTATTTTAATTTTGCTGTTTATTTTATTATTATCCTTTGTCTAATCATATCGTTGCAAAGTGATAGTAATGGCAAGGAAGTCCGATCTCCTATTTCAAACGATAATATATATTTACATTATGTGTGTGTGTAATATAAATACATTTTGTCTTTGTAAATTTCCCCGCAATACAAGGATTTTTTCCTTAGGGCGGTGCGGGGTGTCTTGTAAAACGTGTCTTAAAAAAAAGTTAACGTGACTATCACATGATATGCATTTTTAGTTTAATTTATTTACTGTTTTTTTACTGTTAGGAGTAAGCATACAGTTCACCACCCCCTTTCTTGCCCGTGGGTGTCATACAAGAAGGGATATTTTGTGCATATAACAACAATGCAAGTGAAGGAAAACTCGCAATAAAACCCTATACCAACCTGCCTGACCAGTGTGGTATAATAGACCAATTTCTCAGCCTACATGGAGGAGGCTCAAGTCCAGTAGTGAGACGTATATGAGCTGTGATGATGATGATTGTTTATTCGTGAGGTAATTGCTAGAAGAATTACTGAAAGTTACTGAACGAGTTTTTTTGATATTTAGTCCGCATAATTTGATAGCCTATTCACACATACATACAATACCTGATGCTTCGTCTTCATTGGGAGTGAAAATGGCCGACTTTCGTAAGTTGGCGGGTAAATTTCTCTTTCGAGTTTTTCTTCTTATGGTGATGAATTACAATCTTACTCCGTTACCATACAGAGAATTAAAAGTATTTCACTTCCTCTTATAATCCTAATATATATGTATTTTTTTTCCTTATATAATCTCATCCTATTTAAAGCTAAGTGTTCCTAAATTGTACAATATAATTTGTGAGATTTCAACCCGTATTATTGCGAGTGGTTTACGTTTCAACTAACTTTTCATTGTAACTGAAACTAGCAGGCGAAAACCACTATTTTTAATTAATTCTTAATATGGTTAATGAAGATTTTATAATACAAATTTATAAAATAAACGATAAATAGTGTCTACTTCCACAGTATAATGCTCTTCAAAGTAGTATGACGTTGAATTATATTTATTAGATAAAATGAATATCTGAAATCATCTCTAAATTTGATAATATAATTTCTGGGAGATCCAAGATACAGAAATCTGTAGAAGAACGGGTGTACCTAATTGACATAGCACGAAGAACTAGCTTGCTGAAATAATAATGGGGACGTCACAACGCTCGACTCCACAGAAATATTACACATTCGACTCATTAATTCAATGAAAGGTGTTGCACACATGTTTATTTTGTTATAGCCATTATAATTGTAAAGCGTAGCGTGTTTTGCCAAACGAATTTGTTATTTGATCTATATTTTATGTTTGTAGCAAATGGTATTGGTCATGCTCATTGAAGGGTCTGCTTGCAGTAGCTACGATAGATACGATACGACGATACGACGTAGCGCGTCACTCCCTTGCCTCCATTGTGGTTGAGGGGGGTGATGGCTGTTCTAGTGGTTATCTCGTGATCGGGTGCCGCTTGCGGGATCTGGTCCAGCCACGATAATTTTTTATTATATTTAATAACTATATCATGGTTCGAAAGGCATTACACTGGAGCAATTAATAGGCATGTTTTTGTATATAATTTTACTTTAAAAAAACTAAATGTATTAAAAAGAAGACAATTCCACCGAGTTTCTTGCCGGATCTTCTCAGTACGGTCGCATTCCGATCCGGTAGTAATTTAAGTTAAAATGTAAAAAAATGATAATATGTAAGTGCCCCCGCGGGGTTTATACATAATAAATAATTTGAATTTGACGAACCGACAACCGCTGGGGAAGAAAGTTTCTTGAGTGGCGACTATGTATCAGACAACACAGTGTAGGACGATTTAGGTGGACTGACGACCTGGTGAATGTTGCTGGGCGTTATTGGAAGCAGGCGGCACAGGACCGCACTTTGGAGTGAAACATGACTACGTCCCGCAGTACATCCCACGGCCATAGGCTGAATGCTGATAATGACTGATAATATAATATTGAGTTTAATTTTTTATTTGTTTTCTTTCCTTCCACAATGTATCGTAAATGTAAATAACGAATGAATTAATGGATAAATGAAAAAGGTTTTTGTTTTGTTCGTTTGGTGATAGACTAAGAGAATTAATTTTTATTGTGGATACAGGAGGTTGAATATACAAACGCTTATTGAAGTTATTATATATGTAATTGAAGTTAGGTATATTATATGGTATGGTATCAGGTATGTTATACACAGTATTAATGATATACAGTACCAATAAAAGAAACAAGACGATTAAGGGATACAATAATATGCCTTTAAAATCTGTACGAGACGGAAAACTTGAAATAAAGCCCTATACCAACTCATCTAACCAGCATGGTTTAATAGGACCATTACTTTCCTGTTCTGAAGAAGGTTTAAGCTAGATAATAAGATAGATGCGGCTAGATAATAAGAAATTCGCTGTTTTATATTTTTAATAAAAAGAAGTTATAAACAAACTCTCCCCGTTTTAATAAGAATTAATCATATTCATCGTATTAAGTAGGGAAATTTATACAAACAGCCTCTGGTATAGCTGTTTCACAATACGGTTTTCTATTATAACCGGCGCCGCGTTACGGTTACAATAAGACAACAATTAATCACATTTTAGAGAGCCTTAGTTAAAGATACGCGCACATTAAAAGTTTACTTTAAGTATGGATTTTATATTGAGAAGAACATTATTTAGCCTAAGTTCATATTTTAATCATTAAAATACACATCCTTACTAATATTATAAATGCGAATGTAAATTTGTTTATTTGTTTGTTACGCTTTCACGCTTAAACCACCGAACCGATATCAAAAATTCTTTCACCAATGGAATGCTATAATATCAGGGAGTAACAAAGGCAATATTTTATCCCAGTATTCCCAAGGGAACGGCAACTACGCGGGTAAGGCGATTGAAACCGAAGCGAAACGAGAATGAGTTGCTAGTTTAAAATAAAGGCTCTGCGATCATGCGAGGTAAATGATGATTAATAATGTCTGGATTGATGGAGAAAGAACACAATTCACCACCCCCTCTCATGCTCGTGGGTGTCATAAAAAGGACTCGGCGATTATAATCTGCATACAACATCTACACAAGAGAAGGAAAATTCGAAATAAAACTCTGAACCAATCCGTCTGAGCGTGGTATAGTAGCTCAATTTCTCTACCATTGTGAACGAGGCTCGAGCCCAGCAGTGATGATGATGACTATATTTATTAATTAATTGTGTGTTACGCGACACATAGAGGCACAAGGCAATTCAGTCAAATAAAAGATCATCATAAAATGAGAGGCAATGTACTGGAAACTCGTATACATGTTTATTTTTGTAATCTAAGAGTCTCAAAAGTTTCATTATTGGAGTGGAGGAACTTTATAAGGATTTGTAAATATTCTCTTCAATTCGATTTAAATATACAGTAGCTGAATAAATATATAATTGGAATACGTATACTCGTTTTATTTCTAATTTAAATCTACTTTATATAACTCATTATTAAATTATCATAAATTAAGATTAGACGTAATCACTTGATGAGGTTTTGAGGAATAAATTGTTAATAGATTGAATTAGGCGATACATGACAGAAATCCATTATTTTAAAAAGTGAATGAAGTAAGGGAGACTCGGGTTAGTGGAAGGTTTTATTTCTAGTTTACCGTCTCTTCCATAGATTTTTTATGCATATTATATCTCATAGTCGTCTTTTACGACACCCACGGGTAAGGTAGTGGGTGGTTCGTCACCATAAGGAAAACCCTAATAATATAATTTATAAAAGTTTATATTTATAGGAAGCAGGGTTGGTCTTCTGTATCTTCATACAGCGAAGGTTGCGTGCTTTCAAAATGGTTGAGGGTATAACAAATTGCTTAAAAAATCAAATCTTATACTCTACAATTTTTGATATAGATATTAACGTCATCAGAGCTATAGGAATTGAAATAATCGTAAAGAGAAATTTTGTGACTTTGAATAACTTACGAAGAAGATTTTATCGTTATTACAGTATTTATTCTCTATATAGTCATAGCTATCATATTAATTATATATTATTTGAATACAATGAATAAATATCAAATAAAGATTATTTGTCTTAAAAAAAGTTTCGATCGATGTGAAAAAATAAACATGTTTAAAGTCTGACAGTCCCGATTTTCGTTTATAATCTGTACAAAAGCTTAGTAGGCGTAAACCTACTACTCATTTAGTCACACAAAATGTCGACTCTGTATTGTTAAGTTAAATTAATGCGAATAATGTCACAAAGCAATATTAATAGTCACGTTCCTTTGCCAAATATTCACATTTAGGCCGGGAACTGAAGAGACATCAAGCGCGTTAATTACTACATTAAAATCTGAAACATCATATAAGGGATAGTCATTTGATATTCAATGTTAACATATGTAGGTACTTACTACTCACTTCCGTGTGGTGACGAAGTAAGAATAAAATTCACCACTCCCTATCTTGCTCGTGTATACCGTAAAAGACGACTAAGGGATATAATAATTATGCACATAAGTTCTGTGCAAGCGAAAGAAAACTCGAAAAACTGAAACCCAACATGTCTGACCAGCATGGCATAGTAGGTCAAATTCCCTCCCATTGCGGAGGAGATCTGAGCCCAACAGTGGGACTTATGTGGGCTGCGATGATGATGATGATATGTACTTGCAGATATATAACTCTTTTATACATAGAAAAATAATACAAGTTACAACCGATTCACGTCACACTAGACATGAGCATCTAGGGAAATATAATTGTCATGCTACGCCACATTAGCAAAACGGGTGGATATATACTCTTATTTTGGTTAGTCTTAGTCCACCAAGGAATTATAATATGCATACATCTATGCAAGAGATGGAAAACTCTAAATAAATTCCCATACCAACGCGTCTGATAAACGAGTTATAAGTAGATTAATTTCTCTCCTGTTGTGGAGGAGGCTCGAGCCAAGTAAAGGAACGTATATAAGCTGTGATGATGATGACGATGTTAGCAATTTCTTATGCTAGTAATGTTGATATGTTGGGTTACTTATTTGTATTTCTAGAGGTGTAAATCTTGTGAATGAAGGCCTACTCCAGCTTTCCGTAACTTTCTGGTTTCACTCCTGCGCATCCATTACTGTACTGTAATTTTTATATGTTTATCAACTATAATTCAATCAATCAAATTTTTAGATAAATCTGAAATTATTGCAAGATTTTCGCCGTATAGCCTAGTTAGCTTCAATGAGTACTTGAACTTTACATTCGGACATTTCAAACTTTCTTATCATACTTACAAAGCTTTCATCTTGTTCATTTTAAGTTCGAGAATTCCAGATTACTATCCAAGAACTCGTAACTACCGCCATTAGTAAATTCAAACGTCAATACTTCAGGAAGTTAGCAATTATTTGGGCAAAAGTTTCCTTTCTATCTACGATGGATTTGTCTAACCAAGGTCTGCCCCAAAATCAATAAAAATAGCGCTGGAATTTATGTAACTATCTTAATGAAGTTATTTAGGAATACTGAATATTATCGCTTTGTGGTATGACTCAAATGTGTGCGAACTTCTTTTCTTTTTTCTCGATATCACTCCTGATAGCGTTGTTGTAGGTATAATTTTAGGTATTGGTGGTAAGATTTACAACACGCTGCCACTCTTCTCTGGTGGTCGCCTTCCTCGTGCATTCATGTAGCGATGATGAACCATGTACTGGCACTTTCTAGTCCATCTCATAGGCGATTTTCTTCGTGGCCTGGTAACCTCAACCTTTACCTGAATCACAAGACGCTCAGTAGCCGTCTCACTTCGGCGGCATACATAACCAAAAAACATTAGGATACGAGAATGTACCAAGGATGGTAAACGCTGCTTGATGCCGAGTTCTCGAAGTACAAATTCTTTGGTACGGAATTAGGTCCACTATTCCAAACATCAAACATTCTCCTGCAGAACCACAAACAAACATTGTGCGAACATTTATAGTAAAAGGATTAATTTGACCATCCTTATCCTAGCTTTTTAATAATAAGACTTCCAAGAAGAACTGATGCTGTACTCACTTGTGGAATACTTCATTTAGGCAGAGGAGCGCTCAAAGCTCATCAGGGTTGTCAAAGTAAATAACTATTTAAATAATTGTTTATGTAATATTATGTTGACATTAACAGATAATGTTATTACCAAATGGTTTATGTTGACTTACACTATTGCATTAGGGAAACCTGTAATAATAGCTGTAATTGGTAATTGAACAAATAAATAAATAAACTTACGCTGCCATTAGTAAAGCCTATCTGGATCAATGGTTGGTTGATGGAGGTAATGATGTGTACGAGGAGGAGCCCCTTCTTTTAGCCTGGCAGCAAAAGTACAAGGTTCTGAAAAACAGTCGGCGATCTCCAGACTTCATGAGCGCTGGAACTTTAGGCTTTAGGGCATAAACTTAGACTAGTCTACTACCGATCCATCAAAAACGAGAGACTAAGACGGTAACGGTAGACTGTACTGTAACGGTAGAGGCAAGAAAGTGATGTATATCTTTGTAAGCCTTTCCACGATTAGTTATAACAGTTAAGCAGCAAAAACAAGATGATAATATGTAGACGGTAATTAAGGGGCAATAATTTATTAAAGAGATTCTCTTTATGAAAAACCTACCTATCAACCTAAGAATATTTAAAAAGTCTTTTGGAAAGAGAAAATATACAAATAAACTATTACCTTTGCTGTATCAAGCGAGGCACTTTCAAAGGCTGTGAATTGTACGAAAATGGTTTTCCTAAAATTCATAACGTGGATGAGTATGTCAAACTACAGTGTTTATAAATGACTCGTACTCGATGTATTTAACGATAACTTATTCGGGAGCCGAAAGCAATTATGACGACGTCAAGGCCCTGTATAAATACAAACGAGACACCCGCTGAAAAGATATTGAATTGTATGTATACTCGTTAGAGAAGGAAAATTGAAATAAAACCCTAAACCAACCTGTCTGACCAGCATGATATAGTAAGGTCAATTTCCCTCTTATTGTGGAGGAGGCTCGAGCGCAATAGTGGGACGTATATGAGCTGAAATGATGATGAATGATGATATATATTCGTTATGGTCTATTAATATATATCTTTATATATATTTCTTGTGTACGTATGTATGTCACTGAACTTCTCCTAAATGACTGTTCCGATGGGTATGAAAATGGTTTAGATTAATATTTGGAACTGCTAGGTGGCGTTGCGATCGATTCCAAGGAGCATTCCTTTTACTATTTACTTAGATTTGAACAGAACACCGTCTGTTGGGTCAGTTAGTTTATTATATAGCGTGTATCAGGTTATGGGGCAACTGGTCAAACAGGAGTTAAGCAATGGTTTTAGGAACCCATGAAAAAAATTTGAAGGAAAAATATGGATTCGTTAATGAGTTAGAGACGTGTAAAGTTTTCAATTTTGTCATCGCTTTTTCGTGTAAATCTGATTGAAATGTATAAAGTCAGTGATACTTAATCTGCAACATATTCGTACTTTGTTAAATGTTCATTAGAAATTGAATAAATCAACGTTCGCGTAAATAAAGCAAACTTCGCTTTAAATCAGCTGATCGGTCGATGACCGTTGACGTGTCGCTTTTGTACCTACGTTACCATTGAAGCGTTTGCGCAATTAATACCTATTAATACTATCGAAGCTTTACATGCCTATATGTATCCTGTCTGTACTTGCCTACATCATACGTAACATTTAAGGCATAGACTCTTAGACACATATTTTTGAAATCGTTATAACTTTTCTGTTATATTATTTTTTGTGTAATATACATTCTAATTACAATCTATGAACCCAGTAGTGGAAAGTGTATGAGTTCAAATGATAAAATATTAAAGTGACCACGAAATGGCTACCAAATGTTTAAATAAATACGAATCTTTTTATTAGAGAATTTTAAATCGTACATCTAGGATTAATAAAATACGTAAAAGTACATCGTTACTTTAATTAAATGGTGATCATTACTGTAAGGTTAAAGAATAAGGTCTAATTTGGGACCAAATGCCGCCACAATTGCCAATTCGAGCACGTACTTACAAATTGATATAGGGAACGTGAGGCACTCAATTTGATGATGTTCATTTCAAGATTGGTATATAGAATGAGTATAAAGAAATCAGGCGTCAAATTATTAAAAGAAGATACAGTTTTAAGAATGATATTTGACCGTGATGTGTTTGATACCTTTTTCATTATTCATTATCATCATTCAGCCTAACGCTGTTCACTGCTGGACGTAGGCCTTCATTATGTTTCACCACAAAGTGCAGTCCTGTGCCGCCTACATACAACGACACCCAACAACCTTCGCCAGGTCGTCGGACCATCTAGTGGACTGTCCTACACTGCGTCATCCGATATGTGGTTGCCATTCGAGAACTTTTCAAATCTAAAAAATAGTAAATGAATTCGGCTTGAAATCGTTTGTAACGGCATCTACCGGTTTTAATTATAAAACATTCTCATATCCCGATGGATAGCCACAAAAATCATTAAAATTGGTTCCGCCGTTTAGAAGGAGTACAATTATAAACATACGAACAAAAGATTTGATTTAATTTAAATTTATTTTATAAAGATACTAGCAACCCGTCCTCGCTTCGCTGCGGTATCACCCGCATAGTTCCCGTTCCAGTAGGAATACCGGGATAAAATATAGCCTATATTACTCCCTGATATTACAGCTTGCCAGTGCTGAAATAATATCTTTATATTATTGCTATAACATGTTAAAGTGACAGAAGCGATCATTAGTAATAAACTTAATTATTATATAACCTAATGTCCGTATGGTGACGGAGTAAGAATACAATTCACTAACCCTAAACTGTATTCTTACTCCGTCAATATACAGTACAATTGCCCATTCTTATATAAATATGTTAAAATAAAGCTGCATTTAAAAAATTAAAAAAATGTATTTGAAAATACGAATATATCCGTATGTGGTGACGGAGTATGAAAGCAAATTGTCATCATCTTGCTTGAAATGAAACTCCATACCAACTCGTCTGACTGTGGTCTGATGGTGGTCTAGTAAGTAATCTTAGAAGAACGGGTGTAATCGACGTAGCACGAAGAATTAGCATGCTGAACTGGCAATGGGCAGGCCACATCGCTCGACGAACCGACAACCGCTGGCGAAGAAAAGTTCTCGAATGGCGACCACGTAGCTGACGCAGTGTAGGACATCTACCACTAGATGAACCGACGAGCTGGTGAATGTTGCTGGGCGTCGTTGGATGCAGGCAGCACAGGACTGCACTCTGTGGCGTAACATGATGGAGGCAGCAGTAGGACGTATGTGGGCTGTGATGATGATATTGTATTATTATATAATTATAAAAATACCAAGAAAGGTCCGTTCCTCTATTATAGGCAATTTTTAAAAGTCCTCAATCCTGATATTTGTCAAGTTCTACATTTAATGGTTAGTGCCTCCCTCACAATTTAGTTTTTCATCTCTCACAAAGATCCCTCGTTGTTATTTGACATTAGGTACGCTTTTACGAAACAAGCTTTTAACCCTGTCGCGTTTGAGTACGCTTAACGTCATTAACTACACGACGACGGGCAAAGTTCGAAAACCCTCATCGGAATTTTCCACATTATACAAAATTGTTTTGGACGTTTTCTGTGTTTCTAAAGAGATATCTGGAAGTTTTGCTGTAATTTTGTCACTCTAACGCAATGTGATAAGATAATAGCTATGCGTAGATATTTTAATTGTATCATCAACAGTTTTTTTTATGTATCTGTTAATAAAATAATTAATAACATTATAATAAGATGTTGTAAATATGTATGTCTTTCCGTGTGGTGACGGAGTAAGAATACAACTCACCACTCCCTATCTTGCCTGTGGATGTCGTAAAAGACGACCATGGGATATAATTTGCACATAAGAGATTGCAAGAGAAGGAAATCTCGAAATGAAACTCTATACCAACATGTCTGATCAGCATGGTATAGTAGGTCAAATTCCTTCGTGTTGTTGAGGTGGCCCGAGCCCAACAGTGGGACGTATGTGGGCTGCGATGATGATGACGATGATGACTTATGTAAGTATCATTATCCGTGTGGTTATTAAGTAGGAATACGATTTCCCCTTTCTTTCCTACAGGTATCGTCAAAGACGACTAAAGAATATATCCAAGTATCATCGATGCGTCGCGGGTGGACGGGCCGGGCATTTGTCCGCCATCCGCAGAGAGACCGATCGCGTGAGGGCGATGGTCCGGCAACACAATCTTGATTCCAGGGCGTCGAACGGGACGATACCCGAAAGGGTAACCCGGCCAGGCCGGCCACGGATTTCAAGGAATCGGTACCAGTGGTCGGCCCAATGGCGATGCGGAGAGAATACGGTAGGTTATGGGGTCGCACGTCGCCCAGCCATTGTGCCGGGCGGATTGGACGGGGTGTGTCCAAACCACAGCCACGAAAAAAATGGTATAATCGATGCAAGAGAAAGAAAACTTGATACAAAAAGCTATTCCAACACGTCTGACCAGCTTGGAATAGTAGGTCAGTTTCCCTCACATTGTGAAGGAGTGCTGAGCCCAACAGTGGGACTTATGTGGGCTGATATACTGATGATGATATCAAATATCACTTATGTAACATCTCAGATGGATAACACAGAGTAAAGATGTGTGTAGAATGACTACCCCACCACCAGTTTTAAAAGGACGCAATTTTGTAAGACTTGTTGCGATATTTCAATACCCACATATTGTAGGACATTACTGATATGGGTTATTTAATAATATCTGGTTGACCAAGCTTTACTCGGTATATTTTTTTCGTGTTTTTGCCGAACTTATTTAGATCCATACTAATATTATAAATGCGAAAGTAACGATGTTTGTTTGTTTGTAACGCTTTCACGCTTAAACCACCGAACCGATTTCAAAAATTCTTTCACCAATGGAAAGCTATAATATCAGGGAGTAACATAGGCTATATTTTATCCCGATATTACCACAGGAACGGCAACTACGCAGGTTTAAGCGACTGAAACCGAAGCGAAGTGAGGGCGGGTTGCTAGTATTATATATTAATAAAAAATAAAAATGATGAAATAATGAAAAAATATCCGTAGTACAACAACAAAAACAGAATAATAATAACACCGAGATTCGATCTCACGCTGTTTGAATGCGACTGGACAACTTCCCAATTGAGCTATTGTCACTCTTGTCGTCGACAGCGAAATTTGAATTCCCATTCTATTGACATTTTATGTTATTGTATTGATTAGCTGACACCGACAAAACAACGTTTTCTATAAATAAAACCTAGCTAGATCGATTTTTTGGCCCCGAAACCTCTAGTATGCTAAATTTCATGAAAATCGTTGGGGCCGTTTCGGAGATCCTGAATAACTAAATAATTAAACTCAGAATTAAAATTGAAAACGCGAGCAGTGTCCGTCTAGTTAAAATACTATGCTACGAGGGGCGAAGTATTTACTAAAGGAACACACGGGGCAACGTTTATCTGAGTAAGTATAATTATATCATTTCTTGTTCGTTCAAGTCTTGCAATTTGGGCGAAACTTTTTGGCTGTACGCTATAATTATTTCACCGCGATAATTAATAAGGCGCAATAATTTGGAACTGGTGAACAAATTGAGGGAGCCGTCATGCTGTTGGGGGAAATTTGTAGCTAGCGCACGTCCCTTATTAATTTTCAACGAAATAGAATCAAATTAGAGAAATTATAACTTGCTCGGAACAATTTCAGTTCTGTCGCTGAAACATAATGAGAATTGTAAAGATATTCTATTTATTTAATTATTTTAAATGATTATATATAATTAATTGGTAAATATATAAATTATTATCTGTATTATCATTTGTGTGGTTACGGAGTACGAATACAATTAACCACCCTCTCTCTTGTCCGTGGGTGTATATGCAGGTAACATCGATACAAGAGAAAGAAAACTCTATATAAAGTCCTATTCCAACACGTATGGCCAGCGTGGAATAGTAGATCAACTCTCCTCTCATTGTGGAGGAGATCTGAGGCCAACAGTGGAACTTACGGCACGGAAACGTGGTCCTTAAATGTAGGCCTCATATCAAGGCTCAAAGTCGCTCAGCGTGCTATGGAGCGGGCTATGCTCGGGATTTCTCTGCGAGATAGAATCCGAAATACGGAAATCCGCAGAAGAACGGGTGTAACCGACATAGCACGAAGAATTAGCACGCTGAAGTGGCAATGGGCAGGCCACATCGCTCGACGAAGCGACAACTGCTGGGGAAGAAAGGTTCTCGAGTGGCGACCACGTATCGGACGACGCAGTGTAGGACGCCCCCTCACTAGGTGGACCGATGACCTAGTGAAAGTAGCTGGGCGTCGTTGGATGCAGGCGGCACAGGACCGCTCATTGTGGCGCAACATGAGGGAGGCCTACGTCCAGCAGTGGACGGCGATAGGCTGAAATGATGATGATGAATGATGATCACGCTGGTCGGTTGTGATGGTATAGGGTTTTATTTCAAGTTTACTTTCTCTTGCATAGATGTTATGTGCTTTTATTACATATTTTATATTTATTTACATGATTGGGATTATCCTGTTGTCGTCTGGTATATACATGGTATATATATGAATTTTTAGACCCTTAGTCGTCTTTTACGTTACCCACCAGCAAGAGAGGGGGGCGGTTGATTGTATTCTTATTCCGACACCACATGGAACGATGAGTTCTCGCCATCATTATTTGGCTGACCACTATAGTATCGATCTTGACTTTGGTGGTCAGCCCGGCGGGTTACCTTTTCGTGCCCACCCTTAAGCGGTTGATCTGTCTGTGGATGGAGGTTTAATCCCTGGTCCATCCACCCGTAAATTCACATTAGGTGCAGGTACCTGCACCTATACCGCCCAATACACCGGTAAAGCAACGTGTCAGTTTGGAGGCGATTCTCCCTGACCTGACCCGCCACCTCATTCTGCGAGATCTGTGAGAGAACTACCTCACAGAAGGCAGCAACCTTATCCCAATTCTTGACGCTGTAGAACAGTAAACTTAATAAAAATCAGTAGCGTCAGAGCAGCGTTGATGATTGCGACAAGTTTACAGAGCTGCTTTATCTAGGCTACGCATACCTCGAGTATATGCGCCGTGTATTTTTCACAGTTGTGATACTGGCAGGACGGTGTTATAACCATCCTAGCGGCCGTTTACAATTTTCTGGCGAAACCATGGTCGGGCAAGATCTGAATCTGCGTATGTCCCTGATCACTGTGGCCGTTATAGTCATTATAAGAGGGCCTTAACACTCACGGGCGCACTAAACAAGGCCATCGACAAAAGCACCCCCGCGTACAGTTGTTTACTCGTAATAATGGGTCCGCCCATAGTCAGCATAAGTCGAGAGAGGGCGGACGCCGCGCCGGTCAATCGCAGAGCTATTAAACGAAAATTCTTCCAGTACCATCACCTGTCGAGCACCAGAACTAGATGTTTCATCTGGGCCCGGGTAATGGTGAGGACCAATTGATGGTGTTCAAGGCGTTAGCGAGTAAACCCTTACGAGGCACATGGAATAAGAGAGCCTTTGTCTTATATAGGAGCACCAAAACCCAGCATCTCGATCCACCTGTCCACATCCTCGATGTCAAGTGTTGCCAGATGTGACCCCACTTTTAGCCTCCTACCCCCGGCAGTAACAAGTATGTTGTTGGCATAATACCTAATGGTAGCCGATATTTCATAGAATCGGCTCAAGAGCAACCCCATAAAACTGTATTAAAATAAAGAAATTTATATTGATGATATTTTTTTTAATGGAATAAGTCTGTTATTCTCAAAAATATATCCCATAATAAGTCTACTATTCTTAAACATACGCACCAAATAAATATCAATAAATACACACCCCGGAAACTAATACTCACAACGTCTGTTTAATCTCTTGGATAGAATTATGCGGCACTGGCGAGGTACTCACGATATTATCCTCTCGAAATTTATTATGCTTATAATAAGGTAGCCAGGTTTTCCAACAGTCTACCAATCTTCTTTATATTTCTCAAAGCTTTTTGTTTATTATGACTTTCGTATTGAAAATCATTTTTGAAGGGTACATCTGGCTGGTATAAATTACATATTCAAGAAAGGAATAATGCTGAGTGGATAAAAATAATTCATTTATTTTATATCAGTGCTATGTTCTTTTTTGCAGACTGAATACGTTCAAGTATCGAGTAGACGCTTGCTCCGCTATCAGAGGGAATTTAAAATACTACGCCGTACTGGAGATACTAAATGGATTGGCATTGGGTATCATTTCGATTTTTTTTCTCACATTTACTTACATACTAATGTTCTAATGTATTAGATTTACTCTGTCTTTTAATTTTAATCTTACAACACAAGCGACAAACGAAGGAATAATGAAATATTATATTACATTTCGAGTAGTGACGGAGTGAGAATACCATTAAACACTCCCTTTCTTACCCATGGATGTCATAAAAGGCGACTAAGGTATATAATATACATTTAACATTTATATAAGAGAAGGAAAATCTTGAAATAAAACCCTATACCAACCGGTCTGACCATCGTGGTATATAAAGTAAGTTAATAGCCCTTCTATTACGGAGGAGGCTCGAGCCCAGTAGGGAGAAGTTTATAAGCTGAAAAAGAAAATCCTAGTCCGTTATCATGTGTTTAAAAAAATATTTAAAGTTTTAAGGCTGTCCATGCTTTTCTGTCTTAGTAATAATCAATATATCAATAAATTATTTAAGTCTGCATTTATAAATTTTAACTCAAATGTTGAGTCACTATTTGTTATTAAGATCAAAGCGAAGAAAATTCGCGACTAAAACACTCAGCTCGGCTGAAATCAAATAATGTTCTCGTTTACTCCGCTTAACTTTGTGCAAGAGCTGAATAAGCTCTCTAAAGTATTATGACATTGTCTTAAAGCCTGAATACTTAAACGACTGATCCGGAATTTCTCACTAACTAAATATTAACGTCAGTATTATAGCTTTGTGTTAGTTTATATTTTATAGTTTTGTGTCTTTGTATTTGAAGAATTGTTTAGGCAAAAATAAAATAATAGAATCTCTAAATACAAGTACTGTATATAAAATATTTGTATTTTATTTTAGGTACAATATAATAGTTATCTTATTTGAACAAAACAAACAATTATTTTTTATATTTCTATTATTTTTTATCCGCGTGTTAAGAAATAAGAATACATCTCATCATTCTCTATCTAGCTCGTAGGTATTTTAATAAGGGATATATGTAATATGCAAATACCATCCATGCAAGAGAAGGAAGACCCGAATTAAACCCTATACCAACATGCCTGGGGGAGTGTGGTCAATTCTCGGCAATTTCTCTCCAATGGCGGAGAAGGCTCGAGCTAAGTAGTGCGACGCATATAAATCAAAATAGTATTAATATTTATTAACCTAATCATACCGATAGAATATTTTCGAGAACTAATTTATCGTTTATCCTTATTTTAGCCCTATTTAGGAATTATTTTCCAAATTTTAGACCAATAATTATTAAAGCGCGTTTTTTGTTATTATTTTTCAAATATTTTTGTTATTATTTTTTAAATATTATTCATTAATTTAAACCCAAGATATAAATGTTAAAAAGATATAAATGTTTACCGTATGGTGACGGAGTAAGAATACAAATCACCACTCCCTATCTTGCCCGTGGATATCGTAAAAGACGACTAAGGGATATAATATGCCCATAACATCTGTGCAAGAGTAGGAAAACTTGAAATGAAACCCTATACCAACATGTCTGACCAGCATGGTATAGTAGCTCAAATGCCCTCCCATTGTGGAGGAGGCTCGAGCCCAACAGTGGGACGTATGTAGGCTGCGATGACGATGAAATGTTAAAAATATCTTCTTATATCTCAAAAATAAGTTGATTTATATCAATACTGAGAATATTTTTCACGAGAAATGAGCTCCATCTCAGTTTAGGATGATTTATATAAAACCATATATAATCGTGATCCTTATTGATAGCTTATTAGTATCTGACAGTTATTTTATTCATCTTAAATTTAGTCGGATATTCTAATAGGGTATATAGAGCTTCGAAGAAAATCCACATACACCTGTCTTCAGTGAGCATTACCATAATGAATATTGCATGAATGTTAAAGACATAGTTGTTCCAATCCATATATTGTAGTGCTTGCCGTGATATAGGGATCATTTTTGAGAACAAGTCACATACTATTCAGTGCTTAGTACTTACTATTACTTTTGGTTTTATTTAATACTAACCACACACTCTTGTTTCGCTTCGATTTCAACTGCTTTGTCCTATATTATAAATCTTTAATATCTATAAATATATTCGTTTTAATGAAAAAAAAATAGAAAAATAATTCTTATAACATTATAGCGCTAGAACTGATATAGTAAACAGATTTTTACAACAGATTAAGTATAAATAACGCTGTAGCACGGTACGTAGCCACAGTCCATGAAACTTGGTTTTGATTCCCGGAACACTCAAAATTTTATAGTGCTTTTCAGAGAGGAAAAATAGTCTAAGTTATTTCTTTTACAGACAGCTTCCTGGTACTAAAATATTATCAAAATCAGCCTGGTCGTTTTAAAGATTATCTGGAAGAAATAAACAGTCAGACAGAAAAAAAATTAAGTTGGTTTTTAAGCACAGGTACTGGGTAGATGTGAGCACGAAATATCTTTTATTTTGTCATTACATTCAAGCACTTCAATTTTATGTTTCTCATAGATTGAAATTAATCAGCGGAATGGCGAAGGGGTGGCGAATACGGTAGATTATGGAGCCGCGGTTAGTAGGCAGGTTGGCGATCTCAGTGAAATGCTATAAATTTCCCAGAAAGGAGCTGCTGCCCACTATCCTGGTCAACCCTTAACCGATTCTTATTTCTTATTTCCACGGGCAAGCAAGGGGTGGCGACAACTGTATTCTCATACCGTCGTCATACGGGTTGAATTTAATGTCATGTGCATATTAAATCCTTTGTCGTCCTTCACGACACCCACGGGTGAGATATGGGGTGGTGAATTGTATTTTTTAGTCCGTCACCACAAGGAACGACACTAAACATTCGTGAATTTAATTCTGTATGGTACCAAATGAGAGGCAAGAATATATTAATATCATCATCATCTCAGTCCATATATGTCCCACTGTTAGACTCCGGCCTCCTTCAGACCTGAGCAGCGTGACATAGTGGTTCAATTGCCTCTCATAGTGGAGGAGACCCGAACCCAACAGGTGACCGTATATGGGCTGAAATGATGTTGATGATATTGAAAAGTACGCTCTGTATTCAAAAAGAAAGCAACGAAGACGAGTTTAATTAAGAATTTGCTCACGTGGTAACATTTAAAAACTATCGTGGTACGCTGGCGTATAAACTTTAATAATCAGAATAAATATTTTGTACAGATAAGCGGCTTCTAGTAATTTATGTATACATTCATCGAGCTCCTGTGAACGTGCTGTTTCTAACCACTTTGCTATCCAATTTACATTTTTATTATACAGCCTCTGTGTATTGTTTACTTGCGACAATGCAAATATTTTCTAAAGCTTGTATCGTTTTAGTACATTACAAATAAATAAGTGAAACTTCTATTGAACATTTTCTCACTTTTTTATAAGCCATAAATACTCTATAGTTCGATATTACGTTTTGCTTCAGGGTTATAAGCTTGCGAGTGTGATTGGGATTTCCGTTAAGTCTAAGTATTGCTAAAAAGCATCATATTTTAACTAATTTATAAATATGTCTGTTTGTTACGTTTTTACGCTTAAATCGCTTAGCCGTCGGTTTTGTCCTTGACTATGTCTTTTTCAGAAGATGAGAGGATTTTGACTACGATTGTTATATTCATCGTGTAGGTACCAATAGTTATAAACACGATTTCAATTTCAAAGTAGCAATGTGTATACATAAATCGTATGATTTTGTGCGTGGTGGCCTGTAATAAGAGATTAAACACTTTATGTTGTGGTATTTTTTCAAAAACGTTTATTTCCCTTGTAAACTTGATAATATATGCTATATGTAAATTATATTAACAATCCTTCCTAATATTTTAAATGCAAAAGTTTGTTTGTTACGCTTTCACGCTTAAACCACTTAACTGATTTCAAAAATTCTTTCACCAATGGAAAGGTATAATATCAGGGAGCAACATAGACTATATTTTATCCCGATATTCCCACAGGAACTACGCGGGTCAGGCGACTAAAACCGAAGTGCACCGAGGCGTGTTGCTTGTACTTATTATAGAAATGTATATTATGGTATTAGGATTATCAATTAGAACTATCTAGAAATGTGTAATAAATATCACTATTTTTGAATACTATTAAAAACTTAATTACAAAATAAAAACATGAATTTAAGTCACGCTTTAGTATAACAGTCCAACATCTCGTTATGGTCGTCTGAATGCGTAACAAGGGGCTTCCATTCAGCCGTTTAAATAATCTCGGTGAGCAATAAAAGCTAGCCAAGCGATATATTGCCAGTACGCCTAACAATAGAGGATGGTTTCTCGTATAGCCTGGCAATAGATTATTATTTTATTTATATTTGACAAAATTTTGCCCCCCATCTGATGTATGTGTGGAATCCGCTTGCCGTAGAAATTGCATATTTTCTTGAAATAAGAAGTATTCTATAACGTTCTGACTTAGTTTCATCATCATTGCAACCCACATACGTCCCACTGTTGGGACCTCCTCCTCAATGGGAGGGAATTCGTCCTACTATACCATGTTGGTCAGTCATGTTGGTACAGGGTTTCATTTCGAGTTTTCCTTCTGTTGCACAGATCTTATGTGCATATTATATCCCTTTGTCGTCTTGAACGACATCCACGGGCGAGATAGGAAACTCTGACTCACTCTACTTGGATTGTTTCGTTAAGAGTCAGATATTTCTCATCATCATCATCTCAGCTCATATACGTTCTACGGCTGGGCTCTAATTTTATCCACTAAACGAGGGAAGTTGACCTACAACACCATGTGGTGACGGAGTAAGAATATAATTCACCATCCACATGTTGCCTGTGGTTATCGTAAAAACGGATAAGGGCTTATAATGATCAGATAAGAGCTTTGCAAGATAAGGAAAACTAGCAATAAAACTCTATACCAACCCATACAGCCTAGCGAGGATCAATTTTACTCCAATTATGGAGGATGTTCAATGGGACGTATATGAGCTGTGATGATGCTGATATCTACACCATGCTGGTCAAAAGAGTTGGTATAGGGTTTTATTTCGAGTGTTACTGTTTTTATATTAGTGTTATATGCATATAAGGGTATACCCTTAGTCGTCTTTTTTTCAATGACGGTCTAATCACCGGTTTGCCCACCAACAACCTCAGTAAAAGGGAATACTTTAAAATTATAAATACATTTTTCGTCCATATTATACAAATGTACACGTACAAGTACGCACATACTTCTTTAATAATGTTGTCATTAATGAAATAAAATTTCCCAAGTTTTATAATTATTTCTTTGTTCTTGATTATTTAATGCTGGCAACCAGCGCATTATAGAATATGTACGTAAATAAATAAGTCTTTGTATCGGAATCCTAAAGCATACTTCTATTACCAACTATATTTAAACATAAAATGATTATTTTATAATTGTTGTGAAATATCTTTTGTTAATAAATATTGTTATATTCTTTTCTAAATATTGAACTGGCTATTTATTTTTCAACTAACATAAACAGACAAGAGTATCCAATATTGCGTGCAAGCTAAACAGAATTTCTCGAAGTTCGCTTACAATTTGCCATTTCTTAAGTTTTATAAAGCACAATTTATTCTGTATTCAGTAAATAAATCCAATTCAAAGAGGATTAACTTGACGCAATAAATTTAAATACGAAAATAAGCTTATCTCAGTGATTAAAATGGGTATACAGTGGAATAAAAATAATTTATATATATGAAAGATGAATAAGATGAACTAGAATGATTTACTTATTCAATGATATTATGTGATTAATAATAAAAAAATATCGAATCCAATGAAATTGAATTTACCGACCAAGAGATTATTAAGAGTGAGAATAAATGCTGAAACACGATTCTATAGAGGCCAACGCGCGTATTACTAAAATTAGTATGTAATTACACTGCCATACGGTGTCGGAGTAAGATTTCAATTTACTACCGCCCGTCACCTCTTGCTATGCAGATAATACCTATGAAAGAGAAGGAGAACTCGATAGAAAACCCTATACCACACGAAGGCGGTTGTCCGTCACCCGCAGAAAGGCTGACCTCTCGACGTCCCGGGACAGGGACGTCGAGAGGTGAGGGTACCCGAAACGCTATTCCGTCAGGCCGAATACTGAGAACAAGGAACTCATCACTGGTGGTCGGCCCAAGGACGAAGGCGACGTGGGTACGGGTGGGTTATGGAGTTGCGCGCGCCGTCCTTTCGTCGCCCCGTACGGAATGGAAGGCATGTGTGCTTACCATAGCCCACCCATAAAAAAAAGGAAATCCACACGAAGGCGTATTCATCCTCGCGTACAATTCTGTAAATTCAAACTCTAAATATAAAGACAAGCACAAGAAAATTTGCATTTTGAACAACAATGATACATTACTTCAGTTTATATTTTCAGTTTTCTTTTTAACAGAGGTATAATAAAAGCAAACATCACAGTATAAAAGCCAATGCCAGCCTAACTCATGTTACCAATGGAAAATAGAACTTATGTGGACTAACAATACTGCCCGAATGTTGTGAGAATTTTCTAGAACACGGACGTCGGATATCGCCGTGACGCCGTCAATTATGGTTTTGTTCAGTATTGTACTTTTGTTCCATTAAATATTTTTACCTGTAAAACCTTTTACTCCAAAATGTTTTAGTAATGTCCAAATATATTTATGTTGTCACTATATCAAAGAAATATACAAGGTTTTCGCTTTCAAGCTTAATCATAAATGAAGGTCTTAGCCATTTAAGATAATTATTTAAACATTAAATCGATAAATTAAATTGATGATTTTGTGATGCTCATCTTGAGGATGTGTGCACGTCAGTATCTACAAAGTCTTGGCGAGCACTACGTTGTACATCGTTTGGGACTCGGTCATAATCGTGGGCGGTGATGGGCATTACGAGACAAATTAGGTTAGATTAGTTCTGCCCTCAAGATAGCTAAGAGTGCTTCGTTCAATATCAACTTTTCGGCTCGATATAGCATTAAGTTTATTAATAGGTTTTTCCCTTGTGGTTTTTGTAATTTTTCCGTGTGGTGATGGTGTAAGAATACAATTCACCACCCACAATCTTATCCATAAGTCTCTTAAAGGACGACTAAGGGATTAAATATGGATATACAATCTTTTGCAAGAGGAGTAAAACTCAAAATGAGCCGCTATACCAACACATGTGGCCAGCGTGGTTTAGTGCGGCAATTTCCTTCTTATTGTGGAGGAGGCTCGAAGCCAACAGTGGGAAAGATGTGAACTGAAATGATGATTTTTTTTATGTAATAATGATATCAGAATACAGTTTACCACCTATCTTGCCCGTTGCTGTCGTAAAGAGCGAATAAGGGACATGATATACGGTAACGATGCAAGAAAATGCAATATTGAAATAAAGCGTGATTTATTTACATATATAAACTTTATCGAATAAAATTTTGTATAAAATTGATGTCTAATTATAAACTGTGCCGTTTTTTGAATCGCTGTACTAACTGAGATTAGACTCCTCTAACGTACGACGTTATTAAGGAGTATAAAGAAAGATCTGTCGAAAATGATAACGAACACATTTAAATATCGCGCCGAGCGTTAACAAATACGACCCTAGTTTTAAGTTAATGTTATGGAATCATTTTGCGTATTATGTCGTAGTAAGAAAATAATACTGCACGCTTCCTTTTACCGAGATTATCGCAAGAATTGATTTATTAAGGAAAGCATATAATATAACTGCAAGAGAAGGAAACTAGAAATTTATAACATTTTACACCGTGTATCCAATATTTATATACATAATCTTCCGTATTTGTATATACAGCTTAACTCCTCTTAAATAACTGGAAGAAGGAAAACTCGAAATGAAACCCTGTACCAATACGTTTGACCGGCATGGTATAGTAGGTCAAATTTCCTTCCGTTTTGGGGGAGGCCTGAGCCCAACAGTGGGTCGTATGTGGGCTGCGATGATGATGATGATTATTCATGGTTGAAGTATGATTTCTTCTTTTTTTCCGTTTGGTGATGGAGTAAGACTACTATTCATCACCTATCTTACCCGTGGCTGTCGTAAAAAAATAAGGGATATAATATAGTTTTATTTACAATGCAAATATTATTTACTAGCAACCCGCTTCGCTTCGGTTTCAGTCATCTTACCCGCGTAGTACCCGTTCCCTTAGTAATACCGCGATAAAATATAGCCTATGTTACTCCCTGATATTATAGCTTTCCATTGGTGAAAGAATTTTTGAAATCGGTTCGGTGGTTTAAGCGTGAAAGCGTAACAAACAAACTTACTTTCGCATTTATAATATTAGTAAGGATAATGTATTACTGTATTAAAAGTTCAATTTTGCTAATAATAGAAACACTTAAATTGTTCCAAACTTGTGCTGTAATTTCGATAAAGTGCTTTAAGCCTCAGGAACTGGAGACTGGCAACTACAGAACTAAGTCTTGTTATATTTGACAATGATTACATAGCTATTGCCTCAAGTCTCACATAAGCAGTATTCTTTTTGATTTAATGTCTATTTTAACATTATTTCGTACAATTGTGGAATATTTTTGTCGATTATGCTCTTAGAATTAATTCATCAGATATATGTAGAGAAGGAAAACTCGAAATAAAACCCTAGGTATTGTAACGTCGACTGTCCACTGACAAAAAGTTACCCTGCTCCGGTGGTCGGCCCAACGACGACGGCGACGTGGGTACGGGTGGGCCATGGCCCCGCCCGGTGTCCTTCCGCCGCCTCCACGACCGCGTGTGCGCTTACCATAGCCCATCCATAAAAAGGTATAGTAAAGTCAATTACCCTCCTATTGTGGAGGAGGCTCGAGCCTAACAGTGGAACATATATGAGCTGAAATGATGATGACGATGTCTCACTGTTGGGCTTGAGCCTATTCTATTAAAATTGACCTACTATTTAGGTCTCAATCAGATCGCCGTAAAGGTGACTTAGGGATCCGGGCTCCCACGCTCACCGAACAAAGCATAGTCACCTATTGATATTTCGGCGGATATTTGACGTGACCGGAGATTAGTCCGTCACTCGCCGAGAGGCCGACCGCGTGAGGAAAGACCGACGTCCTCCCCGAGGGGGGGACGTCGGTCGATGGGAGGGTACCCCAATAGGAGGTATTCCGTCGGGCCGACCACTGATGTCAAGTAACCCTGCTCCGGTGGTCGGCCCAACGACGAAGGCGACGTGGTTTTCGGGTAGGTTGCGGGAGTTGCGTGCTTAAGCCCCTTTGTCGCCCCGGATGGAGTGGTGCGGAGGCGCGCCGACCGCAGCCCACCCACAAAAAAAAAACCTATTGATATTTCTCAGACATCGAAAAGAAACTATTAGCGGTATAGTGCTACCATTAAACATTTAATCCTTCAAGGGAACATGAATAAACTTGATTGTAAAATTAGGTTACTTATTTATGGCTTTCTTAGAAACTCCTCTAGCTGTATATTAAAAAATCATTTCGTAAGTCACATCCTGTTTAAAATTCCACAAGAGTACAGTGTACGTACAATAATAAATTTAACTGAGAGAATAAATTCAACTGGGAGAATCTTAGGTGCAATAAATTCTAGCTTATAAATTCTACAAATTATTGCACTAAAATTCTCAGTTAAATGAGATATAGTAAAAATACAATTTTTATTTATTCTCTAATATCATTACTGAATTTATCTATATAATATACTAGCAACCCGCCCTCGCTTCGCTTCAGTTTCAGTCTTTCCTGCGTAGTTGCCGTTCCCGTGGGAATACCGGGATAAAATATAGCCTAGGTTACGTTCTGATATTATAGCTTTCTATTGGTGAAAGAATTTTTGAAATCGGTCCAGCCATTTTGAAGATTACCCGGAACAAACAGACAGAGAGATAGACAAAAAAATATAAAGTGTATTTTAGGCATATGTATAGTGCAAATAATCGTGTGAGCATGAAAAAAGTCTATTATTTTGACATTACAAACAGACACTCAAATTTTATTTATTGGTATAGAAGATATAAAGTGCTTTGTCTTGAGTGATGCATCAACACACAGCCTATGTAAATTGCTGATCGCAGAGACTTGAAACTTCGAGAGTGTGTTCTTTTTGAGACCGATCGGAAAGGAAAGGATTATTTTAAATTATACCTCTAAGGGGGTGAAAAAAAAAAAAAAAAAAAAAGAGGCGGAGATGCTCGCCGACATTTATCGACGGGTGTCGGAGACGCGCGCCCGCGGCGGTATGGTCTCCTTGCAGGAGATCACCGCCTGGCGGGTCGACGCCCGCCGAGGAGTCATTGCCCGTTGGGCAGTCCGGCTGGAGAGTCCTCGGTACGGTGTCAGGACCGTCGAGGCCTTCCGGCCGGTGCTGATGGAGTGGTTGGAGCGGACGCACGGGGTGCTTTCCTTCCGACTTGTGCAGGTGCTGACGGGGCACGGGTGTTTTGGGAAGTACCTGCACAAGATTGTCAGGAGGGAGAGCACACCGTCCTGCCACCACTGCAGTTGCGACGAGGACACGGCGCAGCACACGCTCGAGAAGTGTGCTGCGTGGGAAAGGGAGCGCCGTGAACTCGTCACGATTATCGGTGCCGACCTGGCGCTGCCGACCATCGCCAAGGAGATGCTCGACAGCGTCAGGAACTGGGACGCGGTCGCCGCCTTCTGTGAGGCCGTAATCTCACGGAAGGAGGCGGCGGATCGTGTGCGAGTAGAGCTCCTATTCGGCGACACGTTCCGCCGCCGGCGACTGGGGCGGCGCAGGCGCGAGTATCTGCGCCTAATGCCGCCCTAGCCGAGGCCGCGGGTGATCGGACCGGGGAATTGTCCGTCACCCGCAGAGAGGCTGACCGCGCGATGGCGACCGACGTCCCAGTACGTCGAGACGTAAGGTTACCCGAAAGGGTATTCCGTCGGGTCGACCACTGATGACAAGTCACATCTGCTCCGGTGGTCGGCCCAACAAATAACGAGGTGACGTGGGTACGGGTGGGTTATGGGCCCGCGCGCCGTCCTTTCATCACCCCGGACGGACAGGACCGCGCGTGCGCTTACCATAGACGACCTAAAAAAAATAAAAAATAAAAAAGGGGGTGAAAAAGTGAGGCAAAGTTTGTGTGGGAAAATGTGATTTCTTGGTTCAATCTATTTCAAATTTTGCATAAACATTCTTTAACAGACTTGATGAAATACCTGTTTCGTGTTTTATTGAAATTCATCTCCTAACAGGGTTAAAAAGGGGTAGAAAGTTATTTTGGGGGTGATTTGCTTTAAAGCTGATATCAATACTCCGTAGTGTTTTTGATTTACATAACATTTTATTTTGACACATGTTTGAAAGCTCAATTTGATTTTAATAAAAAAACCGGCTAAGTGTGACTCGGAGTCGCGCACGATGGGTTCTGTATCATTATTTATAAAAATGAAAAAAAATCATGTCTGTTGAATGGGAACCGCTCTTAAATATTTCTATATTTGTTTTTTTTTATTTAAATATTTCTTTCTAAAGTTAATATATAACAACATATACCATGAATATTTCAAGCACCTACCTGTGGCCGTTATGAATATCATTAAAAAGGAGCAAAAAATCAACACTTATACGGCGAAGACTTGTTTTTAACAATAAAAGGAATGTGAGCTGATTTCTGGTGTTTACGCGAGTTTTACACGTTATAAACGGATTTTATCGCGTTTCGTTTCGAATGATCGCTGGCGGACCATGAACGCTGAAAAGCGAATCGTTGCGCAATTAAAAAACGCGATAAAATCCGTAAAAATAGTTTTATTTGTAAAGGAATATGAGCTAAAAAGAAAATAAGTGTAATTACGATAATAACAAACTACTATTAACATTTAACATTAGAATAACGACTAAAGTTTCAGTAGGATGTAATGTCAATATTATACATGGTTAAGAGCCGCACTACGTAGAGACTTTACGTGGAGATTATGGATGTACGATTTGCAATGTAATGGTTGTTTCTATGGCCAATTCTTTTCTCGTGGACGTGTTAATGCCGGATTTAGATACACATTTTATGTAAAGTTACCGCTAAATAAAATGCACTGAAAGTATTCAGCGAATTATGTTTCCTTTTTAATGTGAAAAAAGATACATAAAGCGGTCATGAGGCCTGCTGTTATCTCATGGAGTCTTCACTAAGTACCTGTACAGAATTGCAAGAGAAGAGGCCCCAGGTGGTCATGAGTGTGGTGCGCTAATCGTCGTATGCCCCGCCTAGGGGCCTCAGTGCCACGTCCTGTCAACGGAAATGGGAACAATGGACCTGTCGTTGGTCCTGCTGTTCCGTTGGACCTGCTGTTGGTCGTCGATGACCGCCTTTTGTGATGCTGTCATGACAAGGAAGGAGGTCGCGGAGCGGGCACGCGAGGCACTTGCGTCCGCTGACTCGATCCACCGGCGGCGACTAGGGAGGAGAAGACGGCGCTGTACGCTTCTCCTCCCACCGCCCTGAATGATGACAGGACGTGATCAGACGGCCATGCGTTGGGGTGTGGGGATAGAATGTCGTTAGACGATCTCTCTGTAAGAGAGCGGAAGTCGATGTGGTTTTAGTTGGTATTTCGATTACTTTTGTGGTTGATGAGTCCCACACAGACTCCCCCGTCTGTAACCGGCGGGGGAATAGTGCGTAAATGCATTTCCAGTGTGAAAAAAGAAGGCCTGTTGTTATTTCATTTACTTGGGGTCGACACAATATGTACTCCTCCTTCATCGTACCTATTGCAAAAATTAAATTATTGACAGTAATTATATGCAAGACCGCCTACTTGACGTCAATCCTCCTTGGGAATGTAATTGTTGACCAGGCGGCAGTTGGTCTAGGTAGATACAATAATACTCATAATCATAGTCTTACCTTTGGAACAAATTAGTAAATAAATATTGTCTTAAATAAATAAATAAATTATATACATGTTATTCTACGACATCGTAAAAATAGCAGGTAACTGTTGGAAAGGATACACGTGGTACGGGATCGTTCTGAATAGGATTCTCGTGGTGTGTGATAATAAAATATTTTATTTACTTAACTATGCAATAATACTTACCATTAATTACTTTGAAATTACCTTGAAATATTAATAAATAATTAAATAATTATTATAGTAATAACCATTTTTATCCTTTAATGTCTTTGCTAATTGTTATTTTAATTTAGATCTTTAGACAATTCTCAATGAGCCTGTAATTTTTTCCCCCGTCAATTAAATTTAATATCATTATTTTTATTTTCTCTTCAATTTGCTGTTATATTTCCTTCTTTGTAGTATTTTATAACATTTATGTATTGTGTACTGTATTTCTTTACACAATAACCAACATATTGCTGAATGGGGACCGCGTTATGGAAAATATGCACAATGCACGATGCACGATCTAGATTATTTTGTTACTTCTAAAGAGATAGACAGAATGAATAAATTGCATTATTTTAATTGTTATTTTTAAAGATATGATTTATCGACCTAGTAGTAACCTTATCTGTAGGTAGACATATCTTAGTAAAGATCATTTGCCGTGTGGTGACGGAGTAAGAATACAATTCACCACTCCCTATCTTACCCGTGCATGTCGTAAAAGACAACTATGGGATATAATATCTACCTAGAGACTACGTAGTCTATAGTCGAGTTTATCTGGTAGTATTTCTTTCTTTGCCGTAATAATATAATATCCGTAATGGATAATGGATAATGAATCTTTTCCGTGTGGTGACAGAATAAGAATACAATATACCACTCCCTCTCTTACCCGAAGGTCTCGTAACAGACGACTAAGGGATATAATACGCATATGACATCTATGTAAGAGAAGGAAAACTCGAA
Source organism: Lymantria dispar (assembly GCA_032191425.1). Taxonomy (NCBI): domain Eukaryota; kingdom Metazoa; phylum Arthropoda; class Insecta; order Lepidoptera; family Erebidae; genus Lymantria; species Lymantria dispar. Next base: position 26,264,798 of record CM063449.1, read on the forward strand.
AGAAAAACCCTATTCCAGCCTGTCTGACCAACATGGTATGGTAGGGTCTATTGCCTTCCTATTATAGAGGAGGCTCAACCCCGCAGTGGCACGTATTTGAGCCGAAATGATTATGATGATGATGATAAAGTAATCTATTTTATTCTATTCCATTCTAATTACAAAAACTCTACGTATTTATGACTTATCTAACATTGTATTAGTATATATTAATACAAATTAAATAGGGGCTTAATTAACTCGAATCTTCTGTGACATTTATTTAGTTGGCCGCAACATAAGCCGGCTTTTGCTGTCGTGTCACCATTCAATATATATATACGGCTGTATCATAAAATAATTTTAGAATTAATTCGTATAAATTTCAATGTACTTTAGGGATTTTAAATATTGTTATTATTCTATTTTGGCGTGACAATATATATGATAGAAGTCACACTCTATGTTGTGATCATCAGCTCGGCTCATATACGACCCACTGCTGGGTTCGAGCCACCTTCATAATAGAAGGGAAATTGACCTTACTATACTATGCTGTCAGACAGGTTGGTATAGGGCTTTATTTAGAGTTTTCCTTCTCTTGTATAGATGTTATATGTGTATTATATCCCTTAGTCGTCTTTACGATGTCCAGCAACTTATACACCCATTTATTCACCCATCCATCACAATCGTTCATTTTCCATATTTATAATAAGCTACTTAACCAAACCCAACCCCTATCCGTGTAGTGATGGAGTAAGAATACAATTCACCATTCCCTATCTTACTCGTGAACGTCGTAAGAGACGACTAAGAGATATAATATGCATATAAGATCTGTGCCAGAAACGGCAAACTCGAAATCAAACCCTATACCAACATGTCTGACCAGCATGGTATAGTAGGTCAATTTCCCTTCTATTGGGGAGGAATCTCGTGCCCAGCAGTGGGACATATATGAGTCGAGATGACTTAACCCAAAAGATGTTCTATAGTTTAAATCAAAAACGATATTCTTAAAAACAATCCACAGTCCACTCAAATACTCAAAAATCACATCAAATCTCGTCCAGCTGTTCACATTTCATTTATACCATTGCTAAAGTTGTAAAGCAGCGCTTAATAGCATCACTAATGCTATGTTACTCGTTGATAATGTTCGTTGCATTGTAACCAACTGCGACTAGAATGTCGTGTTACTACACCCATTTCGAGAACTAAACTTAAGCTCGTCTCGAGAACTTCGTACGTTGTAGTTTATACGTAGATGTATTGGGTAATGTATTTTGCACTGGTAATCTCTTAAGTTGTTATCCCTAAGGATATATCTCCTAAAGGGTGCGTACAGTGTAATTAGAAGATTTAGTGTTGATTTGATTATGAGGAACTAGATTAATGAACTCAATAGAGTATTTTTTTTAAAGGAATGGAGGAAGAGAAAGTCTTTTTCCATTTTAAAAATAACGATGGATTACTACCATGTATCCCATGTTGTATAATTCAATTAATAATGGTTTAATAATCATATGATTCCAACAAAATGATTTATGAAATATTCACGAATTATCGTTTCATCATTATCATCATCACATCTCATATACGTCCCATTGTTGAACATCATCCTCCTCTGCCAAGAGGGGAAATCGATCTACTATACCTGGTCAGACGGATTGATATAGCGCTTTATTTCGAATTTCCCTTTTCTTGAATAGATGTTATATGCATAATAGATGTTACATGCGACGTGACTTAAGACGTCAAAGAGAATACAAGTCACTATGAAACGTGGTATAACAAAAACGCATTTGGTATGTAATAACAAAACGCAAATGACAGCTAAACGTAATTTTGTCTATGATTAAGTATGGTTGAAAATTTGATAATTATATTTTCGTCAGAAATCAATAAAATTAATCAGTCATTTGTATTCTCTTTGAATAATCATTCACAATGCCGCGACCAAGAAGTTTGAATTTTCCCTGATAAAGCCGTAATGCAAGAAGGATAAAATTGCGTAAAATATATTTACGCAAAAATTATGGCGGTAGGAAGTTCGCCGGGTTAGTTAGTTTAAGTGTAAACTTAAAGCATATTCGAGTCAAAGAGACTCCCTGGTAGAGTGAACTGGACAGAATCTATTTTGTATAATATTTAGCAACATAATATGCACTTTGAAGCCATTGAGAGACGTTAGGTTAGTTATCGAATATTTAGACGTTGCAAATATTCTACTATATAGTGGAATATTTCCAACGTCTAAATATTCGATATTCATACATGCAATTTACGCAGTATTACACATTCTGTTTTCTTAATGAAATTTCATAACATCAATAATGTCCTATTGCTCTTCTCCATATGATAATAAAATGAAAAGGCAATGGTCATGTTCTCTTATGGGAGTATTTTAAGTATCAATTAAAAGAGAGAGAGAGAGATAACATCGATAATATTGCTACAAGAGAAGAAAAACTACGTCAACTCATGTTAGCAGTACAGGCTAATTTCCGTCATATGAATGAGGCTCGGCTTGTTATTTAAAATTGAGAAGTGTTGTATGGCTGCAAAATAAAAAATACTGGAAACAAAACTTTATATGAAACCAATTCGAGAATGTGTTAGAGAAGGCAACTGTTTTATGATATTTCTTTTTTTGAGGTGGGCGGTGACGAAAGTGCGGCGCGGCCCCATCACCCACCGTTTTCTCTCTCTCTTCCGCCATGGGGCCGACCACAGGTACCTAGTTCCTGCGTTAGGGCGGCATCAGACGCAGGTACTCGCACCTGTGCTGCCCAAGTCGCCGGCGGCAGACCGTGTCACCGTAGAGGAGTTCCTCTCGCGCACTCTCCGCGAAGGAGATTACCGCCTGGCGGGTCGACGCCCGTCGAGACGTCATTGCCCGTTGGGCAGTCTGGCTGGAGAGGCCTCGGTACGATGTCTGGACCGTCGAGGCCTTCCGGCCGGTGCTGTTGGAGTGGTTGGAGCGGACGTACGGGGTGCTTTCCTTCCGACTGGTGCAGGTCTTGACGGGGCACGGTGGCTTCGGCAAGTACCTGCACAAGATCGTCAGGAGGGACCTTATATCAATAAGTTTCAAATTAAAATTCAAATTATTTTATTATGCATAAACCCCGAGAGGGCACTTACATATTGTCAGGTTTACAATTTCAAAGAAAAATATACTACCACCGGATCGGAACGCGACCGCTACTGAGAAGATCCGGCAAGAAACTCAGCGGGCTTGTCATTATTTTTAATTTTTTTTTCTTCTTACTAGTTATACAATTGTGTACATGTTTTGTAAGAACTAGCTCCAGTGTGATGCCCTTCGAACCGCAAGACACTTAATATAATTTAAACGATTATGGCTGGACCAAATCCCACAAGCGGCACCCGATCACGAGTTAACTACTAGAGCAGCCATCACTCCCCTCAACCACTATGGAGGGAAGGGAGAGACCCGCTCCACGCAGCTACCGCAAGTAGATCCTTATGTGAGCATGACCAATACCACAATATGTTACAAACGCTGAAAATACAAAAATTCGTTAGGCAAAACACGCTACACTTTACAATAAAAGTTAAAAGTGCATTTACAAACAGTATATTTAAAATAACAAGGAAATTGCTGAATGAGGAGCTGCTCACAACCAATCTGTATTATCATCTACATAATCCGAGATTTTATAATAAGCTTTTTTACAAAGTCTATTCTTGATGGCTTTTTTAAACTTTTTCATAGGCAGGTCTCGGATATCTTTAGGTAATCTATTGTAAAAGCGTATACATTGCCCCATGAATGATTTGTTAACTGTTTGGAGACGAGTAGTGTGTACAACTAATCTGTCCTTATTACGAGTATTCATTTCATGAATGTCACAATATCTCTTAAAGTTAGCAATATTTTTTTTGACATATAATATATTTTCGTATATATATTGTGATACAGCAGTTAGAATATTTACTTCTTTGAATTTCTCCCGAAGTGAGATTCTTGGGCCTAGATTATAAATTGCACGGACAGCCCTTTTTTGGAGAACAAAGATTCTATTAAAGTCCGCGGAGCATCCCCACAGTAATATGCCGTAAGACAAAGACGTTTGACCAAAGATGTATAATAAATTTTTTGATTGATTGATTGAAAATATATGGTTAACCGAAGTTGGTTGATAATGGAGTTTTACGTTTTAAACGTTTTTATAAATATAAATATGTATATATACAACGAGCAATTCTGGTATATGTATATAATATCTGGTTGACCGAATTTTGCGCGGTATATTTTTTTTGTATTTTTGCTGAACTTATTTAGTTATATATTAATAAAAAATAAAAATGATGAAATAATGAAAAACATATCAAACATTACAAACAGAGAATAATAATAACACCGAGATTCGATCTCACGCTGTTTGAATGCAACTGGATAACTTCCCAACTAAACTATTGTCACTCTTGACGGTGTATTATATTATAATTTAAAAATAATTTATCTTAATTGACAAGAAAGCGTAATTTACAAAATTCTAACTAACAAAAATCCGTGTGAAATCCTCTTATTAATCAATTACCCTCTTATTGTCGAGAAGACTCGAGCCCAACAGTGAGACGTATATTAGTCGAGATGAACAAGAATGAAAAAATGCTATACACATTTTAGAAAGAAGATAAATGAAAAATAAATCGTCCGAACATTCTAAGCGAAGTAAATATAGCTAAGCAATATCGTCTGGGGTAGTATGTCACAGCTGTGATCCCAGAGGCGGTTACAAATACGTTGCAACAGAACAAAGGCAGGTAGGAGGTAAAATCCAAAACGTTACGTGTATTCTCAGTCACGCGGTAAACGAGTACGGCATTTTAAACGTCCAAAGACGTGAGGTCGTTAATCAGTCCCTGGATACTTTGATAGAAATCTATTTTATACGCGAGATAGCTCGTTTTCAATATAATGATTGATGCTATATCAAGAATATATCCGAGTTAGAGACAGCCTACCAAGCTATATGTGGGACTTTAACTCTCCGGGGAATTCATTCTAATTGTCGTACCAATTAGACCAGTATGGGCATTAAATATGGTAACCAAATTATTGCTCACATTGTCAGCTTTACCAGCTTGTTATACATACCATTTCTAGGCAAATATTTATACATTCCGATTTCCTACCTTTTCAGTTAGTATTATATTATAAAACAACCCGCCCTGGCTTCGCTTTGGTTTCAGTTGCCCTACCCGCGTAGTTTCCCTACCCGCGTAGTTCCCGTTCCTGTGGAAATACCGGGATAAAATATAGCCTATACTACTCCCTGATATTATAGCTTTCCATTGGTGAAAGAATTTTTGAAATTGGCACAGTAGTTTTTGAGTTTATTCATTATAAACATACACATATACAAATATTTCCTCTTTATAATATTAGTATAGAATATAATATATATATATAGTATTAAACAATTACATGACCTAATTATAAAATTATTGATATTTAGCTTTTAGCATGTTAGGTTATTTTTAAAATTCGTTTGCGAGTGTAAATGATGAATTGTATTCTTACTCCGTCATTACAATGCAAATAAAGTGGACATTTTAAGTAAAAATGCTCTTAAATTGAGTGCTTTTATTAATTATTGTCTTGGTCACAATGGGAGGGAAATTGACCGATAATACCACGTTAGTCACATGGTTTGTATTAGGTATTTGACTTCATGCGTGTGGTGTATATAAGGGAAAAAAGTGCAAATCGGCAAGAAACAACATTAGACTAATCAACATTGTTTCTTTCTTTAAATTTCTTAATGGTTTCAAAACCAGTTAGATACAACTAGTACAACCAAAGAGATTTTGTCAAATGTTTATACAGACCATATGAGAAAAACTAACGAATATTTCAGTAATCAGTGTATCAAAATAAATGTAAATTTTCGAAGAATTCACGCTGTGACCTAATTAATGTTTATTTGAACATTGCAAATAACGAGGCTGCTTCCTTAGCCTAATCTCCAAAACAAGACTAGTAAATAATTCATAAAAGCTGTATGATCAGAATCATATTAATATGTGAAGCATTGAAACTTGAATATGTATACTATTAGCTATAATGTACGGTAATATTTGATCTAAGAAAATAAATGTGGTAATAAAATACAGATATATGTTAAAATTATTACAACATTTTATTTAAATATACAACTAACATTATAATAATCTACTCTGTTTCCATTGCATATATTGCAAAAGTTTTCGCAATACTTTTATGGCGAAGAAAAGGAAGAGTCGAAATAAAACCCTATGTCAATTCGCCTAATCTCACGGAAGGAGGCGGCGGATCGTGCGCGAGAGGAGTTCTTCTTCGGCAACACGTTCCACCCCGGGCGACTCGGGCGGTGCAGGCGCGAGTACGCCTGATACTGCCCTAGCCGAGGCCGCGGGTGACTGGACCGGAGAACTTAGTCCGTCACCCGCAGAGAGGCTGACCATGCGACGGTGACCGACGTCCCGGGACAGGGACGTCGAGACCCGAGGGTACCCGAAAGGGTATTCCGTCGGGCCGATCACTGACGACAAGTCACCCTGCTCCGGTGGTCAGCACAACGACGAAGGTGACGTGGGTACGGGTGGGTTATGGGCCCGCGCGCCGTCCTTTCGTCGCCTCGGACGGAATGGACCGCGTGGAAGCATACCATAGCCCACCCATAAGAAAAAATGCCAATTCGCCTGACCAACGTATAGTAGGCCAATGTTCCTCACAGCGCTCAAGTTCAGCAATGAAGCGTATATGAGCTGTGATGAATGAAAGAGGAATAAGTGAACTATATACAAACTTGAATCTATCATAGTAAGATTCCATAAAAGTTAATAGTAATTTTAGAAAATATTTTTTTAAAAGCTATCAGCTCATATACGTCCCACTGTTGGGCTCAAGCCTTCCTCCACAATAAGAGGGAATTTGACCTTACTATACCATGCTGGTCAGACAGATTGGTATTGGGTTTTATTTTGAGTTTCCTTCTCTTGAATAGATTATATATATATATTTATTATGCACCCATTATAAGTTAGTATGTTTTTACCTAAGTATCTATTTAAAATCAAATTATTATCAATTAACAAGGATAAATATACTTTTTTTTTATTATACTTACTAGCTGACCTGGCGAACCTCGTAACGCCATAATTTTTTTTTTCGTAAATACATTTTCTTAATTTCCGAATATATATTCTCTAATGAAGGAACCATTACGGCGTTGTCGGGAAAGATTCGGTCTTCTTGGTCTCGCCATTGTTAATGATGATTCAAAGAGAATACAAATTACTGATGATTGATTTCTGAGAAAATTAAAATTATTTTCATATAAGCGTAATTCCCAGAGAAATCAAATAATTAGGTTTACAACGGCTAATTAATGGTAACGACTTGACTTACTGATGGACATAACTATAAATAAGCTATTCTATATAAAGAAACGTTAAATAATATGAAGAAAATGCTATCAGACTTGGCTGTATGGTTTTTGATTCCTTTGCCCGTCCGAATGGACAAACAGAAACAAAATAAAATCTATTTGACATTTTATGCCATGTCACACGGGAACGCGATCGAACGGGATAAAATGTATCCTATGTTCGTCTCCTGGTTCAAAGCTACCTCCCCACCAATTTTCAGCCAAATCTGTTCAGCCATTCTTGAGTTATAAACATAGTAACTAACACGACTTTCTTTTATATATATAGATTTAAGTACTACGTGGAAGTTGTTTCAGTAATATATTAGTAAATTTACAAAATAAAGTTCTCCACTTTCTGAATTTCAAATTATCCTTAAGCTCAAGTCTAGAAATACTTATTTCAGCAAAGTTAGATGCTGAAAATAGTTTTGTGAAATCCTCTTAATAAGCTACTAGTCAATGAAGTGAAAAAAAAAAACGAAATGAAAAGAAATACTTCTAATTACATTTCTGTAAAAATACAAGATTGTATTTACAAGATCAATGAGACAATCTCTTTATACATTTGGGCCATATATATTTGTTTTAATTTTGTGTGAAAGTTAAGATTTTGATTTTACTTTATGGTGGAGTTAAAAATAAAATTTAATTTATCGCCATTGCTGTGCTTTCCATATCATAAAAACCGACTAAGGGAGCACCAGATGTAGTCAGTTTCTTCCCTTATACTAATAACATAGGGTTTATGTAGAAAATTTTCCCTTTTACATAGGTTGCTTAATGTTTTGACTAAGTTTTAGGACCGCTCAACGTTCACTGTTAGGAATGCAATCGCTAACTAAATTGATAACAAGTAAGGCCCAGTTCAGTACAAAACTCTTAATTAACCTTTACCACAGCCAGGAGCAATTTTAGAATTGTAGAGTAATAGGTAAATATATATAAATATTAAGTATACGTATAAGTCCTGCTTGACACTCCACTCTGTATCTAGTATTTTTCACTATTTTCTTAATGTGAAGTGAAAAATCGACTGTTTGAATAAGCTACTATGGTCTCTATCTGTTTGAGAGTTGTCTGAAGATAACTTCACACTTCGAACTTCATCGTTCAAAAATCTAAAGTGCAAGAATAACTTTTATAATACAAGGAAAGTCAATTATGGAAAGAGGGTGATTCTGTGCCTCACAAATAAACCATTTGCAACTTTTCGTCAAACAGTCGAGAAATTTACTTTACTACAAGCTTTATAAGTGTATTTTGCCGCCTTCGGAGTTAACTTAAAGTCAATGCTGAACTTAAGAATACTAAAAAAATAACATATTTTATTTTATGAAGACATATTTTATTTTACAAAACAATCAGTGATTTAATTAGCCATTTTATTTGACGGTACGAACTAGATGTCATTATACTCACAATTTTTTTTTTATTATTATTTTAGAACATAATTTTATACATATTTACTAGCTTCTACCCGCGGCCACACCCGCGTGAAGTCAACTTGCCCTATCAAGTTGAACTATTATCCTATATTACCGGGGTAAAATTATTATATATTAATCTAGGAAATTATCTACATATGTGCCAAATCTGACTAACGGTTTACGCGTGATTGAGTAAATTGAAGTTGTAGGTAGAAATTTATATTTATATGATTACTTCCACCCGCATAGTTCGGATTTTCTTGGAAATACGGTGATAAAGGCTTTCTTAGTCATTGTTGATTTAAGATCCTATTGGTGAAAGAATATTTTAAATTGGTCAAATTACCGTAGTTTCACTCGCGTAGTTCTCGATCCTGTGGGCATACCAGACTAAAAATGGCCTACATATTATACTCGCTGATAATGTAACTTATCATTGGTTAAAAGTTTTTTTTTAAATCGTACATACGTTACGCGCTGAGTGGGATAAAATGTAGGTTATATTCCTCACTGATAATATAGATTATCATCGCTGAAAGAAAGCGATAGTGGCTTAAGCGTAAAAGCGTAACAAACAAATAAACTGAAAATTAAAACTATGTTCTAATATCTGCACTGATAAGTTATAATAAATAGTAGAACATACAAAAACTAAAATTTTAATGTCATTAAGAATGAAATAACTAATAACAAATAGGATTACTCAATATACAATATTATAATCTATATTTACACCGAATATCCCTCGAGAGCGATATTATTAGTATTGTTTGATTCCCTGTCTAGACAGATATATGATAGAATAATAATAAATGCCCTTATTTTGCTAAGGTAACATACGTATAATATTTTTTTAGTAACTAATGTAATGAGAGATTCTCTTAATGTATCTTAAATATGTATTACTAAAAAATCGTGCGAATGTTTCACAACTTTTATCGTGAATGATAGTTAAAATAACTGATTTTTTGACGGATTTGGAATACAATTTACCACTCATTCTCTTGTTTCGCTTGTTTCTCTAGCGCGGTTTCGTTCAGCGATTTCTCGTTGGGTAGCCAACCTCTGTCTATTTTCATCCTCTGTCTCATTGCTGCGCATAAGTCACAGTCGTTTTACAGTGATAGACTGTCGAGAAAGTTGAGGTCTCTTTCTAGGCATTTCGCAGAGGCTACCGCCCCCTCGCCCCTCATGACCGCCCCCTCGCCCCTCATGACCGCCCGCCACATCATACATGCGCATGCAATACTTAATTGGCTACAACACTAATACTTACATTTTTAATATCGCGATATCTTTTGAATGAAATGTCCGAATTTAATAATGCAAAAAGTTCTAGAAAGGTATTGAATCCGTCTTGATATGAAGTAATTTATTTTGATAAGGATTAATACCAAGGTACAAAATAAAGAGTTTTTAAAACGACGGCATTTTAAATACATATTTAAATAATAAAAAAAATCACTTATTGTGAGATAACTACAATAGTTAGATATATGGTGTTGCGACATTTTTTGTAGAAAATTATATGTTCTGCAGAGTTGTAGTACATTGTTTTGTTCTATAATCAATAGTTTTCGCAGCACACGAGATGTAATTTTGGTCAATTGATGTTTTTTGGGTCATTTTTTTACATCTTGGGTTACATTATTGGACTTTAAGTACGGATTCCTATTTTTTTTGAAAATGTAATATAGCCTATAGCCTTCCTCGATAAATGGACTATCCAACAGTGAAAGAAGTTTTCAAATCGGACCAGCGGTTCCTGAGATTAGCGCGTTCAAACAAACTAACAAAGAAACTCTTCAGCTTTATAATATTAGTATAGATATGTCTAGTTTATTAAAAATAATGCGTACATAATACTATCATTTACTCTAAGACGAAAAGTAGTTTTTTAATGTTTAATTAATTTAATTTATGTATTTTGTAATGTAACTGTCTGTTTTAACTGTAAAAAATATGTTGAACGTTTTATATAGGTACTGTATTGTATTTATTTCTTTTATGAATAATTTAATAAAGATTGGTTATTGGTTTACGTATATCGACTGTCCCATCTTTTTTTTATTTTCAATTCAGTATGACCTTGTACGTGCGTAGCGTCATTTATGTATAAAATGTTTAATAGGTATTCCAGTATTTACGAGGTACATTTTAGGCATGAATATTAATATGTTTATATTTATAATAAATTGCAATTTAGTTGCAATAAAACTAGCACAAAAATAACGAAAATATACCTATATATATAAAAGAAAGTCGTGTTAGTTACACTATTTATAACTCAAGAATGGCTGTACAGATTTGACTGAAAATTGATGGGGAGGTAGCTTAGAACCAGGAGACAGACATAGAATACTTTTAATCCCGTTCTTCTTCTTAATGGCAATGAGCTATTTTTCATCCCGTTTGATCGCGTTCCCGTGTGACGTGACATAAAATGTCAAATCGATTTTTTTGTTTCTGTTTGTCCATTCGAACAGGCAACGGGATCAAAGATCATACAGCCAAGTCTGATACAATTTTCTTCATATTATTTAACATTTTTTATATAGAATAGCTTATTTATAGTCATGTCCGTCAGTAAGTCAAGTCGTTACCATTAATTAGGCGCTGAAAACATAATTAAATGATTTCTCTGGGAATTTCGGTAGAATATGAAAATACACGTAAACCACTCTTATATCACATTCATCACACTTCAGCACCTTAACTGTATTATATTACATAAAATATCAGCAAAATTATTCAATATAACACTATAAAACACTAAAAAAAATTAGTAATTTGCCCTAATCAGTAATTTGGATTCTCTTTGAATCATCATTAACAATGCCGCGACCAAGACGATCAAATCTTTCCCGACAAAGTCGTGATGGTTCTTCCATTAGAGACTATATATTCGGAAATTTAAAAAATATATTTACGAAAAAAATTAGGGCGGTACGAAGTTCGCCGGGACAGCTAGTTTGATATAAAATGAATATGTCGCTCGTTCAAATTTACTTCGTTGGTTTTGTTGACATATGTCACAGAGATCAAGTTATATTTTATGAACAATAAAAGCTATGTACTGACCTTCTACAAAGGAGCGTACGTTTACCAGATTTTTCAATATTTACACACGCACGGTCAAAGAAATATAAATATAAATAAGCACACGTACACTAACACACTTTTTGTTTATCAGACATTTCGCATTATCCATGGATGATGGATAGTTACGGATACTCCCCTAAAATATTTGAGGTCTATAATGTAATTGTTATTTACCCATAGAGGTTGTGTATATATATATATATATATATATATGAGTTATTTATTTTAGTTCCACAATATATAATTTTCATCGGATAATGATTTTGTTATAATATTACGATAACTTAATAGTTTGGAAAACCAGAAAACCCCTCGGATATAGTACTCATTCATCAACAGCCCGTAGATATTCACTATTGGATATAGACCTCCCCACGAGGATGCCACTCACAATGGTCCTGCGACACATGCATCCAACGGTTCCCTACGATTTTCAAAATGTCGTCATTCCACCTAATAGGGGTTTTTCTTAGGCTGTATCGTCTGATTCGTGGTTGCAACTCAAGAAACCTTTCTTTCTCAAGGGTTCTCGGTTCGGCGAGCGATGTGGCCTACCTATTATTAAAAAAATAAGCAATTTTTCGGGCTATACCCGTTACACCCGTTTTACTACGTTCGTACTCTTAGACGTTATTACTGAAAATTCAAAAAAGGAAAGAAAGAAAATGAATAAGTGCAATAAATAATCATATTTGTAACTATGTTTTCTGTATAATCTGGCAAAGCGTGAGGATGTGATCTATAGATATATAACCTTTTCAGAATCCGGTTTGCTCAGGGGGCGGGAAGTCATCGAACTCGCACGCGAGTTGGTGCCGGGGTTTCTTCGGTATAGTGTCGAGTTATCTTGAATCTATATAAATAATGAAAGTTCAAAAAATAATCATATTATTAACTACGTATCTCACAAACTGTTTTAATAGTTAAAACACGTGAATTAAGTATAACTTTCTGCCAAGTTTTGTAATATCTCTCTATTTTATGGCCATGTTTTAATTAATTAAGCACAGAATAACCGATGTCGGCCATTTAAATGGCTCCTAAATATATTAATTTCTATCATGGACGTGATCCCGTAATGGGATTTTTATACCAGAAAGATTATCCTCAACTTGGGTAATTAATCTTGTTCTCTATTTAATATTAAAGTCATTTATTTGCTCTATATTTAAGATAATTAATTTTATTGGTAATACTTGAAAGGGGTTTAATTACATTGATGTTTATGAAAATGTGTTTGTAAAGTATATATAAGAAAGCGAAGAAATACATTTATCCATTTACCCGTTCGCCTTGAAAGTCTATTACCGAATATAGACAGACCTTTCCGATAATATATACATAGAAAGATACTGAGCTTCACACAAGAGCTCTTGGTCTTTTTTAAAGCTTTTCGCGAGTAATATCTATACTTGGACAGCTGGAGTAGTAGTTAAGACACCAATCTACCGTACCAAGTGTCATGGCTTCGATTCCTACGCAAGACAACACTTTAGGCGATCCAAAAATTGTTGTTCTAAGTCTGGGTATAATTTGTGCACGTTGAATATATTTTTACAAAGTCGCTACGATACAAGCTTTATTTCATTAGTGCAAGGTGTTGTTTCTAAAGAGGTCGAAGGATAGGCTAGGACTCTATAAAAACTCGTTGCCGTTCATTACGTACAATTTTTAACCCCCGATGGAAAAAGGGGTGTTATAAGTTTGACGTCGATGTCTGTCTGTCTGTGTGTGTCTGTCTGGGGCATCGTAGCTCGCAAACGCATAGACGGATTTCAATGCGGTTTTTTTTTATTTGAAAGCCAGTTTCTTGGCAGTGATTCTTAGCTATGTTTGAGTAATATCGGTTCAGCATTGTAAGAGTATCAGCTCTTTTCCCAAGTAATGTAATGGCTTTTTTAAGTGCTGTAATACTTAATCGTTGAACCACAATTAATTCATAACTTCGACCTAATAATTCCTGTTGAAGAGAACATGATACTTTTTTTTAGTATTATTTTAGTTTGTGTCGGAGCTTATTCAAAATTTTCATGTTAATAATATGTAATCATGACTGAAAACATTTTGAGAAAATTTTCGATCTAGGCAGAGTATTCCAGGTTTTACGAATAAACATAGACAAAACGACAGTCATGTCAAAGGCATATATCATTGCAGTACCGGTCGTAGTTGACAATGCGATTCCCCAAGTTGATCATTTTATTTGCCTATTTATAGCCCAGTTTTGTAGATTCCATTTCTAGCTCCATCCATCCATCCATCCATCAGCCTACAGACGTCCACTGCTGGACATAGGCCTCCCCACGAGAATGCCACTAGGAACGGTCCTGCGCCACTTGCATCCATTTCTAGCTCAGTTAGGTTAAATTATGTTAGTGTTACGTTATCGTAAAACCCGTGAGGGTAAACTTAGATTGGCGGCCGGAGACAGCCGAGCGCGGTCACTCACTTGAGCCCGGCACTCGGACACACCACTCGTGCGGCACTATAATTATTATTGATATACCTTTAACAACTTGACTGTCCAATGAGTCACATATGACTCATAATGAGCTTTAGGAATAAGTTCATGAGTCACATGTGACTCTTTTTTTGATGCAATTAGGAGATAAATTTTTGTTATGAACGTGGCATAATGTACTAATATAAATTACGTGAACTTGTAGCGAAAAGCTTAAATATTAAGAAAATTAAATAAAATTTCGCTAAAGTTTTTTTTATATACTAAAGATGAATAATAATCATGAGTAGTCCTATAGACATCGGGTTTTGTATTTGTATGAAATAAAATTAAAATAAAATACAAAGTAAACGTTTTATTAGAAAAAATATTACGTGCACTGATTAATCAAACGTGTTTTTCGTTGTAGTAATCCAAACAAAAGGCTTTTTTACATGTTTTGCAAGAGTGCAAAGCATGTAAAAAAGCCAAACAAGTGCATACAGAGGTATGAACTTATTTGGCTTTGCGAGCCAACTGCCCTTTTTTAGCGTAGCAACCGCTGCATCTCTTTCGAACTAATTTATTGTTTATAGCATTACGCGCAATTTCTTGAAGACTGATCAAAAGAAAAAGAAGAACCTGAAGATCTTGCAGTCAGAGACAGCGAAGGTCTGTGGAGCACGTTCGGTTCTGTAGTAGTTGCTGCTGGCCCGAGATAATATCGCACTAAATGTTCTTGAACTTGCAAAACAGATAACTTATGATATTATGACTCCAACTCATTATAAATGCACCTAGAATTTATAACAGCCACTTGAAATAAAATATCTACGGCGATTTTTTTGTACTAGGTTAGACTCTTCCGTAAAGGCGAGTGAAAGGATGCAAGTTGGTCAGAGATATCTATGCCTTTTTTTGCCTCATTGTAATCTATTATAACGTCAGGTTTTATGACATCGCCTCTCTTTGTAGTCACCTTTGACATGCCATCTCCATGACAAGTAGAGATCATTAGAACGTCACGCTTATCGCGCCATTTCAGATCTGTATATAGATTATCTTTTTGCCTTGCAATTTGCTCTCCTCTTTTTAATTTTTTATTAACAACTTCCCCTGGTAGATTTCTTTTGTTTTCGCGTAAGGTACCACAAAGGTCCGTTCTCCGTTCTTTTAGGTATATTGCCAGCGGAACGGTAGTGAATGGATCTACATCAGAATTAGAAT
The DNA here is from genome assembly GCA_032191425.1 of Lymantria dispar. Lineage (NCBI taxonomy): Eukaryota > Metazoa > Arthropoda > Insecta > Lepidoptera > Erebidae > Lymantria > Lymantria dispar. The sequence goes on from CM063449.1 coordinate 26,280,424, forward strand.
TTTCTAAAAAATGCACTAATTCTTCCATGGTGACAGTTCTTCTAGCCATTTTAGACAATATCAAATGAAATTACAACCTCAAATAGTAATGAAAATATTGCGCGGGTAGGGAAATCAAATATTTAATGGCGGTAATAGATAATATAATATTATTGACTATTTGTCATCCAATGTATTGTCTATAGTCGGTATGAGCACATGTGACTCATCGAACTTGGGGAAGATTTTTTTTATCCTACGCCCATGAGTCATATATAGGTCACAAAATCAAATATATAAAACAAATTAAAGACAATAACTGTTTTTATGAAATACTGTTTTTTTAGGCAATGTGAAAGTTCTTTAATCGAACAGAAAAAAAAATATGATGGACGTGGGGTAGTCGTAAATTTTATTGTACGGGGAAAGTTAAGTTGTTAATACTATAACCTACCAACCTTCGCTGATCAAGTAATAAATATAAAAAATCCTTACGTTAAGTGAATTATAATAATTGTAAAACCCCGCATTGGGGTTCAAGACTACCGCCACCACAGACTGGTCGCAGCTATAGCCGAATGAAGTAGACTACTTGGAGTGAATCCAACAGGGACCATTGGATAACACCTATCAGGAGCGTGCTGAGTTTGGTTAGACGATTAGACCTGGAATACGTTTAATGGTGACGTACCCACCTCCCAAGAATATTAAATTATAATATATTATTGCCTATCCTATTCAATTAAATTAGTATTTTATTTATTTCTTGTACGTTAAGACATAACAGTAGCAATGGGAAAACTTAAGACGATTTTCTCATCCAACATATCTTAGTGTCTAAAAGCATAGGCTTTCCAATGTATGTTACACTTACGAGTGATTATTTAAGCTCGAAAACATGGGCCTTACAACAAGACTTAAAGTTACTCAACGTGGTATGGAGCGGATCTCACAGTAAATTATTTCTTAATAGTATATAATAAAAGGGTTCAGTTTTAATTGACGTTGAATTCAGAAAGAACCATCCAAATTAGTCCTTAAATATTCAATTCAAAACAAGACATATTCACAAGTTAAAATTATATCAAAGTAGAAAAATACATCACATTATCAAAACTTTTCCTATTTGAGGAACTTCGGGGCAAGCTTAGAACTTCCACAATTTATTTGCTTTTGAATTAACATTCGTGCGTTTGAGAATATACTGATGGAAATTTTATTCAAGTGTCTCGGTCAAGAATTGTTATGTAATTTAAATTATGTCCCTGACGTTTTTATGGCGTTGTTATGACAAAAATATCTGCAGTATTTATTCTACGTCGAAAACTTGTTTGAAATCCATCTCATCAACATTTCAACCAATATATGTCCCACTGTTGTACTCGGGCCTCCGATATTGTGGGAGAGAATATAATCTACTATATCACGCTAGTCATACGTGTTGACGTAGGGTTTCATTTCGAGTGTTCCTTCTCTTGCGTCAATATTATCTAATAATATATCTATTTTTGTCGTCTTTTACGAAACTCACGGGCAAGAAAGAGGGTGGTGGATTATGTTCTTACTTTGTCACTAAACGGAAGAAATCTTTCTCATCATCACCATTATCTCAGTCCATATAAGACCCACTGTTAGGTCCAGGACTCCTCCAAATGGAAGGGAAATTGACCAACTATAAGCACACTGCTGCGACGGGTTGATATAAGGTTTTATTTCGAGTTTTCCTTCTTTTCCACAGATGTTGTATGCATACTATATCCCTTAGTCGTCTTTTACGAGACCCACGAGTAAGATAGGTAAATTGTATTTCGGTAGTAGTAGTTTTGAATCTTAGATGTATTTTTCGAGACTGCGTTAGGTGATTGGATCAAGAACTACATGCACAAAACAATCGTCTTCGACATAGCTACGTGCTATGTGACGATACTCTCTCTGTGGGTCCCTAACCACCATATCTAGGTTCTTATTGCCGCTGATGGTGTTGCACTATTTTTCTTTTTAAAAGATTATATTGTATGTATATTGAATATGTATTTTGTGTATATATGTGTGCGTTATGTTATTTTCTAATTTATTTAATACTGTACAAAATGAGGTGCAAATAAGTATACAAAATTTTTGCCCCAAATATAGTTACAGCAGGATTTAGTTATATAATATTTTCAGTCATATTCTGCCATTTTTTTTTTTTTTTTTTTTTTGGGTGGGTCGCGGTCGGCGCGCCTCCGCACCACTCCGTCCGGGGCGACAGAGGGGCTTAAGCACGCAACTCCCGCAACCCACCCGAAAACCACCTCGCCTTCGTCATTGGGCCGATATTCTGCGATGAAGATATGGCGACATTATTTGTAACACTTGCTACAGTTACCTAGTCTTGTTATTATAGTTAGTCTTGATACACAACTTATTACAATCAAAATTATAAACAAATATTGGTAAATGTTAAGCATTTGTTTATAACAGGTTTATTAAAAAAAGTGCTATAGTCTTCATAACCTCGTCCTTTATATAGTCAAAAGATAAGTGGAGGTTTAATACACCTAAAGGTTTTATGAAATTTTTAGCCTTCGTAATAGAAGTATACTGTCTTTTTACTTCGCAAAAGTTCATTACCTCCTTATACACCTTTATGCCTGAAAGACTGTTTTTATTTCTTAATAAATTTTATCATACATTTTAGAATAAAATTATCACAAAATTTATTATTAAAAAAAGAGTGCATTTCAATAGTACTCTTTTAAGTACTTTTTTAACAATTCACTCTCTGTTTAAACATTTTGTAATAGTTCCTATATGTATTATCCATGTATTACCCATTTCCGGGACATCATCTTTCATCATCATTTCGGCTCATATACGTCCCACTGCTGGGCTTAAGCTTCCTCCATAATAGGAGGGAAATGGACCTTACTGTACCATGCTGGTCAGACAGGTTGGTATAGGGTTATGTTTCGAGTTTTCCATCTCTTGCATAGACGTCATATGCGTAATATATCCTTTAGTCGTCTCTGACGACACCCACGGGTGGGCGAGGGGGTGGTGAATTGTATTCTTACTCCGTCACCACACGGAACATTCGTTCGGCACATACGTTTATAATAATAATATAATAGTCCTCATTTACTTATTTTTAAGTAACCAAGACGCATTATTGTTAGTTATTAATCTATAATCGTTAGTAAACATATTAAATATTTATATTTAAAAATAATTAACTAATTGCAAAAACATATGTGAATAAATTAAAATTATTATCTTTATTCAGAATGTGACGTCATTCGTGTGGTGACGGAGTAAGAATACAATTCACCACTCCCTATCCTGCCCGTGGATGTCGTAAAAGACGACTAAGGGATATAATATGCACATAACATCTGTGCAAGAGAAGGCAAACTCGAAATAAAACCCTATAACAACATGTCTGACTAGCATGGTACTGTAGGTCAAATTCCCTCCCATTGTGGAGGAGGCCCGAGCCCAATAATGGGACATACGTGGGCTGCGATGATGATTCAGAATTAATATATGACAATTTTTTACATTTAATTTTATTCTTTCAGGAATTATTCTGATTCTGCTCTTATCCCAATTACTTGGGATCGGTGTAATTTGTACTCTTCCCACATATCATGATCATGTCGCTCATATACAGCCCACTACTGGGCTCGGGCGTATCCACATTAGGAGGGCAATTGACCTACTTTACCTTGCTAGATATACAGGAGTATATTTAGAGCTTCTTTTCTCTCTTCCTAAATCGTATATATCCTACTAATATTATAAACGCGAAAGTTTGTATGTGAGGATGTTTGTTGCTCTTTCACGCAAAAACTACTGAATGAATTTTGATGAAACTTCACAATAATATTGCTTACATATCAGAATAACACATAGGCTACAATTTATCCCGATATTCTTAGGGGAAGAGGAACTGCGGGTGAAACCGCAGGGCGCTGCTAGTTGCAAATAATTGTATGACCGGCCGCCTGTCTGACGTTAAGCACCCTTGAGGCAATAATTGTTGTCCAGACGGCATCAGATGGCGTTGACTCAGGTCGATAGTGACGAAAAGACAACTAAGAGCTTTAATTCTTAGTCGTCTTTTATATGTATTTACATGTCCTTCTTTCAACGAGGTTTAAGAAGAGTATTTTCTTCACGGTAGGCAACGGTCCGGCTATGCCCCTGGTATTGCAAAGGTCCATGTGCGGCAGAACTACTTACCATCAGGTGTTCTGCTTGCTCGTTTGCCACCGTTGACATAAAAAAATATATATATCGTTCACGAGTATATAAATATTGGTAATATTTGTGGCTGATATCATACAGCATACAGTAAATTTACATATTAATTATTAATATGGTTAGCTCATATAAAATATATTTAATTTAGAAAGTTGTAATTTGTTACAGGAATGTCTCATTAAAAAAGTTAGTATTTAACTTTGAAAAGTAGCAGCTAGAGAATGGTGTTAATTAAAATATTTAAAATTGCCGTAAGTTTAAATGCGACCTAAACTGAAAATGAACTTTAGGATAAAAATTAAATGATATGAATTTTACATCAACTTAAAAGTTTTTAGCAATTAAAATTTGTTGCGTGTTTGGCAACTGAAATTTATAGCGGTTGTAGTCCCCCTACAGAAATTCGCTTATAATTTTCGAGAAGTTCGCATTACTCCCTATACACTAATTCCTTTTGTAACTTTGATAAGATCACGTTCGTTGAACGTAATAGGTAATGATCCGAAACAAAACTCATCCATTTCCTGTGAATTCGCTCCCGCGCGAGCAATCATGGTAAGTTACTCATAGAAAAATAAAACATTTTTCTAAATATGATAATTTTATGTTTTAATATTTTTTGCAAAACTAAAACCGGCTTCAAAACATAATGCAGAGTAAACTAAAAGATCGCAATGCAGATATATTTTTAGCTTTTTGTTGAATTTTCAAAAACCGCTTGTTCGATTATGATAAAATTTTTATGGGACCCTTTCCAACAAAAAAAGAATTTTTAAATCGGTTGGCAAGCAGCGGAGTTATGCGCGAACAAACATAAACAAAAAAATACGAACATCGAATTGGGAACCTCCCCCTTTTTCGAAGTCGGTAAATAATATTTGATAAGATCCATTTATACATAAATCATCATATCGACAACTATTGTGGGATATAATGGACATAGGCGTGGCTATAGAGGAGTGATACCACATTAAGTAGATGTATTGGCGATAACAGTGGGTTATTGGTCATTCCTCAGCCGGTAGTATAAAGAAAATGTGTGTGTACTTACGTAGGCATGTAAGAAGTTATACTTCTTTGGCGTAACAAGATAAAAATCTTTCTAGAAATTTTATGTTTCGCGTTACCCTACGTTTGTAGAAAAAACCGCGTAAGTGCGAGTCAGAGTCGCGCACGAAGGGTACCGTATTATTATCTATAAAATCGCGTTTGTTATATGGGATGCCCCCTCTTAAATATTTATTTTATTTTGTTTTTAGTATTTGTTGTTAGAGTGGCAACAGAAATACATAATTTGTAAAAATTTCGGTTCTTGAGTTACAGCCTGATGACAGACAGACGGACGGACAGACAGCGAAGTCTTAGTAATAGGGTTTTCACCCTTTTGTTACGGAACCCTAAAAATGATACTAATAACAGAAAAAGGTACCTATTTAATCTACTTCTTCTTCTTGTTTAATTACAATGAGCTACAATAATATGAGCTATTGGTGCCAGTGTCTTAAGTCTATCTAATCTAAGAGGTACACTTTGACAGCTGTCGGAGTAAGTTGTCTAGGTATGTGAACCAAATAATCGCTATCGAAAATATCCGATTTTAGTGAGAAATCAATATTGATTGTTTTAAATTAATAAACGGGTCATTTTTTTTTCAAAAAGAAGATGATTAAATTAAGTGTTAAATTAATACTAAACATTTGTAATTATTTCCGCATAAAATCTATTCATCATATTTAGTAGATTAGATTAAGTAAAACAAAAACTGTATTCGAAAATAATTATTTATTCAGAATCACTACTGTTACTTGAAGTATCATCGTCGCGAACATTAAGAATCATTTCATTGTCAATAAAATTCAAAATGTTTTTGTAATTTCACAATCAACCCATGAGCCTGGGAATTCAAAGTACAACTATGTCCTTTTGTAGACATTTTTCTAACAATAAATAAGGTTAGCGTAAACAGAGTCCAGTATGAGTATAGCCAAGGTCAACGTATAAAGCAAGATTAGTCCAAAGTATAGACGAGTCAACAAAAAAAGATTATCACCAACACAAAACACACGCACAGTCCGCTTCCAAGATGGCGAGAGACTGCGCCACCGACTAGGTTGTACAGAGTAACTCAAGTCAATAGAGTTTTGCTTTTGGGGTTTTTTTTTGACAGGTCATGGTCCGGTCATACTCTGTCCGTACCGTCCGGGACGACGATAGAGTAGAGCGCACACCCTAACCTGCCGTATTTCCTCCCATCCCAATTCAGCCCATGAAGGACAAGTGGAATCACGGTTTTATTGTAATATAAATATTTTGAGAATTTAGTCTATTCGATTAATCTGGGGGCACGCAGTGCCCCCGCCAAGTCGAGCAAAAAAAAAGTCGAGCAAAACGCAATACTGCCGTAACATACTTTTCTCGAAGCCATTCAGGCCATTTTCGACCCCCTATAACTTCGTTGTTAATAAAGCTAGCAAGATGAATTTTTAGTAACCTAGCAGGCATTGTATACACATTGTGTGTTTCAAATTTCGTTCAATTTGAAACAATAGTTTAAGAATTATAACTAGTTAAAATTTCGTAATTTTGTCACTCACTGACTGACTGACCGATCATCAATATTAAAGTGGCACTTCTAGCAGACATAGAATTAGTGTTTAGTGTATAAATGAAGGAAAAATTATGAAACATTATAATTTTCATCCAGTTTCCGAGATACACTAACTGTATAAATAATTTTGTAAACTCATATAAATATATAGGATTACAAAGTTACATTTGCAGTTAATGAAATGTAACTTTCTAAATAATAAGAATACATTTGCCGCCATCATTGCTTCTCTATGGGAATCGTAACAACCGGCTAAAGACTAGGCAGATGACGTAGTGGTTATGATACCAACGTACCGTGCTAGTGTCGCGGGTTCGAATTCCATGCAAGACAACACCTTGTACGATCCACAAATTGTTGTTCTGAGTCTGTAATTTGTGTCGGTTCTTTCCGTATGGTGACGAAGTAAGAATACAATTCACTACTCTCTATCTTGCCCGTGGATATCGTATAAGATGACTATGGGATATAATATGCACATACCATCTGTGCAAGAGAAGGAAAACTCGAAATGAAACCCTATATCAACATGTATGACCGGCATGGCATAGTGGTTCGATTCCCTCCCATTGTGGAGGAGGCCCGAGCCCAATAATGGGACATATGAGGGCTGCAATGATGATGCGATGTTGAATTATGTTTGTAAAGTCCCCCATAATGTAAGGATTATTATTACCTTACTGCAAGGCATTGGTTATTTAAAAAAAAAGATTCGACAGGAAGGAGAGTGGGTAGCAGCTCTCGCCGGGGAAATGTATGATATCTCACTGCGAAACCAACTCGCCTATCAAACGTGGTGACTACGTCATTATTCCTCATAAGGCGAAGAAAAATGAGCTCTAATCATGGCAACTCTGTTACCCTTGAGCGTCGTTGGATGCAGGTAGTAGCAGCAGTACCGCACTTTATGGTGAAGCATGAGGGGGTCTATGTTCTACAGTGGACGGCGATAGGCTGAATGATGATTGGCATAATAGGTGTAGACAGATACCTAGATATAATTATGTTCAAAGATAACTTGTAAAATGGTCAACCAACGGAATGAAAAAGCAAGAGTGGGACGTGTATTATGAAATTGTACCAAAATCACCCAAAGTATTAAGCAAACTAGATTGCCTGAAATTTAACTGAAAGAAAGAACGCCATCATTAGGCTCGATTGCCATCAAAGCGGAGAGGAGACTAGAGGAGATGTGTTTCGAAAAATTAATCAAATTTCTTTATTTTCACATCTCTCCGCTTAGTTTAGGTAGAATTGACTCAAGCGGAAAGGAGATGTCTCATTTTTCAGAGTGTGCTCTAAGAAAATCCTTTGTTGGTATTCAAGAAGTAGAAGGTACCGGAAAGGCAAATAAGTAGGTCTATCTACAAAAAGGAATGAGATACCATCAAAAACAAGACTTGTAAAAAGAAGCCAAGCCTCGCAACTGAGTTCTTCTACCATAAAAACTTGTGAGATCCATGTTATTCCAAGTCAGTTAACTCAATTGAATCGCTGCTTAAGGGACCTTTCTACTTAAGTTATTACGTAAATAGCTAACCTAACAACTTCTTATAGTGACTATATCAATATTAAAGATATTTTATGTTTTAAATAAATAGATTGACTTGGCAATCGCACTATGTTTAGTACAATTTAATATAATATGTATTACTTGTGAGGTGTGTTTTCATGCGATTGCCAAGTCATTCAACGTATGTTCTAGTTGACATTTGTGACAGTGTGCGCGCGCATCATAATAAATGTTGACTAGCTAACTTTAAGGTGTCGGTTTTTTATTTTTCTCAAACGCGCCTAAAGAATTATGATTTCAAAAACTAAGCTGCTACCATACGGTTAAATAAAATCATTTATAATATCATAACATTGTTAAATATTGTAAGAAAATAATAAACATTTAATTATTTCATTCCAGCTCAGATTCGTCCCACTGCTGGATTAGGGTCTCCTCCTCCTCGACAGAAGTAAAATTGACCTATCATACTAGGCTGGTCAGATGGGTTGGTATAGGGTTTTATTTCGAGTTTTCCATCTCTTGCATATTTATAATATGTGTGTTGTACCCCTTAATCGTATTTTACGACATCCACGGGCAAGATATAGGGTGGTGAATTGTATTCTTACTCCGTCACCACACGGAAGTATTATAGTTTCATGTAATACAAGTTTTAAAGCAGTAAGGTATTTTCTTTTATTAAAAATCTTCGTGGCTATTAACTTATTGGAAATATTATATCTTAAAATGGGTACTGATGTTACACTTTCAGGTAAACAATTCAAATTATTTTATAAAATGGAATTATTTTACCAAATGTTTGTTTTAATAATAATTTGTGGCAACAAATTGGTGAAGACAAACTAGATATAAATGTAAAAAATCTTAGGTCAATAAAACTACTTTACGGACCTTATTTGTCACAAAGTGTCTACAAAGATAATAAGTCTTAACATTTTATTCTTTTAGTGAATTGTTAATAAAATGTCACATATTTTTCAGTCATATTCTTAAGTCCTCCAGTAAGAAATTGTATTGACAAAGATTTATTTATTTAATACTATTAGATAAATTAAAATGGTAGGGAGAGACACACTCAAACTTCGCTCTGTAACTTGTTTGCTACATTAACTTTTAAAAAATCTCTTTGACTGTACTAGTTGTATCTGGCTGGTTTTGATAGCATTAAAAAGGATACATTTAAAAAAAATTAACAATTTAGTAAAATATTATTACCCGCTACCGTTTGTTTTTCTCTCTGTCAAAATGAAAGAATCTAATGAAGAAATTCAATACATTTTTAACCTTCATAAGGTCTTCGGGTAAATTTTGACCCATTTTAGGATAAAAATATAATTTTCTCAGAAAATAATCGTTCAAGGAGTTTGATATTCTATGACTTTTAATTATTCGCTTTATTTTACTTATTATTGGAATAAGTTTATCAAAAATGATTATAATATTCTACCTAGGATTTTTTTCACTCTAACGGTCTTCGGGTCTGAATTGACCTCAACTATTAACAAGCGCATAGCATATTTGTTGTCGTCCGAATTGCTTATGTATCGTGTAACTTTTTGAATGAGATGTTCTTTTATTCTATCCACACAAATCTTAGTGTAATAATTTGTGTGGGTAACAAATCTTAGTGTTGTATTATACATCAATCGAACAACAAATACCCTAGTTTACAGTAGTGAAAACATTTTTTGCTTACAAATAAATGATAGGCAGTGAAATAGAAGCGATGTCATTAGATGAAATGTTGGATAGTAATGAATCTTGGATATAATCTTCTGAAACAGAAGATTATATCGAAAAAAGAAGCTGAACCATTTGATAGCTCGGATAGTGACAGTAAATTAGGTCTTGTACTAACAATGACGTCAAAAAATGGGCGGATAAAATATTTCAGAAACCCTGTCACAAAGTCTTGTGGAAGAGCTTCCATGGAAAAAGTATGGAACTTGATTCCAGGACTGACACGATATTGTTGCTCAAGGATTACCTCAAAAGAAAAATCCAGTTTAGATTTATTTTTCCCTCACACTACACACTTTATTGAAATATACTAATTTGGAAGGTTAGCGTGTTTTCGCTGATGAATGGAATGACATTTACGATATCGATCTGTTCGCATACATTGGATTACTATTACTATCTGATGTATTTCGTTCAAATAATGAAAGTACCGAAAGCTTAGGATAGTGAGAAAGGCAGACCTATTTTTTGGGGCAGTCATGGCACTAAAAACTTTCAAAAATTATCAACATTGATTAGGTTCGACAATAGAGAAATTCAATCCGAACGGCGACTGCTGGATAAATTTATTCCAAATCGAGATCTGTTGAATCAGTGGGTTAACCTTTTGCCATTTTATAATCCTTTTGAAAACGTTACAGTGGATGGCATTCAGAGGAAGATGCCCATTTCGACAATATGTGCCATGGAAATCCGCAGAAAACCGGGTGTAACCGACATAGCACGAAGAATTAGCACGCTGAAGTGGCAATAGGCAGGCCACATCGCTCAGCGAACCCACAACCGCTGGGGAAGAAAGGTTCTCGAGTGGCGACCACGTATCGGAAGACGTAGTGTAGGACACCCCTTTACCAGGTGGACCGGTGACCTGGTGAAAGTTGCTGGGCGTCGTTGGATGCAGGCGGCACAGGACCGGACTTTGTAGCGTAACATGAGGGAGGCCTACGTCCAGCAGTGGACGGCGATAAACTAAAATGATGATGATGACACACATATTAAATCACTAAGCAAAAATTTTGAGAGTTGGGCTGGGAGGTGTTAAAGTATCCGTCATATGGCCCTAACCTTGCAGCTTCAGATTTCTACCCATTTCGGTTTCTTCAGAATTCTTTAGACAGTATTAGGTTAACGTCAAGAGAGTACTGCCAAAATTACTTGGCGCTTCTTTTTGTTCAGAAGTCGCACAATTTCTACAACAACGGGATTATGTCACTATCTACAAGATGGCAGACAGTCATAGAACAAAATGACACATATACTTATATTGTAATTAAATGTAAATAAACTTTGAGTAAAAAAATGTCTTGAATTTTCATATATTTATAGAATACGAAAAAGATTTTTTATATATTTATATGATTACCTTTTTTTTAAGTATTTCTCACGGTGCGCGGTGGTAAAAAAAATGAAAGCACCTACGCTGCTTTGCTACCTTCAACTGTAAGAGGAGCTAAATACATTTTCATTTTCTTTATATTTCATGGAATTTAAGCCATGGCATACCCAATAAATGACTTCTTTTTTTTCTAGCTTATTAATATAAAATTACCTATTTGAAGAAGGTAGGTAGGCATATTTTTTCATTAAGACATCCCTTAAACTTTTAAAGACCCTTTAGGTACTTCAATCTTCTTAATTAAAAATTCGGGAGAGCCGTAAGCCTTCTAAGTAATCGAAGTAAAAAAAAATTCTTTCTTAATTTTATATTTGGGTTCTTGTTTTGAAGATTTACGGTCTATAATTATCCTGGTGGCTGAGTACAAAGTGAAACGACAGCTGCACAGAAGTTTTGAGTTTAAACTTAACAGTGTGAATTTGGTGATATGTAAATCGGGAAGGTAATTATCGTGAGAAAACGCGTGTTCTCTTGAAAATGTAAGAAATCTATATTTTGGATAGCAATTTACGCCCCACGTACCGTGTATCATTAACATCTCTAATAGCTCATATACCAAAGCTGTATCATGTATGGCATATGATATAATTCTAGAGTTATGCTAGGTTCAGAGAATACAAAATATTTTATTATTTGAGAGATTATTTCTTAGATGAGAGAGTAAGAAAGAGGAACAATATAAAGCCTTATTCTCTTTGATATAGCTGTTTTTGAAGTGAAAACTTCTTTAGCTGCGTTGGGCATTTTTTGGTAGGGGAAAATCTTTTGGGTTCGTGTCACCGACATACTCATGAACTGACGCACGAGTAGTATGCTGTGTGCTTCAGATACTTTGTTTAATTATTATTTGAATTGTTTCATCGAAGAATCATTATGCAGTACAATAGTGTAGTACTTAATAAATATACTTACTAACATTATTTAAGATAAAAAGTAAATGACAGAAAATTATTTTAAATACTCATATGTATTTATTCTGGCGTTTGAAAATTTTGTCTTATTTATTTTCTAAAATTGCAATGCGATTTTAATTCAAACATTATGAAATTTGAAATTTTAAACTAAAAGTTCTAACTTGTGAAGTGAAACTGATGTGGAAATACTATTGGCAGTTTCTATAACTGCCAATTTTATTTTCTTTCTAGTCGACTTAGAATGAAAAAAATTGAATTTCACGATCAGTAGACGAAGGCTTATGGCACATTATTTTGGTATGGTCACACCCTACCCAATCCATTCGGGGCGATGGCAACGACGACTTGCAACTCCATAATCTGCTGCATACGTAACTTAATAAGGGCCACCGACTCTTGTCATTAGTGCCCGTCCGGGGATTACCCTTTCAAGTACCATCAACTTTGGTGAGTCAACGCCCCGGTAACTTTCGCTTTCGGAACTTCACTCTAGCGCTATTGACTTTTCCTTGGATGATGGGTCTATTCCTGGTCCACACATCTATTAAGTCAGTATCAGGAACAGGTATTTGTACTTACACCGCTCGGTATGCCGGCAACGAAGCATGTCATCGTAGAAGATTTCCTTCATGACCCGCTTGGTTGTCTTGCAGAAGGCGTCTATCGGGCAAAATAATACTCTGATATGCAAAAAAAACACGTATGCCTACTAAACTAAATGTGTTACTATTCCCAAATTTAATGTGTTCCTAAAATAATCGATTTTTATAATAATCGATTATTAATCGATTATTTTTTATTATAATCGATTTTTACAATCGATTATCAAAATAATAAAAATCGATTAATAATCGATTTTTTCTTATTCGAAATTCGATCAAAATTAATAGATTATTTCACTGCCAGATTTCCTAAAAAAAACAAAACGGTCATCGCGATACTGCGTGCAGTGTTTCGTACTATATTAGAAAATAAAGCTCACATTTCCTAAAAAAAAGGTCATCATAATCCTGTTGGGAGAAAAAATCGATTATTTTATAATCGATTATTTATTTTTAATTAATCGATTATTTTATAATCGATTTATTTTAAAGAACAAAAAATCGATTATTTTCCCTCCAAGTCACATCCCTACAGCAACCGGCCGATGCTGGACTTGAGGGCACACCCCCATAGGGTTTGGGTTATGATTAGGATTAAGGATTAACCTTATTAATAAATATTAAAATTAACCGCTAATAGCCAGTCCCGAAACACCACGCGATTTATTAAATATTTATTGAACATTATTTGTAGCATTTTTACCAGTCGCCGTTTGTTTCCAGTTTTTCTTCTCGTGTGATATTATATGCATAATATATTCCGTAATCGTATTTCACGCTCTCCATGGGCAGGAGAGGGCAGGTGAATTGTATTGATCCCTCACCAATACGCGGGAGTATTAATTATTTATAAAAATAATGACTATCGTAAAATATTATAATTGAGATACAATACTAACAAGATAAAAGCTAAAACTAAAACCCAACTACGACATAAAACGAGTTATTGGATAAAGATTAGAATTAGGATTTAGATTTACATAAGGATTATGGATTATGGGCTATGGCTTCAAGATTCTAAAATAATAATGATTAATTGAAAAGAAGATGAAGTCTGCTAACATTAAAAAGTACAAACCGTCAGCATGATCGCGAGAAAGGTTTAAAATGATATCAAGAAAATTCTTCAATCAAAGCAGATGATTTATATTACACAACATTTTTTTTATTAATCATTAGTATAATGTTGATCGATTTACAATAATATGATATCATACTGGCAACACCGAATATGACAAGTGAATAATTTAATTTTTTTTTTATTTTAATTTTAAGACAACACCATGCACTAAGGAAATAATCCTTGTATTGCTGGGAACTTTACAAACATATAATTAACGGACACAAATTACATCTTTACACAATATTTATGAATACACAAATTACTTGTTTTTCCACTGACACTTCCACAACAATGTCTTGTTCTTCCGGAATACAATGTCTTAACATTATTATTATTTTTTAAAGAACGATTGAGGAAATTATAATTGAAAAAACACGTTAAAACCCGAAACATGTTTTTTTACCTATATGAAAATAACCTAATTTCATGAGATGAATAAATAATTTTGTGCTATAACCCGTCGAACTAGAGAAATATTCTTTTTGTAGTAGAATATATCTAACAAATGATACTAAAATCGAACAAAATAAGGTAAGTTTCATTAATGTACTATGTGAAAGCGTGTTCCATACTTCAATGGGCATTCCTCTTTTACATAGCCACATCTGAAAATTATCATTATTGGGAGGGGATGTGCTCAAATCTTAGATTAACATGATAATGTTATTCTAAGATATATCCTTAGATATATCAGAGTACTTCTCATATCTTCATCGCAACTTCCTCACCCTCTCAAAATTTGTGATTAAACAAGCTATCCCTTCCTCTTTACTACAACTATTAAACTACAATCATACGCTTATCAAGAGAAAGTTGTAGCAATAATATTCTGTTTGCTTTGACCATTCAAGATCATTAGCTATGAGTAGCAAACATTTAGATAGACTGAGATTTGCTCTTTTAATGATAATGATGACCAAGTTTTGTTCCTTATAGTTCTCAATAGAATCCTTTTCACAAAGGAGGAATCTTTATCTCACAATAGAGAAGTATTTCATTCTTTGTAGTAGTGTCATATCTTTATATATACATTTCTTGTGTACGTGTGTATATCACTGAACGCCTCCTAAACGGCTGGACCGTTGTTGAAGAAAATTTTTTTTGTATGTTCATGGGGATTCCAGAATGATTTACATCTACAATTAAGCCCGATAGGTGGCCCTGCTGTAGTCTGTATTTGAACAGAACAACGTCTGTTGTGTCAGTTATAATTATATTTTTTCTTTGCTTAAAAATATTGATGAAACCAAAATATTAAATATATTTATCGTGCCCGAAACTTTTTCTTTACTAAAATGCATACAATTACTCGGGCGATACCTACCGAGATGCCGAATATTTAGAAATATAAACAAATTGGTAGTTAAACATATTAGATAATTTATTAATATTTTTAAGACAACACTTTACACAGTAAGCATACTATTCTTGTATTGCGGAGGACTTTACAAATACATAATTTAACGAACTAAATTATTTGCAGACTAGAACTACAATTTGTGGATCTCATAAAGTGTTGTCTTGCGTGGGAATCCAACCCATGACATAGCATGATAGATCGGCATCTTTATCAGTACGTCACCTGTGCAGTCAAATTATTCTCTCAATGACGATGGATGAATACAAAATGTCAACATTCTGTACAATCCTCTGGAAATCGTAAAAATGAGGTGACAGATTACTAAGATTGAAAAAATAACAATGACTTAAAACTCTTAAGAAGTGCCCATTGTCTCGTATATTTTATTTAAAAAAAATGTAAATAATTTACTTTTCTTAGTATATTTTGTGTGGTGGAGTAAAAAGAATTTTCTATTCGCTTTCTTATCCGTGGGTTTCGTAAATAATTACATCGGTTAGACGGCATTACCTAAGGGTTTGCTCCCAGTTTTCCTTCTCTATAAGCATATATCGTTGCCGCGATACTAGGCATGCCTTTTAAGTTCTGTCGTTTCCATATTTACGGGAATTTTGAATTTGGAACTGTTCTATATTCTAATGTGTTAAAATTTTGAATCTCAAAACAGTTGAAAGTATTAGGATTAATGCTATTGTTTAGTTACAGCGTCAATTGGAATCTGTCAAGTTACGTACGAAAATGAATCTTTCTAAGGAAAATGTTCGTGCAATAATTTTCTACAACTTTAGAAGAGACCTGATACGCCTTCAGTGTTTTGAAGAGCTAACATCTGTGTTCAGTGATGAAGCCCCATGTCTGCGGATTGTCGAACGCTGGTATTTAGAATTCCAGTCTGGACATACTAGTGTTTTTTTTTTTTTTTTTTTTGGGCGGGCTATCGTAAGCGCACGCGCGGTCCTGTGCGTCCGGGGCGATGAAAGGACGGCGCGCGGGCCCATAACCCACCCGTACCCACGTTACCTCGTTGTTTGTTGGGCCGACCACCGGAGCAGATGTGACTTGTCATCAGTGGTCGGCCCGACGGAATACGCTTTCGGGTAACCTCACGTCTCGACGTACTGGTACGTCGGTCGCCATCGCGCGGTCAGCCTCTCTGCGGATGACGGACAATTCCCCGGTCCGATCACCCGCGGCCTTGGCTAGGGCGGCATTAGGCGCAGATACTCGCGCCTGCGCCGCCCCAGTCGCCGGCGGCGAAACGTGTCGCCGAATAGGAGCTCTACTCGCACACGATCCGCCGCCTCCTTCCGTGAGATTACGGCCTCACAAAAGGCGGCGACCGCGTCCCAGTTCCTAACGCTGTCGAGCATCTCCCTGGCGATGGTCGGCAGCGCCAGGTCGGCACCGATAATCGCGACGAGTTCACGGCGCTCCCCCTCCCACGCAGCACACTCCTCGAGCGTGTGCTGCGCCGTGTCCTCGTCGCAACTGCAGTGGTGGCAGGAGGGTGTGCTCTCCCTCCTGACAATCTTGTGCAGGTACTTCCCAAAACACCCGTGCTCCGTCAGCACCTGCACCAGTCGGAAAGAAAGCACCCCGTGCGTCCGCTCCAACCACTCCATCAGCACCGGCCGGAAGGCCTCGACGGTCCTGACACCGTACCGAGGACTCTCCAGCCGGACTGCCCAACGGGCAATGACTCCTCGGCGGGCGTCGACCCACCAGGCGGTGATCTCCTGCAAGGAGACCATACCGCCGCGGGCGCGCATCTCCGACACCCGCCGATAAATTTCGGCGAGTATCTCCGCCTCCAGGTCCCACAGGGGAGTTCCGGCCAGGAGGCACGCTGCCTCCGTCGCCACCGTGCGGTAACCCCGTATGGCCCTGATCGCCATGACCCTCTGTGGTCGCCACAGGAGGGCCCTAAGACAGACGGTCAGGGACCCCGCCCACACCGGTGCGCCATACAGGGCCATCGACCGGATCACCCCCGTGTACAACTGTCGGCACGTAGCACTGGGTCCACCCACATTCGGCGTCAGCCGCGAAAGGGCGGACGCCGCGCCGACAAGCCGGAGAACAAGTCGATGGAGATGCTCCCGAAACCAAAAATGCCCGTCAAGCACCAGGCCCAAGTATGCAGCATGAAGCAAGCATGAAGTATCATGTGGGCCTGGATGCTGATGGTGACCGACTTCACGGTGATCGAAGCGCCGGCGGGAGGCCCGGCGGTACGGAGGCCATGGAACAAAAGGGCCTCCGTCTTTTCCAGGGCTACCCTCAACCCCAGCGCTTCGATCCGCCTGAGAATCTCCTCGGTGCCGAGAGTTGCCAGGCGTGCCGCCTCCTCCAGCGTCCCACCCCGGGCTGTGACGAGTGTATCGTCGGCGTAGCAAATTACGCCCAGCCCGGGTGGGAGACTTCCTCTCAACGCCCAGTCGTAGCCGATGTTCCACAGGGTCGGGCCCAGAACCGACCCCTGTGGGACACCGCACGTCATGAGCGTTCGCACAACGTCCCCTACTCTGTCAACGTAGAGGACGCTGCGCCCCTCCAAGTAGTCTGCCACCAGCCGCCTGAGGTACACGGGCACCCCGTGATACCTCAGCCCCTCCCTGATGTAGCTGAATGGCAGACTGTTGAAGGCGTTGGCGATGTCCAGGGACACCGCCAACAGGACTCCTCCGCCGGTGACGGCCTTCGCTACCACGGCCTTCAGGCGCAGCAGGGCCGCGATCGTCGAACGCCCTCTCCGAAAACCAAACTGGGCGTCCGACAGATCGGGCCCGACCCCGACGAGGTGCCGCTCGATGCGGGCAGCCAACACCCTCTCTAGCAGCTTGCCCGCATCATCGAGCAGGGACATACTAGTGTTAGTGATAAATCTCGCGAAGGATGCCCAAAATCCGCCTTCACTGAAGATAACATCATTGCTGTGAGACAACTAATTCTCGAAGATCGATCGTGACCTATCGAGAGATAGAGGCTCTATTAGGCATCTCAGGGACAACCATACAGAAGATCTTGCATGAAGCGCTTGGTGTGAGAAAGCTAGTTTGCCGTTGGATACCGCATCTGCTTTCCGACGATCACAAGGAGGCCCGCGTATGCCTATGATCCTGATTCCAAACAACAATCTACAATCTGGGTCTTTCAAGACGACCCAACGCCGACTAAAGCTGATCGTTCTCGAAGTACTTCAAAGAAGATGGTGGCCACGTTCGTTGGAAAAACCGGCCATGTTGCGACTATTGCACTTGAAGATCGTAGAACGGTTAACGCAGAGTGGTATACCACAGTTTTTTTTACCACAAGTTATCATCGAACTTCGAAAATCTAACTCAAAGGGACGCATCATCCTGCACCATGACAACGCAAGCTTACACAGCGCTCGTCAAACGATTGAGTATTTGAAGCAGGAAAAAGTAGAAATTCTTGACCATCCTCCATACAGTCCTAACCTAAGCCTTTTTTTTTTTTTTTTTTTTTTTTTTTTTTTTTTTTTTTTTTTTTTGGGTGGGCTATGGTAAGCGCACGCGCGGTCCTGTCCATCCGGGGCGATGAAAGGACGGCGCGTGGGCCCATAACCCACCCGTACCCACGTCACCTCGTTGTTGGGCCGACCACCGGAGCAGATGTCACTTGTCGTCAGTGGTCGGCCCGACGGAATACCCTTTCGGGTAACCTCACCTCTCGACCTGGGACGTCGGTCGCCGTCGCGCGGTTAGCCTCTCCGCGGGTGATGGACAATTCCCCGGTCCGATCACCCGCGGCCTCGGCTAGGGCGGCATTAGGCGCAGATACTCGCGCCTGCGCCGCCCGAGTCGCCGGCGGCGGAACGTGTCGCCGAATAGAAGCTCTACTCGCACACGATCCGCCGCCTCCTTCCGTGAGATAACGGCCTCACAGAAGGCGGCGACCGCGTCCCAGTTCCTGACGCTGACGAGCATCTCCCTGGCGATGGTCGGCAGCGCCAGGTCGGCACCGATAATTGCGACGAGTTCACGGCGATCCTCCTCCCATGCAGCACACTCCTCGAGCGTGTGCTGCGCCGTGTCCTCGTCGCAACTGCAGTGGTGGCAGGACGGTGTGCTCTCCCTCCTGACAATCTTGTGCAGGTACTTCCCGAAGCAACCGTGCCCCGTCAGCACCTGCACCAGTCGGAAGGAAAGCACCCCGTGCGTCCGCTCCAACCACTCCATCAGCACCGGCCGGAGGGCCTCGACGGTCCTGACACCATACCGAGGACTCTCCAGCCGGACTGCCCAACGGGCAATGACTTCTCGGCGGGCGTCGACCCGCCAGGCGGTGATCTCTGTGATGGAGACCATGCCGCCGCGGGCGCGCTTCTCCGACATCCGCCGATAAATGTCGGCGAGCATCTTCGCCTCCAGGTCCCACGGGGGAGTTCCGGCCAGGAGGCACGCTGCCTCCGTCGCCACCGTGCGGTAACCGCGTACGGCCCTGATCGCCATGACCCTCTGTGGTCGCCACAGGAGGGCCCTAAGACGGACGGTCAGGGACCCCGCCCACACCGGTGCGCCGTACAGGGCCATCGACCGGATCACCCCCACGTACAGCTGTCGGCACGTAGCACTGGGTCCACCCACATTCGGCATCAGCCGTGAAAGGGCGGACGCCGCGCCGACAAGCCGGGGAACAAGTCGATGGAGATGCTCCCGGAACCAAAAATGCCCGTCGAGCACCAGGCCCAAGTATTTCATGTGGGCCTGGATGCTGATGGTGACCGACTTCACGGTGATCGAAGCGCCGGCGGGAGGCCCGGCGGTACGGAGGCCATGGAACAGAAGGGCCTCCGTCTTTTCCAGGGCTACCCTCAACCCCAGCGCTTCGATCCGCCTAACAATCTCCTCGGTGCCGAGAGTTGCCAGGCGTGCCGCCTCCTCTAGCGTCCCACCCCGGGCTGTGACGAGTGTATCGTCGGCGTAGCAAATTACACCCAGCCCGGGTGGGAGGCTTCCTCTCAACGCCCAGTCGTAGCCGATGTTCCACAGGGTCGGACCCAGAACCGACCCCTGTGGGACACCGCACGTCATGGGCGTTCGCACAACGTCCCCTACTCGGTCAACGTAGAGGACGCTGCGCCCCTCCAAGTAGTCTGCCATCAGCCGCCTGAGGTACACGGGCACCTCGTGATACCTCAGCCCCTCCCTGATGCAGCTGAATGGCAGACTGTTGAAGGCGTTGGCGATGTCCAGGGACACCGCCAACAGGACTCCTCCGCCGGTGACGGCCTCCGCTACCACGGCCTTCAGGCGCAGCAGGGCCGCGATCGTCGAACGCCCTCTCCGAAAACCAAACTGGGCGTCCGACAAATCGGGCCCGTCCCCGACGAGGTGCCGCTCGATGCGGGCAGCCAACACCCTCTCCAGCAGCTTGCCCGCATCATCGAGCAGCACGATGGGCCTGTAGGCCGAGGCCGACTCGGGAGACCGTCCCGGCTTCGGCAGGAGAACCAGCCTCCCCTCTTTCCAGCACCCAGGGAACTGTCCGGACGACAAACAAGCGTCGAACAGTCCCCTGAGGCGTGGTCCCAGGTGTTCGAGGACCAGGGCCAGCACACGGTTCGGAATACCGTCGGGCCCGGGGGCGGTGGATTTGACTCGCATACGCGCCACCGCCGCCCCCATTTCCGGCTCCGTGATGGGCGGAGCACTTTCATCGTCGGCCTCCCGGTCGCTGTCCAGCGAAGCCATGACCGGTGGCGTGTGCTCCGCCCGCCGTGGAAAGAGGTCCTCGACAACTCTGGTGAGGAGGCTGGGCTGGAGAGTCTCGGTGAGGGGGGGGCCCCGCCCGCGGAGCTTGTTCAGCGCCGCGAGGTAGGGGCGACCCCAGGGGTCACGCTCGAGACTGTCCAGCATCTCCCGCCGACTAACGTCCTTGGCGGTACGGACGGCCAGCCTGAAGGCAGACCGCGCACTGCGGTAAGCCTCGTACAGCTGGCCCTCCCGCTCAGCGTCGCGGTGACGCGCTCGGCTGCGGGTGTAGGCCCTCCGGGCACGTATGCACGCGGCCCGAAGGTCCGCCAATTCTCGGGACCACCAGGGGACCGCACTCTTCGGGGGCAGGCGCCGCACACGGGGCATGGCCGCATCGCAGATCTGCGTTAACGCACAGCGGATGCGGCCAGCCTCGGCATCCACCCCGTCCGCCTGGGGCGGTGAGGACAGCCATGACTGAACGATGGCTGCCTCGGCCAACAGGTCCCGATCCAATCGACCCACAGCCCACCGCGGAAACGCGGGAGCTCCGTCCGCCGTGTGACCCCTGCTGGGCTGCAGGAGGGTCCGGGAGACCTCTATCCGGATGTATCGGTGGTCGGATAGGGTCTCAACCTCCTCCTGGACGCACCAGCTCCTCACACGTGCTGCAACATTAGGGCTAGCGAACGACAAGTCCACTATCGACCCGCCCTGCTGCCGCACGCACGTTTGCACCGAGCCCCTGTTCAGCAAACAGAGGCCCAGTGCCGCCGCCCACTCTTCGACCGCCCGCCCGCGGTCATTCGTCCTGGGGGACCCCCACGCCATGGACTTGGCGTTGTAGTCCCCCAGAACGAAGACTTGGCGCGGTGCCAGTCGCCGTATCGAGGCCCCCAGGATGGTGAGGAAGGCCCCGAAATCCGTCGCGCTCCTGTTAGGGGAGAAGTAAACACCATATAGCGTAACCTCTCCCCATTCCGCCGCGACATACCCATCACCCCTGTCCTTGAGCAACAAGGGCGGGGAATGCCACGACGTGGAGGCGACGATTGCCACAGAGCCGTCACTGCTGCCCAGCCAATTGGGCCGGTCAGGCACCACGTACGGCTCCGCGGCTACGGCTGCACCGATCAACCACTCCGCCATGGCTTGCAGGAAAACGTCCTGTGCCTCGGCGGCGTGGTTGAGGTTGGCCTGCAGGAGGTGGTAAGATTCGGCCGCCATTAGTGGGCCGTATCCATTACCTCCTCCACGCTGGCGGGCGATTGGGTCACGCTAGGGGCGGGAGCGGCCGGGGTCGTCGGACCGCTCCGCCCCTTTGGGGCCGAAGCCGGGGGTTTGCACTCCTTGCTCCCCATGCGGTGCTTGGCGGGCCTATTGCCCGCCGCACACGCGGGGCAGTGGGGAGTGGCGGCGCACGATGCCGCCTTATGCCCGGGTTGACCGCAGCGGAAACAAAGGTCGCTGCAGTCAAAGCAGTTAGTGCATGTCGGCCGAGTGTGTCCGACCGCCATGCACTTGTAGCACCTCGCAGGCCGGGACTCCAGCACGGTCACCCGCGCTGAGCTCCAGCCCACGAGGAGCCTGCCTGAGCCGGCCAATTGCTTGGCCGACTCCACCGGGCACTGCACCCAGGCAGCACCGACGCCGCCCGGACCAGGGCGGATGGCGCCAATTCGGACGGTGTCCACGGGAGATCCGGTTTTCGAGACGATGGCCTCCCGGATGTCATCCACCGTCACGGAGTCGTCCAGACCCGTGACCCGCAATTCCGCACACTTGACGGGTCTGGCGATCTTGACGCCATCCTCCGCAGCAAACAAACCCCTCAGCTTCGCGGCCATGCTATCGGCCGTCTTGGCGCCCTCGGCTCCAGGGAACTCTAAAATCCGAGCCCCTGTCCGGGCCTTGCGGGTCCTGGCTTCGACGCCTCCTAAATCGGAGACGTCAAGCTCCCGCCGGGCGCGACGTAAGACGGCCTCATAGCTGAGGCCGTTCTCGGCCGCCTCAGGCAGGACGGTGATCACCACCGCGGCTGACTTTGGCGGCCGGAGCCTCCTGCGCGACCTCTTGTTACCGGCTCCTGCCTTGGGAGCGGAGGCTTTGGCGGCGCTTTTGGCCTCCGCTCTCCTCTTCTGGCCGCGACTTTTTCGGCTGCGCTCGGCCGTCTGCCAACCCTCTTCAGACACGGCAGGGGTGCCGAGCACAGCAGTCACGGCCACGGCTGCGTTGGCCGCCACCGACGGTGCATTTGCCGGCAGCGGCTGGAGTCCGGCCTTAGCAGGAGCCGGTGCCACCTTCTTTTTCGCGGCGGGTCCCTTGGGCTTCGGCCCAGCAACGGCCGCAGCGTAGTTTCCTACGCGCCCACCCTGGCAGGGTAGCGCGGCAGGGGTTGACGCCACGGCTTTCGGCCTATCCGCAGCCAGCGGCGGCCGGAGTCGGGGCTCCGGGGGCAGTCTCGCCTCCAGAGCCGCCATGCGCGCGTCGAGCATCTTGCCGAAAACATCCACCATGGCGCGCATGGTCTGGTCCGGCACGCCGTCCACTGCGGGCAGCGGGACCTCTTCGGCCAGCTGGGCCCTCTGGGGACTTGCCGCAGCGCAAGTTGTCGCAACGGGGACGACGGGGGGCGGCGGCAGGGCCGGGACTTGTCGGCGGCGCGGTTCTCGCCAGCTGCGCGACCTGGCTCCGCAAGTCGGCCATTTGCTTGGCCAACTCGCGGTTCGCCTTCTGCACCGCCGACAGCTCCTTTTGCAGGGCCTTATTCTTCTCCTGCAGGCCTGAGACCTCACCACTAAGGCGGGTGTTTTCGGCCTGCAGGGTGGCCATATTGGCAGCTCGGGGGTCGCCACCTATAGCGGGCTCAGCAGCCGCCGTGTCGGTGGGAGGGATGTCTAACAACACCCTCATCATCCTCGCGGTAGCCGCCTCATTTGCCCGCTTCTGGGCCTCAGTCCCCCGTACTGCGCCGGCCGGCGACGGCGTCGCCGACCTTGCCGCCACTACTGCGCCCCCTCGTCCCCTGCGAGAGGCTGGAACTTTGGGAGGAGGCATGTTGATGCCACCCCCCTCGGAGGCAGACTCCGAGCTGCCACCCTGGCTAAGGGGGCGCTTGCGTACCTGCGAGGGGAGGTCCTCCTCCCTGGCCGCTAGGGCCGCCGTCAAGGCCGACGCTGGAGACTGGGATGATCCAGCGATGGTCTCTGCAGCTGATGTGCTGCCGCTCTCAATGTCCGACGGCTCTGCGGCAGTACTGCCGCCCTCGTCAGCCTTCTTTGCCGCCCTTTGCTGCTTCGCGGCGCGCCGTCTGGCGCGCTCCGTTGCAGGGGTGGGCTTCCCTCCTCTCTTCTTTTTACGGGCCTCTGTTTTCGCCGGGCCCTCGGCTGACCTTGGAGCCTCAAGTGCCAGACTAGCAGCTGAGCTGCTGTCGGACGAGGCATCCCTCTCCTTTGGGCCAGTTTTACAGTAGCTTGGCCGGGCTGTAATGTGGGAACTAGGCTCCCCGTTCCCTGTGGTTTTAATGGGCGTCTCACCCCTCCTATCTGCAGCGTCGTTTAAAGAACAAGTATCCATACAGTTCCCACGAGTATGGGAGAAAAAAGAGGTCGACCCGGGCAGAGATCCCGATACCCGGGCAAGCGTACATTTGTATCCCAACACAGGGGGTCCGCAGGTACCCTGGCTGGGGGCGCGCTAACGACTGAACAACCCATCAGCCATGCATCCTCTCGCCGCGCGCCAGAACTTAGGATTCTGGGTGATTGTTTTATAGAGGTTTTCTTCCTCGCGGTCCAGGCGGTTAAGCCGAGACCCTCGCTCCTGAATCTAGGCCTCAGGACAAATGTCCCGAAGCAAGAATCAGGTCTACGATTTGTCGCGGTTGGCAAATGCCTGCCCAGTCCTCAAACGAATGAGTGACTGGGCCCGTCGAATTTTCGCGTCCAATACCCTCTACAATTAGAAGGCATGGAGCGAATTTGGGGCATCCCACAAACTGGGCCCCCCCTCGGGCCAGATATTTGCCACGAGCGACAATTCCAGAGAGCAGTCCAAGAAATTGTCGCTCGTGCCCAGGGTACACCACGCGGAGGTTTCTGGCGTAGCACCCCCCTAACCTAAGCCCTAACGATTTCTTTACATTACCTAAAATTAAGAAAAGTCTTCGTTGTCAAAGGTTCCAGTCCGGTGAAGAAGCAGTCGACGCTTTCAAGTCAGCCATTTTGAACATCCCCACTTTAGAGTGGAATAAATTTTATAATAACTGGTTTGAATGAATGGAAAAGTGTATTAAGCTACGTGGAAACAAATAAAAAGTACTATAAGGTTCTAGTTGTGTTTTTTTCTTCAAACGACAAAACTTAAAAGGCATGCCTCTTATATGCTCACCTCACTTATTTTCAAATGAAGGGTAATTGTCACAGTTCCATAAAGCATAATATTATTATTCGTTTATAACTAATTAAACACCCAACTAAATGTTTCTACAGCTTGAATTTAATACAGGTCTCACTTTACTGCTAGAAGTGTAAGCCTGTTTTGTTTTATGTAACGAGATTTACTTACCTTAATTTGTGAGATTAGTTAAGCCTTAGGTTTTATTTTATTGGGGACTACAGAAGGTTTTGTGAGCTTTAACGATGGCCATCAAAATTTAGATGCTGTTTGCACCTTTCAACATATTAGCAAGAAGATAATGAAATCATAAATTTGTAAAAAAATTATTTGCTGATAATAATGAATATATCTGCAGTATATTATCACCGGGACACTGAAGGAAATCACAATCAGTTATAAATACACTCATTTGCAAAAAAAACGGGCACCTAAGCAATGAACCATTTCAAATGTTAATATTTCTTTGTTTGATAATTATAGGTAGTTTTATCCACACAATTTGCTAAATTAATAAGAAAATAATCGTTTTCATCAGTATTTCATAAAATTTAGATACAATTTATGGGAAATAATGCTAAACCTCGCTAGTAGTGTATATTCGCTAGTAGTGCATATGCTCATGAAGTAAAAATAAAAAAGTTTTTTTGTTTGTTTTTCTTTAATAAAGTAAAAGCAGATAAATGTTTAGTATCGAGTGTGACCCCCTCTAGCTAAAATCACAGCTTGAATTCGTCTGGGCATGCTAGCGAGTATATCCCGGATACTTGCTTGCGGAATACGTTCCCACTCCGCAGTAATCACATTCTTCAGCTCTCTGATGGTCTGCGGAGCCGGGTGTACTGATCTCACACGCCGTTTCAGAACGTCCCAGACATGCTCTATGGGATTGAGGTCGGGACTTCGAGCTGGCCAATCCAAACGACGAATGCCGACCTCTTGCACATACGCATTAACATCGCGGGATCGGTGGGCGCGAGCATTGTCGTCCATAAAAATCGAGTCTTCACCTAGAGCGGCCAATGCGGGTTGTGCATGAGAAATTAGAACTTCCGTTATGTATCGATGCCCAGTCAGTGAGCCGTTTTCAATGAAGACTAACTCTGTACGATCCATTGAATTTATTCCTGCCCAAAACATAACAGAGCCCCCACCATAAGGTGTGATTTCTTCGAAACATGCCTCTGCAAAGCGTTCTCCTTGTCTTCTTAGCACTCGCCGACGTCGATCTTCACCGAACAGAGATATCCTGGCTTCATCAGAGAACAAAACCCTATTCCAATCGTCTTGAGTCCATGATTCACAATTTCTAGCGAACCTAAGCCTGTGAACTCTGTGCTCACGGAGTAATTGGGGGCCGCGGGCCGGGCGGTGACTGCGTATATTGGCAGCGAGAAGCCTCCTCCTGACCGTCCATAGACTAATATGCACATTTCTTACTTCTTGGAGGTTGTTCTTAAGATCCACATACGAAGATTTGCGATTTCTCAATGCGCGACTCACAAGAAAACGATCATCCCGTGGTTGGGTACATGGTTTTCTTCCAGAACCAGGCCTTCTCTCGACGGAACCAGTCTCCTGATATCGCTGCCAGGTCCTTTGGACTGTCGAGCGACTAACATTTAGCCTCCTAGCCACGAAACATTGGCTGCAACCCTCTTCAAGCAGCGCGATAATTTTGGTAGCTTTTACCACTTTATCTACCATTTTTGATACAGCCAAACAGCATTAAATAAAGCTTTGACAGTCAAGGATATGAAATTAATCGATAAAAATTGAATAAAAGTTATGAAAGTCGATGTTAACTTCTGGAACTTCGCGCCAAAAATGTAGGATAAAAAGGGGTTTTCTGTAAAAATGAACATCAAATGAAAAATTGAATTTAGAACGTACTTTTTTAAATACCACAGCATTTTTAAAAAAACCGGCCAGTAACGTGTACAAACGATTGAAACCTTTTTGGTATTGTATCTTTTTAAATATGAATGAAAATCAAAACCGCCCGTTTTTTTTGCAAATGAGTTTATAAAAAAATATATATAATATAATAATAAATTGTTGTAAATAGCATACAAGTATATAATGCTCATAAATGCTATTGGACGATGTTTTCTGCAGTGTTCTTCTGCTATCTTATTTTTAAGTTTATTTTTGTAAATTATTAATACTCCCGCATGGTGACGCCCCCCATGGAGAAACAATACAATTCACCTCTTGTCCATGGATAGCGTAAAAGACGACTACGGAATATAATATGCATATAAAATCTATTCACGAGAGGAAAAACTGGAAACAAAATCCTATGCCAACATGTCTGGCCTCCTTTTGCGAGGATGTTGGTGTCCAAAAGGAGGCAGCAGGGTGGGTACATGAGGCGGATGCTTATGCTGACCCACTGTATAGGCAACGTTTGGAGAGAAGATCTTACGCGCTTCTCTTCCCCCAGGCATGATTGACTCAGGACGTAGCTATTAGGCCAACCGCTGGGACGTTAGAATCGTATGCTTAAAAGGCGAATTCCTGGCGTCCCAGAATAGGTAGGCGTGGCGTAGTAACGCATTCCACGTCAGCGAGCCCTACACATCTCCTTGCCGTCGCTAGCAATGAGTACGCGTAAATGAAATTTCCACAGCGCAAAAAAAAAAATGACAACACGTCTGACCAGCGTGATACAGTAGGTCAATTTTACGTATATGAACTAAAATGATGATAATTATTAATACTCTTCCAAAAAGGACCTTTAATAATGATATAATTAATATCTTAAATCATTGTAAGAGCAAACTAAATGTTTATAGAGTAACTAAAAGTTTCTTACAAACACTATTAATAAATATGGACACGATGAAAACCAAGTCTAATATTCATACCATTCCAATTCAATTCCTAGTTGGGAATGCGTTTCTCGAAGATTTAGATCACTATGTTTAGGAATCAAATATTACGGTTAGATTTGATCCTGAACTGGTATTTCTGCATAACTGTGCTGTCATCTCAAACATTTAACATTTCAAAGACAATTGAAATGCAATCGGAAGGAATAGAGTTGGAGAATTATCCTTAAACTATGTAACTGTCCTTGGAAATAAACCGTGTCATTATTTTAATTTTACAATATAATGTTATTACATTATTAATAAATATGTAAAAAAAAAATTGGTTGCCTGTAAAGTTGGTATACGGGCGAAAGTTTTACGTGACAACGACTTTAAGTGGTAAAATAATTTTAATGTGAATATTCATTCGTATAGTAGGAAGAAGGATGAAATAATAGTAACAATTTAAAACATTTATTTATACAAAGAATTATATTTAAAACATTAATTTATACAAAGAATCTCGCACTGAATTTCATATTAACAAAATTTTATTTTTACCTTTACACATACATACGTATTTATATACAAATATACAATTTTTATGTCTGTCTCTCTCGCTCTTAGGCGGGCTAACCATGCCCGAGTGGAAGGGACGCGTGCCTCTCACTCGCTCTCATTGTGAGCGCATAACGTGAGCGGAGCGTAACGCAGTTTCTTGAAGTGTCACCCGGCAAACCAATTTATAAGACGTTGTCACGTCAAAATGTGGGTGTACTTACGTACGCACGGAAGAAATTGTAATTCTTTGAACTTCGAAAAAAATTGTATCCTTCTTATTAATCTACGTTTGTAGAAAAAAACGACACTAATAATAGAAAAAAGGTATTTAATAAATTGAAAGTTTTATTATAAGGCATTATCTAGATGACATTGATGACGGTGTGCGCGTGCACCGTAAAAATTTACTCTTATAATGTTTCCCTAACGCGCCAAAAGTAATAGGTACATTTAACTTTAAAACTGTAGTCTACCTAGTAACTGTCATAGTTTCATACACATTTTTTATTCGAAGTGTGATGACGGAGTAAGAATACAATTCACTACCTCTACCTCTACACTCTATCTTACCTGTGGGTGTCGTAAAAGACGATTAAGGGATATAATATTCGGCGACGCGCGCCCGCGGCGGCATGGTCTCCATCAAAGAGATTACCGCCTGGCGGGTCGACGCCCACCGAGAAGTCATTACCCGTTGGGCAGTCCGGCTGGAGAGTCCTCGGTACGGTGTCAGGACCGTCGAGGCCCTCCGGCCGGTGCTGATGGAGTGGTTGGAGCGGACGCACGGGGTGCTTTCCTTCCGACAGGTGCAGGTGCTGACGGGGCACGGTTGCTTCAGGAAGTACCTGCACAAGATTGTCAGGAGGGAGAGCACACCGTCCTGCCACCACTGCAGTTGCGACAAGAACACGGCGCAGCACACGCTCAAGGAGTGTGCTGCATGGTCTCCCATGGGAGCGCCGTGAACTCGTCGCAATTATCGGTGCCGATCTGGCGCTGCCGACCATCGCCAGGGAGATGCTCGTCAGCGTCAGGAACTGGGACGCGATCGCCGCCTTCTGTGAGGCCGTAATCTCACGGAAGGAGGCGGAGGATCGTGTGCGAGTAGAGCTCCTATTCGGCGACACGTTCCGCCACCGGTGACTCGGGCGGCGCAGGCGCGAGTATCTGCGCCTAATGCCGCTCTAGCCGAGGCCGCGGGTGATCAGACCGGGGAATTATCCGTCATCCGCAGAGAGGCTGACCGCGCAACGGTGACCGACGTCCCAGGACGTCGAGAGGTGAGGGAGGAAAGGTATTCTGTCAGGTCGAGCACTGACGACAAGTCACATCTGCTCCGGTGGTCGGCCCAACAACGAGGTGACGTGGGTACGGGTGGGTTATGGGCCCGCGCGCCGTCCTTTCATCGCCCCGGACGGACTGGACCGCGCGTGCGCTTACCATAGCCCACCCATAAAAAAAGGGATATAATATGGAGATAACATCTATGCGAAAAAATGAAAACTCGATATAAAACCCTGCTGGTCCAGCCACAATGATGAAATTTTAATATTATTTAATTACCTGAAATAAACAATCTAAATAATTATTTTTCGACATGTTTAATTTTAACATTGCAATAAACTATGGAAGTTTAGGGTATAAAGGTTGAAGCGTAAACGTTAAAGGTTTTATGAATACTAAAGTGTTGTTTACACAAGGCTTAATTGAAACTTCGTAGGCAATGGACAATTTAGGTAGACAAACAAAATAAAAAACTGTTTAATTGTTTCATCCTGGTTTATGTTTTCAAACTACTTTTAAATTGTAGTATAATGGTTAAATTGAAATAATATGATAGGGGTAACCACTTAATTGATGCTTCTAGTGCGGGTATTAACGGTTTTTACACTCGCTAGGATGAATCGTAAAGGACGACTGAAGGATATAATACGCATATAACATGTATGCAAGAGAAGGGAACCTCGAAATAAAACCATATACCAACTTGTCTGATCAGCATGATATAGTAATGTCAATTTTCCTCTTATCGCGGAGGAGGTTCGAGCCCAACAGTGGGACTTGTATGGGCTGAAATTATGATGATGACACTACACTTGTCAGACGTGGCGTAGGGTTTTATTTCGAGTTTGCTTTCTCTTCCATCGATGTTATCCGTATATCGTATTCATAAGTCATTTTTTACGACACCCACGAGTTATACACACAATTGGTTATACTTGAATATGAACAAATACGACTCGCAAAGACTTTTTTATGAGTAATAATATTGGAGTTTTAGACGAAGGTTATTTCCAGCTCAAAGAGTCTTTGATGTAATGTTGAAGTAACTCTTAACTCTTAATGAAAATGCGTTAAATAAACATATTATGTATAAAATATGTATGATTAAGGTCATACCATATTTTTTCATGGGTTGTTATTTCATTTAAGTTGGGAATAAACATGGTGATAAAAAAATCGAAAGCATTTAACTTGCTTACCAAAAAATTTTAAGAAACACCATGCCCTAATGCCTAACATTAATTGGATGCATGATGTCATTAGTTTTTATTTTTGATTTTAATGCATTTTTTTGGTGGCTGTTATATGGTCTGGATGCATGCCGTTCGTTCCAGCCGAGGTGACGAAAGAGCGGCGTGCGGTCCTGTACGTATTCCTTCCCTTTGCCATTGCAGAGACCACTGAAGAATACTTTTCCCTCCCCGACGCCCCTCTCTAGGCGTTGCCTTACAGTCAGCCTTTTTCTGCGGGTGACGGACTATTTCCCCAGCCTAGTCAGCTGCAAGATGTCAATACTTAAGGTACTTAAGGCACATCCATGGCCCCAGATCTCAAAAAATAGCTAAAAATCGTCGTCGAGAGTAAATAGCATTGCAGTGCTAGATTAAGGCTACTCAACCATAGGTTCGCAGGCCACACATTGGCCTGTGGTTACAGTTTAAATATTAGTTTTAAGGGCATCCCTTAAAACTAAGATACATATTTTTTTTAAATGTAATGCAAAATATGGACCGACCACCTGGTGAAAATTGCTCGGCGTCGTTTGATGCAGGCGGCACAGGACCGCATTTTGTTCTGCAGTGGACGGCGATAGGCTGAAATGATGATGATGATAACGAATGCAAAATAAAAAAATGGTTGGCCTAGATATGTCAAGCGGTACCGGCGGCAGATATCACGAGCTAACTGCTAGTCAGACATATCCGTAAAATAAAGACGTCAAGTTTCATTGATAACACTATCGTTTTGAATGCTATTAACCACGCTAGTCCATACAAATAAATGTAATTGAAGTGTGTGCTTGTAATGTCAAAATACTGGGCTTTTTTCATGCTGATACGATTGTTTGCACGACACCTGTCCCTAAAATGCAGTTACAAAAATCTTTGTCTGTCTATCTGTTTGTTTGAGGTAATCTTCAAAACGGCTAGACTGATTTTGATAATAATTTACTATCAGGTAGCTATCTAAGCTTTAGCTATATTTTATGCCAGTATTGCCACGTGAACGGGAACTATGCGGGTAGGGCGACTGAAACCGAAGCGAAGCGAGGGCGGGTTGCTAGTAGCAAAATAAATACCTGATGGTCTACCCATCGTAGCGTCTAATTTTCGCTTCAAGTTGCATTAGTTCTTATTAGCAGTGATAAGATACTCGTACATTAAATACAATTATTTTGCAATCATAAAATTGTTTTTGTTTTGCTGGAAAGTAGCTAATATGTCAGTTACCAAAATTATGTCGATATAGCAACAATATTTCGAGGATTATAAAAACTAATGGGTAATTAAAATAAGTTTCGATCTCAATTCCAGAATGTTAGCCTTCATTGAGGCGTAAAACGGACAATTTAGTTTCGACATGCTTCGCCAAACGAACATAATATTCCAGTCAGAACACTTAATTTGTTTGAACTATTTTGTAAAATTGAAAGTGGTTTAATGTTCATTTTAGAAAATTAATATATAACTAATTATTTCACAATAAATTTAATATGAAACATAAAATTCAAAGACGGACTTTAAGTATAAGATCGTCAAAATAAATTATTCAGGCACCTTAAAGTGGCCGTAAGATAAAGTGGGGTCGCATTTTGTTTGATATCTCATTCTTGTAGATTTTATTACAAAGATTTCGTAAAGGTTAACGACGGACCTAGAATAGGAATTCCTAAAGCGACATTGAGACGCATCGTTAAATATAGTTTTGAAAAAAAAAAAGCAAGTATGCGAGTACTATTGCATAAAAATAGATTTTTTGCAACAGAAGATGCCAACATCTTTAATAACTAGTCTCGCCATAAATAATAACAGAAATCAATAAACTTTTTCTTTACTATGATAACATAATTTTGTGAGAAATTTTAATTTTATTCTCTCTTGCTAGCACAAATAATTTTTAGTGCATCAATTAAGATTTATTGCAGATTAATATAGAATAACATTGCAATATGATGATGATTAATATAGAATAACAATCATACCCCTTTGGGTATGAGTTATTAATTTATATAATTCGTTTTACACTAAATTTTAGTAATATTTTGATTTATTTATTTACTTATTATTTATTAAACTTCATGCAACAATGCAATGGCGGACTTAATGACAAAGGCATTCTCTACCAGTCAACCATAGGTGATGCAGAGACGAAAAAAAAGGTAGGTGCATGTTCCGAGATAGCTATATTATTGTAAAATGAAAAAGAAAATATATTTTACATAGATAAATAGGTATATACGAAAATATATAATACATACCAAAGATACATACATATCCAAATACTAAGATAGATATGATATATATTAAGATATATATAAATATATACATACACAGTATATATACATAATTATAAGGACATTATATCAGTTGTGATGATTCTGCCAACTCGTTTAAGAGATGGAGTCGACCGCTCTTCTTAAATGTTTGACAACTAGTTGCCATCCTGATACCGAGAGGTAGTGAGTTCCAGAGGAGAACCGCTTTTTTTTTTAATTTATCGTATTATCAGTTACATCAACATTTTGTTTATTAAAACTCATTTAATGAATATTATGTAAACTAATTAAATAAATCTTAAACATTGTCTAAGAGAAAATTCAACAACACTGTATAGGTACATAAGAAAATCATATATTATCCCGTGACTTCTAGTAGAGGCTGCGGGTGACCGGACCGGGGATTTAGTCCGGGCACCCGCGGAGAGGTTAGCGTTGCGACGGCGATCGGCGTCCCGGTACGGAACGTCGACGGGAGAGGGTACTCCCACGGGGTATTCCGTCAGGCCAATCACTGAAGTCAAGGAACTCTGCACCGGCTGCCCAACGACGAAGGCGACGTGCTATACGGGTGGGTTACGGGTGTGCGTACTTACGCCCCTCTGTCGCCTCAGACGGAGCCGGGCGAAGAGTGCACCAACCGTAACCCAACCCCAAAAAAAATCCCATGATTTATTGACGATTCTCGATCAAACCGTTCAAATACGGGGACAAAATATAGCCTATGTTATCAGCCTACTCGCTGATTATGTATCTTCCCATTAATAATTTTTTTTTTAAAT
Organism: Lymantria dispar; assembly: GCA_032191425.1. Lineage (NCBI taxonomy): Eukaryota > Metazoa > Arthropoda > Insecta > Lepidoptera > Erebidae > Lymantria > Lymantria dispar. The sequence goes on from CM063449.1 coordinate 26,314,961, forward strand.
CAATCAAATTGCCGCATTTTACCGACGAAGTTCCCGCGAGAATACCGGTTTAAAATTACTTATGTTACTCGCTGATAATGTATGTGCTGTGTGGTAGCGGCTTCGAATACTACCAACCCTTGCTTTGCTCGTGGGTGTCGTAAAAGACAACTAAGAGCCCTAGATTGACCCGGACCAACTCCATCTGGTACCATTTGGGTCAACGATTACATTCCCAAGGAGGGTTGACGTCAGGCAGGCGGCCGGTCATAAAAGTCATTGCCGAAACTTTTTGCAATATGTCAAAACAGATGACATATTGCGTCGACCCCAAGTAATTGGGATAAGAGCAAAATGATGATGATGACTCGCTGATAATGTAGCTTTCCGCTAGTGAAGGAATTTTTTAAATGGGTTTTGTGATTTAGCGTGAAAGTGAAACACAAACAAAAAAAAAAAAATATTATTATTTATATATTAATTATTTTTAGTATTAGTTAGAATTAATATTAAACAAGGCTTGTAGCTGGGGAAAGATTACTTTAAAAATTCTTCAATACTTATATTCAAAACTACTTATTCTTCGTTATAGACTTTTTCTGTAGTTTTTTAACAGAACATAAATTATACATAAACTCAGAATAATTATTTGTATATCACAAAACTCATATTTTAGACAAGAGAATTAAGTCTGCTACTCCATAGAATCGCCATAAGAACGTGAAAATTTCATTATTAATTCTAAGACCGGTAGAAAACTTTAGCCAATGAAAGCACATACTTCCTTTATAGTTCGATAAAAAAATATCAATTCTGCCCCCAGGCATTGAAAAATCATTTATTATATGGGTCCTACGTTACATCATTATTACAATGCAGTCGTGAGATAGTGGAATGAAACTACTTAGTTACTCCAGTACTTTCAAATTGCGGACACCATAATAACGTAATACGTGTGAGAAAATGTGGAAAAAATTGCGTGGCAAAGGTAATAAAGTCTTAGATTTACTATTTCTTATTAAAATTCTTGAATTTTAGAAAATAAAACCATTGTACGAATTTTATCGCGTTTGTATTTGATTGATTAAAAGTTCTTTTCTTAATAAATATTTTGTAGAATTTAATCGTCTACGGCTTATGGGAAGGCTTAGCTAACAATATCGGTTGCTGCATCGATGGAACGACGAAAAATATATTAAAACCTTAAGGACCGCTTTTTAAACATAAATTTATACGGCAAGTTACATTTTATCTGTTTGCAGAAACCTAAAAAAGACAAGAGATGTCTTTTAAGAAATAAAATAGAATTTTATTGATAAATCCGGGTAAAGATTTTACAGATCGCCTCAAGTTCGATTTAGAGAAATACTTAAAGAGGCTTAAGGTCTACGTTACGTGTGATAGGCAAATCCCACATTCGTCTTTTACGCAATATAAAACGCCTCTTGATACAGACATATTGGCTGTGATTGTACTCCTGGGAGCTACGATAGCTTTTATTGCTGATATTTAACCGTATTCGTATATAATTTATATCCATTTGTAATTGTCTATTAATTATTATTGATAATTAATAATAATTTTATCGTGACAATATTGATATTAAAATTATTTTCAATTAGAGTCTTATTACTTTACATAGGAAATAATTTATTAGTGATAGGACCACACTCTCGCAGAAAATCGACGTCTGAGTAGTAGCAATTTGTTACTGTGCTTTGTTCGGTGAGCGAGAGAGCCGGCAGCTCAATTCATAGGGTGTTTGCGTGTGGTGCGTTTTTATTAACACCAAACCTCATTGCACGCATTCACACTCCCTTCAATTTCTTCGCGTTAGGCAGCGGCTTAGCTGCGCCCATGGTATTGAAAAGGTCCATGAGCGGCAGCAACACTTACCATCAGGTGTACTGTTTGCTCGTCTGCTACCGTTTGCATCATTAAAAAGGATCTGTGGTGACGGGTTAAGAATACATTATGTCACCTTTATGTAACATTGGTTATTTAGTTCACCTACAGGTATTTTTTTCCGTATAGTAATGGAGTAAGAATAAAATTCACCCCTCTCTATCTTGGCCGTAGATATCGTAAAAGACGACGAAGGGATATAATATGCATATAACATCCGTGTAAGAGAAGGAAAACTCGAAATAAAACTCTACGCTAACACGTCTGACTAGCGTGGTATAGTAAAGTCAATGTTCTCCTATTGTGGAGGAGGCTCGAGCCCAGCAGTGAGACGCATATGAGCCTAGAGATAATGATAAAATAGGTATTTTATTACTTTGAGGTCTATTGTCTAATTTTCTGACCTTTTTGGTCATAATAGGGCAGCGTGGAGCTTAATAACATATTCTCAAACTATATCTCCATCGTATAGAATTAACTTCAGCGATTTATCACTCGCGGAACCTAAAAGGTAGATCTAATTGTGGAAACCCTATTCTATTCACCTAATATGGATATGTAGAAATTCAATTCAAAATACTCCATGTACATTAAAGTATAATGCGTTATATTGCGTTATTATTATTTACAATGCAGCTAAAAAGTTTAAAAAATAATATTAATTCCTGCTGCGACATTTCTATATGGTCTTTACTGTTTTCCTTATATTATTTATTAGCGTTATTTGACACTTGCGTGATATAAAGATTGAAATGGGCCATAAAGCATTATTTTGTTGGTTTGGTTTTTCGTTGTGAACTTGGTAAGCAACCAACTAAACATTGCTATAACTCCACTGTATAATAGGTCTCATTTTATCGCTAGAAGTGTAAGCCTGTTTTATTTTATGTAACGAGATTTACTCACCTCAATTTGTGAGATTAGTTAAACCCTAGGTTTTATTTTATTGGGGACTGCAGAATGTTTTACGTGCTTTAACGGTGACCATCAAAATTTAGATGTTATTTGCACTTTTGTGTATATTAGCTAGCAATATCAGGTTGACCGAGCTTCGCTCGGAGTATTTTTGTATCATTTATTTAGATATATATTAATAAAAAATAAAAAAATAAATAATGAAAATAATAAAAGAAATTACAAAAAGAGAATAATAATAACACCAAGATTCGATCCGACGCCGTTTGTCGCCAATGTCAAAAATAAAACGAAACCTGACTACTTCGCCACTGAGCTATCGTAACTCATGACATTGATGGCAAAATTTGAATTCATATTCTTTTAAAATTTAATGTCATTATATTGTCTGCCAAAAACACTGACAAAAAAACATTTTCTATACATAAAACCTAGCTAGATCGATTTTTTGGGCCCGAATCCTCTAGAATGCCAAGTTTCAAAAAAATCATTGGAGCCGTTTCCGAGATCCTGAAAATATATATATTTACAAGAATTGCTCGTTTAAAGATATAAGATATAATAAATTCATAAAATAATCGTTTTGTTTGCTGAGAATAATATATAATTATCTAATATAATTATTACTGCGATCTAAATCAGTTATAGACGAACTGTGCTGTATGGTAGCGGCTACGAATATTACATATTTTAATAGTGGTAGGGCCATACTGTTAACAGTTGTTTGTCTACAGCCGCAGGCCGGGGTAGTACCACACTCTCACAGAAAATCGACGTCCGAGTAACAACAATTTTTTACTGCGCTTCGTTCGGTGAGCGAGTGAGCCGTAAGCGCAACTTTCTGAGGGTGTTTGCATGTGGTGGGTTTTAGTGATGCCTTTAGTATCACCGAAACTCATTACATGCAGTCACACTCCCTTCACTCTCTTCGCGGTAGGCAACGGCAAAGGTCCATGAGCGGCAGCAACACTTACCATCAGGTGTACTGTCTGCTGCCGTTTGCAATATAAAAAATACCAATCCTTACATTGTTCATGGGTTCCTCTAATGATGACTAAGAACTTTACATAGACCAGAGTGAATCTAATCTGATGCCGTCTGGTCAAGAATTACATTCCCAATTAAGATTGTCGTCAGTCAGGTGATCGGTCAATAAGTTAATGTCATTAACTTCTGCATTATGCACGGTGGAAGAGCAGTACATATTGCGTCGATCCCAAGCAATCGGGATAAGATCAGAATGACGATGATGATATCATCACCACCTACAGCGCCAGTGTCGGGGGTTCGAATCCCACGCGGGACAACACTTTGTGCGATCCACAAATTGTTGTTCTGAGTCTGGATGTAATTTGTGTCCGTTAATTATATGTTTGTAAAGTCCCCCGCAATACAAGGATTATTTCCTTAGTGCAGGGTGTTGTCTTAAATAAATAAATAATAAATACATACGTCCCACTACTGGGCTCGCGCCTCCTCCATATTAGGAGGGAAAATTACCTATTATACCACGCTGGTCAGGCGGGTTGGTATTTTGTTTCGAGTTTTCCTTCTCTTGCATAGTTATGATATGTACAAAATGTCCCTTGGTCGCCTTTTACGATACCCACGGGCAAGAGAGGAGTTGGTGAATGGTATTTTTACTCCGTCACCATACGGAAATTAAGATGATATAGAGAAACTATATTATAAAATGAAGTGTATAACTACCCCGCGTGGTGATGGCGTAAGAATGCCATTATCATCACTCATTACTTGTCTATAGGAGTTGTAAAATATAATTAGCGAACACCAGAAGACTGAGTAGCATTTCTCACCTGGCAATTTACAGCACCTTACAGCCTGGTTACGAACACCGCTCTCGACTTCAACGCGACGGTCTTCCAAGCGAATTGCGGCAGCACACAATATAAATGGTTTTTACAAATGTTGCTAACGATAAACTGTTTATTTTTTTTAATAGTTTAAATCATTAGCTGATCCAACAGACGTTGTTCTGTTCAAACCTAAAAAAATTGTAAAAGGAATTGTCCTTAAAATCACCTACCGGTTCCAATTATTAGTCTGCATAATTCTCATAACAATCGAAATAGCCACAAAAAAGTCATCAAATTCAGTCCAGCCGTTTAAAAGGCATTAAATTAGAAACACACGAACAGAAGATTAATATACATAAAGGTTTTTTTACAATGCCACAAATTTTATTGTTTTGACGTACGTCCATGTCAACCCTGTTCACTTGATCCCTTTCAAAGTCATTTAAATGTTAAACTTTGTAGGAACAGATAGAAAGTATTAAGTAGAAGGTTGGCAGACATATGTAATGACGTCTGCCAACCTCATCTTCTAAAGATTTTGAAACAATTAATATTTATACACACTAGCAATCCGCCCTCGCTTCGCTTCGGTTTCAGTCGCCTTACCCGCGTAGTTCCCGTTCCCGTGGGAATGCCGGGATAAAATATAGCTTGTGTTACTCTCTGATATTATAGCTTTTAACAAACAAACACACTTTCGCATTTATAATATTAATGTTAACGTTTACGTTAAAGTAATTGCCAAGCATAATAAGGTGGAAAAGATTTTTTTAAGATTTATCGAGACTTTTGACAGTTATCCACGTTTCTCCCGCTGTATACTGTAGCTTATTCATAGAAATCGTTCAAAGTTTCAGATATGTATTTGAGATTTATAAAGTAATTAGTACAAATGTGTTCAAAGTCAGTGCATGCAAAACCGTTATCTATTGCGGATTCCAACGTAAATTATTTATAGCAATAGATTGCTGTATATTTTATAATTTACTATTAAAATTCGTTGATATTAGGATAATAATTCTATAAGTTACGAAATACTATTGTAGTTTGTAACATTCCTTTATAAATACCTACATTATATCGAATATTTGGTAATGGCGGTGAAACAGTGCCAAGTCGTTCAATAGAATCACATAATGTGTTATATCAATAGTGGCTACATAACAATAATTTCATATAAATATTGGTTTGGATTTCTGAACTTATAATTTTAAATTGTAGTTGTAGTTTAATGGCATAGTAGTGTGGATTGTCTGTAAGCATTTATGTCACGTAGCCGTCTAGTTTATACCTAAGACCTTAATTTATTAACTTTAGTAATAAGCATATAATATCAGGTATAATAAAATAATATATATTATAAACATGAATTATTGTATTATAGGTCGGGCATCATCTTTTTGCATTTAGTCTGTATAAACTTTTAATAAAATCTCTTTGGATGTACTAGTTGCATCTGGTTGGTTTTGATACCATTAAAAAGGTTATATTAAAAAAAAGAACCTATTTAGTAAAACAATTGTTTCCCGCCGTTTTTCATTTGTTTTGCTTTTTCTTTCTGTCAAAATGGGTGAATCTAATGAAAAAGATCGATACATTTAAAAAAATATTACAAGAAAGGAAAAAAAGAGAGGCAAATCGCGAAAACTTTGTGATGTTTATGGACCTAATGCAGTATCAGTAAGAGTAGCACAAAGTTGTTTTAAACGTTTTCAATCCGGGAATTTTGAGAGTTTAGCTGCGAGGCTTAGAATAATAACATATAGAAGGTAAATTCGCGCACAAAAAGTGAAACATTTCAATTGGAGCCTAATGGAGCTTACGCCGGAACTGTTCCGTGATGTACAAGGTCACTATACTGCACGTACGTACGCAACTCTTAAAAAACAAATAGGTAATTATGACGATTTGTGGATTCAACACATTTGAAAAACGTAAAAAGGTTTTTAACATTACTTTTAAAAGTATTTCGACGATTTATATTAATAAAACAAAATTTGATTTCATAATTTGTATAGTGGTGTGCGTGTGTACGTGTGTAATCGTCGGCGCGCATGTAGAATTTTTAGATTCATGTTTCGAACGTTCGAAGTACCGACACTATCCTTCTATACGTTATTATTCTAAGCTGCGAGGTTTGTTTTTGTTTTTATGCATCCACCTTACAGCCCTGACTTATTAAATACCTAATTGAGGTAAGAAAATGAATGCAACTGGCAGCAACGTCGGCCATTATACTTTAAGCGTTAGCCCACCGGCATCTGCTGTTGCGCATTGGTCTCGCTAAAGATGTATGATGATCACATTTGGCAGACAGATTTGCTGATGCTCAGTGGGTGTTATAACGGTAGTGATATATTCTTCACTCGTCATCACATACGTCATACCATAATTACCACGTTCAAAAGAATAACCATCATCATCATCTTGCATAGTTCATCTACGCCCCACTTCTAGGCTCAAGCCTTCTCCACAAAATGAGGCTTGACTATAACACGCTGGTCAGATAGATTGATATTGGGTTTTATTTCGAATATTCTTTTTCTCGTAATGATGTCATATGCATATTATATCCCATAGTTGTCTTTGACATCACCGACAGACAACAAAGTTGAATTGCATTTTTACTGCGCAACCATAAGGTACCGTGAGTAAAGTATCCCAATCGTCGACTAACAAACTATATTAAAAGTCCATAACAGTAGTTTTATTATATATTCCATATCAGAAATTGAATTTTGGAGCGCCATAAATAACCCTGAAGACAATGAATCATTTCTGGTTCGCTCAGTTGGTAGGGAATGTTGATATGGCAGGTTATGAAGCCGCACCGCTCTTCCTAGCGCCGGCAAGTTTAGGCGGGGTATGGACCAAACCCGTGTGCTCATGGGTTAGAAATGCAATGTGTAACGTCTTACTTTTCATGAGATTCATAAAGTTTGTCTAAGCTGATTTAGAACTGATTCAGCAACACTTACCTGAGAAGTAATAACTAGCAGCATTGATCGTCAACAGGGGAAATTATACAAATATTTGACGTTGGATCATATGTAGGTTCCATAGTGGACATGAATATGGATAGATTATTATCGACGTATAAGGTGATAATAAGTATTCATGTCAAGTTACGCTTATAACTAATACTATGTAGTTCACAGAATTACGACCGTAAATTTTCTTAAGTAAGTTTCCAGCAAGTAAATTAATATCATCAAGGCAGCATTATTATACCCATAATAGAAAAATAATGACGTAAAATCCGCTTAAAGTCATTTATTATGTAAATTGCGTAGTACCCTTCAGAATAATATGATAAAATAAAAATATTTTTTGTTGAAGGACATTATTAAAAATAATACTTTTGTATATTTTCCGTGTAGTGACGGGATGAAAATACTGTTATCATTATATTTCTGTTCGTTAAAGATTGATTAAATGTTTTAAGAAGAAAAGAAAATCTTGAAATACAATCTATAAATTAGCCATAAACCAAAATACCTGTCTGATTAGGTTGGTTTCGTAAATCAGTTTCTTTTCTATTATGGGGAGGTTTGGTGTCCCATATTGCGCTTATATCTATTCATCATCATCATCACAGCTTATATACGTTCCAATCTTGGGCTCAAGTCTCCTCCCTAATTGGAGGGAAAATGACCTACTATATTACGAAAAAATTGGCCTTGAAATAGTACAGAGCAAGAAAATATTCAACATAACGATGTTATATAATTTTTAGAACGCGTATTTTTCGTAGTCGGAATTTTAGTTTTTAAACTTATTTGTTTTATTTGTTAAGTGCACTTCACATTTGCTTCATTAGTAAAATTGCAGTCGTGTGGATCTCCACACGACTATTTATATTTGCAACATTGGGTTAGCTTATCAGTTTATATTTGCAACATTTTTATCACTGTCATCATAATATTATTTTTCAATATCACAATAAATCTTAATAAGCAACTTCAATTATCAAAACGGGTCTGTCAAAATCTCTACTGCAAAAAAAACTTTTAAAACAAATACTAGAAATTTAAACATCGTACAAATTTAGCATCGAGTCTCTTGATTGGTAATTGGAAAGTTTTAATAGCTCAACCAGTTAAATTTTAAACCAAGCTTTAAAATTGAGGATGAAAATGTTCTTAAATATTAAACACGAATTATAAAACATTATGATCATAATTTTGTTACTTGTTTGAATGTGGCTTCTTTTCAATGTTATCTTTAATGTTAGTATTATTTTAAATCTAATTGCAGCCAAAGCGTGCGTCATTGATGCCGGTATTATTTTAAGGCCGGTTTTTTTTTAATTGTGTCGGGAGAGTTAATATTTTTTTAAATTATTCTTAGTAGCAGTATCTACTGGGTATAATTCAAGATCTATCAGTCTACTGGGTATAAATCAAGATTCTCCAATTTACGATGGTTTTCAAAATATCCAAGGGACCATGAATTTAATTTGTAATAAAAGTGATTTTTTTAGAATTTACAAGAACATGATCTTAGTTTGGCGGGTGGAGAGATTAAATGAATCCAATAAGTGGCAAGGATTTAATTTAGTGTATATGACATACTAATCAGGTTGACATCTTTCAATAAGGTCTCAGGCTATGGTCTCATTTCAACTAATAACATAACTCACCCATGTCTCGGATATTGTGAGCCATGAGTCCTATTTTCTGGATCTTTTGCTGACTCATACTAGCACAATACCCATGTCTTATATATTGTGAGCCTTGAGTCCTATTTACTGGATCTTTTGCGGACTCACACCAGCACAAATACCGGGTAGTGCTCGTCACTACTCTTGAGTCATCTTTGCACTGCCTGGTCCATAGCACTACTCCTATTGTGAAGCCTGTTCACTCTAAGACGACGGGCACTCGCAGAGTATGGCAATGTAGATCTACTGACTTACATTGACCACTCTGATTTATTGAATTACTGAGCAATATAAAAAATAAATAGAAAATCTTCCGTGTGATTACGAATTAAGATTACAATTAGCCACATCGTCGTACCCGTAGGTAGGCTAAAAAGCTGTCGTAAAATGCTGAGAACATCGATGCAAGAGAAGAATTCCATATAAAACCCTATACACTTGACCAACATGTTATAGTAGATTATATTTTCTCCCAATGTCGAAGAAACCTGGGCAATAGTGGGATTGATATGGGCTGAGACGATAGAAAATAAACCGTCGGCTTTTGTTGTAATTTGAATATCCTGGCAGTAGTCACGGCAACCCTAAAAAATATCATTAAAAGATCTTAGTATTTTGAAATATTAAATACCATATACGTTAATAGTGATAGAAAATGTATGCAATATATCATCGTTCCTCACTTTTACGGGAGAGGCAAAGAGCCAGCTGAGATTTCACCAGAAGAATAGACGGCAGCAAACCTGGGGCACTTATAAGCCAACAGCAATCGCAAACTTGTTTGCAGAAAGCGCTAATGGCATTGCCCCCTTGGGCATAGGTATATATTCTATAGTGGTCGTGGATAAGTCGGTGGATTGAATATAACATTGCTAAATAACAGAATTATCAGAGTCCTGTAAAAATACTACTCTACTGTTTAAGCTATTTCTATGGCAGATAAATTATTTTGTTGGCTATAGTGCATTATTTCTAAATTACTAACTTTAACTGCAGCGCTGTTGAAGTTAAGCTGCTATGATGCATGGCGGGATTACTGAGAGTTCTAGTGTTGCTGTAAATTCTGCCCAGATTCTGAAATATTTTGCACAGCATTGTATTTGAAATTTCAATGTAATTATTTCTTGTCTTGTGGTATTTTCTTATATAGGCTATATAAGTTATAGTATTGAGAATGATCACCAGCAGAATATGAGACCAATTGACCTACACAACATATTCAAATTTACAGAATTTATAACAGCATATTATTCGTATAGCAGTTACCTAATTGTGGATGGTTAAAAACTTGACCAAAAATTGTATTAGATATTGTAAATAAAACTATTTTACGGATTTTATCGCGTTTGTATTTGATTTATGATTGCATATGTCGGGCAAACACAAATCAAATAAAAACGCGATATAATCCGTAAAGTAGTTTTGTTGACAATAGGACTGTAATACTCGCGTAAACATCAAAAATGATTGTATTAGATTAATAAAATCTTTGAACTAACTATGATATGTTCGACGTCAAAGTCTTTAGTTTTTACGTAAGTAATATTATAATTTCGTTAATTATCTTAAACGTTAGATAAGTAATAAAAATGCAAAACATGCAACATTTTTCATGGTTTCATGCACCTATTTGCATCTAGGAATCTACTACATCTTAATTACGAAAACTATAGAAAGACTTTACAAACATATAATTAACTGGCACAGATTATATCCAGACTCAGAACAATGATTTGTGGATTGCAAAAAGTAATGTTTGGCGTGGGATTAGAATCCGCGACACTGGCTCGGCAGGTCAGTACTTTAAACACTACCCGAGCTGTTCAGTTAAAGGCCTTATATATTAAATAAATTAAACTTGCCAACTATTCAAATGATCGTCAAGAAATTTTGAGCATCCGCTAGCGAAATGTGTATAACGGCCAGGATGCCGTTTTCATCGGCAAAGAGAAGTTGTTTGCAAAGCACGAACGGCAGAGCACGAATAGGGTAAACAATTTGACGAAAAACAACGTGTAAGAAAAGATATTTCCAGCAGAAAAAAAACGATTACTCTATAAAGCTGCCGGCGTGACACATGAAATACCGAGCATATCTTAGTTATTAAACAACAATCTTTTACAAAATACTAACACTATACATAGCGAAAAAATATACTTTTAAAACATATAAAATATTTTTTACAAAGATTCAGTGATGTCTAGATGTTTTTATACTTACCTAATTGATTAGAATATAAAATCGAGAGACATTTTTACTTGGTAATTATTTAATTGAATAGGTAGCTATAGTGTTGCCCAAAAAAGTCTTGGTCTTGCGATCTTGGTCTTGGTCTTGCGAGAAATGCGAGACCGAGACCAAGACCAAGACCGCTTAATTTTTGCAAGATCAAGACCAAGACTGGGCCTTTTTTTTTTTTTTTGTGGCCGGAGGGGAATCGCCACGGTGCACCGATGTTATATATTATAGCCCTTAGTCGTGGGTTCGCAGTCGCGGGTAAAATAGGGGGTGATGAATTATATTCTTACTCCGTCACTACACGGCAAGTCAAATCAGTCTTGAGATATCCATCTATTGGCCAATCGATTCCCAATGTTGGGGTTGGCTTTTCAGAATTACTCTTCGGAAAGGCTTAAGGACAAAAATACCGTAATCACGAGAGTGCTCTTGCCCATTATACATATTTATATATCGGTTTATTCATTAGCCCAACGACGTTCACTGTTGGACATAGAAATATGCCTACAATTAATCTACATAAATGTCCATGTAGGGACAGAGTGCGAATATAATTCACCACTCTCTTACCCGTGGATGTCGTATCAAATCGGATCGGGCAATGGTGTTAGGAACCCATGAAAAAAAATAGAAATAAAAATATCGATTCGTTAATGAATTGAGAGACATGTAAGTTTTCAATTTTGTCATCGTTTTCTCGTGTAAATTTGATTAAAATGTATAAAGCAATGATACTTAATCTACAATATATTCGTATTTTGTTAAATGTTCATTAGAATTTGAATAAATCAATGATTACGTTTGCATAAGCAAGACAAACTTCGCTTTAACATATATCAGCTGATCGGCCAATGACCATTGATGAGTCGCCTTTGTACCTACGTAACCATTGAAAGGTTCGCGCAAATCTAATACCTATTTATACTGTCGAAATTTTACATGCTTACATATATCCTGTCTGTACATACCTACATAATGCATAAAATTTAAGGCATAAACTCTTAGACACACATTTTTGTAATCACTATAACTTTTACGTTATATTGTTTTTGTGTAATATACATTATAATTATGATCTATGACCGTTGAACTACAACATACACGAACAGCTGCCCCATAACCTGATACACCCTGTGTATATAACATATGTGCAAGAGAAGTGAAACTAGAAATAAAACCCTATAACAACATGTCTGACCAGCGTGGTATAGTAGATAAATTTTACTCTTACTGGAAGGAAGCTTAAGCCCAGCAGTGGCACTTTTACTGTGACGCTGTGAGCTGTGACGATGACGACGAAAATCATACATTTTACAAGTATTAAAACCATAAAATTTTAAATCAGTTTTATATGTTCTTGAATAAATAATATATTAAGAACTACATGGATCCAGCGGCCAAAGTATTTATATAGGCAATAGAGCAACAGGTTTTTCCAAATATACAGAGTATCAGTAACTAAACTGGTAATACAATAGATACATACCACTTAACTTGAAGGGGAATATAAACAATCGCATTAATTGTAAAAATATCGCATTGATTATAAAATGACATAACATTTATTGTATCAACTGCCTCGTGTGGTGACATCTTAAGAAAATAGGGTCGAAAGTCCTGTGATAAGAGTAGTAACGCTGTCTTATGGAACACCAGGGGAATAGAAGAGTAATTTTCCCCAGTGGTAAGTATTGTATTCAATAGTGAACTATAGGCCAGCAGATGGATAGATAGGATAGGATGCTATTTGATTAATTTAGTTGGATTTTTCATTGCCATGATAAATAACTATTACGTTATTTCAACTGCAAGACTTGCGAGACTCTTGCTGCAATACCAAGGCTTAGACCAAGACTCGGGTGCGCAAGACCAAGACGAGACCAGGTGTGATGTTGCAAGACAAAGACCAAGACTGGTCCAAGTCTCGTCTTGGTCTTGCATTTGGGCAACACTAGGTAACTATAGTAATATGTATGTCGTCACTATCATCATCAGCTCAGTTGATGCCTCCTATTACTGAGTTTGGGCTTCTTACACAATAGGAATGAAATAGGCCCACTGTACCACGCTGGTCAGATGGATTAACTATAGGCTCTTATTGCGAGTTTTTCCCTTGAATATGTCATCATCATCTCATATACGTCTCACTCGAACCTTCTTCACATTAGAAGAGAAATAGACCTTACTATGCCAGGCTGGTCAAACAGGTCGGACAGTAACGTTTGATTTCGAATTTTCCTTTTCTTGCATAAATGGTATATGCGTATCATATCCCTTAGTCGTTTTTACGACATCCACGAGTAAGGTAGGGAGTGGAAAATTGTATTCTTAATCCGTCATCACTCGGAAAGAATATATAGAATTAATGTGTATGGCATCATTATTATTAAATTTAATTTACACACATTTTATAAAAAGTTACGAACAAAAGTATTAAAAATAGTAACAACATTATTTTCTGTAAACATCAAAAATAGCGTTAAAATTTCTAAGTATATCAAATTTAATAAAAAAGAAACTTGAATCTGGAGTACTAAGTGCTGAAGTTGAAGTAGTACTGAGCTTGTATTGATTTTTTCCTCGTTTGTGTAGCTGTGGTTATTTACAATAGTGTAGAATTATTCTGTCATTTTATTTTTATTTACTTAATATCTACTACATTTATGTAGAAAACTGATGTCATTTTTACCTTCACTCTTATTTTTAACACGCTTTTAATAGTTTGATCTGTATGTATGTAGCTATGTATGTAACGAAATCTTTAAACCTCATTTTGCGTCACTTTGAACGAACAGATTTTATTTAAACTTAGCACACTCGTCAAAGGCCCATGACAATGTATATCAAATATCTAAATTAGATTTGCCAGGATTTAGACATTTCTAATCGTATCATTTGCATAAGAGCCAGCGAGATAGAGCTAGGGTTGCGAACTACGCATGCGCGAAATTCGGAACGTCTATAATTCGGACTATCAGCATGTTATCATGTTTAAAAAAACTATAATTTTCTATTATTAAATATATTTTGCGGTAATTTGCAAAGCTCTCTGATATTGTACCTTCAGAACATTTTTCACTAGACTTTTAACTGAAATGTTATTTAAGTCTAGGGATAAAAACACAAATTAAAGTATGTTTTATGTTAGATACCGGTTTTTTTTTTTTTTTTTTTTTTTTTTTTTTTTTAATGGGTGGGCTATGGTAAGCGCACGCGCGGTCCTGTCCCTCCGGGGCGATGAAAGGACGGCGCGCAGGCCCATAACCCACCCGTACCCACGTCACCTCGTTGTTGGGTCGACCACCGGAGCAGATGTGACTTGTCATCAGTGGTCGGCCCGACGGAATACCCTTTCGGGTAACCTCACCTCTCGACGTACTGGAACGTCGGTCGCCATCGCGCGGTCAGCCTCTCTGCGGGTGACGGACAATTCCCCGGTCCGATCACCCGCGGCCTCGGCTAGGGCGGCATTAGGCGCAGATACTCGCGCCTGCGCCGCCCGAGTCGCCGGCGGCGGAACGTGTCGCCGAATAGGAGCTCTACTCGCACACGATCCGCCGCCTCCTTCCGTGAGATTACGGCCTCACAGAAGGCGGCGACCGCGTCCCAGTTCCTGTCCGCCGCCTCCTTCCGTGAGATTACGGCCTCACAGAAGGCGGCGACCGCGTCCCAGTTCCTGACCCTGTCGAGCATCTCCCTGGCGATGGTCGGCAGCGCCAGGTCGGCACCGTAGATACCGGTATATACAATCAAGTTATTTGACATATATGTATATACCTATATAGGTATGTCAGACTAGCGAACTGCCTTCGCTACAGAGCCACTTTAGCCCTGAATTTTAAATCTGGCTGTTAGGTATAGGTATCGTGCAAATAAAATGAATATGAATAAAAAATCTACAATTTTGATATTACAAATAGACACTTCAATTTTTTTTTTGTATAGATTTGCTGACCCAATAGACTCTAAATAAATTGAAATAATTAGCTCTTGTTCTACCGGGTACCGGGTTCTTCTTGTAAGTGGTTTAAAATCGTCTTTGCAATATCGACTTTCTAATGAAACCCATATTGGGCCACATTTGATGTATGTTTTCCAAGTCTATATCAAGATCGTTGTGGATCCTTGCTTACAGGAGTTATAACGGTGGGAATGTGTGGTAGGATTAGTCCTAAATAAAGTGTATATTATTTTAGTCCATATATGCCCCATTACTGGGATCGAGCCTCTTCCTTGATAAGAGTGAAATTTACCTACAACCACGCTGGTCAGACGGGTTGGTATAGCGTTTTATTTCGAGAGTTCCTTCTCTTGCATAGACATTATATGCATGTTATCTTTCTTATTCAGTAGTCTTTTACTATACCCACGGGCAAAATGGGGGGTGGTGGGGGGTGAATAGTATTCTTACTCACTACACAGAAACAAAGTCTATTAATAGTCAAAATTCATAACTGGCAGATTTTTTTTTATTGTGGATTTCTATTCAATGTAACCGCATGCCGATCCCGTAGTAGTATATTAAATTTTTTAGGTCTAAATTAATCAATTGTCATACTATATGCGTATTACCAAAATATTCTTAACTAGCAACCCCTCACTTCGCTTTCAGTCGCCTTATATAGAACTCGTTCCCGTGGGAATACCGGGCTAAAATATGGCTTATATTATTTCCTGATATTACAGTTCTCCATCGATGAAAGAATTTTTGAAATCTGTTGGGTGGTTTAAGCGTGAAAGCGTAACAAACAAACAAACTTACTTTCGCATTTATAATATTCGTAAGAATTATCTTTTACGGCAACTACGAGCATTGTGAGAGTCGGTAGTATTCATAGTCGCCATCACACAGCATTATTTTTTGATGGTTCTAATTTAAAAATAACATTGTAAACGAAGATGGGAGAGAGAGATTCAAACAGTTTGTTTATTAGACACCTTGATATATTAAGCTTGTAAGACCTAGTAATTGTATTACTATCGTTAAGAGTTATATCAACAATTTCGTTATTACATTTTTGTCATGCCATGTCATGCTAACATGAAACTATTAACCAAAAAGGCCGCAATAATATAAACTAATTTATTTGGGGATGCATAATAGACATAACCGTAATTTGTACAAAGTTTTAACGTACAAATGAAGGTAAATTATGGTAACCTTTTGAACAACGTGATGAAATATAAATGGGTAAAATTGTACCAAAGTCCTGTTCGACACGCGGTGCTAATATTGGATGGGTTTGAAAGGGTGTCCGTTACCTACTGGGCAGAAGGTATTTTATATAAAGAGCAGTTAAAATTTTGGTACGGTACATTTCAATTAGAATATTATTATACACGTGGCTCATTTACAATAGTTCTATTTTTTTTTTGGAGTCCAGCATATCCCAATGATTAATTTAAATGTAAAAAAAAGCAATAGTTATGACTTTTTAAGTTTATTTTCATAAAATGTTTATAATGGTCATATGAACCTCTCTAGAATTAAATTGATTGCACTATATTGGATAAGATTTGGTGTGAAAGTAAACTAGTGGAAAAAATTAAGGGATCAAAAAAATATTACAAATTTTTTGCGGTTTTTTAAGTGACTGTATTTCCCTTAAAAATGGTCGTACTGGAATTTTAAAAATAGGACTTTGAAGATCAAAGCTTCAAAACAAGACTCTCTACTTCTATGGTTAAAATAATGCCTACTCTAAGATCATTTATTTTATTTGTAATGCAGCTGTTAGATATAGAAATTACATAGGGTCTCGTTGAACAGTCTTGATAAATGTTAAAAAAATTTGTTTTTTTTTTATTTATAAAGATAAAAAAGCTTTAAGTTTTTAATTTAGTTCGTTAGTAGTAGTTGATAATTTCTGAAGAAGTTCTGTTAGATTGCAATATTTTTTATCTATGTTATTCTAACCCTTCAAGGTAGTTTTTAAGTCCGTTTACACATTTTTGTGGATCATTTTTCTCCATTACAATTTTCAGAACATTATGCATTATCCTTTATAAATTAAAATTTATTCTCCAAATGGTCTAAAAGCATACCTATTAGTTTGTGAAAATAATCTCAAAATTAGTTCTAGACTTGCTAGTTACACATCTATAATATTTTCACATCAATATTTTATCATATTTAGTGCGATCACTTCAAATTTAGAGAGATTCATATAACCATAATGGAGATTTTAATAAAATAAATTTAAAAAAACATAACCTAAAGACTATTATTTTCGCGGCACACTTGTTGCATTTAGATTAGATACTGAGATATCCTTAACTAAAAAAAAATCCTTTGGGCTAGCTTAAATGGGCCATTCTGTATATATGTATTTATTTAATAACAATGTTTTACAGTAGTTACCTTGAGAACTAAACTTCTAAATACGATAAAAGCCTGTATATTGTAATTGGATTAGGCTTGTGGCTAAAACTTAGCTAGTTTTAGCAGCAAGCCTATTTCAGCAATAAATCCCTATCCTAGCAGATCAAAGCCATCAACGTGAGCAGATCAAACCCATTAACGTCATCAACTTTTATTGAGGGAAGGTTAGGCCCTTCAAACTGTCAGAAATAGCATCTTAAATCCCTGCAGGCATATATGCTGCTTATCCTCGCAGGAATAAGCCGCATAAAAAATGGTAGTTTCACCAGTTATATTGGCAGCAGCACTCTCTTTGACGATTTATAATACCAAAGTAGCTAATCAAGAGTGCCATTAAGATACTATTTCTGCTTGGGGAGGTCTATATCCTATAATAAAGATGAGCTGAGGAATGTATTGAAATATTAAATATACTTTTGAAAGTTATGTATATTTCTTTTCGAGTGTTAGGGAATTTTTTTTTATGACGTGCACGTGCATCGTCACAAAAAATCGATACCCTGAAGTTAGCTAGTCAACATTCTTTACAATACGCGGTCATACTGTCACAAATGTCAACTAGATTATACGTTATAATAACGCAAATGATACACTTTTAGAAAGATTTTAATCTTGGTTAGCTAATGAAGTGTACGTTTTTATGTACATACATAAGTAAACAGACATTTTTATCATTATAATCTTAAGCAATATGTAATTAATGTACTTATGATATTTTTTGATCAATCATACTTTTAATCATTATCGTGTATTTAATTTTTTTTATTTACTATTTGATCACAGACCTTTTTAGATAGCAGGGCAATTACGTACGTTCACACATGCATTTTACTAAGGTTATTATGCACGTATTAAGCAGAGGTGAAATGCCAAACATCGTTGATATTAGGAGTGCCAAAGAATTTTAAATAGCAAGCATTCAGCGGATGGCGTCCGGCTCGTCATTTATTAATCATCATCGTTTCAGTTTATATGCATTTTATTGCTAAGCTCGACCCTTTTACAAAGTGGGATTAAAATTAACTTAATATACTACTACAGTATGGTATACTACTTAATATACCACACTGGTCAGCCAGGTTGATATAGGGTTTTATTTCACGTCTGTATTTGATATTTATTTGCCGACTTTTCAAACCCTTTTCATCGTTCATGGCCATGGGAGGACACGATGATCTCGATTCATCCTTTTTCAATTAAACTCAATTAATTTAATAGGAAGTAATTTTAAAAGTATTTAATAAAAATTCAATATATATTCCGACGGCGGGGTAATTCAAACTTCCTGAGAATTGTAGGCGAATTTCAGTAACGGATTTATAAGGTTTACAAATTCCGATTAACTAAATAGGAAACAGATAATGGAGGCAAACTTTTAAGTTACTGCGAAGTTTGATTGGTTTTAACTTATGTACGTATAAATTTATATGGATTCCCAGAAAATACTATTAGTACAATCAAATATTAGTACTATTATAAAAGAAGTAAAGGATAAGAAAACAAAACGAAAACCACTTAAGAAAATTTATTTTATTCTTTCAAGTCTCTATAAGAAAAGTTTTTTCAGTAACATTCTAAAATTTTTGATACACGCGATCACTGTTTTACAAATTACAATTATTTTGAAATCAAATTATTTAGCGAGTTAATTATGACATTACCTATAACTGTGGCAGTCTATATCAACTGATACTAAATTGAATTGTTTTCAATTGATTAAATATTTGATTTCATAAAGTATTATATTCTATTTCTTTACACGATTTCAATAATATTAATCTGCGTGATGTTGACTTCAACACGTATAACTCGATTAATAATTAATATCAGGTTGACCGCGCTTCGCTCGGAGTATTTTTGTAGCATTTATTCAGATATATATTAATAAAAAATAAAAAATAAATAATGCAAATTATATAAAAAATTACAAAAAGAATAATAATAACACTGAGATTCGATCCGACGCCGTTTGTCGCCGATGTCAAAAATAAAATGAAACCTGACTACTTCGCCACTGAGCTATCGTAACTCATGACATTGATGGCAAAATTTGAATTCATATTCTTTTAAAATTTAATGTCATTATATTGTTTTACTAAAAACACGGAGAAAACAACATTTTCTATAAATAAAACCTAGCTGGATCAATTTTTCGGACCCGAAACCACTAGTATGCCAAGTTTCAACAAAATCGTTGGAGCCGTTTCCGAGATCCTAAATATATATATATATATTATATATATAATATATATATATATATATATATATATATAATATATATATATATATATATTATATATACAAGAATTGCTCGTTTAAAGATATAAGATTTGTATTCAAAGTATGAATTATTAATGATAGAAACCTATAGCCAATCAGTGGCAACATAACTATCACTTCACACACTTAAATTTTATTTATTTTATTTATCACCATCATTTCAGCTGATAATACGTCCCACTGCTGGGCTCAAGCCTTCTCCGCAATAGGAGGGAAATTGACCTACTAAACCACACTGGTCAGACGGGTTGGTATAGGGTTTTATTTCGAGCTTTCCTTCTCTTACATAGATGTTATATATATCTAATCCCTTAGTCATCTTTTATGACACCCACGGGTAAGAGAGGGGGTGGTGAATTGTATTTTTACTCCGTCACCACACGGAAAATTTATTTGTACAGATATTTTAAAATAAAATGCAAGATGACTCAAAATTATAGCTCAAATTCTATTTTCTACATTAACACGTTGCGCATCGCGAAAATATAATAAGAATTAGCATATATTAAACTATAGAATAACAACGATTTATTTTTTACACTATGTTATATAGCTTAAGCGGTTAAGTAAATAATTTGTAGAAAATGGCCACAAAATTTAGTATGCCCGGGAGTCTCTCAAGTTAAATTTATTGTACATAATACTGTTGTTGAATATTAAACAGCCCGCCCTACTGTACAGTGATAGTTTTTAAGGCGTGCATCAAATAACGGGGTAAACAGTGTATCTTTTTATCATAATAATATTTGTTATTGTGGAAAAAAATGCGCATTTTCATAAGTATTTATTATGCATATATAAATGAGATAAGCAAAAATCAAAATAAAATCTTATGTAAGACAAATTGCTTTGTGAATGAAAGTTAAGGAAATTCGTGCCCATAAGATGTATTTAGTCCAAAAAAGTAAGAAAGGATTATTTTGATAGTGATGTTGCCACTGATTGGCTATAGGTTTCTACCAATTTGAAGTAACGTATATTAACGTCATCATCTCGGCTCATATACGTTCCACTGCCTCTTTCATAATAGGAGGGATATTGACCTCACTATATCATGCTAGTCAGAAAGACTGGTATAGGTGGTTCGAGGTTTTCTTTTCTTGTATAGACGTTATAAGTATGTGTATTATATTTTTTTGTTATCTTTTACGACATCCACGGGCAAGATAAGGAGTTGTGAATTATATTCTTATTCTGTCACGACACGGACAGAATGTGTTCTGTATTATAATATTAAGTTATTTCAGTAAAGAACTATAAGGTTGTCAGTCATAACATATGTATATTATTACAGAGACACTAGCTATTCATAAAGTTAGAGGGATGAAACTTCACAAGCTTCTTAACTGTTAACTATAAATCTAATTACGCCAATGATAAACTGCTGTTAACATCTAACATTAGCATAACGACTAAAGTTTAGAATGTAATGTTAATATTATACACGTTTAAGAGCCATGGTACGTACGAAACTTTATGCAGAGATTATCGGAACACGATTTGCGACGTGTAATGGTTGCTACAGTGGCCATTCTTTCCCATTGCCGTTATAATAACTGGCACAGTGAAACATGTGATTTTATAAAATGTAAAACTTCCAGTAATAAATTTTGTAGAATTATTGATAAAAATAACTATTTATATTGTAAAAAAAACTTTTCATGTGGTGACAGAAGTAAGAATAAAATTCACTATCCCCTTTTTTGCCTGTGGGTGTCGTGAAATACGACTAAGGGGTATTATATGCATATAAAATCTGTGCAAGAGGACGCAAATTCGATATAAAACCCTATAATAACACGTCTGACTAGCGTGGTATAATAAGTCAATTTCCCTCCAATCGTGGAGGAGGCTCGGGCTAAATAATGAGATTTGTATGAGCTGATAATAATGATTTTGTAAAAATTATGCGTTCACCCATAAAACAAATTTGATACATCATCATCATCTTGCTCTTATCCCAATTACTTGGGGTCGACGCAATATGTCATCTGTTTTGACATATTGCAAAAAGTTTCGGCAATGACTTTTATGACCGGCCGCCTGCCTGACGTCAACCCTCCTTGGGAATGTAATCGTTGACCCAAATGGTACCAGATGGAGTTGGTCCGGGTCAATCTAGGGCTCTTAGTCGTCTCTTACGACACCCACGAGCAAAGCAAGGGTTGGTAGTATTCGAAGCCGCTACCACACAGCAAATAAAACAAATTTGATACATTTAAGATATATTATAATAGATGTGTATGAAAATTAAATTATTTATTTCATATCAAGGTTGAGGAACTGTTTAACTTGGTACCACCGTCTCCGTTTTACCGACGTGTTACTCAACACCGCAGCAGGATTCATCCATTTCACCTGGAAATGTTATGGTCTTCAACTGTACGTTTTCAGCGATCATTTCTCCTACGTACGTGCGGGCTCTGGAATGAACTACCTGCTGCTGTGTTTCTCGAGCGCTATGACATGTCCTTTTTTAACGAGGTTTAAGAAGAGCAGCAGACACCATCAAGTGTGTTGCTTGCTCGTTTGCCACCATCGGCAGTAAAAAAAGGTTATTAATGCATTAATAATTAGCAATGTATATATAAAATACATTAGATCCATCCCTTTAGAGTTTGTATGGTGTTTTATATGGTAAATAAGTGAGATTATAACGTACAATTATGCCACACTTTTCTGTAGATGTCGTATGACATGGGATCATAAGCAGATACAACGTAACTATGAACTAAGTTAATATCAAAGCATTTATTAGCATAGGGTTATGCTAATTTACCTGGTTAGCGTGATATATATGTTAGGATAGCCTTAGAGTAGGATGTTTATGGATAGAGGAGAGGAAAGAAAGATAATGTGAGTAAATAACAATTTGTTATGTGAAATACAATATGTTAACTTTTGTTATTATTTAGACTATTTTCTGTTACTGCTAAAGATTTTGTTGTTCACTAGGCGCATTTATACTATTTCAGGCACACTTTAAGTTTATTGAACAATCAGTCTGAGTGTACTTAAAATAAAAGAACTCTCTACTTCAGAATAAAATTGTAACTAAATCTATTTTAAACAAGTATGTTTTTCATGTAGATTTCGGTAAGAAAACCATCACCTTTCACACACTTGGGTGTCATAATAGACGTCCAAGGGATTATGATATGCAGATAACATATAAATAGCAAGAGAAGGAAATTCGAAATAAAGCTCTAACCAACTCGTTGGACCATAGTGGTATTGTAGGTCAATTGCCCAATTGTGGAGGAGGCTCGAACTCCGCAGTGAGACGTACACGAGCCGAGATACGGATGACGTATTTTTCGTTTTACGTTATTTTTGACGGCAAAAAAATATAACCAAAGCGAGTGTGTGTGTAAACCATGTCTACAATAATACCAGAAATATTAGTAAAACACTATTTTGTCTAAAATATCTAAAGAACAGTGCTATTTATTTTTTACGAAAAAGTCAGAGTGTAATGTTCGACAGGATTGTTGCTTGCGCTTGCTGAATTTATCGTGACATGAAAGAATATATCGAGTCAGTGCCGTTGAATAACGTTAATAAAACAAAGTACAGTTTTAATAGGCTATTCATTCTACGTAATCTTTTTGATAAAAAATACAGATAAATGCGTAAATGTATTTTGTTTTTTTAAAGATTAGAAATACAATATTGCTTACTACTTTTATACTCTTCCAGGAGTGTAAAGTGACAAAAATGAGTCCTTGACGATTTGTTCATCTGCACTCCTTTCTTCGAACTATTTCCATAGTCATTAATGATTTTTGGTGTTCACGCCAGTAATAGTAATTATAAGTAACACTATTTTACAACTTTTCATAATTCATGGTCACGAGAGCAGTTCTCCCGTGATGGTGAACACTAAAAACTAGTTTAGTAATCAAAATTCAAATACAAAAGCGATAAAATTATAAAATAAAAAAGAAAAACTAAATATAATTGAATTTTATTATGTAGTGCTGAACTGGTAAAAAAGTTTTATATTGCTGGAATGAAATAAGGTTTAAGCCTTATAAAAACCTGATTACAAAATTGAAGAAGAGAATTTACTCTAAATTGCGACGATATCGTATCGCTTTCAGTAGTGGAAAAATTTATAGAAAACACACAAATATAAATAATACTACTATTGGGTTAGAGGCATTCTATAGAAAAAAGAATAGTGATCTACTGTAGCACTTTAAATAGCCACAAGTAGCAAAAAGTACTAAGCGAAGGAAGATTTTCACAAAATTTGCCTTTTATGGATTGCTGTAGTTGACACATTGCACAATTATTATTTAAAACAAAACTATATAAAATACTTAGATATCTGCCGAAATTCGTATTAAGTTATAATAATATTTCAAGCCAACTCATTTCTAGGAACAATGAAAAGAAGCTTACACCTCTTTCACAAAATGGAAATAGAGGCATCAAACATTCGTGTGGTGACGGAATAAAAATACTTATCCGAGTGGTGACCGAGTAAGAATACAATTCACCACTCCATATCTTGCCCGTGGATATCGTAAAAGACAAAAGGATACGAAATTCATATAACGTCAAGAAAACTCGAAATACCTTATAACAACCCTTCTAACCAACATGATATATTAGGTCAATGTCTCTTCTATTCTAGAGAAGACTCAAGCCCAGCGATGGGCTATATATGAGCAGATATGATGAGATGATACATATTACATCATTACACTGAAATTCTTTTATTTGGTTAGGCACCACGTTCGTAATAGAGAAACAGCCAATTCTTTTGATTTAATAATCCTTACTAATATTATAAATGCGAAAGTAACTCTGTCTGTCTGTCTGTCTGTCTGTCTGTCTGTCTGTCTGTCTGTCTGCTACGCTTTCACGTCTAAACCACTGGACCGATTTTGATGAAATTTGGTACAGAGATGGACTAAAGCTTGAGAAAGGACATAGGCTACTTTTTATCGCGAAAAAATGGGTATAAGGGGTTGAAATAGGGGATGACATTTTGTATGGAAATTCGTCATTTTCGATGATAGAACCACGAATCTTTGTATTAAGACACCTAATAATAAATAAATAAATATTTGTTCAAGCGTTTTGGAAATTTCATTTACATGGGGATGAAATTCAACCCCTAAAATACCAAAAAGCATACAGCCGAAACCACTGGGCCTAGAAACGTATTTTTTTTTACACCATCGTATTTCTTGGGGTGCACGAGCACTAGCAAAGGATTTTTGGAAATTCACCCCCTTAAGGGGGTGAAAAACATATAGTCTTTCACGTCTAAACCGATTTTGATGAAATTCGGTACAGAGATGGACTAAAGCTTGAGAAAGGATATAGACTACTTTTTATCGCAAAAAAATGTGTATAAGGGGTTGAAATAGGGGATGACATTTTGTATGGAAATTCGTCATTTTCGATGATCGAACCACGAATCTTTGTATTGAGGCACCTAATAATAAATACTCGCTCAAGCGTTTTGGAAATTCCATTTACATGGGGATGAAATTCAACCCCTAAAATACCAAAAAGCAAACAGCCGAAACCACTGGACCTAGAAACGTATTTTTTTTTACACCATCGTATTTCTTGGGGTGCACGAGCACTAGCAAAGGATTTTTGGAAATTCACCCCCTTAAGGGGGTGAAAAACATATAGTCTTCCGCGTCTAAACCGATTTTGATGAAATTTGGTACAGAGATGAACTAAAGTTTGAAAAAGGATATAGGCTACTTTTTATTGCGAAAAAATGGGTATAAGGGGTTGAAATAGGGGATGATATTTTGTATGGAAATTCGTCATTTTCGATGATAGAACCACGAATCTTTGTATTAAGACACCTAATAATAAATAAATAAATATTTGTTCATGCGTTTTGGAAATTTCATTTACATGGGGATGAAATTCAACCCCTAAAATACCAAAAAGCATACAGCCGAAACCACTGGGCCTAGAAACGTATTTTTTTTTACACCATCGTATTTCTTGGGGAGCACTAGCAAAGGATTTTTGGGCATTCACCCCCTTAAGGGGGTGAAAAACATATAGTCTTTCACGTCTAAACCGATTTTGATGAAATTTGGTACAGAGATGGACTAAAGCTTGAGAAAGGATATAGGCTACTTTTTGTCGCAAAAAAATGGGTATAAGGGGTTGAAATAGGGGATGACATTTTGTATGGAAATTCGTCATTTTCGATGATCGAACCACGAATCTTTGTATTGAGGCACCTAATAATAAATAAATAAATATTCGCTCAAGCGTTTTGGAAATTCCATTTACATGGGTATGAAATTCAAACCCTAAAATACCAAAAAGCATACAGCCGAAACCACTGGGCCTGGAAACGTATTTTTTTTTACACCATCGTATTTCTTGGGGTGCCCGGATGGAGTGGTGCGAGGAGCGCGCCAACCGCAGCCCAACCCAAAAAAAAGGGGGTTGAAAAGCATATAGCCTTTCACGTCGAAACCACTTAACCGATTTTGATGAAATTTGGTACAGAGATGAACTAAAGCTTGAGAAAGGATATAAGGCTCCTTTATATCGCGAAAAAATAGGTATAAGGGGTTGAAATAGGGGAAAGTATTTTCTTTTTACGTCGTCTTATTTCTTGGGGTACACGAGCACTAGCAAAGGATTTTTGGAAAATCACTCCCTTAAGTGGGTGAAAAGCGTATAGATGAAACTCTTGGAGCTAGGAACGTAAAACTTTCTATGCAATTCTCTTTCTTTTGTTGTAAGTGAGCTCTAAGAAATTATTTTATTAAAATCAACTCCTAAAGGGGTGCAAAATATATAGCCGAAATCACCTAGAAACATGGAATTTTGTATAGTTTCCTTTCTTGGGGAAAGAGATTTTTGCAATTTTAGCCCTAAGGGGGTGAAAAGTGTTTAACCGAAATCACTGAGCCTAGGAAGGATCATTTTAATACACGGTCGGCTTTCTTGGATTACCCCCAGATTTTCTTAGTGCTCACTTACCAAGCACTATGAAACAATTTTTGGCAAGGATAAGCGAGCTCTAACAAAGAATTTTTGGAAATTCAACCCCTAAGAGGGTGAAAGTGTATAGCCAATGATATCGGGCCTAAGAATGTGAAATTTTGTATACCGATCGGTTATTTGGGGTAAGCACTCACTAAGAAACAATTTTGGGCTGCCCCAAAAGGATAAAATACATAAGACACCCAGCCAATGATATATCATCATTATCTTGCTCTTATCCTAATTACTTTGGATCGACGCGATATGTAGGTACTCTTCTGCCATCGTAGATATATTGCAAAGGTTCTAGCAACATTTTATGACCTGGCGCACGACATTGTTGGCCAGATGGCATCACCGGTCCAGGTCGATGTAAATCTTTGTCTTAGTAGTATTTTGCGATACCCACGAACAATGAAAGCGTGGTAATATTTCTAGCAGCTACCAGACAGTAAGTTACAATCAAGATATTATTCCAATTTTCTATCTCTACAAATAAATAAATTTGAAGCGTCTGTTTGTCTATCAAAATAATAGGTTTTATTTATGCTCACACAATACGGTCCAAATGTTTTTGTCTGTCTGTCTATTCGTTACAGGTAATCTTCAAAATGGCTGGACCGATATTGATTATATTTTACCATCAGGTCTACCAGTCGTACATAAGGAATAACTTAGACTATATTTTATCCCAGGTTATATTTTATCCCGGTGTGGCTGAATTAAGTCGATTTTAAAATTATTTCACTAATGGAAAGCTATTTTTAAGCGAGTAACATATTTAAGCTATTTTTATCCAGATATTCCTACGGGATCGGGTACAAAGTCGATGAAATCACGGGAATTTAATGGTTTTAAAAATTAATTCACTAATGAAAAGCTATATTATCAGTGAAAGGCTATTTTCATTCCGGTATTTACCCAGGAACGAGAACCATACCGGGGGATGTCGAGCAATTTTTAAAATTCTTTCACCAATGGAAAGCTACCTATGTTGTCAGCGAGTAACATAGGCAATTTATATCTCTGATATTTCTGGGATTTATATTATTTTTTTTTTTTTGGTATGTGTGTAAATTTATAATATCAGCGAGTAACATAGGCATTTTTTATCTCGGTATTGGCATGGGAATTTCTACGTGAATGAAACTGCGGGTGTTTGATTGATATAATTTTTTTTTTTCACCAATGGAAAAGTACGTTATCAGAGACTAAAGAAAGGCATATTTATCATCGTATTTGCACGGCAATCTGAACTATAAGGCTGGAAGTAATATTCAAATGTGAAAGTTTGTGAAAATATTTGGATGTTTGTTACTCAATCACGCTTAAACTGTTGAGGAGATTTGGATGAAAATTGACACGTAGATAGAGTATTTCTTAAATTAAGAAATGTAATACTCTTTATGCCGATAATATTCTTTGCGATAATAGTTCAATATGCAAGTAAATTTTTACGCGGGCGAAGCCGCGGGCAAAAGCTAGTTATGAATAAAAAAACCGACATCAACCGTTTTCTCATGGATGGCATTGATAAAACTGGACCAAATTTAAATTGAGATAACATGGAAAGTATCAGTTTTCAAATAGAATAATAAATTATCAAAATCGGTTGGCCCAGTCCAAAGTTCTAATGTAACTAAAAATACAGTCGAATTGAAAACTTAATCTTTTTTTGGAGTAGGTTAAAAAGTATTAAATATTTTAGCCCGCATGTATGTATATAATTTCATTATTTTATATGACACATAATCATTCATCATCATTTTCATCATTACAGCTCATATACGTCCCACTGCTGGGCTCGAGCCTCCTCTACAATAGGAGGGAAATTGACCTACTATAACCATGCTGGACAGACGTGTTGGTATAGGGTTTTATTTCGAGCTTTCCTTCTCATGCATAGATGTTTATATGCATATTTTATTCCTTAGTCGTCTTTTACTACATCCACGGGCAAGAGAGGGTGTGGCGAATTGTATTCTTACTCCGTCACTACACGGATATATGACACATAAATACCAACTTAATCTAGAACATTATAGAAACATTTATTACTAACACAGGTAACTTTATAAAAATCTCTTTTTTACAAAAAAAACAAGATTCAATCAATGATGTGTCAAGTTCTGATCCTTTTTTAGATAGAAAACGTCATTGATTCTATTCTATGCTGTTACCTATCTAGGGCATCGTGTATGACAGCTCTATCTGGGCTTTCTTCACTTCAAGTCAATTTAATGTCTGTTATATTAATACTTCATGTTGATATTGAGCTTTACTGTCATGTCAGATACATCTCTGCCCTTTAAATGTTATATATCTGTAAGTTAGATGATTTAATCAAATATTATTTATCTATTTGTATTTCGTTTCAAATATTACTTATGCATTCGAGAAACTTAAGAGGATCTTCTCGTCTAATATACCTCAGTGTCTGAAAACACAGGTCTACGACCAGTGTGTGTTACTAATGATGACTTACGGCACGGAAATGTAGTCTCTAAATGTAGGCCTCATAACAAGGCTCAAATTCGCTCAGCTATGGAACGGGCTATGCTCGGGATTCGCGAGATGGAATCCGCAATACAGCAATCCGCAGAAAAACGGGTGTAATCGACATAGCGCGAAGAATTAGCACGCTGCAGTGGCAATGGACAGGCCACATTGCTCGACGAACCGACAACCGCTGGGGAAGAAAGGTTCTCGAGTGGCGACCACGTATCTGACGACGCAGTATAAGACACCCCCCACTAGGTGGACCGACGACCTGGTGAAAGTCGCTGAGCATCGTTGGATGCAAGCGACACAGAACCGCACTTCGTGGCGTACGTGGCGTACGTGGCCTACGTCCAGCAGTGGAGTGGGCTGAAATAACGATGATGATGATTAGCATTTATTTTTCTTTTCGTGTGGTGACGGAGTAAGGAAACAGTTCACTACCCCCTTTCTTGCCCATGGGTGTCGTAAAAGACGACTAAAGGATATAATATGCATATAATATCTATAATGATTTCTGATGTTTACGCGAGTATTATACATTTTAAATAAAACTACTTTACGGATTTTATCGCGTTTGTATTTGATTTTTGATTACCCGACGTTTCGAACACTTTACAGCGTTCATGATCACGGGTGGACTAAGATGTCTCACGTCCAACAAGTCATCGTTACTGCAGAAAATTTTATAATTATCTACCCGATACAGAAATTAGTTATTAAATATTGACCCACATTTTGATACAAAATTTATTGCCAGTGTAAGAAGAAAATTATTCTATATGAAAAAATTATATTGTTTATGGTTAGTAATAATTAAACATTAAAATTAATAGTAATTATAATTAAAAACTAACTAATAATCTAGTATACTACCACCGGATCGGAACACGGTTACACTGAGAAAGATCCGGCAAGAAAACTCAGGTAACATGATGCTAAATTAAAGTTAATTTTGAAGGCGGCTTACTTTATGTTACTAAAAAGGTTTTAATTTATAAAATTATCTTTAGTTATTATTATTGTGGGTCAAATCTATACAATATGAGCTCACGGTGTCTTGCAGTCTTGTGGTGGTCTTTTTGGATTTCTTTTTAATAATGTTTATAACAGGATCCCAGCTTGATGGTAACACCCAGCCATCCTCTCTATTGAAATTTTTGTGTTTTTTAATCTCAATAGCCTCGCGTACCATTCTAGGCAGGTATCGGTGTTCTTTTGCGAGGATTTGTGGTTTATCAAACCTGATGTTATGGTGGGCGCGGTCCTGGCTATGTTCACAGACTGCAGACCTAGTGTCCCGGCGGTGCTTCACATCGGCTATGTGTTCTTTGATCCGAGTTCTTATGGATCTCTTTGTTTGTCCAATGTAAGAGAGACCACAGTTACAGTCAAGTTTATATACTCCTGCATCTTGTAAAGGGATCTGGCACTTGACAGGTGGTAAGAATTGGCTAATCCTCTTCAGTGGCTTAAAATAAGTTTTAATGGAAGAGCGTTTCAGGATGTAGCCAATCTTGTCAGTGACTCCTTTGACATAAGGTAGTATTGCAGGAAGGCGCTCAACTGTGGTTGGTTTCACTCGGTCTCTGCGACGGGGGCGAGGAACTGGCAGCTTGTTTGCACGTAGCACCTGCTTGACATGCTGCAGCTCCCCAGCCAGGTGTTCATCGTCACAGATTCCTCGTGCTCTCTGCAACAAAGATTTACACACGGTAGCTAACTGTGAAGGGGGATGATGAGAATCACCGTTCAAGTATCTGTCTGTATGTGTTGCTTTACGATACACTGTATGACTCAAGGTGTTATTAGGGTTACGTATAACCAAAATGTCTAAGAAGGCTAAAGAGTTATTTGACTCCAGTTCCATAGTGAATTGAATTTTTGGATTAATGGAGTTAAGATGGTTTAGGAATATGGTTATTTTGTCTGTGGGTAATATTGTGAAAGTGTCATCTACGTACCGCTTGTAGAACCTGGGTGTGACAGGTGAGCTTGATAAGGCCGTCTCCTCGAAGTCCTCCATGAATATATCGGCAACGACAGGGGAGACCGGCGAGCCCATAGCCACTCCATCTACTTGCTTGTAGAAGTCATCATTCCACATTAAATAGCCAGTTGTTAGGCATTGACGTAACAGTTCCGCATATCCCAATGGCATATTATTGTCAGATAGCTTCTTAGATATGGTTTTGATGCAATCCTCCACAGGTAGAGAGGTGAAGAGTGATGTGACATCAAAACTGACCATAGTTTCATTATCAGCGAGATGTAGATCTTTAATTTCACTGACAAAATGGTAAGAGTCTTTCACAAATGCACTAGTGTGTCCCCGGAGTTGGGAGAGGACTTTCGCAACCTTCTGTGCTAATTTATAAGTCGGCGTGTCGATCTGACTTACTATTGGTCGCAGTGGTGCATTTGATTTGTGTATCTTGGGCAACCCATATAATTTAGGTGGTTTGACGCATGGTGGTATTAGATTTTTCACGTCTAGATGTAATGTATCGGAGTACTTTATTATTAGTTTCTTTGTGTTCTTTAGAACGACATTGGTGGGGTCTGTTTTGACCTTCTTGTACGTTGTTTCATCCGACAAAAGTTGGTTAATTTTATCATTATAAGGAAACGCGACCGTGGTTATGAATACGTCGGATCTTTCTCAGTGTAACCGTGTTCCGATCCGGTGGTAGTATACTAGATTATTAGTTAGTTTTTAATTATAATTACTATTAATTTTAATGTTTAATTATTACTAACCATAAACAATATAATTTTTTCATATAGAATCATTTTCTTCTTACACTGGCAATAAATTTTGTATCAAAATGTGGGTCAATATTTAATAACTAATTTCTGTATCGGGTAGATAATTATAAAATTTTCTGCAGTAACGATGACTTGTTGGATGTGAGACATCTTAGTCCACCCGTGATCATGAACGCTGTAAAGTGTTCGAAACGTCGGGTAATCAAAAATCAAATACAAACGCGATAAAATCCGTAAAGTAGTTTTATTTAAAATATAATATCTATGCAAGAGAAGGAAAACTCGAAACAAAAGCCTATACCAACATGTCTGACCAGCGTTGTGTAGTAGGTCAATTTCCCTTCTACAGTAGAGGAGGGCCGAGGCCAATAGTGGGGCGTGTATGATGATGATTTATTTCTAAGTAGCAATAGTTTAAGAATATAATCTGTCCCACGACAAAGGAAATGGTGATTTAATTTAAACGGTTAAAACGGTCTAATTGAACACCAGAGGGGTAGTTAGCGAGCGCTCTGCTATGAAACTCAAAACACTACCTTTGATCACCAGTGACGTGCAGGCGTGGCGATTATCCGGTTTGGCCACGGGCGTTAAGGAGCTCGGTACCAGTGGTCCGCCCAATGGCAAAGAGCAGGCAATATGGTGGTTTAAGATTATGCCTCCCTCTTCATGGATCAGACTTCTGTCTGTGTCCAATAGTGAACGTCGATGGGCTGGTAGATTGATGAATGGAAATATTTTGATCTTCCTACAGACTTTACCTTCTATTGTAGAGGAAGTTTTTACCCAATAATAGAACTATTGAGCATGAGTATGTATGATATGAATTGAGAAAAATCATTCCTCCATGAAATTCAAATTGTTATTTGAAAATAGCTAATAACAGTATTTTTATACCTATTTCGTTACCATATAGCATGAGATGGATGATATACAATTTTTTTAATTAAAAATAATTCAATAGAAATATTATTTAAATTATTTACTATTTATAAGTCCTACGAAGGAACTTACATATTGCACATTTTATTTACGATTTCATAGAAACTGATCCAATAACCTACTACCGCATCAAACCGCGTGCAACTAAGGCATTGTGGCAAGAAACTCAAAAGCCCGATCTTCTTTTTTAAATGCCTTCTTTAATATAACTTTATTTATAGGATTAACTCCAATATGATGCCATTCAACCAGAATTTATTTTTCATTTCAACTTATAAACAAAAAGGTAAGGCTATACCATAAGCGGCACCCGATCACTGGTTAACTACTGGAGCAGCCATCACTACCCTCAAAACATTGAACGAACGAAAGAACTCTACCGACAATACGTACATACTTAATGTAGGTAATAATAAGTGAACTGTAGCTAAGTTCAACTATAATCTCGTATTAGCAGCTTCCCGTCGTTCCGTCGAACAAACTTGAGCTCACCAAACGCCTCGTACATTGTAGTTATATAAACATAGATACATGTAGGTATATAGATACCGATCTGCTAATCCCTTTAGCTGCTACCGTGAAAGATACTTTCTAAAGGGTATTTACAGTGTAATTAGCGGCTCGAACCTTATTAGGTGGAAATAGATTGATGAAGACAATAAACAGGTTTAACGCATGCCCAGGGAGAGATTACAGATATCCCCGAAAATTAATGATACCGATTGTGGGCCGAACTAATTAAATGGTTGCTGTATTTGTATTTTACGTAATCATGCTAAAGTTGGTCTTTTTTTTGGTTGGACTATGGTCCGTGGGTTCCCATCCAAGGTAAGAGTATATTGAGTACCTACCATCCCTTACTATCCAGTGGGAGTCATAAGCCGGTTATGGGGTCACCAAAAGAATTTATATAGTAGGAGCACTCCTACTACACAAATTCTTTGCCAGCAATCACTTGTCAACAGTCACGGGCCGGCCCGTCTGGGGTAGTACCACACTTTCGCAGAAAATCGACGTCTGAGTAGTAGCAATTTGTTAATGCACTTTTCGGTGAGCGAGAGAGCCGCTAGCTTAATTTTCTGAGTGAATGGTGGTTGTTTTGGTGATGCCTTTACCATTACCGAACCTCGTTGTACGCATTCACACTTCCATTACTGTCTTCATGGTAGACTGGCCTAATAATTGTCTATGGGCGGCAGCATCACTTATCATCAGGTATGCTCTTTGTTCGTATGCCACCTATAGCAATAAAAATGACATTACCCTCCAGGTGCAGCAATTATCCCCGTGGGACCTGGAGGCGGAAGTGCTCGCCGGTTTTTATCGGTGTGGTCTCTTTGAGGGAGCTGACCGCCTGGCACGTCAACGCCCGCCGAGACGTCATTGCCCGTTGGGCAGTCCGGCTGGAGAGGCCTCGGCTCGGTATGCGGACCGTGGAGGCCTTCCGGCCGATGCTGATGCAGTGGCTAAAACGGCGGCACGGGGTGCTCTCCTTCCGACTGGTGTAGGTTTTGACGGGGCATGAATGCATCGCCAAATAATAATAATAATAATAGTTTATTTGAACAAAGATTACAGTTTACATCATTTTGTTAACAATAGTTCCCGAACTAGGCTTAAAGCCTGTATCTCGGGAGCCAGAGCAGTGAGTATACGATTTGTAAAAGATTATTGAAATTTATCTGAGGAACAAAAGCGTTATAAAGGTCAAAAAAGAAAGAAATTAGTTACAGATAATAAATTTGCTAATATAAAAAAAAATAATTGGCTAATGTAAGAGGAATAATAATTATTTGTGCGGCTGCGTGTGTGTGTGTGTGTGTGTGTATGTGGAGTGTTATGCAGGTGAGTGGATGTGAGTGCGTATGTTTTCTGAGTGTGAGTGTGTGCGTCTGTATTGTTATTTTGTAGCATCGATAATCGCTTCAGTTGAGACGTATGAGAGTGACAGTAACCATACCCTTACACTCTTTTTGCAGGCAAAGTAAGAAAGATTTTTAAGGTTACAGTGCTTGAGGACTACATTGTAAATCTGAGGATGTAGGAATGTTGGGCATCGTCTTGCTAGAAGCGAATCTGCTCGCGGACAAGGTATCCTGTATATCCTCCTCTCGGTAGTCCTCTGGTAGTCAGGGTGACCTTTCAAACATTTATGCGCGAGGAGCGTGGCTTTTAAAATGAATGTCTGTCTAACCCGTAGTACCGGGAACTCTTGATACAGGAGATCTGTAGGGTATCTGTATGGTTTTCTTAACATTACTTTGAGGACAGCCCTTTGTGCTCTCTCTAGTTCTATCAAGACAGATTTCGCGGCGCCTCCCCATAAAGCAATGCCGTACTGTATTATTGACTGACATAACGCGAAATAGACGATTCGCAATGTGGATGGTGGTGTACAGTCTCGAAGTGCTTTGGCCACATAAATGAGTTTACGAGTTCGATTAGAGAGTAGGCGTATATGAGATTTGAATGATAAATTATTGTCAATGGTGATGCCGAGATATTTTATGGAATCTGTTTGATCTACGGTCACACAGTCGCAATGTTTACGAGGGATGTTGTTTTGTGGGCAAATGTGATACTTGAGGAAAAGTGGTTGCGGTGGTTTTGATTTAGAAGTTTTATAGAAATTAACGATTTTGGTTTTTCTTAAATTTAGTGTTAACAGATTTTTATTTAGCGATTCTGCTACAGTTACGAGTCCAGACTCTGCGTAGTGGTAGACTTTTTTCCAGGTCTTGGCATGGAAAATAATCACTGTGTCGTCAGCATACGATGTAATTTAAATACATCATCAATAAATATCTGTACACGATCGTTAGGAGGGAGAGTACACCGTCCTGCCACCACTGCGATTGCGACGAGGACACGGCGCAGCATACGCTCGAGGTTTGTGCCGCGGAGTGGTGCGAAGAGTGCGCTGACTGTAACCCACCCCAAAAAAAAAAAGAAAAAGGTACAGCAATTATGATAATCAACAAAGGTCCCAACGTCATTTGAAAATCCCTAAGCATGTAGATTGTGATGTTATGCACCCTTAGGGTGGATATATAAGTCGATATGAAAGTGGATCCGATAGATCGATAGATAGATGTATGAATGATCCGATCACTCTTCGTTTGTCCAGTTGGGATCAGCGAATAATCTGGCCTCATAACAATCGCGACCGCTTTTTGGAATTTGAACTGAACACTAGTTTCGCCTATTATGGAATGTAATGTCTTTTGTGTAGTTAAAGGGGAATGCCCATTGAAATATGGAATACGGTTTTACATAGTAAATTCATGAAACTTACCTTATTTTGTTAGGTTTTAAACCTATATTCTATTACAAAAAAATTATATCTCTAGTACGACGGGTTACAGCACAAAATTATTTATTCATCTCATGAAATATGGTTATTTTTATGTAGGTAAATAAAACAAGTTTTGCGTTTTAACGTGTTTTTTTTTTTCAAATATAATTTGCTTAATCATTGTTTATAAAAATAAAAACGTTAAGACAATGTCCCTATATGTTATAATAAATGTTTAAAGCATGATGAATTTTAAAATTCATGTTATACACATTAACGTTAACATCAACCGAAGCTTATTGGTAGAAGATCCATTTTAAAATGTTTTTGTAACCATTTCGGTATTAATAAGTACCTATATAGTTCTAATCTTTTGATTGATAAATATGTGTGATAAGTTTCACTACCAATACAACTAGACATTTCCCTAAGAGGGGAGATGTCTAGTTATCTATATATAAATACGTGAAGCAAAAACTTTGTACCCCTTTTTACGAAAATTACGTGGATGGACAAGTATGAAATTTGGCACAGTTGATGTATATAATAAGGAGAAGTGCATAAAACTGAAATTTCATATATATGGCATATCCCTTTACTCTATGCCATATCCCTTTACTCTATGCCATATCCAAATATGGTCTGTTCTATGAAATCTGTTACCGATAGAATTAATTTTTTAACCAGTTATGGCTTTCCATAAAATATAAGTTTCTAAAAATCTTCTCAAATGTCACTAATATAAATGGTAGCAATAAGTAATGGAATATTTGAAGTTGTTGCAACTACTATGCCGCAGGAGAAGATTACTCATTGAAAACTAATGGCAGATTACCTTCTCATTTTCTAGGGAGCATCAGAAACTTAAATTACAGGCTACACTTCGATTTAAACTAATTTTGGCAGTCTCCTGTCACCCTATGGTTTTTTGTTTTCACCTTTGATTTGCCAAAACTAGCTAATATAACATGTATACATATATAGACTTTCAATGAATATTGTTTGGCAATGCTGATTCTGAAATCTCTCTGTGTATTTCTGATAATCTTACAATATTGCAGCGGATTTAACTCTTCCTCCAGCCTTCCCCTCCTCTTCTAGTTTGATGACCCCCTCATCGGTCCTAAGTGTATGTGTTTGTTACCAGGGCCAAAATTATGTTTTTTCGTAGCCAGATCGCGAGCGGGAATTCTTAGCACTCCCTGTCCCGCTATCAACGGACCCGTTACCAAGATGAGTCGGTGAAAAGGCGGAACTACCGTGACTGGAGGCCGTTTCTTTTTTTCCATTAATTTTTATGGGGGAACAGTACCATAATTTCCCAGGAGATGGTAGCTGCCTACTTTCTCGGTGAGACTCTCACGGGCAAGTAAGGAGCGATGATAATTGTATTCTATCCCGACCCATCGCGTCAAGCTTTAGTTGTTTATTTATAACTTTTGAAGTAGTTTATGTGTGTATGGTCTGAAATTTCTCTACATTTTTCTAGACGCCATGACGAGCATTTTCATTCGCAGTATTGAGACTTTACACGTTTTTTAAATTGTTGATTAGAGTACAATCTATATTTTATTAATTAAGAACAACTAGAGAACTTTAGGGTTTACAGTTAATTTTTTTTTACCCTAACCATGAAATGCAAGTTTTTTTTTTATATCATGTTTGGGGTCTATTGATATGAGTTTATTATCTCATGACTGACATTTATGATTTATTAATAAAATGTATTAAAAATAAGATATACCCTATGCGATTTTTCAAGATACGTATACAAGGAACCACTCAGTAGGGTGTCGAGCTATTAATTACGCATGTACTTATTTACGAATTGTGCTTATACACTACACGTCTTGAACGTTTTATATAATTATACTTATCAAATAAACATTATGTAATTATAAGTAATATTTGACATTTATTAAAATGAGGTTTTATTGGGGACCGACAAAACCATATTGAATCTAAGAATGTTTTAACCAAATTGCGGTGCATATATCGATCTACGGTAGTTACAGCACACAACATCTTAACATAAAGGTTATAAATATGAGTACCATACAATACAGATTGAAGTCCGACATCAGCTTCTTCCGGTGATGTTATAATTAAATCATACCTATTTGCCCAATCAATTAACTTTGATTCATGCAAAACTAGGTCACTTATATCATTGTGGTTTTCATTGCTGCAATTTATGTTAAAAATGTATATTTTGTGACGCAATAAAGTATTTTGCTTAACTTGCTTAAGATACGTTTGATAATTTATAGCTAATTGCCCGATAAACATTAGAAGGACAAGGATTAATTATTTAATGTTAGTAGTTTTTCTTATATACTGTAGAGTTAATTCCTTTTTTTATAAATAATATAGATAAATAGATTTCTTTTCCGTGTAGTGACGGAGTAAGAATGCAATTTACTACCCTTTCTCCTACCCATGGGTGTCGTAACAAACCACTGAGGGATTAATTATGCATATGACTTCTATAAAAGAGAAGGAAAACATAACATCCATACTAATATTATAAATGCGAAAGTAAGGATGTTTGTTTGTTTGTTTATTTGTTTGTTTGTAACGCTTTCACGCTTAAACCACCGAACCGATTTCAAAAATTCTTTCACCAATGGAAAGCTATAATATCAGGGAGTAACATAGCCTATACGGGAACGGGAACTACGCAGGTAAGGCGACTGAAACCGAAGCGAAGCGAGGGCGGGTTGCTAGTAATATATATATGAGCCAAGATGATGATAATTAAGATCGAACATCACTTTTGAAATCTGTTTATACATTAATTGGATCCTATATTTGAATAAAATTATATGTTTCCTACAATTATAAAATGTGTAAATAACAGATAGCTAATTCACATTAATATTGTATACACAGGAGAAGGAAAATAAAACTCTAAATAAAGACAAGTGCCCACAAGTCTGACCAGCGTGATATAATTTATCTTCTATTATAGAGGAGGTTCGAGCCCAGCAGTGGGATGTATATGAGTTGAAATGATTGTATACACATAAATGTCATCAAAACTAATGTACAGGATTCAAATTAGAAAGTAAACAATAGTTCTAGTTTTTGCTAAAGGTTTCAATAAATTTATTCATTCGATAATTTGTTTTGATCCCTAAAGTTCCTGCTTTTATATTCATTTATATTTCAAATTTATTCATCTCTAATTTCAAACATCAAAGCAGGAGCCTTCACTTATTTCCCTTATGGAAATGAAGCTCTAGAATAAACCAATAAAATTACGCGTCGAATTAATACGGATTAATTATCGTTAAAAAGTGAATATTGCTCTAGTAGTTAACTCATCAGTTGCCCTTTGTAGGACCTGGTCCAGCAATAATCTATTGCATTATATTTTAAAATCAGAAATAATTATGTCCCGATTGAAGGGCATTACATAGTAGAAAATAATACATACTAAACAAATTTATATAAAACCAGTAAATTAAAATTAAGATTAGCTTTAATATTGTTATTAATCTGGCTGAGGTACTCACTGAATCTTCTCAGTTACGGTCGTGTGTGGATCCATTGGTAGATTATTGGATTAATTTCATACAAAATATAAAATTGACAACACATAAGTAATAATTAACACATAATTCATGTATTCAGAAAAGTCAAGGAATCGGTACCAGTGTCAGCGTAATGGCAAATGAGGATAAGGGAGAAAATACGGTATGTTATGGGACCGCACGTCACTCTTTCGTCATCTCAAATGGAATGAATGGGGTGTCCGATCATAGCCTGCTACAAAAAGGCTTATCTATATATATATATATATATATATATATATATATATATATATATATATATATATATAGGAGGGGAGGGTTTTGCGAGCGATATATTGACTCATCACCCTGGAATCATAAGGCGTACAGACTTGAAATTTAGCAGAAATATTCCTTTCGTCGAGTAGAGGTCAGCTAAGAACGGGTTTTACGAAATTTCACTTGCAAGGGGTGTTGTGGGGGCGTTAACAATAATATACATATAAAGGAACGAGGTGAGCCGAAGCTACTGAAGCTAGAATAATGAAATTTGGACCATAGTTTCATTTCGTGACATAGGTACCCACTAAGAAAAAAATTTTTGAAATGCCACCCTTAAGGGGGTGAAACGTAATGGTAAAGTCTGTATGGAAAGAAAAAAATCTTTAGCTACTGTCTTCAAATTAAGCACAAATACTCTTTAATAAAAATAAATAAACACGTATTTCAGCGTTTGTCCATTTTCATCCTCTAAGGGTGTAAAATAGGTAGAAAAATGTCAGTTTACTGACTTGTCACAGAGCCGAAATTACTGAAGCCAGAAACATGAAATTTTGAAGAAAAAAGAAAGAAAGAAAGAAAATCTGTTTATTGTGATGAACATATTTTACAGTTGATCTAAGTATAAGAGTAGCATAACAAATGAAATTGTTGCTCATCACAAACGTCTCCATCTCAGCATATTGCAGGTTTAAAGAACCTGCACTGATCTTACGTGGAGGCGTTTTAATGACGTCACGGATGCCAACTGTGCGAGTAAACATCATAAACATTTTTAAAACATAAATAAAACAAATCATCGCAGACCACATACGTCCCACTGTTGGGCTCGGGCCTCCTCCACAATGGGAGGGAATTTGACCTACTATACCATGCTGGTCAGACATGTTGGTATAGGGTTTCATTTCGAGTTTTCCTTCTCTTGCACAGATGTTATGTGCACATTATATCCCATAGTCGTCTTATACGACATCCACGGGCAAGATAGGGAGTGGTGAATTGTATTCTTACTCCGTCACCACACGGACACAACAATAAACACATAAATAAATAAATAAAACAAATAAACACATGAAAAAAAGAAAAAAAATTATAACCACCAATATTAATTATTAAACCGAAATATTAAGATGTCTAGATCACCCAGTCAAAGTTGTTAATCATATCAAAGACTTGTGGAGTAAAAAGGATAAGTATGGAGGGAGCTCACCGTCTGGCGCGTCGACGCCCGCCGAGAGGCCTCGATACGGTGTCTGGACCGTGAAGGCCTTCCGGCCGGTGCTGATGCAGTGGCTGAAATGGCGGCACGAGGTGCTTTCCTTCCGACTGGTGCAGGTCTTGACGGGGCATAGATGCTTCGGCAAGTACCTGTACACGGTCGCTGGGAGGGAGAGTACACCGTCCTGCCACCACTGCGAATGCGACGAGGACACAGCGTAGCATACGCTCGAGGTCTGTGGCGCATGGGCGGAGCAGCGTCGTGAACTCGTCGCAATCATCGTGCCGACCTGACGCGACCGACCATTGTTAGGGCGATGCTCGACAGCGTTAGGAACTGGGACGCGGTCGCAGCCTTCTGCGAGGCAGTGATCTCGCAGAAGGAGGTGGCGGGTCGCGCGCGCGAGGAGCCCAGCCTCGACGAAGCGACCCGCCGCCGGCGACTGGGGCGGCGCAGGCGTGACTACCTGCGCGCCATGCCGCCCTAGCCGAGGCCGCGGGTGACGTGACCGGGGAGTTCGTCCGTCACCCACCGAGAGGCTGACCGCGTGAGGAAAGACCGACGTCCACCCAAGGGGGTGACGTCGGTCGATGGAAGGGTACCCTAAATAGGGGGTATTCCGTCGGACTGACCACTGATGACAAGTAACCCTGCTCCGGTTGTCGGCCCAACGACGAAGGCGACGTGGTTTTCGGGTGGGTTGCGGGTGTGCGTGCTTACGCCCCTCTGTCGCCCCGGACGGAGTGGTGCGAGGAGTGCGCCGACCGCAGCCCATCCCAAAAAAAAAGGGTGTAATCTACACTAATATTATAAAAGGGAAACTTTCCTTACGAATAAACTCAAAAACTCCTGGACGAATTTCGATAATTCTTTCACCATTAGAATATTACAGTATCTCTGAGTAACATAGGCTATATTTTATCCCAGCATACTCACGGGAACGGGAACTACGCGAGTAAGGCGATTGGAGCCGAAGCGAAGCGAGGGCGGGTTGCTAGT
This sequence comes from Lymantria dispar, assembly GCA_032191425.1. NCBI lineage: Eukaryota > Metazoa > Arthropoda > Insecta > Lepidoptera > Erebidae > Lymantria > Lymantria dispar. The sequence continues at coordinate 26,357,644 of CM063449.1, forward strand.
AAATACATAAAAAAATCTGGGGAATTTAAATTTGCTACACATTTTCCACTTCCTGGTATAAGTTTTCTTCACAGTAAAATGAGAATCACCAAGTTTTCTAATACTTGGAAAATGACTTTCACGAAAAAAAAAATACGGAAGTTGCGCAGAAAATTAGAAAATTTAAGAAAACTTAACGGCTATATAAACTTTTCTAATGTAACCTTTTTTTCGACTATATAAACTTTTATATCTTTATATACATAAATCTTCTGTTCGTATGTTTGTAAATGAACTCCTTCTAAGCGGCTGAACCGATTTTGATGTTTTTTATAGCTATGCCAATGGATATGGGAATGGTTTAGATTAATAGTTGGAACAGGATTTTTTTTTAGATTTGAACAAAATAACGTCTGTTGGGTCAGCTAGTAAGATATATAAATTTCTAGCGTACGTGTATATGTTACTGAACTCCTTCTAAACGGCTGGACCGATGTTGACGAAATTTTTTATGTGTGTTCAAGGGGATTCGAGGATGGTTTAGATTGACAATCGGACCTGGTAGGTGGCGCTGTTCGGAAAGGACAATAACATAACTTGAGAACGACTTTACTGATTTCGTCTACCTTTCTTTTTAATTTTTCTAATACTTTGAAAAAGGCTTTTACGAAAAAAAAAAATGAAAATTGCGCAGAAAATTAGAAAATTTAACAAAACGTAACGTTTATATATACTTTTCTAATGTAACCTTTTTTCAACTATATAAACTTTTCTATCTTTATATGTTATATATAAATCTTCTGTTCATGTGTTTGTAATTGAACTCCTTCTAAAAGGCTGGACCAATTTTGATGATTTTTTGTGGCCATTCCGATGGATGGCATTCTCATATTCATCGGCATAGCCATTCGGAACATCCAAACCATTCGGTTTAGATTAATAATTGGAACCGGTAGGTGGCGCTGCGATCGATTTCAAGGAGAATTCAATTTTCTACTTTTTACAGATCTGAACAGAACAACGTCTGTTGGGTCAGCTAGTAAGATATATATATTTTCAGGATCTCGGAAACGGATTTTGATGAAATTTGGCATACTAGAGGTTTCGAGGCCAAAGAATCGATCTAGCTAGGTTTTATTTATAGAAAATGTTGTTTTGTTGGTGTTTTTAGCTAATCAATACAATGACATAAAATGTTATTGACATTCTCTGAATAGGAATTGGAATTCGAATTTCGTCGTCGCTGTCAAGAGTGACAATAGCTCAGTTGGGAAGTTGTCCAGTTTTATTTTTATTTTGTTTTGGCATTCAAACAGCGTGGAATCGAATCTCGGTGTTATTATTATTCTGTTTTTGTAATATTTGATATTTTTTTCATTATTTCATGTTTATTTTTTTTAACAAAAATATAACCGAGCAAAGCTCGGTCAGGTTTGCTCGGTATATTTTTGTATAACCAGATATAACCAGATATTTATTATATATTCTATCGTAACATTACTCATAAAAAAAATGTAAAAGGAATCCAGTCTTCAAAAAGTCCTTTGACTACTGAATGAAAACAACGCAATCCTATCCACAATGCCGGTTATAATAAAAACAAGCCACGTCGTAAAACACGTCCGAACGGATATTGCACACCTTTTGGTAAATCGTGTATCAAGGTTAACCAGGAAATTGTCAATGTTGATTCATGTTCTTCTAAAGAGGCTCCCTTTCATTCTGTAAAGGAAATGGTCTTGTATAAGGCATTTTATAAATTTGATGTAACATATTAAGAGTGTGACAATTTCTGCTGATGTTCATATGAAGATTTTATATTTAATGTCGTTTTTCTAAGAAAGGTAGTGTTATATGGTTCTGCCGAAGAATTTTTAAAATTTTATTAGTTAATAGTCTTAATGTGACTACATTTTAATGTTAGAAGAAAAAAACTATGTCCTTAATTTGTGTTGTATCCCTTTATCTTGGCTTCGCAGAGTTTTTTTTTGTATATACATATTATTTTATAAAAATGTCCAATTTATATTTACAATTTATTTTGGATGGCCTTGACTGAGAACTGTGTCTGATAGATAATAGAAAGCCCACGCTCTATCGCGAGAAGTATAATCATTATTATTTCAGCTCATATACGTTCCACTGTTGTGCTTTAAGTTTATCCATAATAAGATGGATAATTGCCCTTTTTTTTTTTCGCTGTGGAAATGCAATTTACGCACTATCCCCCGCCGGTGTCACTGTATCATACTGGTCAGACGAGTTTGACCTACTATACCATATTGGTGAGACGAGTTTTATTTCATCACTTAGCTGTTATTTATGACCTACTTTTGACTTGCTCAGATAAGGACTCTTTCATGGTAAAAATTATGAGCGAAAATACTGTCAAAGTAAACGCCAAGGACGAAGATTCCTACAGAGCCATTACTACGCTATTATTGCAAAATAATTGTCTCTGGCACTCATATGAAAACAAACAAGATAGGCTGATTAGGGTCTTAGCAAAACCCTCAATTCATCATGCTTGCCAAACAGAATAGTAGAAGGACTTAAATGCAAAAGGATTTAAAATTCTGGAAGTCGTAAATAAATTAAGTTGGAGGACCAGAGAACCTCTAAATATGTTTATGCTTTCATTTGAAAAAGATGAAAACATAGATCAGATATATAATATTAAGACCATACTGGGCTGTAAGGTTGAAGTGCAGCCTTTAAAAACATCCAAATTAATACCACAGTGTAAAAGATGCCAGGTATATGGTCATACATAGAAATATTGTTCCAAGGAACCTAGATGTGTGAAGTGCACTGGTAAACACTTTACCAGAGACTGCACAAAATCGATAGCAGATAAACTCAAATGTGTTCATTGTGGTGAATCACACCCGGCTAATTACAGAGGGTGTATGGTCGCTAAAGAACTACAACAGTTAAGACAAAACGCTACCACCCAGCCGCCTAGAGTTAATAAAAATCATTCGATACGTCTTACACACACAAATGTGTCATATGCCCAAGCCACGAAAACACAGCAGCCACATATACAAACACTGGTACACGATACACAATCACCCAAGATGGGAGACTCTGATTTAAGTAACAATATAAATAAAATATTAAATATTTTAACTTCCTTTGATCAAAGATTGAAAAAACTAGAAGGTAGTGCCACACAACTAGTAAGTAAGCCTTAGTGAAATTAGTGATTAGTAGTGCAGTGAGTGCTATCTTTGAAGAACACAAGAACAAAGTGTTTTCTATTATTACTAGAGACTATAAGAAAAGTGCCAATGGACACATTCTTATTCTGTAAATCTTAGCAAATTAAGTTAGATTTAAATTACTTATTAGCCTCATGGCTAGATTGTAATTATTATGAGACAATTGTTAAGTTATATCATAATTAAAAAAAATCTATCACTCCACTGAGAAAAAAATCTAAAATATGAAACATAAATATGTGTCAAGCTGTCTGACGATTTGTATAAATCAATTTACCCGTTGTGAAATAGACTAGTTTTTAGGCTAGATGTGAATAAAAAACTTTTAATTGTGAATATAAACAAACGAAACTAATTATTCAGCTGTTAGTTTCATCTGTCTATACTAATATTATAAAAAAGAGAGGTGCAATTTTGTGAGTTTGTTTAAATGTTTGTGATGATCCGCGGATCCACTTTGTTTATTGAAAAATTCTTTCACTATTTGAAAGGCACATTATACCCAATGTACAAAGGCTATATGCTTTGTATAAATTAGGATAATTACCTAAAATTATGACCTTATTAAACAACTAAGTTAGAAAAAAACTTTAGGAGTTTACGCACATCCAAATGGTAACAGATACACAAAAATAATAACTATATTGTCAAAATTGTGCCTCTTAAAAACTCTGTAATACCATCAAAAATAAGACTTGTAAAAAAAGCCAAGCCTCGCTTAGTTCTTCTACCATAAAAATTTGTGAGATCCATGTTATACCAAGTCGGTTAACTCATTCAGTCCCTGCTTAAGGGACCTTTCTTCTTAAGTTATTATGTAAATAGCTAACCTAAGAACTTCTTATAGTGACTATATAAATATTAAAGATCTTTTATGTCTTAAATAAACAGAATGACTTGGCAATCGCATGAAAACACACCTCACAAGTAATACATATTATGTTGAATTGTACTAAACATAGTGCGATTGCGATAGATTGATGGTATCTCATTTCTTTTTGTAGATAGACCTACTCATTTGCTTTTCCGGTACCTTCTACTTCTTGAATACCAACAAAAGATTTTCTTAGAGCACACTCTCTGAAAAATTAGACATCTCTCCTTTCCGCTTGAGTCAATTCTACCTAAACTAAGCGGAGAGATGTGGAAATAAAGACATTTGATTGGTATTTTAAAACACATTTCTAGTCTCCTATCCGCTTTAATGGCAATCGAGCCTCATGATGGCGTTCTTTCTTTTAGGTAAATTTCAAGCAATTTAATTTGCTTAATACTTTGGGAGATTTTGGTATAATTTCATAAGACACGGCCCACTCTTGCTTTTTCATTAAATTGATAAACCATTTTACAAGTTATCTTTGAACATAATTATATCTAGGTATCTGTCTACACCTATTATGCCAATCATCATTCAGCCTATCGCCGCCCACTGTAGAATATAGACCCCCCTCATGCTTCACTATAAAGTTCGGTACTGTGACACCTGCGTCCAACGACGCTCAAGGGTAACAGAGTTGCCATCACTAGAGCTCATTTTTCTTTGCCTTATGAAGAATAATGACGTAGTCGCCACGTTTGGTAGGCGGGTTGATTTCGCAGTGAGATATCATGCATTTTCCCGGCCAGAGCTGCTGCCCACTCTCCTTCCTGTTGAATCTTTTTTTAAATGACAACGCCTTGCACTAAGGGAATAATAATCCTTATATTGTGGGGGACTTTACAAACATATAATTCAACATCGCATCATCATCGCAGCCCTCATATGTCCCACTGTTGGGCTCAGGCCTTCTCTACAATGGGAGGGAATTTAACTCTCTATATCATGCTGGTCAGACATGTTGATATAGGGTTTCATTTCGAGTTTTCCTTCTCTTGCACAGATGGTATGTGCACATTATATCCCATAGTCGTCTTGTACAATATCCACGGGCAAGATAGAGAGTGGTGAATTGTATTCTTACTTCGTCACCATACGGCAAGAACATATAATTAACCGAGACAAATTACATTCAAACTCAGAACAATAATTTGTGGATCGTACAAGGTGTTGTCTTGCATGGGATTCGAACCCGCGACACTAGCACGGTACGTTGGTATCTTAACCACTACGTCATCTGCGCAGTCTTTAGCCGGTTGTTACGATTCCCATAGAGATGCAATGATGATGACAAATGTATTCTTATTTTTTACAAAGTTACATTTCATTAACTGCAAATGTAACTTTGTAATTTTATACATTTATATCAGTTTACAAAATTATTTATGCAGTTGGTGTATCTCGGAAACTGGATGAAAATTATAATATTTCATAATTTTTCCTTCATTTATACACTAAACACTAATTGAATTTTAAATTTGAAGCTTCTATGTCTGCTAGAAGTGCCACTTTAATATTGATGATCGGTCAGTCAGTCAGTGAGTGACAAAATTTCGAAATTTTGACTAGTTATAATTCTTAAACTATTGGTTCAAATTGAATGAAATTTGATATACACAATGTGTATACAAGGCTTGCTAGGTTACTAAAAATTCAGACTTCTAGTTTTATTAACAACGAAGTTATAGGGGCTCGAAAACGGCCTGAATGGCTTCGAGAAAAGTATGTTACGGCAGTTTTGCGTTTTGCCAGACTTTTTTTTTGCTCGACTTGGCAGAAATAGTCCGTGACTGCATTTATCTAGTTTTAAAAGATAACTCACAGCATTCATTTTTATCTTTACAATTTAGATATAAAGTTATGTATATTTTTATAGGTGTCTTAAAGGTTTTAATATAAGTCTAACTAAATAATTTTATATTTGAACATTTTCGCACTTTACACTATCTAATTTAAATTATTATCGTAATAGTAGTAGCGAAATTAAAACTAAATGGCATGAATTAATATTAGTATAAAGTGAAATAAAGAGAGGGCAGATTGCTAATCATTAATAGTTATAACAGTTTACAATGAAGTAGATTATTACGCCATTTTTTTTTTTTTTTTTTTTTTTTTTTTTGTGGGTGGGCCGCGGTCGGCGCGCCTCCGCACCACTCCGTCCGGGGCGACAGAGGGGCTTGAGCACGCAACTCCCGCGACCCACCCGAAAACCACGTCGCCTTCGTCGTTGGGCCGACCACTGGAGCAGCGTTAACTTGTCGTCAGTGGTCGGCCCGACGGAATACCCCCTGTTGGGGTACCCTCCCATCGACCGACGTCCCCCCCTCGGGGAGGACGTCGGTCTTTCCTCACGCGGTCGGCCTCTCGGCGGGTGACGGACTAATCCCCGGTCACGTCACCCGCGGCCTCGGCTAGGGCGGCATGAGGCGCAGATAGTTGCGCCTGCGCCGCCCCAGTCGCCGGCGGCGGATCTCCTCATCGAGGCTGCGCTCCACGCGCAGACGATCCGCCGCCTCCTTCTGCGAGATCACTGTCTCGCAGAAGGCTGCGACCGCGTCCCAGTTCCTGACGCTGTCGACCATCGCCCTAGCGATGGCCGGCAGCGTCAGGTCGGCACCGATGATTGCGACGAGTTCACGGCGCTGCACTGCCCAAGCCGCGCAGGCCTCGAGCGTGTGGCGCGCCGTGTCCTCGTCGCAATCGCAGTGGTGGCAGGACGGTGTACTCTCCCTCCTCACGACCCTGTGCAGGTATTTGGCGAAGCTCCCGTGCCCCGTCAACACCTGCACTAGTCGGAAGGAGAGCACCCCGGGCCGCCTCTCCAACCACTGCATCAGCACCGGCCGGAAGGCCTCCACGGTTCGCACCCCGAACCGAGGCCTCTCCAGCCGGACTGCCCAACGGGCAATGACGTCTCGGCGGGCGTCGACGCGCCAGGCGGTGAGATCCCTTAACGAGATCACACCGCCCTCCCCGCGCACCCCCGACACCCGCCGATACAACTCGGCGAGCATTTCCGCCTCCAGGTCCCACGGGGGAGTCCCGGCCAATAGGCACGCTGCCTCCGTCGCAACCGTGCGGTATCCGCGGATGGCCCTGACCGCCATGACCCTCTGTGGTCGCCACAGAAGGGCCCTAAGTCGGACGGTCAAGGACCCCGCCCACACCGGTGCGCCGTACAGGGCCATCGACCGGATGACCCCCGTGTACAGCCGTCGGCACGTAGCGCTCGGTCCGCCCACGTTCGGCATTAGCCACGATAGGGCGGACGCCGCGCCGACGAGCCGCGGAGCGAGCCTGCGGAAATGCTCCCGGAACCACCATTGCCCGTCGAGCACCAGGCCCAAGTACCTCATATGGGCCCGGATGCTGATGTCAACCGATCGGACGGTGATCGAGACGCCGATGGGAGGGCTCATAAGGCGCCCATGGAACAAGAGGGCCTCCGTCTTGTCCAGGGCGACCCTCAACCCCAGCGCCTCGATCCGCCTGACGACCTCTTCGGTGCCATAGGTCGCCAGGCTTACCGCCTCTTCTAACGTCCCACCGCGGGCTGTGACGAGCGTGTCGTCGGCGTAACAAATCACGCCCAGCCCGGGCGGGAGGCTCCCCCGCAACGCCCAGTCGTAGCCGATGTTCCACAGGGTGGGTCCGAGGACCGACCCCTGTGGGACACCGCACGTCATGGGCGTTCGCACAACGTCCCCTGCTCGGTTGGTACAGAGGACGCTGCGCCCCACCAAATAGTCTGCCACTAGCCGCCTCAGGTAAGCTGGCACTCCGTGATACCGGAGCGCCTCCCTGATGCAGCTGAATGGCAGACTATTGAATGCGTTGGCGATGTCTAGGGACACCGCCAACAGCACTCCCCCACCGGTGACGGCCTCAGTCGCCACGGCCCTCAGGCGCAACAGAGCCGCGATCGTCGAACGACCCCTTCTAAACCCAAACTGGGCGTCCGACAGATCGGGCCCCGTGCCGACGAGGTGCCGCTCGATGCGGGCAGCTACCACCCTCTCCAGTAGCTTGCCCGTGTCATCGAGCAGCACGATAGGCCTGTAGGCCGAAGGCGACCCCGGAGACCGTCCCGGCTTCGGCAGGAGCACCAGCCTTCCCTCCTTCCAGCACCCAGGGAACCGTCCGGACGCTAAACACGCGTCGAACAGCTCCCTGAGGCGGGGACCCAGGTGGTCGAGGACCAGGCCCAACACGCGGTTTGGAACACCGTCGGGCCCGGGGGCGGTGGACTTTGCGCACATGCGCGCCACCGCCACTCCCATCTCGGGTTCCGTGATGGGCGGAACACTGTCGTCGTCGGCCTCCCGGTCAGTGTCTGGCGGAGCCATGACCGGGGGCGTGTGTTCCGCCCGCCGCGGGAACAGGTCCCCGACGACCCGGGTGAGAAGGCTGGGCTGGAGAGTCTCGGTGAGGGGAAGGCCCCGCGCGCGGAGCTTATTCAGCCGCGCGATAGGGGCGTCCCCAGGGGTCACGATCGAGACCGTCCAGCATCTCCTGCCAACTGACGTCCTTGGCGGAGCGGACGGCCAGCCTGAAGGCCGACCGCGCATTGCGGTAGCCCTCATACAGCAAGGCCTCCCGCTCCGCGTCGCGTTGCCGCCGCCGGCTGCGGGTGTAGGCCCTCCGGGCGCGAATGCACGCGGCCCGGAGATCCGCCAGCTCCCGGGACCACCAGTGGACCGCCCTCCTCGGGGGCGGACGCCGTACCCGGGGCATGGCCGCATCGCAGATCTGCGTCAACGCACTGCGGATGCGGCCAGCCTCGGCGTCCACCCCGTCCGACTGGTTGGCAGAGGACAGCCACGAGTAAACGATGGCTGTCTCCGCCAGCTGGTCCCGGTCTAAGCGACCCACAGCCCATCGCGGGAACGCAGGACGTCCATCCGCCCCGTGACCCCTGCTGGGCGTCGGGATTACCGGGGAGACCTCCATCCGGATATACCGGTGGTCCGACAAGGTCTCCACCTCCTCCACGACGCGCCAGCTCCCCACGCGTGCGGCGACCTCGGGGCTAGCGAACGAAAGGTCCACTATCGACCCGCCCCGTTGTCGCACGCACGTATGCACCGAGCCCCTGTTCAGCAAACAGAGGCCCAGTGCCGCCGCCCACTCCTCGATCGCCCGTCCTCGGTCGTTCGTCCGGGGAGACCCCCACGCCACGGACTTGGCGTTGAAGTCCCCCAAGACGAAGACCTGGCGCGATGCCATTCGCCGTAACGAGGCCTCCATGATGGTGAGGGAGGCCTCGAAATCGGTCACACTCCAGTTAGGGGAGAGATAGACTCCGAGGAGCGTAATCTCCCCCCAGTCCGCCGCGACGTATCCGACGCCCCTGTCCCTAAGGGTCAGAGGCGACGAAGGCCACAACGTGGAGGCGACGATTGCCACGGTGCCATCGGTGCTACCCAACCAGTTAGGCCGGTCGGGCACCACGTACGGCTCCGCGGCTACGGCTACTCCTATCAACCACTCCGCCATGGCTTGCAGGAACACGTCCTGCGCACCGGCGGTGTGGTTGAGGTTGGCCTGGAGGAGACGAATGGATACGGGGTCCATTAACGGTCCGTATCCATCGTCACCTCCTCCGCGCTGACGGGCGATCGGGCCGCGCTCGGAGCGGGGACTGGCCCGGTCGATGGGCCGTCCCGCCCCTTCGGGGCCGATGCCGGGGGTCTGCAGTCCCCAGAGCCCATGCGGTGTTTGGCAGGCCTATTGCCTGCCGCACACGCGGGGCAGTGGGGCACCGCAGAGCACGATGCCGCCTGGTGTCCGGTCTGACCGCAACGGAAACATAGCCCGCTGCAGTCAAAGCAGTTTTTGCATGTCGGTCGGGTATGCCCGACCGCCATGCATTTGTAACACCTCGCGGGCCGGGGCTCTAGCACGGTTACCCGCGCCGAGCTCCAGCCCACGAGGAGCCTGCCTGAGTCGGCCAATTGCTTGACCGACTCCACCGGACACTGCACCCAGGCAGCACCGACGCCGCCCGGACCAGTGCGAATGGTGCCAATCCGGACGGTGTCCGAGGCACATCCGGTACGCGCCATAATGGCCTCCCGGACGTCCTCCACCGTCACAGAATCGTCCAAGCCCGTCAGGCGCATCTCTGCGCACTTGACAGGCCTGGCGACTCGGACACCATCCTCCGGCCCGAACAGCCCCCTCAACATCGTGGCCAAACTATCGGCCGTCTTCGCGCCCTCGGCCCCAGGGAACTCGAGTATTCGAGCCCCTGTCCGGGCCTTGCGGGTCCTCGCCTCGACGCCCCCGATACCGGAGACGTCCAGCTCCCGCCGGGCGCGTTTTAGGACGGCCTCATAGTTGAGGCCCCTCTCAGCCGCCTCAGGCAGCACGGTGATGACCACCGCGGCCGTCTTCGGCGACTTGAGGCCCCTGCGCGACCTTTTCTTCCCTTTTCTGCCGGCTCCCGCCTGGGGAGCGGTGGCCACGGCGGCACTCTTGGCCGCCGCTCTCCGCTTCTGGCCGCGTGCCTTCCTGCTCCGCTCAGCCACCTGCCAGCCCTGTTCGAGCCTGGCAGCAGCGCTGAGCGCAGCAGGAGCGGTCGCGGGTGCGCTGGCCGGCGCCTGCGGTGCAGCCGCTGGCGCCGGCCGCGGCCCGGCCTTGGCGGGAGCCGGCACCTTGCCGGCCTTCTTGGCCCCCTTGGGCCCGGCCGCGGCCGCAGCGTAGCTCACCACGCGGCCACCCTGACAGGGCAGCGGGGTGGGAGCTGACGCTTGCGGCCGCCTCGCCTTGTCCGCGGCGAGCGGCGGTCGGAGGTGCGGCTCAGGCGGGTGCCTGGCCGCTACGGCGGCGATACGCGCATCCACCATCACCCCTACTCGGGCTAGGATCACGCGTACCGCCGACTCCGACACGCCGTGCACCTCGTCGGGCGGCGGCTCCTCCCCCCTCCGAGGCCTCCCGCGGCCACGAGCCGGCGGGGGGACCACGACGAGGGGAGGAAGCGCCGAAGCCGCGACGGGTGCAGCCGGCGCAGCAGCTGCGACGGGCGCAGCCGGCGCCACGGGCGCAGACGACGGGCCCGCCCTCCCCGGCGCAGCCCGTTTCGGTGGCGAGGCTGGCACAGGCGGCGCGGCCGGCGCCAGGCGCGCGAACTGGGCCCGCAGGTCGGCCATCTCCTTGGCCAACCCGCGGTTCTCCCGTCGCACCGCCGATAGCTCCGTCTCCAGCTTGCGGTTGCGTTCCCGCAAGCCGGAGACCTCCTTACTAAGGCGGGCGTTCGCGGCCTGGAGGGCCGCCACGTCGCCACCGTGGCCGGCCGGACCCGGTGTCCCCGGCCTCGCCGATCCACGACCTCTGCGCCCACGGGGCATGGTCGGGACTTTGGGAGGAGGCATGATGGTGCTCCCCTCCGAGTCGGTGTTCGAGCTGCACCCTTTGAGGGGGCGCTTCCGGACGCTCGGGGGGAGGGCCTCCTCCCTCTCCTTCGTACCTACCGTGGTGGCGATGGTCTCCTCCTCGGCAGCCTTCCTCTTCTCCCTACTCGACGACGGCCTACCCTCAAATGACGGCCTGCCTATCGTCCCCCTACTCTTACTGGACGGACCTGCGGCGCATCCACCGCCCTCGTCCCTACTCCGGCCGACCTGCGTCCATTCAGCGCCGTCATCGGCAGACGGCTCTGCGGCACTTCCGCCCACGTCCGTTAGGACCATCTCTGAGGCCGTGTCCGACTCCAGACCTTCGGATGGCCCTGCGGCATTGCCGCCCTCATCCTGCGACGGCTCTGCGGCAATGCCGCCCTCGTCCTCGGGTCCGCTGCTGCAGTCGACGCTGACGCTCTCGTCTAGCGACAGCTCTGTGGTCGACCCGGTCTCCTCCTCCGATGGTTGGGCAGCAACGCCACCCCCGCTCCGCGACGGCCCTGCAGCAGCAGTGCTGCCACCCTCGTCGCACGTAGCCATACCGGCCGCCTTCTGCCGCTCCCGCCACGCCTTCCACCTTGCGGTCTCGATGCGGGCTCGCGCCTGGGCGGTACGCTTCTGCTTCTTCTTCTTCCCCTTCTTCTTCTTCTCAATCTCTTCCTTCTCCTTCACTTCAATCCCCTCCCCCCGGTGAGCCTCCTGATCTTGTGCCGGGCTCTCGGCAGAAATAGCAGGTGTTGTCCCCCTCCCATACGACTGGGGACTGACTGTGCTGGTGACTGTGCGCCTCTCGCGCTCAGAAACCAGCACAGTGAGGGATTCCCCGGCGTGGCCGGGACCCTCTGGAGTAGGTACGTCGTTTGGAACCTCTGCCATATTGTTGGACGTTTTTAAGTCTTGCCTTGACTACCACTCTAACGGCTGGACGCTCGCGCGCTTTTTAACCCACCAACCATTCATCCCCTCGCCGAGTGGCCAAACTTAGGATTAGGGGTAATTTTTTATAGGGGTTTTCTTCCCCGCGGTCCGAAGACCCCCGGTCCTGACCCCCCCTGCTCAGGATTACGGTTTGGGCCTTCCGGGTCTGGCCGCTCGCGAGCGACCGACCCGTCACGCCCCCGGGCCGTGACGCAACCGTCCCTGGCGACGGAGTGCCATGAGGCACATCCGCCCCATTGGCCCCGGGTCAGATCCGCCGTGCGCTCTGCCACCAGAGCCGCACGCGGAGACCCCACCCTGCCGGAATCTTGGCCGTCCAAATGGCCGCATGACGTCCAAATGGACGTTACCAGGGAGCACCACGAGGAGGTGCTCCGGCCGCGCCCCCCAAAGATTATTACGCCATAGACGGTGGTAGATATTGTATTGTATTCAAACGATATATTTTTGACAATATGTAAGTGCCCTCAAGGGGCCTATGCAGAATAAATGATTTGATTTGATTGGGAATCAATTCTGAAAATGTCTTGATCTTTTAACTTCAGAATTTTTTTTCGTGTTTAGAAAGTCATATAGCAGAATGCGTGCAAAATTATTTAATTAATTAGCTTAATTTGCTTAGACTAGAATAGCGTTGATTTTATTTACTTATTTAATAGAATAAGAATAGTTTTTGAGTAATAAGAGAGGAAAGCACAGATAGTACTTAGTTCATTTCTATGTGTAAAAACAACTAATAAAAGTATAATATATTTTTTATTAAACTTTTGAAATAAGACCGTGAGGTGATAGAGTAAGAGTACAATTACTCTAGTACTCGTAGGTGTCATAAAAGACGACTAGGGGAGAATAATATGCATATAAAATCTGTGTAAGAGACGAAAAACTCGAAATAAAATATATGGTAATATGTTTGACGAGCGTTGTATAATAGGTAGTTTTCCCTCCTATATTGGAGAAGGCCTAGCCCAGCAGTGGAACGCTCATGGACTGAAATGGTGTTGATTAATTTACTTTCTATCAAACTCTCGAAATAAGACCTTTTCTGTGATAAACAATTGTTTCCCACTATTTATCACAGTTTATCGCACTATTGGGCTCAAACCTCCTCTACGATGGGAGGAAAATTGACCTACTATACCACGCTGGTGAAATTAGTTGGTACAAGGCTTTATCTCAAGTTTTCCTTTCCTTGAATAGAAGCTATATGTATATTATAATCCCTTAGTCGTCTTTTAAGACACCCACGAGCAAGAAAGTGGAAACGGAATATTGTATTCTTACTCCGACATCACACGAAAAATTTCCACTAATACTGCTTTCTTGTTTTTATCAGCGAAGCAAAACCATTACAAATCTGAGTTACATACGTGTATTTACGTATTATATTTTTTACGTGGCAAAAAAGCGTTAACATGTGTATTTTATGAAGCGCTAAATCGTATTAGAGCCTACGAGTGAACGTAATACGAATAAAATAAGTGTCGAATATCAGAATGTGCGCTGTCTGTTAAGCTCGAGTTTGATGGATTTTCATATATCAATGAAAGTATTAGTATGTTTTTATACACATTATATACAATACCTATATTGGTTTAAAGTCTGAGTTTAAATTTAATAACATAATTTACGCGTGCAAAAGTACAATTCACCACTCCCTATCTTGCCCGTGAATGTCGTAAAAGACGACTAAAGGATATAAAATGTACATAACATCTGTTCAAGAGAAGGAAAATTCGAAATTAAATAAAATACCAAATTGTCTGACCAGCATGGCATAGTAGGTCAAATTCCTTCTCATTGTGGAGGAGACCTAAGCCCAACAGTGGGACGTATACGAGCTGTGGAGGTGATGGTGTTGTGAACATATATTTAATTATACGCTAATATGACAACTCATTGGTTCAACCAACACAAACTATGTCGTACCACTTTTAAAATTATTAATATTTTATTATAAAATTAAAACTTTGACTAGTAATAATTCTTACACTATTGGTTCAAATTGAATGAAGTTCAGACCCTCATTTTTATTTACAACGAAGGTATAGTGGCTCGAAAATGGCCTGAATTGTTTCGAGAAAAGGATGTTAAGACAGTGTTATGTTTTTGCTCGACTTGGCGGGGATATTACAATAAGCTTACTTAGCTTATTTACTTAACAAATAAGCGTACTTATAATTTCTACGGACTTTAATAAACAAATTTAACGCCGCCTCCAGATCTAGTAAGAAAGCTATTGCCAGAGCCAAGGCGGAACATGTTGCCAGAACTGGCGAGCGATTGAAAAGCTATCCCGCTGGGAGTCGTGCATTCTGGTCGCTCGCCAAGGCTGCCCAAGGAAACTTCTGCCAGCCCAATCTCCCACCACTGCAGAAACATGATGGTAGTCTGGCCCACAGTGCAAAGGAGAAGGCCGATCTTCTAGGTCAATTCTTTGCCTGTAACTCGACTTTGGATGCCGGAGCTGCCACACCACCTACCATCCCACGGTGTGAAAGCTCACTGCCCGAAATCCGCATCACGCAGCGAGCGGTTAGGCGGGAGCTGCGGCTTTTAGACGTCCATAAGTCGAGTGGGCTAGATGGCATACCTGCAGTGGTTCTAAAGACGTGCGCCCCTGAATTGACTCCTATCCTCACGCGCCTATACCGACTTTCCTACGCTACTAATAGGGTTCCGTCTTCGTGGAAGATAGCCCATGTCCACCCGATCCCTAAAAAGGGAGACCGGTCTGACCCATCGAATTACAGGCCAATTGCGATAACATCCTTGCTCTCCAAGATAATGGAGAAGGTTATAAACCACCAGCTTCTGCAGTACCTTGAGGATCGCCAGCTTATCAGTGATCGCCAATACGGCTTTCGTCATGGTCGGTCGGCTGGTGATCTTCTTGTGTACCTCTCACACCGTTGGGCAGAGGCCTTGGAGGGCAAGGGTGAGGCGGTGGCGTTCAGCCTAGATATCGCAAAGGCGTTCGATAGGGTCTGGCACAGGGCACTTCTATCGAAGCTACCATCATACGGAATCCCCGAGGGACTCTGTAATTGGATCGCCAGCTTTTTGGATGGTCGGAGTATAAAAGTCGTCGTAGATGGCTCCTGCTCCGATACCATGACCATTAATGCTGGTGTACCAGAAGGTTCGGTGCTCTCCCTGACGTTGTTTATCCTGCATATCAATGACATGCTCTCTATCGAGAGTATGCGTTGCTATGCGGATGACAGTACGGGTGATGAGCGGTACACTGAGCAACGGAGTATCCCTCGGAGTACTCAGGAAAGAAGGATTCAACTTGTGTCTGAAGTCGAGCGCTCTCTGGGGTGGGCCTCGGAATGGGGTGAACGGAACCTAGTCCAGTTCAACCCCACAAAGACACAAGTTTGCGCGTTCACTGCAAAGAAGGACCCGTTTGTCATGGCGCCACAGTTCCAAGGAGTAACTCTCCCAATTTCTGAGAGTATTGGGATTCTCGGCGTCAAAATATCGAGCAAAGTCCAGTTTGGGAGTCATTTGGAGGACGAAGCCAAATTGGCAAGCAAAAAGCTTGGCGTCCTGAACAGAGCCAGGCGGTACTTTACACCGAGACAGCGTCGTGTGCTATACAAAGCACAAGTTCGTCCTCATGTGGAGTACTGCTCACATCTCTGGGCAGGTGCGCCCAAATATCAGCTAGACCCACTTGACTCCCTGCAAAGACGGGCTGTTCGAATCGTCGGGGATCCCAATCTTACGGACAGATTGGAGTCGCTGGAGCAGCGGAGAGACTTTGGATCACTCTGTGTACTCTACCGACTCTTTCACGGGGAGTGCTCCGAGGAACTGTTTGACTTGGTACCACCGTCACCATTCTACCAACGTACCACTCGCCATCGTAGCAGGGTTCATCCTTTTCACCTGGAAATGTTATGGTCTTCAACTGTACGTTTCCAGCTATCATTTCTCCCACGTACGTGCAAGCTTTGGAATGAACTACCTGCTGCTGTGTTTCCCGAGTGCTATGACATGTCCTTCTTTAAACGAGGTTTAAGAAGAGTTTTTCCTTCACGGTAGGCAGCGGCCTAGCTGTGCCCCTGGTATTGCAAAGGTCCATGTGCAGCAGTTTCACTTACCATCAGGTGTGCTGCTTGCTCGTTTGCCACCGTTGGCAATAAAAAGAAAAAAACAAAAAACACAGTCGTCATTTCAGCTCATATGTATTTGTATCCTACAGGCACCGAGCCTCCTTCAAAATGGGAGAGAAATTGATCTACTTATACCTCACAAATCAGACGGATTGATATAGGATATTATTTCTAATTTTCCTTCCATTTCTATATAGAATAGAAATAAATTTATTAATAGAAAAATGCACATATTTACAATTAATTCATTAATTCTGCCAAACTGTATTACAGTTTGTTGGCAGATGAAGCGCCCTTGGTTTTAACACAATTTTTTACAATATTATGAGATAACTATTTTATGATATTATTATTACTAAATTAAATTAAAATTAAATAAACTATAATTATACTAAGATACACTGACAATTCATCCGATTACTTGTGAATAACAGCAACTTACTATTAATCATATACAAAGATACATAAGGTACATACCATAATTTATTTGCACTATGATCCACATAAGCACAAAGTCTTACAGATATTTTATTCCTTGATTTAGGAATCAGAGGCTATATATAACCTTCACAAATTGAAATTTAATGCAACACAACAAACTCTATAAATTGTATTATAAAACACTATAAATTCCATCACAAACTTATGGTTGACCACCACTTGCAATTACATTTTAATATTACCACTAAATTTTTGCAATAAAAATGTATTTACCTTGTTTTTAACTACTCTTTTAGTATTGAAACTATTTGATAACGATGGAGGTAAGTTATTAAATATTTTTGGTACTAAATATTGTCTATTTCTTTCACCATAATAATTATTACAAGGGGATAGTTCTAACATGTTGGTACCTTTTCTCCGCGGACGTTTTTTATACACTTTGAAAATGAAAATGAAAATGAAAAATTATTTATTGTCACGAGCTAAATTGACGCAGAAAAGCATGAATTACATTCTATTTAAATAACTTTAAACTCATCGCTCGCGTACTGCTCAATTGCTATCAATAACAACACTTTCTCATGGACTGTTACTATTTTACATGCCATAAAAAGTTGTTCATAATTATTTTTACATCGACTTTTTATGTTTTTGTCTACTAATAACTTAAGAAACCTTATTTGTAGTAATTTTACTTTATCTAAGCTACTTAAACCCGCTATGTCGTTTTTACGACACCTACGGAAAAGAAAGAGGGGTAGTGAATTGTGTTCTTATTCGGTCACTACACGGATAATAAATAACAGTGTAACGGAGCGTATTTATACATCATCTCGGCTCATATACGCACTACCGTTGGACTCGAGCGTCCTCCACATAGGAGGGAAATTGACTTTACTATACCATTATATGGGCTATGCTCGGGATTTCTCTGCGAGATAGAATAAGGAATACGGAAATCCGCAGAAGAACGGGTGTAACTGGCATAGCACGAAGAATTAGCACGCTCAAGTGGCAATGGGCAGGCCACATCGCTCGACGAACCGACAACCTCTGTGGAAGAAAGGTTCTCGAGTGGCGACCACGTATCGGAGGACGCAGTGCAGGACGCTTCCCACCAGGTGGACCGACGACCTGGTGAGAGTTGCTGGGCGTCGTTGGATGCAGGCGGCACAGGACCGCACTTTGTGGCGTAATATGAGGGAGGCCTACGTCCAGCAGTGGACGGCAATGGGCTGAAAGGACGATGATGATACCACGCTGGTCAGACAGGTTGGTATTTTATTTCGAAATTTTCTTCTTTTGTATAGATGTTATATGCGTATTATATCCCTTAGTCGTCTTTTACAACATCCACGGGCAAGATAGTGAGTGGAAAATTGTATTCTTATTCCATCACCACATGGACGCATCGTATTTATATAGGTATAGTAACTAGCAACCCGGGCCTCGCTTCGCTTTGGTTTCAGTCGCCTTACCGTAGTTTCCGTTCTCGTAGGAATACCGGAATAAAATATAGCCTATATTACTCTCTGATATTATAGCTTTCCATTAGTGAAAGAATTTTAGAAATCTGATCGATGGTTTAAGCGTGAAAGCGTAACAAACAAACAAAAGATAAAAATATAACAAAGTATCGTAAGAAAATAATTCCTTATCACTTGTCTCTATAATAGAGCTTATTCTGTGTACAGCAACTAAAATGAGTGTCATCAAATTGAGTGGCTCACGTACTTTATATCAATTTGTAGTTACGTGTTTGAGTTGGCAATGGTGTTGGCATTCAGTCATAATTTAACACTCACTGTTTTTTATATATATGGCTGTTGGTGATTCAGAAGAGTAATAGCTACTCTAATAGTTAACTCGTGATCGGATGCCGCTTGTGGGATCTGGTCCAGCCATAATCGTTTGATTATGTGAATTATATTTCGTGGTTTGAAGTACAGAACATTTGAAGGGGTACCCCAAAAGGTATCCCACCGGGCTGACCGCGGACGACAAGGAACTCTGTACCGATGGTCGGCCCAATGGCGAAGGAGAGGAAGTACGGTGTGTTATGGGGCCACACCCCGCCCTTTCGTCACCCCAGGCGGAGCGGGCGGTGGGTGAGCTGACCATAGCCCACCCAATAAAAAGGGCTAGCAGTACTCCGAAACGTGGCTACGTAGCTAGAGTATCTATACCAATAAATAAAATTGGAGTGTCTATTTGTAATGTCAAAATAATAGGCTTTTTTCATGCTCACACAGTTATTTGCACGACACCTATGCCTAAAATAGCAATTAAAAATTTTTTGTTTGTCTGTCTGTCTGTTTGTTCCGGGTAATCTTCAAAACAGCTGGACCGATTTCAAAAACTCTTTCACCAATGGAAAGCTATAATATCAGGGCGTAAAGTAGGCTATATTTTATCCTGGTATTCCCACGGGAACGGGAACTACGCGGGTAAAACGACTATAACCTATAACCGAAGCGAAGCGAAGGCGGATTGCTGATTGTAATTAATAAATTCAAATCACTAGCGGATCGTACAAAAAATTATCCTGTGTAGGAAGGATACCACAACACACTGAATAGGAGTTCGGTATTCCGACAACTCTACATCATCATTATTTCATAATTTTTCCGTTCATATGCGTCTCACCGTTGGGCTCGTGCCTTCTTCATAAGAAGAGGAAAATTTATTTCTATATCAAGCTGTTCAGACGTGTTGTTATAGGGTTTTATATTGAGTTTTCTTTCTCTTGCATACATTTGTTGTATGCATATTTAATCCCTTAGTCAGCTCTTACATCGTTATCACAGGGAAGATGCCTCTGCATATGTTTGTATTCATTCATTTTATGTTCTTCCGACTATCCAACTATCAAGCACGGGCTTCCGTTTTATGAAAGAAAAAATCTGCTACTATTGCATGCGACTACTACTGCGACCTAAGCGATAGATACACGGTTTTTTCACTATACAACTGCGAGGAACAATAATGTTAATTGTTAAGTTTTTTTTTTGAAATAATTAATTTATAATGATGATCTCACGTCAGATGTCTCACGTTCACCGTGTTAGTCCGCCCGTGATCATGAACGCTGTAAAGTGTTCGAAACGTTGGGCAATCAAAAGTCAAATAAAAACGTAAAAATAGTTTAATTTACAATGTGTAATACTCCCGTAAACATCAGAAATCATTAAGTAAAAGATAACTATCTTATTCAAAAGAATTTGCGATTGAATTAACAAATTGCTACAATTAAGACTTATTAGAAAATTCTTTGCAACTCTTGAGCGCAGAACAAAAAAGCTGAAGCCATTTTCAAAGAGATAAAAACTTTCCATTCTCTGGTACAAAGTTTAAGAAACATGATTCAAAGTAAATAGCCTGCACTACAATGTAAGAACAATAAATATTGAACTATAATAATAACACGGTTATTGGGGTTATACGACTTATTGAGCCAGATACTCGTCTTAATGTGAGGAAGAGGTAATAATACAATGTGTTATCGCCACTTACTTTACCGGGGAGTAGTAAAATTCGCTTGAGAGAACACCAGGATCACCCGTTGTCTTGTCCGTGGATATCGTAAAAGACAACTCAGAAAAAATATACAGAAACATTACACAACCTTATGTTAAACAGTTTGCAAGTCACCTGTGGGGTAGTATACTATACGGACCTTGTAGCAACTCGAGAAAATTTCCGTGCGTTCATGCGTTTCTGCCATACTTACTGTAACAATCAATCTTAACGCTCACATATAGGCCCCGTTAAGCTCTTCCGTATCCGTGGTGCCGTACTGCTGCGCTATCGTAGCTGTACACCTTTTTACTTATTGGCTGACTAGTCATTTTGTTTTCCTGTCTCCCGCTTTGCCTAGGGAAGTGGAATCTCTCTTTCCAACTCCTCCTCTTTAATCTTTTCTAATTAAATTTGTTGCGGGTCCCAAGACAATTAAAATCATATCCCGGGACTGCCTGAGGGTCAAACCTCGGTGTCATTTATGGAGACCATTGTGGATCCTGGCTTACAGGAGTTACAATGGTGGGAATGTGTGGTGGGATTAGACCCATTAAAAAAAAAAACAGAAACATCTATGCAAGAAAAGTAAAACTCAACACAAAACCCTATGCCAATACGTTTAACCAGCATGGTGTAGTAGTTCATCTTCTCTCCTATTGCGGCGGAGGCTCGAAATAAGCAGTGGGAGGTATGTGGAATGAGAAGATGATGATGTTCATTCTCTTGTAAAACTTATAACACTAAAAGCGAATGCTAACTCACTCAACCTGTCTGACCAGCATGGTATAGTAAGGTCAATTTTCCTCCTATTGTGGAGGAGGCTCGGGCCTAACAGTGGGACGTATATGAGCAGAAATGATGATGATGATGAATAATGGTTTGCGAGTGACTGGACCGGGTAATAGACCGTCACCCGCAGAGAGGCTGACCGCGTGAGGGTGACGTTGGCCACGGAAGTCAAGGAACTCGATACCTGTGGTCAGCCCATTAGTGAAGGAGGGGGGGGGGGGGGATTATACGGCGGGTTGTGTAGCCGTGCGTCGCCCTTGCGTCGCCTCGGATGGAGCGGACTGCGTGTGGGCTAACCATAGTCTGTCAAAAAAAGGTAGTAATGGTTTTATTTTGCGCGTAGTATAATTTTGTAGAAAAGTGACGTTTTTACGCTACTCATTAATATTTTATGATAACTAGGACAAAGTAATGGAATATAGTATACTATATTTTTAGTCCTTTATTATACGAATCGATATATTTTACTTATTGGAAATAATAAAGCACAACTTAAACTGTGTCACTATACCAATTTTAATTATTCTCTCTGCCTTAGTCATTTCGTGAATTAATTAAAAACAGTGGTTTTATTTCGTCGTTTCAGTTGTGATAAACTTTATACAGCTCGCAATCTTTTATTATGTTAAGTAGTTTATAGACGTTTATTTCTGGTATTTGATCTAGTATTTTATTTGAAGTTCTTTTATGAGCTATAAAAGAGTTTATTTTATAAGTATACCTAATAAAGACTTGATTTTCTGCCTTTTACGTCTAACTATTGGACAAAGGTTCCTTTTAAATAAATAAAATAAGCCTACTAACGGTGAACGGACGCTATAAACTGAGGATCACCAGAAGAATGTGCTGAAATACTCTCTCGGGCAACTACTGACACCTACTGATAACGTCAGTCTGTCAGCCAAATGCAGCGACTACGGGCATAGCCCTTGGAAAAACGTCTAGTCTATATTTAATAGTGATTAATAATGGATAGGCTGCAGGATGGATCCGAAATATTGGCAACCAGGAACTACATATAAATCTGAATAAGCTAAGTGATAAAGATACACCTGTTAAGTGTATCTCAGTGCTCTATTGCCTCGACATTAACAAGAGTGGATACTTCAAAGTAGGACAGGCTTGACAACAAAATCTAGTAAGGGAAATAGGGCAGTACATGAAACGATATTTTGCTGTGATAGGACCACACTATTGACAGTTGCCTATCTACAGCCGCGGGCTGATTCATCCGGGGTAGTACCACACTCTCGCAGAAAATCGACGTACGAATAGTAACAATTAGTTACTGCGCTTCATTCGGTGAAGTGAGAGAACCGGAAACCCAAATTTCGGAGGGTTTTAGTAATACCTTTAATATCACCGAATCTCATTGCACGCATTCAAACTCCCTTTACTTTCTTCGTGGTAGGCAGCGGCTAGGTCCATGAGCGGCAGCAACATTTACAATCAAGTGCACTGTTTGCTCGGTTGCCATTGTTAGCAATAATAAAAAAATTAAATATGCCGCCCGTTCCTTCGTTTACCCTTAAAGATTCGAGTGGATTGTGGCTGAATAATAATTGTAAAATAAATTTGCGGTACCTTGAAATGACGTTCAGTTGTTAAATATTTGTAAGAATGGGAGGAGTTACTAAAATTAATTATACTAAGGATAAGAGACAATGAATTGTATTTTTACTGCGTCACCACGCGGAAAGAGTAATAACAACAAAAGATTTAATAATTTCGACCAATAAAAAGGATATATTTAAAAAGCCTAATTCAAACTGAATACCATATTGAATATAAGGTAGTATTGACCAAGCATTCACATGCCATTAACATTTGAATATCGATAATCCTGAATGCCTATTTATTCGAAAAGCAACGACTTAGGTACGTTTACAGCTACGATAAAAAGGTCAGTCGTAAAATTCTGTCAGTACCATTTGCTGCTTTACAAGTCGTATACATAATGAGAATCGTTTTCGTTCGAAGACTTATATATAGATAATATACCATTGTATTTAAAATCACAATGTAGTGATGTAAAAAAATGTCATTTTGTCGCAATTGGTTCCATTTAAAAGTTACATATATTATGTATAGTAATTAGTGTGATAACGGAGTAAGAATACAATTCACCATACCCTAACTTACCCGCGGATGTCGTAAAAGACGACTAGGACTAGGATATAATATGCACATAATATCTATGCAAGAGAAGGAAAACTCGACAGAAAACCCTATACACGACGACATATACGACATCTATGGGCAAGTGGGCTTTGCCGTATAGTGACAGAGTAAGAATACAATTTACTACTCCCTATCTTACCCGTGGATGTCGAAAAAATGACTAAGGGATATAATATGCACATAACATCCGTGCAAGAGAAGAAAAATTCGAAATGAAAGCCTATACCAAGATGTCTGACCAGCATGGTACAGTAGGTCAAATTCCGCTCCATTGTGGAGGAGGCCCGAGCCCAACAGTAGGACGTACATATATAGGCTGCGACGATGATGATGATGATGATGATGAATTATCTATAGAAAACATAATAACATACAATAAACATAATATAAAAGGATAAGTGTATATCAAAAAAATCAAAACCAATATCAAAAAATTCCATAATTTAAATACCTTTGATACAAAATACAATAAATAAAAAAATTCCTCGAATAAAAAATGAAAAACTTTCATGATATTAAATTTTACTGGGACGTGGTCGCAGCCTTCTGCGAGGTAGTAGTCTAGCGGAAGGAGGCGGCGGATCGCCTGCGCGAGGAGCGCAGCCTGAGGCGATCCGCCGCCGGCGACTGGGGCAGCATAGGCGCGAATACCTGCGCCTCATGCCGCCCTAGCCGAGACCGCGGGTGACGTGACCGGGGAATTAGTCCGTTACCCGCCGAGAGGCCGACCGCGTGAGGCAAGACCGACGTCCTCCCCGAGGGGGCGACGTCGGTCTTTCCGCACGCGGTTGCTCCAGTGGTCGGCCTAACGACGAAGGCGACGTGCATCGTGGGTGGGTTGTGGGTGTGCGTGCTTACGCCCCTCT
The DNA here is from genome assembly GCA_032191425.1 of Lymantria dispar. NCBI lineage: Eukaryota > Metazoa > Arthropoda > Insecta > Lepidoptera > Erebidae > Lymantria > Lymantria dispar. Next base: position 26,381,992 of record CM063449.1, read on the forward strand.
GTCGCCCCGGACGGAGTGGTGCGAGGAGCGCGCCGACCTCAACCCACCGCAAAAAAATAAATATTAAATTTTGATTAGCAAACAAAATGAACATTAATAAATGTAAATAATATCTCCAGTATCAATTTAAGAACCCTTTTAACTCATCACTGATTTTATTTTAATGAATCAGAGCAAGGAAATTATAATTGAAATTAATTTCGAAGAACACTGATACTTATTTCAATTTGCTATAATTAGTTTCGATATGTATATATTTCATTTCACAAATTAAATATTACTTATAAAATTATTACTTCTATGATTCGTTAGTTATTTTTTTTATTGGGACTAATCCCACCATACATTCCCACCATTGTAACTTCTGTCAGCCAGGATCCACAATGGTCTCCATAGATCACACCGAGGTTTGACCCTCAGACAGTCTCGGGAAATTATTTTAATTGTCTTGGGACCTGCAACAAATTTAATAAGAAAGAGTTAAAACGGAGGAGTTGAAAGAGATTGATTCCTCTTACTTTCTACGCAATGCGGGAGACATGAAGCAAAATTGACTAGTTAGTCAATAAATTAGAAGACGTGCAGTTACGATAAGCGCAGCCGCACAGCACCAGTGATATAGGAGAACAAAAGGGCACTATATGTGAGCCTTAAGATTTATTGCTATAGTAGGAATGGTAAACACACAGAAATTTTCTCGAGTTGCTACAATGTCCGTATAGTATACTACTCCAGAGGTCACTTGCAAATTGTCGCAAGTTGTTTAACATATTCGTTAGTTATAGAAAACGTATTAAAAGTAGGGATAGTTTGCCATAAGGGATAGATATAAAGGAATAAACTACTTATTCTGATGCATCAAGTTTGAATATCTCTTCACCCGAACCGACGGATTTAATCGCATATAATGACAAGTACTAACTTAGTCTGAGTTGGTGAAGTACTTTTCTAAGCCCGAGGCACGGTTCTCCTTGAAAAAGTAAAAGACGCCATATTGCATTATACATATAAAACAGAAATTTAATATATATTTTTTTTATAAAACATAAAAGCCATTTTGCATAAAAGGATAACCCAGTTAGAAGAAAATTGGAAAGCTCTTTATAGATAATTTATATATTTCTTTATTAGATCATCTCAAATTGATATTTTAAGAACGTTATTAAAAAAAAATACATTATGTTGACATTGCAAGTTCACCTAGGAGCCTATAATTGAGATAATATTTTTTTCTACATACATTGAACAGATACGAGAAATACAGTCATTCAACTCTGTAAAACTATACGTTGCGAATAATTCTTTATATATAATTAACAGTTATTTTTAGGTTCGCTATGAAATAAGTTTTCATAAAATAATAGTACAGTTATAACTACAGTAATAAATAAATCAAACGATGAAAATATAAATGAACAACTTAATTTGTTCGAATAATGTAATATGAAGTTTGAAACTATTGCAAGTTGATTATTAATTGTACATAAATGTCTAAATAATCGATAAAAGGCTCCACTTATTAAGCTATCGACGCACAATATTAGACACGACTTTCCTACAAGGATACTGGAGTGGTGGAAATACTGGAAATTTTAACCCGTCACCACACGGTGAATATATTATAGATCTGTAAACTACACATTCTTACTAATATTATAAATGCGAAAGTAAGTTTGTGTGTTACGCGTTTACGCTTAAACCACTGAACCGATTTCAAAAATTCTTTCACGAATGGAAAGCTATAATATGAGGGAGTAACATAAGCTATATTTTATCCCAGTATTTCCACGGGCACGGTAACTAAGTGGGTAAGGCGACTGAAACCGAAGCGAAGCGAGGGTGGATTGCTAGTCCTATATATCTTTATCTAGTTTTTATATATCTGTAAACTACACATACTGCTTTAGTCAACTTACACTACAAATTTTATTCTTCTCAATTTATAAGAGGTGATATAACGCGGTTATAGCTATTAGTAGTAAAATATTTTATTATTAAATTATTATATAAATAAAAAAATATAAAGTGCAATATGATGAATTAGTCCTGTAAATTAAATATTTCTCATTCAGACTGTCAGCGTCTATTGTTGGATGTCGTCCTCTCCATTAATGGGGTACTAATGCCATAATCGTTACCCTTTGCTTGTTGAAGACCTCAGTGAGGTGTTAAACATTTTCCAGGAGCTGCTACCCACTGTTCTATTGAGACCCTTAGCCAATTTTTACAATTAACATGGGCAAATATAGCTGGCGTTTTACTAGTACTAAACTCATATGTATATGAATCGTGTGAATATAAAAAATGCACATAATTTATGCAATCCAAATCAATTATTTTATTCACCATGACTATATATTATCAGCAGGGTATCCCAACTAGTGGGTTTACGAATGAACATGGACAAGACGAAAGTCATGTCAAATGCCCATATCATTCCTGTACCGGTCCTAGTTGGCAATGTGATTCTTGAAGTTGTCCATCACTATGTTTACCTAGGACAAACAGTCCAGTTAGGTAGATCCAATTTCGAGAAAAAGATCAGCCGACGAAACCAACTCGGTTGGGCAGCGTTCGGGAAACTTAAGAGGATCTTCTCGTCCAACATACCTCAGTGTCTGAAAACACAGGTCTTTGACCAGTATGTGTTACCAGTGATGACTTACGGCACGGAAACGTGGTCCCTAAATGTAGGCCTCATATCAAGGCTCAAAGTCGCTCAGCGTGCTATGGAGCGAGCTATGCTCGGGATTTCTCTGCGAGATAGAATCCGGAATACGGAAATCCGCAGAAGAACGGGTGTAACCGACATAGCACGAAGAATTAGCACACTGAAGTGGCAATGGGCAGGCCACATCGCTCGACGAACCGACAACCGCTGGGCAAGAAAGGTTCTCGAGTGGCGACCACGTATCGAACGACGCAGTGTAGGACGCCCCCCCACTAGGTGGACCGATGACCTAGTGAAAGTTGCTGGGCGTCGTTGGATGCAGGCGGCACAGGACCGCTCATTGTGGCGCAACATGAGGGAGGCCTACGTCCAGCATTGGACGGCGATAGGCTGAAATGATGATGATGATATATTATCACAAAGTATTCAAAAATAGATAGGCTAGAATAGAGATCTTACAAAATGTTTGAAATAAACTTTATATTTTCAAATATATACAGACAGCCTCAAATCTGTTTCATAAAAGAGTACGTAAAGGCATAGTAATCTATAGCCCTTACGTACTTTTACCACGTATCACGGTTGTGACATGTCTTCTTCACTTCAAGCATGCCTGTCATAGATTTCATGAACGTTCTACTGTTACAGGTATTCTTTATCTGACCTATCGCCTATTCATCGACAATTTGATTCTAAAAAGTCTCACAAGACCTTCCTTTTATGACAATACCACGTCTACTTTATGTATTTCATTTATTAAAACAGCAAAATATTTTTAATACAGAGTAATAAATTATGTCACAGACTAAGCTAATTTATGGCGTGGCGAGGCAAATTGAAGTCGTTTCCTCTAAGGAATGATTCAGAGCTTGTTTTGAAGAAACATGGACCAATATTGGCAATTTCCTGACCAACCTTAATGGATGCTTCACCGCAAGGTGTGCAATATCCGTTCGGACCTATTTTGCAACGTGTTTTATCATTATTATTAGCAGTAATGTGACTTGTTATTATGGATAGTGCTCCCTTATTTCCGTTAGGAAATTAAACACGTTTGGACATTTTTAAGACGAAAGAAAGCATTGTTTTATAAATAAACAAAGATTTTTTAATTAATAATTTATCTACTGACTACAGCATAGACAATATGAATACTTATGCTTCTTAGCAGTGTATTTATGTAGATTTGTATTTATGCATGCTCCGTGCATACGTAGCGCTTAAACTATTAATTCATTTTTAGTTTCTAAACGATGCCTTTAGCCATTGGTTACTATAATAATGTATATTAATATGTAGGTAGGCTTAACTCGTGATTATCATCTTAGGTTATGTATGTTCCATCAACTGCGAGCCTCCTCCATAGGATACACCATTTATACCATACTGGTGTTAGTATAGGATGATATTTCCACTTTTTAGTTGTCTCTTAGGACATCCACGTTAGGAGTGGGAGATATATGAGTCAACATGATGATTTTTTATTATCGTCTAGGAACATGATTTTTGACACTCCTTTCTTTAATTATAGTTTTTTCGTAATCAAATTACAATTTTAAATGTATTTTTTATTTTCAATAATATTTCAATATTATTTAGATAATTTTCAATATTATTTAGAAAATTTTCAATATTATTTAGAAAATTAACATTTAAATAAACAGAACGTCGCTTTTCGTAGCAGCATCTTTACTGCGATGTAGTGTACCATACATTACTTGTGCACTGTAGTTAACTCACTGATTAAAGTAACGAGCGACATTTTATATTCAACGACCCGTGAAATTAATTAAATGAAATGCAAAGGATTGCTCTGAAAAACCTGCAGCGTGATAATTTCATGTTGTGAATGCTGCTATATACTTTCTAGGACAAGTTAGGGTATCTACTTAATTAAGGATTCCACTAGGGACTTATAGAACTGTTCACGAATGAGGACATTATTGCTTTTGTAGTTTTTAATCTTGCTGCACATAAAAACTTGTTTACAGCTATATTAATTAGCAGCTTTTTAAAATCAACTATTTACGTTTTAGTGACGTGTACGGATAGGGTGTACTATTTAATGAGAACGCAATTTATCTATTTTACTATACTTTCCAGATAGATTGTCATGAGACTTAATATCGAGCTTTTCCTTATTGTAGTGATGTTATCTAATTATTATCATCATTTATCATCGTCATTCAGCCTATCGCTGTGTACTATTGGACTTAGGCCTCCCTCATATTTCGCCACAAAGTGTGGCTCTGTGCCACCTGCATCCAATGACGCCCAACCACTTTCACCAGGTCGTCGGTCCACTTAGTGGGACGTTCTACACTGCCTCTTCCGAGGCGTAGTCGCCACTCAAGAATCTTTGTAGCCTAGTATTTGTCCATTCGTCGAGCGACGTGGCCTGCTTATTGCCACGTCAGCGTGCTAAGTTTTCGTATTATGTCAGTTACACCCCGTTCTTCTAAGGATTTCAATATTTCGGCTTTTATCTCGCAGAGAATTCCCGAGCATAGCCCGCTCTATAGCTCGCTGAAAGACGTTTCCGTGTCGTAAGTCACTACTGGTAACAGACACCAGTAGCAGAACTGTGTTTTCAGATTATGTACCTGATTATATTCCGTTGTAATTTCATAACATATGCCTTGTAAAGAAGGTGTAGTAGTGACGGTTCATTGCCACACAAATAGTAGGTATTATAATAAAAGAACACAGTTTCCATTTTTGAATGTTTTCCAATCAGCCTACTTTAACGATGTAGGAATTTATTTCAGGTAGATTCATACAATTAATAGATACAAGTTCAATATAGATTCAGGCAAATCAAACTCATGGCATCCGATGCCATATCATTGGTTATACTTTTGTCATACTTTTGCCATAGGTTATACTTTTGTCAATACACTAACTAAGCAGTGACAGAAAAGAAATAATGATAAATATGTACCTAGTCAATTAATTAATTCTTCATCCATTCATTCACTGTTGGACATAGGTCTTATTAAGGGGAATAATGACACAACATCACTCGTGATAGGCTGGTTAATACTCATAACGAAGCGACAAATTACTGCAGTCCAATCTGCTGATTTTTCATCTGATATTTACGACTGCTAGGGATAAGTAAGAGATAATAACGTAATACATTCTAAACTCATCATTAAAAAGTCATCATCATCATTATTAAACTATTATCCCATTTAAGGGAGCTTATTATACTATTATCCCATTTAAGGGAGGGAGGATTTAAGAAGCAATATCTTTTATCGTAGATACTGCAAAAAAATGGGAATGGTTTTATGATCGGCCGCCTTCCTGACGTCTAACCACCTTGGGCATATATAACTGTTAACTAGACGGTAACAGATGGAGTTAGTCCAGCACCCTTCAAGAAGGAAGAAAACTAAATTCCAATTTAATATTCATTAAGGGGACTGTTGCTTTTAAAAAGTTATTGAAGCTGGTATAGTTTGTTAAAATCATCTTGTAAAAAACCTCGGCATTTTATCGTTTTTTCTTTAGTGACGACAGTTGTTTATTTTTTCTCATTGTTATCAACTTATTATGCCCCTACGCCTAACTCTTTCCAAATTTACAAAACACACAAAAGCTTCTTTGGGATCCTCCTTTCCAACACGTACACCTTAAAAACGACCACAATACAATGCGGTACAAAGCTATTTAATATTCTACTATTGTATCACGTACAATAATGTAACTTAAAACTCTCTCGGGTATAGTATTATGTTTATTTTTCACAAATAATATCAATGAATATACGATCTAATAAATAACAGAATATTATTTTTCTTATTAATTCTATTGAAGCATTGAGAAGTTTTTTTTGAACACCACCCATTAATTATGAATAAGATGTGTTTACAATATTCGTGTGAAGACGGAGTAAAAAAACAATTCATCACTCCTTTTCTTGCCTGTGGGTTGTAATATGTATATAGCATCTATGCAAGAGAAGAACAAATCAAAATAAAACCCCATGTCAACCCGCCTGACCAGCGTGGTATGTTAGGTCAATATCCCTCTTATTATGGAAGAAATTCGAGGTCAGTAGTATGGGAGCCGAAATTAACTTTACATTCATTTGTATATCACCAAAAGAATTGTCCTGCGTAGGGATCGGACAAATGAGTCACTTTATCGAAAATTCTGTCACCTTTGTTAGGCAACAGCAGTAGTAATTAACACAAAATAAACCAGGATATTATACCAAATGTACATAAACTACATATATTCGATCGTAGCTCGCAAATACAGACATTGTTTTCAATTGCAAATAAAGTTTAACTCGAGTGATTGAACACCGGTTTCGATGCTGTCAGCTATTTTTAAATGCCACAGTTTTCAATCATATCAATTGTGTCTGTTTCGAATAGTTTATTTTGAAAGCTTTTATACTTATTTAACTTAATGATTTCTGATATTTACGAGTATAACACATTTGAAATGAGGCTATTTTTACGGCTTTTATTGGGTTTGTATTTGATTTTTGATTTGAATCTACAATAATATTTTAAGATAAGTTCATAAAACAAAAACTTTTACAAAGATAAACCCTTTAAAAATCAATAATAATTTAGTATGAAGCCCTCTGTGTTTTTCAGCAGGATCTTTCTTAGTGTGGCCACGTCTCGATCCGATGGTAGTAAATTAGATTTGTTAGGTTTAAATTAATAAATTGTTATAATATAATGATTGCCATAAATTTATTCTTTAATAATTGGTTACTGAACAAAAATCATTTTCTTTTTTAGTGCAGGTATTCGCGCCTACGTCGCCCCAGTCGCCGGCGGCGGATCGCCTCATCGAGGCTGCGCTCCTCGCGCAGGCGATCTGCCGCCTCAAATCTCTCATGCTAAGCATTCCATGTAGTTTCTATGCTCATAAAGGATAATATATTGCACGATTAAAAGCAGATGTTTTGAGACTGCATGCAATTTGTTTTCATTATTAATATATTGGTAAAGTTCTACGTGATACAAAGTTTTATTTCTTACTGCAAGATCATATTTCACGAAAAAATATAAATTAGGGATACTACTGTAACGTATGTGGTGATGGATCACGATTTCAACGTGCTCTTTACTTTGGGTGACATTTGCGAGAAGCAGCTAAGGGAAATGGGAAGGAGCGTTCTTCGAGGCAACGTATGATTTCCGCGGAACTTTCAATAATAATTCGAATCGAATATATTTGAATTATATGTGAAAAACGCTTTTCTAGGTATTTATTTGTGACTTACGTTAAGAATTACGAAAATACGATCACAAGACAGAAGTGAAAACTTGATCAAAGTACCGTAGGTAGGCGTAATTTGGAATAACAATTTTTTGGAGTGAATATGCCGTTATAGATGGGCAGTGAATTCATGTACTTACTTGAATTCACTCCTATAATAACTTTATTGACATGGTCGCGTGCATGTGTATTAACGTTAACACCACATTATTGCTATGTCAATGTCACTATTTCTGTACAAATAGACGTCTAAACCCATTGAACGTAAAAAATTAATGTATTAATTTTAATTTCAGATCAAATAATTAATTTGGATATCCACAAATGTTTTCGGCTTTTAAAATATTTTAAAATTTCGGTGTGGTGACGGAGTAAGAATATAATTCATCACTACCTAGCTTCCCCTGGGATGTCGAAAAGAGAACTAAGCGATGTAAAAAGCATATAACATATGTGCAAGAGAAGTAAAACTCGAAATAAAACCTTACTCCAATACGTCTGACTAGCGTGGGATAGTAGGTCATTTCCCCTTCCATTATGGAGGAGGACTGAACCCAATAGTGGGACTTATATAGGCTGAGATTTTAAATAAAACTACTTTACGGATTTTATCACGTTTGTAATTGATTTTTGATTACCCGACTTTTCGAACACTTTACAGCGTTCATGGTCACGGGTGGACTAAGATGTCTCACGTCCAACAACTCATCGTTACTGCAGAAAATTTATAATTATCTACCCGATACAGAAATTAGTTATTAAATATTGACCCACATTTTTATACAAAATTTATTATTATTGTAAGAAGAAAATGATCCTATATGAAAAAATTATATTGTTTATGGTTAGTAATAATTAAACATTAAAATTAATAGTAATTATATTTCAAAAACTAACTAATAATCTAGTATACTACCACCGGATCGGAACACGGTCACACTGAGAAAGATCCGGCAAGAAAACTCAGGTGACATGATGCTAAATTAATATTAATTTTGAAGGCGGCTTACTTTATGTTACTAAAAGGTTTTGATTTATAAAAATTATCTTTAGTTATTATTGTGGGTCAAATCTATACAATATGAGCTCACAGTGTCTTGCAGTCTTGTGGTGGTCTTTTTGGATTTGTTTTTAATAATGTTTATAACAGGCTGAGATGATGATGATTATCCAAAATAACAAATAGTTCTAAATTTTCACTTTTGTCATTACTGCCTTGTATTTTATTTTCTATATTCATAAATTTATAATGCATTAAACTGTCATAATGCATACGTTAACTTGGTAAATTTTGCTTTAACTCTTATCATCATTTGTATTATGCTCTAAAATCATCATCATCATCTCAACCCACATCAGTCCCACTGTTGGGCTCAGGCCTCTTCCACAATTAAAGAAAAATTGACCTACTATACCGCGCTGTTCAAACGTGTTGGCATAGGGTTTTATGTCGAGTTCTCCTGCTCTTAGATTGATGTTATCTGCATATATCCCATAGACGGCTTTTACGATATCTACGGGCAAGAGAGGAAGTGGTGAATTTTATTCTTACTCCGTCACCACATGGACAGCTAACACAAATGCTCTTAATACTTACTGCTCTTTAAATGCTTCTATCTAAGTCTGTGCTCTGAAAATCTAAGCTGAAATATAGATTGCAGCTTAAATTCATAAATACATCCTTACTTAATATTATAAATACGAAAGTAAGTCGGTTTGTTTGTTTGTTACGCTTTCACGCTTTGGCCAAACAAAGATATCCATAAGAACTCGGATCAAAGAACACATAGCCGATGTGAAGCATCATGGCTGGGTATTGCCATCAAGCTGAGATCCTGTAGTAAACATAATTAAAAATAAAAACAAAAAGACCACTACAAGACTACAAGACACCGTGAGCACTTATTGTATAGATTTGACCCACACTAGTAATGGTTGAAGATTATATTATAAATCCAAAACCTTTTTAGTAAGATAAAGTAACCCACCTTTTAAAATTAATAATAATGTAGTATCATGTCCTCTTAAGTTTTCTTGCCGGATCTTTCTCAGTGAGGCTGCGTTCCGATCCGGTGGTAGTATATTAGATTTATTAGGTTTAAATTAATAAACAGTCATAATAGATACTACAAATTTAATGTTTAATAATTACTAACCATAAAGAATATAATTTTCTCATATAGAATCATTTTCTTCTTGTACTGGCAATAAATTTGTAACAAAATGTGGGTCAAAATGGAATAACTAATTTCTATAGCGGGTAGATAATTATAAATATCTGCAATAACGATGACTTGTTGGATGTCAGATATCTTAGTCCGCCCGTGACCATGAATGTTGTAAAGTGTTCGAAATGTTGGGCAATCAAAAAGCAAATACAAACGCGATAAAATCCGTAAAGTAGTTTTATTAAAACATAGGTTATATTTTATCCCGGTATTCTCATGGGAACGGGAACTACGTGGGTAAGGCGACTGAAATCGAAGCGAAGCTAGGGCGGGATGCTAGTGGGAAATAAAAATATATACCAAAATATCGTAATATAAACAGAATTCAATTCCTACCGTTCATGTTATTCTAGTATGTTTGAATTCAATTACTTACAAGATCTTGGTTGTGTGTAACACAGTTCCAATTAACACGAGTGAATTACTCAGGGTCCGGTAGGCCGGTGTTTATAGTATTCTTAGTGGTAAATATATGTTAAAATAACACCTACACGAAAAAGTTACGATCTGTAAGAATGTGCTGTTAAATATATTATCTACAAAAACGTATGTATTCTTTTAATTAAAATTTAAAATAATTTGAGATAACAATTAATAAATAATAATGAGCATTTTTTCGTGTGGTGACGGAGTAAGAATTCGGAGTAATTCACCATCCCCTTTCTTGCCCATGGGTGTCGTAAAAGACGACTAAGGGATATAATATGCATATAACATCGATGCTCGATCGAAGGCAAACTCGAAATAAAACCCTATACACACACGTCTGACCAGAGCGTAGTATAGTAAGTCAATTTCCCTCGCTCGAGCCCAACAGTGGGACGCATATGAGCTGTGATAATAATGATTGCTGATGCTTATGCGAGTGTTATAGATTATAAATTTTTTTTTCTTGTTTGCGCTTGAATTGATTGTTTGTGAATCTAAACAATTCGCGAATCGCCTTGAACACACACAAAAAATTACATCAACATGGGTCCAGCCGTTTAGGAGGAGTTTAGTGACATACACACGTATATAAGAAATTTATATAAAACGATATTAAGATATGATTAAAGTAATATAGCACAACAGGGACTTCGGTATAAAAGTATGACATAATTATTAATATACAGTTTTTGTGGTAAGAGCACACTATGGACAGTCATTCGTCTACAGCCGCGGGCCGTTCCGTCTGGAATATGACCACACTGTCGCAACAAATCGACGCCTGAGTAGTAGCAATTAGTTACTGCTCTTAGTTCAGTGAGCGAGAGAGCCGGCAGCCCAATTTTCTAAGGGTATTTGCATGTGGCGGGTTATAGTGATATCTATAGTATTACAGAATTTCTTTACACGCATTCATACTCCTTTCACTATAAGCAGCGGCCTAGCAAATATTCATGAACGACAATATCCATTACCATTAACCGTGCTGTTTGCTCATTTGCCACCAACAGTAGTAATAAAAGAAGCTATAACTATTGTAAAAAATGTATAATAATAAGTAATCACTTATCAACTTTCCATTGTAGAAGAAATTAGTAACCCTATCAGATATCATCTATGCGTTTACTCCCTTTCTATTCATGTCACGCTTCACGCAATCTATTCATGTTTCTTTTGGCTTTTCCTTACCCCTAAAGCCTTCGACACTCATGCTTAAAACTTTCCTCACAATATTACATTCATCCCGCCTCATATCCATACCAGGTCAGGCGTTACTCTTTAACTTATCTTTGTAATTTTATACATTGTCTATATTAATGAGAACGTATAAAAAATAATTATTATTCATACACTCTCACTGTTCTTAACAAGGTCTCTTAACGTTGGAAATAAAAGTAGGCTGCATACTGACGCATTAACTTGGTATAGGGTTTTATTTTGAGTTCCTGTTATGATAGTGGAATTATCCGCTCAGAATTAGCTCGCTGAAGTGGCAGTGGGCAGGCCACATCGCTCCACGTACTGAAAACCGCTAGGAAAGAAAGATCCTCAAGTGGCGAATACGTATCAGACAACGCAGTGTAGGACGCAACCAAATCCACAGACGACCTACTAAAAGTTATTGGGCGTCGGTTGTAGCCGGCATAGAACCGCATTTTATGGCGAAACATGAGGGACGCCTACGAACAGTAGGACGAATGTCAAAAGGCTGAATGATGATATGATATCTCTTAGAAAACCTGCAGAGGAGAAAATGAGATAGCGATGTTACATTCTCTCTACATCATACAGGGCCTACTGTCTTTTAGCGGATACTATCGCTAAATTAAAAAAAAAAACTTGAAAGTCATAATACTCATTTTTTAAATCGACACAGTATTTCAACATCTCAGTCAATACTTCAGAATCGAGATAGTATATATTTAGCACTCTAATGAAAGCCTCTTACGTAAAGTTAATATAAATAATAATTTGTTCATTAATAACGTTATTTTACTTTAGACGCTTTAGTGTCAGTGTGTCTAGATAAAGAGACGTATTTTATTTCATAGGACATACCCGTACATTGCTTGTGTTCTGACGCTACGTAATTTACTTACTGACTTATGTTAATAGTGACGTTATTCGCTCAAAGACCCGTGAAATTAATTCAACAATATGCAAAGGATTATTATTGCAGAGCTGCAGTATTTTACGTGTCTGTAGTTCTGTGTTTGTCTGTTCTATTATCAACTAATTGTTTTTATTATCGAATATAAAGATTCATATAATTATACTATACTACATTGATTCTCTTATATAATTTTTATAGTCCTGTAATTTTTATACCCGCAGAAGTAACCAGAGGTATATTAAATTTACGATCATGATGACGATTTTAAATCATTGATTATTTTGGCTAATTGGGGGTTGGTTTCTCCGGAGACCATTCTGATTGCAGCATCAAGTCGAAGTTATCAATTAATTGTCATTTGACAATTATATTGGCACGTGTGTAGCACTTAATCGAAAAATCATACGTTATCATATATATAATTTTGGAGCTGATACTCTCACACTGCTGGACCGATATTAACCAAACCTGGCTTTCAAATGAAAAAACCCGCATCGAAATCGGTCCATCCGTTTGAGAGTTATGATGCTACAGACAGACACACACACACGCACGCGCACGCGCACGCACACGCACACGCACACGCACACGCACACACACACACACACACACACACAGACAGACAGACATGTTGGGGTTAAAAATGCATTTGTAAATGAAAATATGATTACAATATGCAAGAATTGAATCCAGGTCTTTTGATAATTTGACTGTTTTTAACATATGTATCTGGTATGTAAATCCTAAAAGCCCACCACAGGACTGCAAGACACTGTGAGCGCTTATTATATAGATTTGACCCACAATAATGATTGTTAAAGATAATTTTATGACCTAAAACCTCTTGGTAACATAAAGTAAGCCGCCTTCAAAATTAATATTAATTTAGCATCATGTCACCTGAGTTTACTTGCCGGATCTTTCTCAGTGTGGCCGTGTTTCGATCCGGTGGTAGTATACTAGATTATTAGGTTTTTTAAATATAATTACTATTAATTTTAATGTTAAATAATAACTAACCATAAACAATATATTTTTTTCATATAGAATCATTTTCTTCTTACACTGGCAATAAATTTGCATCAAAATGTGGGTTAATATTTAATAACTAATTTCTGTATCGGGTAGATAATTATAAATTTTCTGACGTTGACTCATTGGACGCGAGACATCTTAGTCCGCCCGTGACCATGAACGCTGCAAAGTGTTCGAAACGTCGGGCAATCAAAAATTAAATACAAACGCGTAGTTTTATTTAGAAGATATTTAGGATATGCATTAATAAAAAATTAAAAAAGATGAAATAATGAAAAAAATATCAATTATTAAAAAACAGGATAATAATAACACCGTGACTCGATCTCACGCTATTTGAATGCGACTGGACAACTTCCCAGCTGAGCTATTGTCACTCTTGACGGTGATGGCTAAATTTAAATTCCTATTCCAATGACATTTTATGTCATTGCATTGATTAGCTAAAACATTGACAAAACAACATTTTCTATAAATAAAACCTAGCTAAGTCATTTTTTTAGCCCCGAAACATTTAGTATGCAAAATTTCATGAAAATCGTCGGAGCGGTTTCCAAGATTCAGATTATATGTATATACAAGAATTGCCCGCTTAAAGAATATAACTTTTATCTTAATATATATAAATCTCCTGTCACGATGTTTGTCCGCGATGGACTCCTAAACTACTTAACCGATTTTAATCAAATGTGCACACCGTGTGCAGTTTGCTCCAACTTGAAACATAGGATAGCTTAGATCTTTAATTATAGTCGCAATTTTATTTTATTACAAATTATTTGTCTATAATTAATTGACAGTCACAATTATCTGTTAACTCCAAAAGATTCTAACAGATGGCGATATCTGTTGACTGGATTTAAGTAATTTAAGTAATTTGTGTGTGCTCAATGAGATTCGAGAATGGTTTAGATTCACAATTGGACCCGGTAGGTGGCGCTTTATTTGAATAGAACTACGTCTGTTGGGTCAGCTAGTTAGTTTATATTTCAAGATTATTGCGCCAGTGACGGAAAAGTTAGGGAGTGAACGGCTGACATGGTATGAACATGTGATGAGGCGATTGCGCGATTAAAGATACAAGCTTTATGCGTTATTTATAGCTTTTTATGTCGAGTTTTCCTTCTTTTGCATAGATATTACCTGCCGTAAGAGTCAACGAAAGGTTATATTATATAAGTAGTAGTTAAGTGGTAAGTAAGTAATAATAAAATGAGTTGTTTCTTAGGACACCCACGGGGAATAGTGCGGGATTATGAATTGTATTCTTACCCGTCATCACACGGCTGTTGTTATATATTGTTTAAAATATTGTTCTATGCATCGTAATGCACAACCTATGTGAGTTTTAGCTACAAATATTTCTATTATTGAATTTAGTCCAAGACATAAGGGATTCTATTTTTTGTAATATTCATAGAATTCATGTAAGGTACAAAATTTGCGATAACTCCGACTTCATTACTAAATTTCGGAATGATGATAACGATTTGTTTTGAAATAAGTACCTAACAGAAAACGCATTCTTACATTAATTTGCATATCTATCTATCGTCACGCACAATAAATTCATAAAAATCTTTTCAAACAAATTTTAATTTATCCTTAAAATGGGGGTCATCTTAAGGATAAACGAAAATTTGTTTGAAAAGATTTTGATCGTTGTTATTAAATCCAACCGTTTAAAAGATATTCATACAAATCGAAGTGTTCTTGCCGTTTACGCGAGTATTATATTTTTAACTACTATTTTTACGGATTTTATGGCGTATATTGGAATTTATAAATGAAACATACGCGACAAAATTCGTAAAAAGAGTTTTATTTCTAAACGATGAATTTCTTTAATAAGTATTTGATGAGAAACTGTTTTATTAATAAAAAAAATAAAATTGGTTGCCTGTAAAGTCGGTATACGGGCGAAAGTTTTACGTGACAACGACTTTGAGTGGTAAAATAATTTTAATGTGAATATTCATTCGTATAGTAGGAAGAAGAATGAAATAATAGTAACAATTTAAAACATTTATTTATACAAAGAATTATATTTAAAACATTAATTTATACAAAGAATCTCGCACTGAATTTCATATTAACAAAATTTTATTTTTACCTTTACACATACACTCGGGCATGGTTAGCCCGCCTAAGAGCGAGAGAGACAGACATAAAAAGTGAAAGGGACGCGTGCCTCTCACTCGCTCTCATTGTGAGCGCATAACGTGAGCGGAGCGTAACGCAGTTTCTTGAAGTGTCACCCGGCAAACCAATTTATAAGACGTTGTCACGTCAAAAGGATTAACAATATCTTCTAATGTGGATGCTCTTGAATATTTAAAAACTGGAGAAAGAACTAAAGAAATAAGAATAGTAAATATTGTTACATTTTTACAACTATTTTCGTGGAGTCATATAATGGTGGAATAGAAAGGTGAAATTTAACATATAGAAAATATTAAATAAGATATTAATACGTGTGAGGTTTTTTAACAAAACAAAGTTATGTGATATATGTGTTATGTTCATTCATTATCTCTAATATTTACGCGAGAAACACATTTGAAATAAAATCATTATTTCAGATTTTATGGGTTTTTTATTAGATTTTTTGATATCACTTTTCAGCGTTCATGGTCACGGGCAGACTACGTTATCTCAAGTCCAACAAATCATCCTTATTATAGAGATTTATATCTACTCGCTAAAGAATTAGTTATATAGGTCATTTTAGTTGGCTACTACAAAAAGAAAACGATTATATATGAAATAATTATAACGTTTTTGTCAATATTTATTAAACATTAAATTTATGCTGATTATTCATTATTTTAAATCTAACAGAGCTAATCTACTTCCGATGTTTGGAAGGCGGATTATCTCCATATGTGAAAATTCCAAATAACTATGTAGTAATTAACTAGTAGATGGCGCTGCAGTCCCCCGGCTAAATGTGAATATTTGGCTCAGGGAAGGAGGCAATTAATATTGCTTTCTGACATTATTCGCATTAATTTAACTTAACAATGCGGAGTTAACGTTTTGCGTGACTAAATATAGGGTGTACACCTACTAAGGGTATATACAAACTAAGAAAAAAAATAATAAAGTTTTTTAAAATTATTTAAAAATAACGAATGGTGATTCAACATTATTAATCTGCTCTCATAAGGTTTCCCTTCCAAGAATGAAAACTGCCTTTAATTATTATTAATAAAATTATTTTTACGGATTTTGATTTTTGATTGTTTTCTAGCACTTTTCATGGTCATGGGCACATTGTTCGCCTGTGGACTCTAGTCTCTAATCAAATACAAACACGATAAAGTTCGTAAAAATAATGCCGTTAGGTATTAAACACTTGCTTAATTAGAAACTTGACATGATTCTACATAATTAATAGTTTTGAATCAAAAAGCGAATAAGCCTGGTAATGTAAATTATATATATTAACGTCCACAGGATAATATTAAAATTTTTATCTGGTTCATCTCTACAAAGTTCAGTAGTTCTCATATTCTAAGAACCAGCTAACGAGCATATTGCTCGTTATTCGATATTTCAAATTATTATAGGTACTTTCATGTTACCGCCTTATTCACTGAATCGTAACGAATGTGTAGTTTGCTATATACTTGTATAACAACCTCTCTGGTATTTTTTTTACCATATTCTCTAGAGTTTTATTCCTTAAATTAAACTTATTAAATATTGTTGTTTAAGTCGTATACCGTAGTAGTAACATTTTTTAAGACTTGATGGATACTCTAGTACTTAACTCGTGATTAAAAGATTAAAAAAGTTAAGTTTCTGTCTGCCGGTTCTTCTCAGCTTGGAGCCAGGTTTCGATCCGGTGGTAGATTATAGAAGTGTTTCAAACGAGGTATAAATTTGACAATATGTAAGTGCCTTAAGGGGCTTATGTAGAATAAATGATTTGATTTGATAACAATTATTTCTAGATGAAAAATTAATGAATGGAATAGAGTTCACTATACTTGGTGCGAGAGATCGGTGCGTATCATTTATGCAGTATCATTAATTATGGTATAATATATATTCATAAAAATATATTTGGTTTATTTTTTTTACAGTTCTTTTTTTTAAGAGAACACAACTATCAATAGTAGTGAACTGGATTCAGTCAAATCTCTTGACACTTCGTCTCAGCTTATACACGTATCATTGCTGGGCCCTCCTCCTAATAGAAGGACAATTGACCTACTTACACCATGCTGACCAGACATATTTGTGTAGGGTGTTATTGACAGATTTCCTTCTTCTTATACGCTTCTTGCATATACGTTACATGCATATTTAATCCTTTAGTCGTCTTTTACGACATTCATGGGCAAGATAGGGCGGTGAATTGTATTCTTATTCCGTCACCACACTTAGTTGACACTTAATTTCTCTAAAACCTGTTACATTCCTTTTAGTATTAGATGCAATAAGAAGCCACCGCAAAATTTTACAACAACTGCACACTGATGCCTTAGTTTATTGAAGTTAATAAAATAAAATACCTTAGAATTCAAATAGATGAAGAGTTAACATACAATAAGGAAGTACATTCAATGGCTTCCCATACAATGCGAATGATGTATATCTTTAAGTCCTTAAGATATTCAACCGACTTTGATATCTTGAGAATGGTGTATTACGCTCTATGTCATTCGGTTTTAGGTTACTGCGTTACCGTATTGGATGGCGCAACTAAAACATGATTTTTAACGCTTGAAAGAGCTCAAATGGTAGTATAAAGATTATGCGCCATAAAGCTTTATGATATCCTACCTTTCAACTATACAGCGATTGTAAGGTTTTAACCGTGCGGCAGATATTTGTGCTCCGGTCAGTACTGAGAATACATCGCTCCATGTCACTTTCTAACCCTAAAAAACATAAAGATTTCCCGCGAGGTACAAAATTTACCAGCCCCCAGTATTACGTTATAACAATTCATGTAAATCAAAATATCCACCGGCGATTGTGTATACTTAATTTGAACAAACACATCCTACAAACTAAAGTAACAGATTAGCTTTTGATTTAACACAAGATAACTCAAAAACAGAATCATTACTCACATACATTGCATAATAGAAATATTCAATCACAAACACAAAACAGGTTCGCCTATACACATGTATATACACACGCATACGTATACACACACTCGTACACACACGCACGCACGCACACTCACACATACATGCATAGAGGCACAAGCGTATGCACACGCAAACGCACACGCGCACGCACTCACACATACACACATACACACACATTTTTGGAAAAAAATTTTCGCAAATCTATTTACTGTATAATTTTTAAAAATAATTTATCGCCGCCTCATAAGACATAGACTTGACCTAGTGTGTGAATAAATACTTATTACTAATAGGTAGTAGTGGAAGTATGAGAGAAAATAGGGAAATATAGGGTCTCCCATTAATAAACCTAAATTACCTGACAAAACTTCAAAATAATTATGGTTAACTTTAATCTATAAATAAAAATTAAATAAATGATTAAAAAAAACGTTACAACTTTAATGTGCGCGTAAACTTAAGCAAGGAGTTTCGGGGCGTGATTAATCGTTGTCTTATTCTAAATGTGATCACGCTTATAATGCAAAATCATATTGTTATACACAATAGACATACAGAGAGGCTTTATCTTTTAAAATTTCTATTTCACATTAAGCCAAATACGAATAATGTCTGAGTGGGTAGTCAATTATGACACATTTGCTTATTACGTCTACTAAAATTTTATTATTCTATAATATTTCACAAACCCTTACTCGTAAAACCGTCTGTAAGGTCGTTAAGAGACTAGACAACAGCAATCTCCTCGAACACTTTAAATACCAGATGTATTAACACAGAAGCTGGGTGCTGGCGGCTAGGAATATATACCAATCTTTACATTGGTCGTGGGTGTTGTAAAAGGCAACTAAGGGTTTTTCATCGACCCAGTCCGATATCATCTGATAAAGTCGGGTTTATGATTATATTCCCAAAGAGGGTCGAGGGCAGGTGACTGGTCATAAACCTTTTGCTTAAACTTTTGTAATATGTACGATAGAAGGAGTACACTTCTTTTATCGCATATATTGCAAAAGTATTACGTCGACTCTAAGGAATTGGAAAAAGATCATTGTGGTTGATGATGGTGATGATGTAATCGCTAACTCAACCAGCAGGCATGGTGATTACTGAATTAATCCTTGTAGTGAACTTCGATAAACTAAAAGGACAGATAAATGTAATCTTATCTTGTATCTTTAAACGAGCAGTTCTTGTATATATATACCTATACATATATTCAGCATCTCGGAAACTGCTTCAACAATTTTCATAAAATTTAGCATATTAAGAGGTTTCGGGGCCAAAAAATCGATCTAGCTAGGTTTTATTTATAGAAAATGTTGTTTTATCGGTGTTTTTAGTTAATCAATATAATGAAATAAAATGTCAGTAGAATGGAAATTCAAATTTCGCCGTGAACGTCATGAGTTATTATATCTCAGTTGGGAAGTTGTCCAGTTTTCTTTTTGTTTTGTTTTGGCATTCAAACAGCGTGGGATCGAATCTCGGTGTTATTATTATTCTTCTTTCGTAATTTTTGATATTTTTCATTATTTTATTTTTTATTAATATATATCTAAATAAGTTCAGCAAAAATACAACAAAAATATACCGAGCAAAGCTCGGTCAACCAGATATTATTGTAAAATTAAGGTTTTAAAGATGTTTTAAGTAGTACACAATTATGTACAGTAGAGGTAGCTATAGTATTATTACCTAACATCTTCTACAGGAGTGGTTGCGAAGTGTAATAAAGTTAAAAGGATATGTGGAAATGTATGGCATTAAAAATGTTATTTTTTCGTAGGAATATACAAAAAATATGTGTTATTAAAATTTTAGCCTATTGTTTTTAAAGAGAACGTCCTGCACTTCAGAAATTATTCTTTCTTCCTTTTCTTCCTTTAAGGGACTTTCCCTCGCAATACAAAGATATAATTAACGAACACAAATTACATCCAGACTCAGAACAACAATTGATGAATAGCGCAAAGTGTTGTCCTGCGTGGGATTCGAACCCGTCGTGATACTGGCACTGTTGGGTGGTGTCTTAACCACTAAGCCGTCTATGCAGTCATTATTAAATAAATAGATAGATTGAGATAGTTAAACAAGTAATTTATTTAAAAGTAATCAATTCATTTATTTAATTAAATAGCGATAATTACGATACATTGAAAGTAAGTTTAATTTGGCACCAAATGCTACTACGATTACTAAATAGATCACGTAGCAACAAATTGATATGGAGTACGTGAGTTATTTAAATCGATGACGGTCACTCTGAGTTTGTTATACAGAATAAGTTAAGAGACGACTTATATATTTGTATGTATTATATAACTATTATATAAAAAAATAAATATGTATGATATTTCATATAGGAAATAACTTTTTCAAGATCAGCTCAGTAGTTTTCAGTTATAAATAATACTTTATTTGTAACTCGAAACTACTCAACTGATCACACGTTGCTTAGATTACTAAGAAAAAAATAACTACAAACTTATTCCAAAGTAAAATAATACTCATGAGGAATAGAAACATCGACCCCATAACAAGGCAAGTCGAAGGTGGACTGACGACATTTGTACAGTTGTAGAAAAACTTGCGGGTTTTTTTTTTTTTTTTTTGGGTGGGTCGCGGTCGACTTGCCTCCGCACCACTCCGTCCGGGGCGACAGAGGGGCTTAAGCACGCAACTCCCGCGACCCACCCGAAAACCACCTCGCCTTCGTCATTGGCAAAAACTTGCGGGTGACAAATCGTTCTAAATCATATTTTCCTGCAAAAGTTTAAACCAACAATGGCGTCCATGGGCTGATGATTGGTTAAAGGAATATAAAAGTATTTTTGTTTGTTCGTCCGTGATACTACAGAAACAAAACTGTGGCTCTTGTTAGTAAAACTAACGTGTGGCTTAAAAGCCATCAGAAGTCCCTAAAAACAGTTATCTTGCTATTTACTTTGAATTTTCACAAGTTATACAGTTATGGGCCGCCGCTGAAGGCACCCTTACAATTTACTTTTTCATCTTTCACGCCCAACCCGTGTTGTTATTTGACGTTAAGTATTCTTTCACAAAACAAGCATTTAACCCTGTCGCATTTAAGGACACTTGATGTCGTTGAATATACAACAACGGGCAAAGTTCGAAGACCCTCATTGGAATTTTTCACATTACACAAAATCGTTTTGGGCCTTTTTGTTAGTCTTTCTGAAGGGTTAAGTGCAAGTTTTGTTAATTTATTAATTCTTAGATAGCTGCTAAAATAATCTTGGCACAAAAGATAGTTAAAAGAACAGTAAGTAAGTAGATACGTTCTGAAAAGGTCTTCAGGGAGCACCTATTCGGTATAAGTGACCCAATCCACTTGAGAGGACGCAATTTTGTGGAACCTCTATCAAGTATAGTGTGTACAGATTGCTTATGTGGGTCACGTATTATTCAATAAACCCAAAATTAATATTAAGTACGTGAGCTGTGTCTGAAAATGGCACTTTTCCGTTATTGTGGTCTAATAAAGATAGTGAATGGTAGGCAGTAAATTATTTACAAAACTTTGGCACAACTGCGATATTTGACGACCTCAGTATTAATTATTTCTTTTTGTTAATCTTAGTCTCTTTACGTTTTTCTGATAACATTTTAGAACTGTATTAATTGAGAGCTATCATTTGACATTGGAAGTTATATCATGATGGTGATGATTATGATTTTGTTTTTATGACAGGCTACGGTGTGTACGTACACCGTCAGTCACGTCTGAGGCTACGAAAGGGCGGCGCACTATCACATAACCTACCGAATTGATCTGCTTCGCCATTGTGCAGCCAACTGACTACTAACCACTACTGAATCCTTGATGTCTGTGGCCAGCCCGACGGAATAGATAAATGAATATTGCTATACCCTTTGGATACCCTTCCTGTGATAATGATGATGATTTGAAATAGGAAGTTATAACAGTGGTTGTTATTGTATAGTTTGATATTAAGGAAAATGAAGACAAGGATTTGAACAGATATATGTTGATGATAACGATTGAATTTTTATTGTATCTTTAGTAGTAAACGAACAAGCAAGTAACGAGCAACCGCTAGATGGTAACTGTCGCTCATGGCCTTTTATAATACCAAGATAATGGCCAAGTCACTCTCAATTGTAGGGTCCCCACCATACAATTGAGAGTTGTATTCTTTGGTGGTATTCTTTGCATACTTTCTTAGAAAAGTATGCAAAGAATACCACCATCGCGTTTACCATTCGCGTTTTTATTTTTTTTTGTTTTCAGCCGGCAGACCATAGTGCATCACACACCGTCCAGGGTAATGAGACGGATCGGTGCTTGAGTCTATAGCCCGCCGGGTGTGTATCTCTCTCAAGCGTGTAATAGGCAGGCCACCGGTACCCGTCCTTGACATCACTGGCCCGTCTAGACTAGTTTCCTTTACGAGTAAAGGCTCGAGTTGACGCCCCGGTGGCGGCTTTTGCCGGCGAGGCGTCAGTCTCTCAAAATCGCCCTCTCCTCTCCTTCGACCGGACTACTTCCCGTTCGCCACGGCTAAGGAAGGAATTTATGACTGGAAATAACTTACGGTATTATAATACTTTAGTATTTCACATGCAGAAGTTACAATACTTCTTGTTTTGCGGAACGAAGAATAGAATGTTTTTTCGCCACATCCTTTAACCACCGATACTAAAAGGCGATCAAGTGAATAAATATAATAAATCAACAACTGGTCGAGATGCATATCGATGTATTTATTTCATTCTATAATTCCAAGCCATAACTGATCCCATCAGGGATTCAAAGTTTAGTTATAAATTTTATTATTACGTAAGGTGTGTTATTATATTATTGGTATCTAGAAGTGGCATTTATCTTACAATAGTTGCGTTATAATAGATGATTTGTCATAGTTGTTTCACATACTGCTTGATCATAATGCATAATTTGAACGAATTGGTATATAAGTTACCATTATACGTTCCAACTATTACTTTTCCCTAAAAAGTTAAATTTTTAGTCCCAAATACTTGCGTAGTAACAAAAACGTCTATTTATAAATCGGTTCTTATAGACTACTAGCAGACCCGGCCACGCATTGCTGTGGCTAATGTTTTTGTTATATTACATTTTATTAAACTATTTAAGTGGAACTGTAGGAGAACATCTGTCATAGAGGTCGTCATATTTTTTTACAAATGGCATCTATATAAAAAAGCAAGTTAAAATCGTATATGCCACGTTTGTAGGTTTGACATAGCAGTACCATCTATTAATTAATTACTCAATCCAGTCAACAGATATCGCCATCTGTTAAAATCGTTTGGAGTTAACAGATAATTGTGAATGTCAAATAATAGACAAATAATTTGCAATAAAATAATATTGCGACTATAAATTAAGATGTAAGCTATCCTATCTTTCAAGTTGGATCAAACTGCACACGGTGTGCAAATTTGATTAAAATCGGTTAAGTAGCTTAGGAGCCGATCGCGGACAAACAACGTGACACGTAATTTATATATATTAAGATTAATAATAATAAGACTGTCAATAGCTCTAGACTAGATAACAAGAAAAATATAGGATAAATATAATAGCATTAAAGTTCAATATAATTATGAAATATTGCTGTAGCTTTGTTTGATTAGAGAATGATCAAGAGAATTATATGTCTAGAAAAGATGCTATTTAACTTTGCCAATTAAATTGCGAAATGTTCCAAGAATCGATAGACAACTATTAGGAGTCTAAATATTGACTATAATTACTTTTGCTCTTTGAGCTGATATTTTATAGTTCTTTTTTTGTCATTTATTTTATGAAATGATTTATAACATGTTGATATCTGATATTTACGCGAGCACTACACATTGTAAATACAGACATTTAAAATGTCTGTAATAACGATTACTTGTTGGACGTGAGACACCTTAGTCCGCCCGTGACCATGAATACTGCAAAGTGTTCGAAACGTCGGGCAATCATAAATCAAATACAAACGCGATATAATCCGTAATAGTAGTTTTATTTACAATTATAACATGTTCTTATCATAATTTATCGATCTTGAAAATAAATTAAATAAATCCCAATACTTTTCGTTATACATAACACACTTTTTATTGATAATACATAATCTTTATTATTTTATGGCATCACAATTTATTAACATGAATACTTAGGTCAGTTATTCGTTATTTCAAATACCAAACTGCCTTTTTTGACAGTGATTATGCAAAAAAAAAGAAAATATAATAACTAGAAAAATTTTCAGTTCTTAAGGCGATAAGAACAGCCAATTTTTTAAACTATCAGTGATAATAGTTTTTATTTGTTGCCAGTAATGGGTCGGTAAATTAAAGTTAATATCACACTCATATACACGGAAGATGTCTAACTAATAAAAATTTGCTACTGTGCTTTGTTCGTTGAGTAGAAGCGCCAAAAGCTCAAGCATATTTATAGTAAGTAGCACCCTGGCTGTGCCCTGGTCTTGCAGAGGAAATTCTTATTGATTTATTGTTAAATCTTTTATTAAATAAATTTTATAGATAATAATAATAAAAAATTTGAAACATAATCAAACTAGTTAACTCGGTTTGGTAAGTTTTATCATTTGGTAAACTATATTCTTTAGAATATTTGAATAATTGAGGTATTGATGATGGGTTCCAAATAAAGTATGTTCTCATAGCTGACTTCTTTCATTGGGATCTTAAAGTCTAGCTCAGATAAATACAAATTCAAAATAATTTATTATTTATAAACTCCGCGATGGCATTTGCATATTATCTATTTTAACATTCAAACTTAAAATGATCCTACAAGCTACCGTTAGATTGGAACGTGACCACTATCGAGAAGAACCGGCAAAATCACAAAGAATTTTTCTATTATTTTTTAGTATTTTTTTTTATGTAAAATTGATGCAACATGTTTTGTAAGCATTAGCTCCAGCGTGATGTTCTTCAAACCATAGTTAAATTAACAAAGATATTATGGGTGGACCAGATCCCATAAGCATAGATAGTAGACAGCGGCGCATTCTTGGCAGAATCATAAGACCAATTACGATCATCAAAAATCGCAAAATCCCTTTCTAAAAATCAATTTGTCATATGTAAATCTTACGAGTATTGTATGAAAAGAAAAACAGATTATATTATTAATATGTATTTACCTATTTTTCTGTGTGTGACGGAGTAAAAACTCAATTCAACACCCTCTCCCTACTATCCCATGAGTGCCGTAAAAGACGACTAACAGATATTATATGGATATAACATCTATGCAAGAGAAGGGAAACTCGAAGCAAAGACTGTGCCAACACATCTGACTAGCGTGGTATAGGAAGTCACTTTTCCTCTCGTAGTGGAGGAAGCCCGAGCCCAACAGTGCGGCGTAAATGGGCTGAGGTGATACATTTTACGTAACAATGAACTCTTTTCCGACTACATTCAAGATCTCGTCGTGTGAAAGTGTTTGTATAGTTTCAGTATGCATTTCAGTATGCATCTAGTGTTTCAGACCGCATTGCTTCGTTAATTTATACTGTCACTATATATTCTCTGTGTTTGTAATAGTGTAAACATTGTGTGAACCTCTTGTCGGCAATAATTGCTGAAACACTACACTAAACAACCCGTCGTCCTGTTAATCAACCTATCTGCTAACAATAAGTGATTAAAAATATTTTTATATCAAAATCTCACAACATAAATATAGAGATTTATTCTAGCTTTAATATATATCTAAATAAGTTTAATTCCAAAAATGAATCATTTTTGTCATCTTCATGACTTCATTCACCGATAAATGGGTAAGCGTGGGACAGCGTGGAATAGTAGGTCTATTTCCCTCCCATTATGAATCCCAACAGTGGGACATATATAGGCTGATATGATGTCAGATAATTTGTAAGGTGTACACTAGGCTGCGTGAGACTTTTTTTTGAGTAAGTATACTCAAAAGTTTCTTCGTTAAACAAAAAAAACCTCCTTGCTGGACAACATTAAGTACTTTAAAAGTCATTGTAACTTTTTTCCTATGCCTTTTAACGAAAAAATGAAAGAGACCATTTTGTAGACTATTTAATTTCCTACTAGATAACGAAAGGAGAAATGAAAAAAAAATCGACGATTTACAATGAAAATAAAGAAACCAGTTTTTCAGTATATTTTAAATGGGAAAAGGGATCTTTCGGGAGATTTTCTTTTGTCTAACACAGAAACTTTTTAGTTTTATTTACTCAAAAATAAAAAAATAAAAATTCTGTCGCAGTCTAGTGTATATAGATTCTAAAAAGAATTATCGCGTTCCTATTTGATTCTTGTTGATCGTAATGGGCTTAATATCTCGGGCACGAGATTCTCGGTTATGATCACGGGCGTAATAGTCAGTTCGTGACTATGAGTGCTGTAGTGTTCGTTCGGGTAGTCAAAAATTAAATACAAACGCCACAAAAGCCGTAAAAATAGTTTTATTTATAATATGTAATAAGCAAACATCAGAAATCATTATCTAAAAAGAATACTTCGACGTTTCTCAGGCATTAAAATAATGTTTTCATTCTAAGCAAACTTAAGAAAGTATTAGCTATTGTGTCAGATATAACTGTTCTGTAAGTGCATGAATAGTTCTATTTACAATTAAAAAGCCGATTGCCCTTATGAACGTTGAAAGTGCTTCTTATATTTTGGCTAGCCATTGATTTAATCCTTTATGTAAAATAATCATAGTGAAATAAGTAATTTCATTCAGAGTCTAGACAATTATTTTCTGGTTGAGAATATAGGTTTTTGGACAGATAAGGAACGCTGATATCATAATAAATCATATTGCTTTTTATAGGTATAAATATTAACGTACAAAAACCTAATTTATTTTTATTTACTTACACTTCATATTTTTTTTTTATTAGATATCGAGAGAATTAATCTTTTAAATAAATAAACAAGTTCATGATACAACTGTTTTCCTTAATTAGGTATATCATGCAAACGTCAATTTATCAGGGCTTGGTTGCAATATTGAAACAAAAAAGAAACATTATTATGGTGTACTGTTTCACAAATGGCCATTCAAGAGTTATTAAATGGAGAGAATTTTTCGCAGTGGAGCTTTAAATGTGAAAAGTTGGTGTTACAACGTTATTATTATATTTTTATTTTGGTAGCTTTTGCTCATATTATTTCCCAGTGCTTTATGTAGTTTTGTTTTATATTGTGAAATATATTTATACAATAGTTCTATTATTGAGCACTGACCAAACAGATAGGTAAATTTATTTATTGTATTACTCTAGATAGGTGGGTTGGTACAGCCTGGAGATAGGATATAATATTTTATAATTTACAACATTAAGGCATACAAAATAGTATATTTTTGATATGAAACATCTATCGAGGGTAAACCTGATCGTTGGCGTGGCGTTTTTTTTTTATTTTTCTTTTTGTGTGACTTATTTATTAGCCGCAGATGGCCGTGACAATTTTACTTGGACTGGTGGGTGAGCGCTAAGGGCTCTCAACCCGACTTTGCGTGGTGTTAAACGTCACGCTTGGATATGTACATTTGTGTAACGAAACCATAACGTGTTTAAGAATTTTGTATACTAATGAAAATAAATGTTTATTGAATAAAATCATCATATTCTGAAAAAAAGTAATATTTTATTAATACTTTAGGCTATATTAGTTCCTGTCGTAATCTGTTCTTTTATGCATATAAACTTGTACAAAATAATTTCGATGTTTGACATCTGCTAGGCGTCCTGAGCACCGGCTCTCTTTTTTGTAGATAAAAATGCACATCTTTGTAGTTATTACAGAGTACTATACAATTTTAAAAGTACTACGAATTTACGATCTCGTCACAAAACCTAGGACAAAATAAAGGACATTTCAAACTGACATCATTTCAGTACATTTATCAAATCTGATTACAATTCGATACTCGGTTTTACATCGTCATCAGAGCTGTGATGAGAAAATGAGCCTCCTCCACCATGGGACGGAAATTAACCTACTTATACCACGCTAGTCAGAGTTGGTATATAATTTCCTTCTCCTGCACAGATATTATTTGCAAATAACGCTTAGTCGTCTTTTACGACACCCACGGGCAAGAAAGGGGTGATAAAATTCACGTATTCAATTCTTAAATTGAAACATTTAGGAATATTCAAGAGTTGTCGTTATTAAAATTCTTAGCACCTGCATAAACGTAGACGGACACGTAGCTGGATTACAATAACCCCTTGCTACGTTAAACTCGAAAGTTACATACGAAAACATGGGCATATTAGACCTTTGCCATACAACTTTGGGAACGAGAATAAGTGATTGCATAGTAAATAATATTATAACGAATCTGAGCTATAGTATAAACTGCTATTATGAATCAATTAAAACGGATTTTTTAAAAGTTAATTTGCATGATTTTCAAAGATTGTTCTGGGAAATAATTATTTTATTTCCTTTGGTACAAGAAATGTAGTTGCCGCTTATGTTTTTTAGTACTACAACTAAGTACCTGCGTAATGTAACAGGGAAAAGTGAATGACTGACGTTAAGTGAGTGGAATGAATAGAGAGGCAGGAAAAACAAGGTGTTTGTGCCAAGGGCTCCTAACATTAAAAATACATCTAGATAACACGACTGAAGTTGTGAACTGTGCCCGATTAGCGTCAATATTTTCCTCCAGAAGGATGAAAATAGTCTAAAAGGCTAAACATTACGTTGTGAAATGTTAGGACATTAAAAAAACATCTAGATAACAAGACTGAAGTTGTAAACTGTGCCTGATTAGCATCGATATTATCCTCCAGAAGGATGAAAATAGTCTACAAAGGCTAAAAATTACGTGGTGAAATATGAATGTATACATTAACGGTCTAATTATATCAATACGTCTGACCAGTGTGGTATAGTAAGTAAATTTTCCTCCCATTGTGGAGGAGGCTTGAAGCCAATAGTGGGACTTGATCTGTGATGGTGGTGATGATGATGATGATAATGATGATGTTGATAATGATGACATATAAACAACATCTATTGTTTCAACTAGTAAGTCATAAAAAGATAGGCAAATTCATAGTTCAGTGAAGGCTTTTTCACTAATTAACACGTGTCCACGGAAGATCAGTGCGGATTCTTTTAACGTGAAATATTCTGAGATGGAGGCGTTCTTTCTGTGACGAGCAACATTATCTTTGTCTTTTGTTATTTTTGTGTACAATTCGATAAATATATTTTCTTTATTTCATTCAGTCATTTATGTTTGACAAAAAGCTGAATCGGAATATTGTATTAATAAGGTTTCAACACATAGTAAAAATATTAAAAGGGTTTTTTCTAACTTTGGCATAATTCCTTACAATTATGCCTAAATAGAAAATGGCCATAGAATACGATTTGAAATGGTTGAAAATTTCTTCAAATAACTGACTAAAGGAAAGATGGCTAAGAGGTATAAGAACAGAAGAACTTGAAATTTCTTGTCAATTCATCTGACTCACGTAGTATAGTAGGTAATTTGCTGCCCCATTGCTGAACAGGTTCGAGTACAAAGTACCACGTATCGGAGTTAAAAAGATGAAGAAGAAAATTTAATCATGTTGTAAGCACTGAAATTCAACTTAAGTTTCTGCTGTTCAAGCGAGTAAACTTCTTCTACTGCGAATATAAATGTGGCAATACGTTATTTTTAAAAAAACCTTATAAAATACGTAAAATTTGTTTTATTTCAACTTATTCTATAAACAGGATATACGAAAATTCTAATACAAAGAATTCTAATTCAAAATTATACCGTCAGGCGCCTTAATCTAAAAGCTAAAATGCGATTCCGGTAAAACTTAAATCCTTTCAGCCTGATCCGCCGAAGGGACTGCGTGCTAAACAGGACTTAACAATTTTGTCCATTAATATTTCATCACGCTGTTCAGAATCTCATAATAAATTACCTTTATTTGTCCGTTGAAAACTTTGTGAATATTACAGTTATGTCCATTGTTTTGAAATAAGTCACGCTGTAATTATTGCGCCCCGTTAGGACGATCAGACTGAAATTGAAAGTTTTGATGTATTATTAATTACAAAGTATTGACATGGAAAATTTATTAAAATATAATTTTACTATAGAGAATTTATTTTAATTTTAAAATGGAAGGAAGGAAGGGAGACCCACCACTTTCCCACGGTAATCAATATACCGCACACCACAATAGAAGAAGTACGGGATAGGATTAAGGTTTTTGATTGGGCGTCACACAGCTTTGATTGGTCACACAGCTGTGTGACTATGTGTGTTAGTGTTGGGTCTGCCTTCCTTCTTTGCATTTTAAAATTAAAATAAAAATGGATTTCCGCCATGTATCGCCTAATTCTCGTTCCCTATAGCGTCACGATAACATCAATGGTCATACCGGATTGCTTATTTGTTTTTTTGTGTAATGAGGGTATGCTGCAAAGCATTCTCTGTTTACTATGTTTACTATGCATTTCTAAATTGTGTTTAATTTATTAAGTTATATTTCATTAAGTATTTTGTACTGTATTTTACTAGGTTTGCTAAATATATTTATTTTTATACTGTTCATATTATCCAATATTAACAATTAAAATATGTATACAGCGTGTCGTGGCGGCCCGTACTCAATAAATGATTTTACCTGAAAACCAGCGCTGTAATACTTCTGTGCTACAGCTTATGCTGAGGTGGAACCTTTTAGATGTACTACGGCATTGTTGTGGTTCTTTTCCTTAATATTATTGTTATTTAATCTTATTTCTTTAATATTATTATCTTTCTTAATTTTGTATAATATAATACTTGTTAATTGCTTTTTTTATACTCTTAGAGAATAATGCTGTAGAACCCAAATAAATAATTTTCTTTCCTTCTTTCTTTCTTAATTCAATCAATTATAGAGAATTTGCATGAAATTGTTGGCAATGAAACTGTTACAATTATAATATAGTTCTATTAGTAATAGTCCTTGTCTTTAAAGCAAATAATCCTTAATACTATAACATAGGTAAAATTGGTTTACATAATGAATTCTGATGTTTACGCGAGTATTACACATCTATACCAATAAATAAAATTGGAGTGCTGTGTGGTAGCGGCTTCGAATACTACCAACCCTTGCTTTGCTCGTGGGTGTCGTAAAAGACGACTAAGAGCCCTAGATTGACCCGGACCAACTCCATCTGGTACCATTTGGGTCAACAATTACATTCCCAAGGAGGGTTGACGTCAGGCAGGCGGCCGGTCATAAAAGTCATTGCCGAAACTTTTTGCAATATGTCCAAACAGATGACATATTGCGTCGACCCCAAGTAATTGGGATAAGAGCAAGATGATGATGATGGAGTGTCTGTTTGTAATGTCAAAATAATAGGCTTTTTTCATGCTCACACGGTTATTTGCACGACACCTATGCCTAAAATAGCAAATAAAAAAATTTTGTCTGTCTGTCTGTTTGTTCCGGGTAATCTTCAAAACGGCTGGACCGAATTCAAAAATTCTTTCACCAATGGAAAGCTATAATATCAGGCCGTAAACTAGGCTATATTTTATCCCGGTATTCCCACGGGAACGGGAACTACGCGGGTAAAATGACTATAACCTATAACCGAAGCGAAGCGAGGGCGGATTGCTAGTTGTAAATAAAACAACGGATTTAATCGGGTTTGTATTTGATTTTTGATTGCCCGGCGTTTCGAACACTTCGGTGTTTCGTTCATAGTCATGGGTGGACTAAGATATCTCACATCCAATACATAATAGCTTTTACAGAGATTTATATCTAACCGCTACAGGATTAGTTATTTAATTTTAATCTACATTTTGATACCAAACTAGTATTGCCAATACAAAACGAAAATGATTCTATGCATATGAAAAAAATATATTGATTTTGGTTAGTAATTCATCACCATCATCATCAACATCTCATGCACGTCCCACTGTTGGGTTCATTCATCATTATCATCATTTCAGCCTATTACCGTCCACTGCTGGACGTAGGCCTCCCTCATGTTGCGCCACAATGTGCAGTCCTGGTGCCGCCTGCATCCAACGACGCCCAGCAACTTTCACTAGGTCGTCGGTCCACCTAGTGGGGGGGGGGGGATGTTGGGGGGCGTCCTACACTGCGTCGTCCGATACGTGGTCGCCACTCGAGAACCTTTCTACCGCTGCAGTTGTCGGTTCGTCGAGCGATGTGGCCTGCCCATTGCCACTTCAGCGTCCTAATTCTTCGTCTATGTCGGTTGCACCCGTTCTTCTGCGGATTATCGTATTCTGGATTCTATCTCGCAGAGAAATCCCGAGCATAGCCCGTTCCATAGCACGCTGAGCGACTTTGAGCCTTGATATGAGGCCTACATTTAGGGACCACGTTTCCGTGCCGTAAGTCATCACTGGTAACACACACTGGTCGTAGACCTGTGTTTTCAGACACTGAGGTATGTTGGACGAGAAGATCCTTTTAAGTTTCCAGAACGCTGCCCAACCGAGTTGGATTCGTCGGCTTATCTCTTTCTCGAAATTGGATCTACCTAACTGGACTGTTTGTCCTAGGTAAACATAGTGATCGACAACTTCGAGAATCGCATTGCCAACTAGGACCGGTACAGGAATGACATGGGTATTTGACATGACTATCGTCTTGTCCATGTTCATTCGTAAACCCACTAGTTGGGATACCCTGCTGAGATCATTGAGCATAGTGCCAAGGTCCTCCATGGATTCTGCCATAACGACGATATCGTCTGCGAATCGAAGGTGAGTGATGTATTCGCCGTTGGGTTCAGGCCTCCTCTATTATGGGAAGGAAATTGACCTACTATACCACGCTGGTCAGACGTCTCAGTTTGGGTTTTATTTAGGGGACGTCGATGGGAGAGAGTACCCCCTCAGGGTATTCCGTCGGGCCGACCACTGAAGACAAGGAAGTCTGCACCAGTGGTCGGCCCAACGATGAAGGCGACATGCTATCGGGTGGGTTACGGGGCAGCGCACCGCCCCTCTGTTGCCCCGGATGGAGCCGGACGGTGCGCTGAACGTAGGCTACCCAAAAAAATACGGTTTTGTTTCAAGTTTTCCTTTTCCTGCATAGACGTTATACGCATATCATATTCTTTAGTCGTCCTTCACGACACCCACGGGCAAGAGGAGGGGTGCTTAATTATATTCTTACTCATTTAGGTACCACACGGAGGTTAGTTATTATTGAACATTGAATTTGTAATGACTATTAATAATAATAATAATCCGACATCTTAGTTCGCCCGTGACTATGAACGCTGTAAGGTGAATGTTGTTGTGACGTTTCGAACATCAGGTAATCAAAAATCAACAACAAACGCGATAAAATCCGTAAAAATAGTTTTATTTATAATGTGTGATAGTCGCGTAAATATTAGAAATCATTAAGTATAGTTTTTTTTCTTATTTAACAGTTATTGACTTCATAAAAATATCTCACCTGACAACTATGTTAGACATTATAAATTTTTCCTTAAAATATAAGCTTCATATCAATGTTTCTTTAAAATAAGTTATATCCGCATTTGATTATGAAGATTTGTGTTTATTTCATTATCTTTGTTGCGGTGACCATTAACTTTGATTAATATTCTTTAAACTTTATGTTCTTAGATTAGAAATTTTCTTATCTTTCTAGAAAAGTTTTGACTAACGCTTTTATTCCAGTTCCCTGAGTACAAGAAGAATGTTGTTAAATAACTTTCAAGCACGTTGCTGTGTAAATTAAAAACGTATCAAATGTTATAAAACTTTAACGTTAAGTTCTTAATGTTCTTCTATAAATCAATTCTAAATCAAACAATTTTATTAATCAATTGAAAAACCAATCAATTCTAAATTAAGAGTGGTAGGACCATACTGTCGATAGTTATCTGTCTAAGGCCGCGTGCCGCTCCGTCCGGGGTAGTACCATACTCTCGCAGAAAATCGACGTCTGAGTAGTAGCGCTTCGTTTGGTGAGCGAGAGAGCCGGAAGCCCAACTTTCTGAGGGTGTTTGTGTGTGGAGGGTTTTGGTGGTGCCCTTGGTATCACCGAGCCTCAATGTACGCATACACACTCCCTTCACTTTCTTCACGGTAGGCAGCGGCCCTGTAAAGGTCCATGAGCGGCAGCAACACTTACCATCAAGTGTACTGTTTGCTCGTTTGCCACCGTTTGCAATAAAAAAAATCTTATTATCTTTCTTTCTTCTTTTTCTAAATTGCAAAATATCTGAGATTTATAATGCACGATCCTTCAAGAGTCCATCTGAAGTTCTTTAACGGTGTTAGACCAAAAGCTCAGCATTCATAGGTTATATGATTTCACGAGTAGTAATAAAATTCTAATTCACAATCGTCTTGATAAGTCAATAATAAATTTTAATAGAAATCCCGGCCAATTATTTGATTAAATTTTTTTTTTATTATTATTATTTATTTATCAGAATAAAAAAAAGTTACAATTTTATACAAGTAATGACATTTAAAACCACTTGGGTTTGTTAAAATTAATGGCATTGACAGTAGCGGTTTATAACGTAGATATGAAATACGATTTCAATTTATGTTTGATGTTTGAAGTTGTAATAATATTTCTAACTTCGGGTAGTAATTCGTTTATAATTCTCGGGACCATGTAGGTAGCCGTGCGTTCACCGTAAACATTGTGTGCGCGTCTCACACACAGTCTGCTATTAGCGACAGCTCGTGTATATATAGGCTGTTCAATTTTGTCTTGTATATTTGTATTAAAAAATGCTCTTTGAGTAGTACGTACTTAACTTGTAAAAAATAGGCAAGACGCTGCAGTATTTGAAGAGAGCCATTTCGTTATCATGATACATACTTTTTATTTTATAAGGGACTATGTTCTTAAGAATTTTGAGCTGTAGTTTATAGATATCTTGTAGATATGATTTATATGTACGACCATAGCTGCTAAGGCCATATTGTATATGCGATTCAGCTAGTGAATTATACAACATTAGTTTCACTTTAAATGGTATGCGATTTTTTATGATTATGATATTCGCTAAAAATTGTCTTAGTTTATTGCAAACATGGTTGATATGAGCATTCCAATTAAATTTATTATCAATTACTAATCCTAGGTATTTTTGTGTGTCCGCCACTTCGATTGCAGTACAATCACAATTCAAGAGACAGCCATTATGCAGGCAAGTATGATTATGGGCCACTATGTATTTAGTATTTGAGTATTTCAAATACGGAGATTTAATTATTAGCAATTTGGTTTTATTTGAGTTAATGACTAGACCTGCATCATGGCACCATTTTATCAAGGCGTTAAAGTCGGACTGTAATTGTTCAAATGCATGAAGTGGGTCTTTGCTCGCTACTAGTAAGCATGTATCATCTGCAAATTGGTAACACGAAGAGTAACTTAAACAAAGATTATAAATTGGAATATAAATGGAAGGAAACGAAGAATATAAATTGGGGTAATAACGTTGAACAATTAGATACTATTTAATCCATCTCAAGCACTTCATCGTTTTATTGGTATTTAATTATTAAAAATAGATAAATATGACTAACTAGGCCAATTTCCCTTCCATAGCGGAGGAGGCTCAAGCCCAACAATGGAACGTATACGGGTTGAGATAATGATGATGATGATAAATGCTATTCTCCAAGATAAAATATGATAGTCGGCTGACTATACTTTGATTTTCTATCTTCATATTATCTTTTATGGAGATTAAAAAATAAACGTTAATTTAAGATAAGAATATATTATATTTTTTCAAAATTGCAATTAAGTCTATTAAGACATTTCAGCGTGTAGATAAATAAATATACGCTTTCACAAACCTTTTCATTTGTATTATGCAGAATGTCTCACCTTTTTCTCTAAAAAATATTAAAATAACATTTAAATGATATAGAATTCTCAAGTGATAACAATTCGAATATACGACAGTCGGATATATTATTTCTAGGAACGAATAAATATGCAATCATCTTTAAACTCAATTTAATGCTTCAAGTAATTTGAAACAATAAATCGGAATGATTAATTATTTAATATTACAAGAAAATATTACTTTGGAAATAAATAAAATAATATGATGATATATACAGGGTTCGTACTGAAAGTTTTAAAAAATAAAAAACAAAACAATGTAGAAGCTTTTAATATTTTTATTTCTTTTCACAGTAGTGTCCATCCTTTTCTAAGCACTGTCGCATGCGATAGAATTATTCACTCATGCAGTGAGCCCACTTTACTTTAAGGCCCGCTTTTTATCATTTATTTTTATAAATAAATAAAAGCACCTAAAACACCTTGCAGGTATTAAAAGATTGTCAGGTGGACTTATAAATATTATAAACTTATAAACTTTATGCCTTCGATAGACAAATATTCAATTGTCAGTTTCGTGGAATGAGCTGAAGTGTTGTCGTGGTGAAGGAGAACCTTTTTTTAAGGAGCTGCGGTCTAACATTTTCCAATACTACTGGTAAAAAATGTTTGATATATCAAACTACAGTAACAATCTTTTTATCTTCTAGATGTTGTTAAATAAGCCGTCTATCCAAAGAATGAGACGCTCATATTTTTCCAAAACTTCTGTTCTTCTTTATATTAAACAGCATCATCATCATCATCATCATCGCAGCCCACATACGTCCCACTGTTGGGCTCGGGCCTCCTCCACAATGGGAGGGAATTTGACCTACTATACCATGCTGGTCAGACATGTTGGTATAAGGTTTCATTTCGAGTTTTCCTTCTCTTGCACAGATGTTATGTGCACATTATATCCCATAGTCGTCTTATACGACATCCACGGGCAAGATAGGGAGTGGTGAATTGTATTCTTACTCCGTCACCACACGGACAAATTAAACAGCATAGCAAGTTGTATAAACATTTTTCTAAAGCTACGTCTCCCGTAAAGATGACAATACAAGTTACAATTTGGTTGTCATACGTTGGTCCACGCTCGTCTAGTTGGTAGGATGATTGGAACGGATTTGCATAGATGTGATGTCCCACGTGCGGCAATCATTTTTCACTGGTAAATTCATTTTTGTAATCTATAATTTTCAATGCTATATCTCAGTAATTTAGAATATCAAGCTGTGTCAACGTTGAATGCACTTCTAACTGGAAAGAGTATTAAATCGAAACAATGTGTAAACATTTCCCGATAGACGGCCCATTTCGTTGACTTCTGTAGTTCTTTACTTTTATCAGCAAGTTGTGTAAACGTTATCCGATAGACGGTCCACTTCTCCCATAAAGACAACAATATAGTGACAATGGAATTAAATTAAACTGAAATTAGTGGAATGTCGACAACGGTAAGGCCACATAGTTACATTTTTTTATAGGTTATATATTTCCGTGTGGTGACGAAGTAAGAATACAATTCACCATTCCCTATATTGCCCGTTGATGTCGTAAAAGATGACTAAGGGATGTAATAAGCATATAAGATCTGTGTAAGAGAAGGTAAACTCGAAACAAACCCTATTCCAACACGTCTGACCAGCGTGAAATAGTAGGTTAATTTCCTTCCTATTATGGAGGAGGCCTGAGACTAACACCGGGACATATATAGGCTGAGATGAATAAAAAAAATGAATATTATTAAATTCTTTTTCAAATGTAAAACATTATCTAAACGTCTGTCTTTGAAAAACTAATGAATAAATCTAAAATGGCGACTAAAATATATGATTATAAGAAATGCCTCGTTATGTTCACGTATTGCGAAACATTTGAAACAAAGCCTGAACATCTCGCAGTTCGCTAGTGTTCAAGCTATGCTAAAATTAAATTTTTCACTGCGTTTCAGGCAACAATCTGGTTCAAAGTTTCGTAGCTATTCATATTGCAAAGTTTTGTGTACATTACGACGTCTCCGGCATAACAAAGAGGCTTTTCATAATAAAAGTTTCACCGCTATCATTATAATACAGCAGCGACAAAAATGTATTATTGATGCTGTATATATTTTAATACTGTCTTTTATGTGCTTTTTAAATTGGTATAGTATTTTTTGAAGCTATACTTCTTTTAGTACGTTAGGAAAATGATGAAAATTACGATAATGATCATTATTATGCGCGCACACCGCTACGAAAAATCGACACCCTGAAGTTAGCTAGTCAACATTTTTTAAGATGCGCGCGCACATCGTCACGATTAATCGACACCCTGAACTTAGCCATTAAAAATTTTTAACGGTGCCCGCGCACACCGTCGCCAATGACAACTAGATAATGTGTTATAATAAAACTTTCAATGTATTAAATACCTTTCTACTATTATCGGTGTCGTTTTCTCCACCACATAGGTTAAAGTGAAAATAAATTTTTTAGAAAGATTTTTATCTTTCTCTATCTAAGTATAATTTCTTACGTGCGTACATGGTACACTCACACACACACACACACACAATTTTTATAATAAATAATATTATATGCTATACAATAAAAAGAATGCGCCGTGCCCAAAGAAAATAATGTCTGAATACTTTGGGCTTAATATAAATTTTAAAGATGAAATGTTCTGCATTTTGAACAATTCTAGACAGAATAATTTAAACTTTAAATAAATACAGTTCCAGTGATCTACTAAAAATACAGAGAGCAGCAGTTTCTTGGAATATGAAATTGAATTTCGTCATAAGACCCACATTAATTTATAAAGGACTTTGGTTAGTAACCGAACATCGCGAACATTAAAATTATTCTAAAATAGATGATTATTTTCTATCCACAGATTTTCTAATCATAGAGAGCTATAAACACGTTCATCATCATAATCATTTTAGCTCACATACGTCCCACTGTTGGGCTCGAGCCTTCCCCCATAAACACGTTACAGTGTAATATTTTTTGGTTATAACACAAACTGAGCTTAGATAATAGAGCATTAAACTTTCATATAGAGGTTTAAATTTGAGAGGTGCACGCTGAAATTGCAATGGTCAGACCACTTAGAAAAGGATGCTGAAAGCCGTTATATGTGCAATACAAGATCGCACTTTGTGGCAAAATATGAGGGATGCTTAAGTTCAGCAATAGACGGTAAAGGGTTGGATGATAATGGTGCTAGATTAGATAGAATAGGAAGATATATTTTAACTCCATCAACACTTTCTTATTTTCTTATTTCCTACATGTTGGCATATTGACTTTAGGCAATAGAAGCCTGTTATACTCAAAGGAAATATATTCTACAGCTTCAGCCATATATCTATTTTAGATTGAAGATATCAAAATCCAATGACATGAGTGAATATTGTTAATTATTTTTCATATTCACTTTATTAATTACTAGCTGACCCGGCGAACTTCGTATCGCCTTTTTTCGTAATTATTTTGTTTTAGTATTTATCCGTTTGGTTTTAGTATTGTCCGTGCGGTAACGGAGTAAGAATACAATTCACCACCCGTGGGTGTCGTAAAAGGCGACTAAGGGATATAATATGCGTATAATATCTATGCAAGAGAAGTAAAACTCGGAACAAAACCCTATACCAAGACGTATGACCAGCGTGGTCTATACTCA
The DNA here is from genome assembly GCA_032191425.1 of Lymantria dispar. Lineage (NCBI taxonomy): Eukaryota > Metazoa > Arthropoda > Insecta > Lepidoptera > Erebidae > Lymantria > Lymantria dispar. The sequence continues at coordinate 26,422,416 of CM063449.1, forward strand.
TAGTGAAGGAGGCCTGAGCCCAATAGTGGGACGTGTATGGGTTGAGACGATGATGATTTATCAGCCTCCTACAAATCGCGTGAAATTGCATAGGGTTTTTTTTCGAGTTTTCCTTCTCTTGCATAGATATTATATGCATATTAAATCACTTAGTCGTCTTTTACGACACCCACGGGTGGTGAATTGTATTCTAACTATTTAATATACCGTCTTTTCTTATCGATTCCAAAACCTTTTTTAATCTAGATCTACCTGTAATTATGCCAAAAATGCCGAACCGTCGGGACGAACATCAAATGTTTGACAGGTAAGAAGAACAGCTTGTATGGGCAAATAAAATTGTTGTTTTTACTATTTTACTCGCAATTTATCCATATTTTCTCACCGTTTAAACCTTCCCTGGACTTCCACAAATAATTCAAGACCAAAATTAGCCAAATCGGTCCAGCCGTTCTCGAGTTTTAGTGAAACAAACGAACAGCAATTAATTTTTATATATATATAGATTAGACCGATCGTGCCTCTCTATCGCTTGTTCCACTCTCTCGCTTGTACGCTGGGATCAGGTGGAACGTGACAATGAGTCAAGCTTTTACGTGCGTGCAGCCGGCGTTTATCGTTTTATAACTCGCTAACAATCCGCCCTCGCTTCGCTTTGGTTTCAGTCGCCGAAATCGGTTCAGTAGTTATGGAGCCTATTTAATACAAAGAAATAAACAAATCTATCCTCTTTATAATATTAATTATTTAACTTTCTATGAGTTTCAAAAACTTTATTTCGACTTAAAAAAGATCCACAAAGTATCTTTGTCTCCTCATCCTTAAATTGGTTTCAATATCATGAATGAGATTTTTCTGCAATGGAAATAATACTACCCTTCATATCATAGCGCTAGTGTAGGGGTTTACTTCGAGTTTTCCTTCACTTACAATATCATCACAGCTCACGTACGTCTCACTGAGATTGAGTCTCCTCCGGAAAGTGAGGGACACAGCTATACCACGCTGGTCAGACGAATTGTTATAGGGTTTTAATTCAAACCGCCCTTCACTTGGATAAATGTTATATACCTATTATACACCTTAGTCGTCTTTTACAACATCCATGGGCAAGAGAGGTAGTGGTGAATTGTATTCTTACTCCATCACCACATAGAATACTGTGAATTTCACTTGCAATACGTAACATTAAGCTTAAATTTATTAATTGAATTTTACAATCATCATCATCGCAGCCTACATACGTTCCACTGTTGGGCTCGGGCCTCCTCCATAATTGCAGGGAATTTAACCTACTATACCGTACTGGTAAGACATGTTGATATAGGGTTTTATTTCGAGTTTTCCTTCTCTTGCACAGATCTTATGTACATATTGTATCCCTTAGTCATCCTTTGTGACATCCACGGGCAAGATAGGGAGTGGTGAATTGTATTAACAATATCCGTGGCAAAAAATGAGTGGTACTTTTATTTTAACAGCACAAGAAATAAAAAATATACTCGTTTCAAAATTTATGTATACCGGTAAAAAGCTCTTTTTATCTTCATCGTACTCGGATAATTAAATGATTATTTGTAATAGCAATTTCGTAATAGAAGTATATATATTCCTTGAGTGTAATTACGTAACATAGGGAAGCAATGAAAAAACGAAGATGAAATAAATTTTAACCTTGTACGGTTTCCTTTGAAAGTTAATTTCGTAATGAGCTCACCGAATAAATCTAAAAGACCTCTCAATCCTTAAAATCATGAAATTTATATTATATCAGGGTTTTACACGCGGCTGCGCTTGCATCATTAAGTATCTCTTAATATATATATTTCTTGTGTACATGTGTATGTCAATGAACTCCTCCTAAACGGCTGGATCGATATTGACGAAAATTTATGTGTGTGTTCAGGGGATTCGAGAATGGTTTAGATTCACAATTGGACCCAATAGGTGCTGCTGTCGATCTCAAGGAGAATTCCTTCTTTTATTTTATTTGAACAGAACCACGTCTATTGGGTCAGCTAGTATAAATAAAAAGTTCTAAATATGAATAGCCGTGTGGTGACAGATTAAGAATACAATTCACCACTCCCTATCTCGTCCGTGGATGTCATAAAAGACGACTAAGGGATATAATATATACATACGATCTGTGCAAGAGAAGGAAAACTCGAAATAAAACCCTGTACCAACATGTCTGACCAGCACGGTATAGTAGGTTAAATTCCCTCCCATTGTGGAGGAGGCTAAAGCCCAACAGTGGGTCGTATGTGGGTTGCGATGATGATGAAATATGACTATTCAAAGCTTTAGAGGTAAGGGAAGCCCAAAGAAAAGTCGAATGGACTCTATGAAGCATGACAGGGATAAAAAGAGAGTGAACGCAAAGATGCTGATAGGGTTGCGTATTGTTTGCCAGAAAAGGGTATGTTGCGTACACCCTCAGTAATTGGGATAAGAACAGGGTGATAATGATGATAGATGCGTTGCTTGCTTGTTTAACACTATTTTTTCGGCCGAGTTTATGGCCAGTGCACACGCAGTCTACTCCATCCAGGGGTGGCGGCCCCATAATCTGCGATAATCCCACCCTTTTGCTCTTAGGCCGACCATCGGTAATAAATTCCTTGTCTTCACGAACACCATAGGCAAAAAAAAATCCATATACATATACCTCACGGTTGGACACGATATAACGTAGTGATTTATCGGGAGTAGCTAAGCCATAACCACTTGATGCGTATAGTTAATACTAGCAACCCGCCCTCGCTTCACTTCGGTTATAGGTTATAGTCGTTTTACCCGTGTAGTTCCCGTTCCCGTGGGAATACCGGGATAAAATATAGCCTAGTTTACGCCCTGATATTATAGCTTTCCATTGGTGAAAGAATTTTTGAAATCGCTCCAGCCGTTTTGAAGATTACCCGGAACAAACAGACAGACAGACAGACAGACAAAAATTTTTTAATTGCTATTTTAGGCATAGGTGTCGTGCAAATAACCGTGTGAGCATGAAAAAAGCCTATTATTTTGACATTACAAACAGACACTCCAATTTTATTTATTGGTATAGATGATACCTATCTATTACATAAGTGTATTTACGACTGTTTGCACTACTATAACATATGCATAAACATAAGAACAACGGGCCAGCAAGCGACCACACAAGGCAAACTAGTTTGCTGGGCTGATCAACACGTCAAGCATTTGTTACCAGTGCCCGGTCCAATGGGGATTGGAAGGAATACAGCAGGTTACGGGGTCGACCGCGTTCTCTCGTCGGCCCGGACAGCATGTAGGGCGTACATCCGCATCATTGCCTGCCAAAAAAAGGCAATATAGTTTACTACAGTGCATTGGCTAGATAGCTTGCTATAGTGATTTATGCCTAGTTTTAATCCTTTCATTACAAATAATAGAACCTTGTAACTTAACTATTGTCAATCATTATTATAGAAAATACGCTATAATAATAGTGGTACATTTAGCATATAGTAGCAGATGCTGAAATGTATGTAGAATGTCTACATACATTTCTTTAATTAATTTCAAGAATGCTTAGACTTAAAACGTATCTCATTATGTTAGTCTGTGAGTAAATTACTTATGCTTCTGCACAAGTAATTCAGGGTACAGTCAGACGCTTAGGCATGGCTCTGATGATAAAGATTTATTTAGAAGTTGAAAATATTTGTAAAGTTTTGTTTCGCTATACAATTATAAGTACATTTCTTTCTACCGTGAGATCGTAATAAATTCGCCGGAGTGTTTGCACCATAATCCTTTGTCTGTGAAGTATTTCTAACTGAATGGTAGAAGAAATGCGATTCATCACCAAGAGACTGTCACTTTTATCCATTTTCCAGGTATCCAAAAGCGCTTGGTGAAAGTGTAACTAAAGTTAACCATTGTTGACTAATTTCTAACTGGACATGGTGAATTGAAAAGTTAATTATTTTCTTTAAATGCTTATCCTATCTTATAAACGCCTGTTCTTATTAAAACCATTAAGTTTATGTTCCATATCTGACTGCGACTATGAACAATAACATTACTACATTCTCTAGAAGTGCGATCTTTGGCGTAATGAGCGCGACCATATGCTAAACAGTTCGCAAGTTAGATCTTGAGTAGTCTGAGGTAGTAGTTTATATGGACCTTGTAGCAACTTAAGGAAATGAGAGAGAAAATTTGAGAGAAAATTTCAGGTGTTTCTGCCATGTCTATTATAGCAATCAATCTCAAGGCCCCGTCAAGCTCTGCTATATCACTGACGTTATGCGGTTGTGCTTATCGTTGCTGCACATTCTTTTATTTATTGGCTGGCTAGTAAAATTTCCTTCATATTTTCCATAGCATAAGAGAGAAATGAAATCAATCTCTTCCAACACTTTCTATTAAACTTTTCTACTTAACTTTGTTGCGGGTTCGGAGATAATTAAAATAATTTCAAAATATTGGTGTCAGCTACGCAGACCATTGGGAATGCTTGGCCGATAGGAGTTACAATGATAGAAATATGTAGTGGTAGGTATTTGTCCCAAAAATAGTATGGATGAATTTTAAGTTTCTCAAGAAAGAACATTCTAGTACCTAATATAATCTATTAAAATACAAACTAATAAAATATATTAATAAAATGTAAATTCTATTTATATATTTCTCGTATGGTGACGCGTTAAGATAAAAATATGCCATCAGCCTTTACTTGCCCGTGGTAGTCGTTTACGTATAATATCAATTAAGGCACTACACTCATTGGGAGAGATCTATGACCAACAAGAGACGTTGATAAGCTCATGGATGGATTGATGAATGGAAAATCTATATTTTATTTTAAAATAACTTTTAAAATCATCATTATTTCAGCCTATTCCCGTCCACTGCTGAACGTAGGCCTCCCTCATATTACCCCACAAAGTGCGGTCCTGTGGCGCCTGCATCCAACGACGCCCAGCAACTTTCACCCGGTCGTCGGTTCACTTAGTGGAGGGGCGTCCTACACTGCGTCGTCCGATGCGTGGTCGCCACTCGAGAACTTTTCTTCTCCAGCGGTTGTCAGTTCGTCGAGCGATGTAGCCTGCCCATTCCCAGTTCTGCGTGCTAATTCTTCGTGCTATGTCGGTTACACCCGTTCCTCTGCGGATACTTTTAAAATATTTGATGGTAATATAAATCAATTTATACATATTCAATAGGAGATGGTGATGATATAGGTAGATAATTTATAAAACTTTTAAAATTTCTTCAAAATAACTATAACTATTTTACGGCTTTTATCGCGTTTTTTGATTGTCCGATGTTTCGAACACTGCAGAGTTCATGGTCACAGGCGGACTCCACCTGGCACACGTTTATTTATAATGTGTAATACGCGCGTAAATATCAGAAATCGTTACTTCATAAAATTTTACAGAATTTTTATGAATAATTTAAGTTTTCTTAACACACTTAATATTTGAGGCTGACTGTACTCTCTATACATCTGCCAAAAGTCACGTACAACAGAAATTTTCACTCCTTATCCCTTGCACATTTCTGCATGAATTTCACCACATGTGTACTCACTAAACATACTTTCACGACTTGACACGACAGAACGTGACGTGTAAACGAGGTTCTTTTAAGTTATTTATTTACTAGCTAGAAACAGTTTGATGCTAGATTTTAGCTAGTTGATGTTAATGCTATTATTAATACAAAAGATTGCCTGGTTGAATATTTGTTTTTCATCCCACCAAAATGATTAACAGACCTAGATGAAATTTAACGCAATTAGATATTAGTGTGGAATAGCATATATGCCGCTTTTTATACTGAAAAACATTCGGTTCTCACGAGATTGAATCTATTGAGAAAATTTGCATTAGCTCCGAGGAACTGTTTGACTTGGTACCACCGTCACCATTCTACCAACGTACCACTCGACATCGTAGCAGGGTTCATCCATTTCACCTGGAAACGTTATGGTCTTCAACTGTACGTTTCCACCGATCATTTCTCCCACGTACGTGCAAGCTCTGGAATGAACTACCTGCTGCTGTGTTTCCTGAGCGCTATGACATGTCCTTCTTTAAACGAGGTTTAAGAAGAGTATTTCCTTCACGGTAGTCAGCGGTCTAGCTGTGCCCTGGTATTGCAAGGGTCCATGTGCAGCAGTTTCACTTACCATCAGGTGTGCTGCTTGCTCGTTTGCCACCGTTGGCAATAAAAAAAAAATGTAAGATTACTGAAACCGCAGATAATAGCTAGTATAGATTAATAATCCCTTTTTGCATTATTATACAAAGAGTATGAGTAACTTTACAGAATTATAATTCTAATGTATTTCAATAAAACGTAATAGAAATCTTATATTATAGTCCATAAAATATAGCTTGATCTCTGTGACAGATGTCAATGAAACCAACGAAGTAAGTTTGAACGAGCGACATGTTTACAATTTCATTTTGTATCAAATATATTTTCGTTCTTTTCGTGCTGGTTTTATTGTAACTGAATTGCAATATACTATAAATATAAAAATATTAATATTCAAGCCTAAAACGTACCTCGTAAGTACTAGAATACCTTGTAAACCATAATACATAAATGACGCTTACACACGTACAAGGTCGTACTGGACTGAAAATAAAAAAGAGATGGGACAGTCGATATACGTAAATCGATAACCGATCTTTATTAAATTATTCATAAAAGAAATAAACTCAATACGGTACCTATATAAAACTTTCAACATATTTTTTACAATTAAAATAGACAGTTACATTACAAAATACATAAATTGAATTAATTAAACATTAAAAAACTACTTTTCGGCTTAGAGTAAATGATGATATTATGTACGCATTATTGTCAATAAACTATATTTATTTTATATAAAACAATATTTATTTATAAAACAGTCGTAATTGATCGATAGATCTAACGGCTGTTCTTATTTCGGCAAAAAATTATAAATGTTCTAGTAGAAACGCTCCAGTGATGACGATAATAGTAACCCGGACCTTGATTGTACTCCTTTTGAATAATTAAAATAGTCAAAAAACAGTTTTTGTTAGAAATAAATTCAAAAAGATTTTCATTGATTGTATTTTAATTATAATAGAAAATCACAATTATAAAAATAAAGAGTTTTATCGATAAAAAACTACGGACTTTATCGTAAGCGTGACAGAACTAGGGACAACTGTCACAGAGATCATCCTATATTTTATGGACTATAGTATAATCCAGCGTTGACTTTGTTTCTTTTTCTATAAGAAAAAAAAATACCATCAATTGATAAAATGTTAGCAGAACAAACGAGCTGCTTTAAAATAGATCTGTAATTAAATATGAAAAAGGGAGCTGTCGCTCAGGACGCCTGGCAGATGTGAAACATCGAAATTATTTTGTATATTTATGTCGTAATCTGTTCTTTTATGCATATATACTATGCATAAAAAACAAATTACGACAAAAACTAATATGGCATAAAATATTAATAAACTATTACTTTTTTTTCCAGAAAATGATGATTTTCTATTCAATAAACATTTATTTTCATTAGTATACACTATTTTTTTTTTGGGGTAGGTTGCGGTCGGCGCACTCCTCGTACCACTCTGTTCGGTGCGACAGAGGGGCGTAAGCAGGCACACCCGCAACCCACCCGAACACCACGTCGCCTTCGTCGTTGGACCGACCACTGGCGCAGGGTTACTTGTCGTAAGTGGTCGGCCCGACTGAATACCCCCTGAGTAGTACCCTCCCATCGACCGACGTCCTCCCCAAGGGGGGTCTTTCCTCACGCAGTCGGCCTCTCGGCGGGTGACGGACTAATTCCCCGGTCACGTCACCCGCGGTTATTAGTTTACACTATAGGTATGTGTTTAGGTTAATAATTTATTTTGAGCTCAATAGATGGTGTTGTACAAAATTCTAAAACAGGTTATGGTTTCGTTACACAAATGTACGTATCGAAGCGTGGCGTTGACGCTACGCCAACTATCAGGTCCACCCCTGCCTAAAGATGTTTCACATAAAAAAAATAAGAATGTTTCGTGTGACGTACGTCCAGGTATGTTGAGTGAAACAATATGGCGGAATTGTGTTCAATTGAGAATTATTATTGGCTTGTTATGTTTTTCGATTCTTCACATCAAATACGTGACCATAAAGTTTATATTTATCGGCCGGTGTAAACACTCACTTTTATTTTATACGAAATGCACGCGTTGAGCGAAGGCGAACCCACGTGAATGACCTTTTTTGAACTTGACGTATTAAGAATACCGTGGATGACCACGACGAATGGTGACCTATCCAAATAAAAAGGAGTATAGTCAAAATCTTTTAGTTAAACATTATTTGACTGTGAACAATTAAAACTTCGTATGGTGACGGAGTAAGAATAAAAATCACCAGCCCTTCTTTTGCCTGTGGGTGTCTTAAAAGACTACCAAGAGACAGACATGCATATAACACCTATGCCAATACGTCTAACTAGCGTGGTATAGTAGGATAATTTCCCTTCCATAGTGGAGAAGGCCAGAGCCCAACAGTGGGCCGCATATAAGCTGAAATGGATGGATGGAATAATTAAATTAAATATAAATAGTAATTTGAGTTAATCAAATTTGGTGGGTCTCGTGTGATGACAGAGTAAAAATATAATCCACCAGCACATACCTCTTACCCATGGGTGTCGTACAAGACAGCTAAGAAATATGATATGCAGAAAACAGTATTGCAAGAAAAAGAAAATTCGACATTTCTCCCACGTACGTGCAAGCTCTGGAATGAACTACCTGCTGCTGTGTTTCCCGAGCGCTATGACATGTCCTTCTTTAAACGAGGTTTAAGAAGAGTATTTCCTTCACGGTAGGCAACGGCCTGGCTGTGCCCCTGGTATTTCAAAAGTACCTATATGAAATATTGTCTAATGCTACTGAGGGGGAGCCTGGTAATCTGTATGACAGGGCAACCTAGTTCAGATACCAGTCTCCCACAAGGGTTTATTTGTAACATTAAATGTAAACATTAGTAATAAGATACCTTTGTGGAAGATAACAATAAATTATTATTATTATTATTGCAAAGGTCCATGTGCGGCAGCATCACTTACCATCAGGTGTGCTGCTTGCTCGTTTGCCACCGTTGACAATAAAAAAAAAAATCATAAACTATACGAATCCGTCTAGACAGCGTGGTGTAATGAGTCAATTTACCTTCCGTTGTAGAGGATTATTATCGTGTGGTGACGGAGTGAGAATACAATTCATCATTCTCTATCTTGTCCTTGGATGTCGTAAAAGACGACTAAGGGATAACATGCACATAACATCCGTAGAAGAGAAGGAAAACTCAGAATGAAACCCAACCAACACGTTTGATCAGCATGGTGTAGTAGGTCAAATTCCCTCCCATTATGGAGGAGGCCCGAGCCCAACAGTGAGACCTATATGAGCTGTGATGATGATGATGATGATGATGATGATGTAGAGAAGGCTCGAACCCAACATTGGTGAGGTAGGGTGAACCCAACAGTGATGACGATGAAATATACTGTCGTATACGGATACCGTATATGTCGTATGGGGAATTTCAATTCTTATTTTCCTTAAAATTATTTGATTTATTTCATTGCATACATCATAATAATCTATCTCCGATGAAGCGAGCACAACATTGTTGATATAAAACGAACAGAAATTTTTAGTAAAAAAATTTTGTGTGTGTGCTTACGTACGCATGTAATAAATTATACTTCGGCGTAAGAAGACAAAAATCTTTCTTAACACTAACAATAGGAAAAAAGGGTATTTAATGCATTGAAAGTATTATTATAACGATCTAGTTGACGTTTGTAATGGTGTACGCGCGCTTTGTAAAAAATGTTGACTTCAGGGTGTCGGTGTGTCGGTTTTCCGCGCGCATATCGTAAAAAATTATCCTGATCATTTTCTCTAATGCGCCAAAAGAAGTAATCATCATCATCGCAGCCCACATACGTCCCATTGTTGGGCTCAGGCCTTCTTCACAATGGGAGGGAATTTCACCTAGTATACCATGCTGGTCAGAAAGGTTGGTATAGGGTTTCGTTTCGAGTTTACCTTCTCTTGCACATTATTATATACGGTATTATGTACATATTATATCCCATAGTCGTCTTTTACGACATCCACGGGCAAGATAGAGAGTGGTGAATTGTAATCTTACTCCGTCACCACACGGAAAAGAAGTATAGCTTTAAAAAATTTAAATAAAACAACTTTACGGATTTTATCGCGTTTGTATTTGATTTTTGATTGCCCGACGTTTCGAACACTTTGCAACGTTCATGGTCACGGGTGGACTAAGATGTCTCTCGTCCAACAAGTCATCGTTATTGCAGATTTTTTTTTAATTATCTACCCGATACAGAAAATAGTTATTAAATATTGACCCATATTTTGATACAAATTCATTGCCAGTGTAAGAAGAAAATGATTCTATAGGAAAAAATTATATTGTTTATGGTTGGTAATTAAATTGGTAAAATAATACTCGTGTAAACATCAGAAATCATTATATAACTTTAAAAACTCTTTCAACTTTAACTCTTCGTTATCTGTCGTATTTGATAATTATCTTCATCTTAATTCTTACTTATTAAAAAAAAAAGTGATTTTAATATGTAAACTTCCGTATCTATAAATAAATTTTATAACAGCTTTGCCTTTGTTCTACTATTTAATAAATATGCATGCATAAAGTTTTAATAGTTCAACTACAATAGCAACAAAGTTCGAATATATTGGAACAGGTGCGAGTCAAATATTTCATTAATACGGACCCCTAATAGTTTATGTAGAAAGTTTGATTAGATATTCGAACTATCTATAGTTTACTGGCATAGATATAATATGTAAGGCATTTGAAAACATACTACAAATTAGCAGTGTATAAATTTTTCATTTATCTATGGCCTAATCATTTGTCTACATCCACTACTGATTATAAGCCTTCTCGCTATCCATCCATCGTGGATCATAAAGGCCTTACTGCAGTGCTGAGCCTCCTCGATAATAAGAAATAATTACATTACATCACGCTGGTTAGACGTGTTGCCATAGGATATTATTTCGAGTCTTCCCTCTTTTGCATAGATGTTACATGCATATTGTATCCCTTAGTCGTCTTTTACGACACCCACGGATAAGACAGAGGATGGTGAATTATTTTCTTACTCCATCACCACACGGAAGGTCTTCTCATAGATAGTCATAGTGCCATAATAAGTCATACTAGCTCAATTATCGGATAATTTGGTAATTGTGATTGTTATTATAAATTTCACAGAAGAGCACTGCTGAAGCATTTCCCTAGCGCTCCTTTAGTAAAATTTTACGATTCAAATGGAAAAAAAAGTAAAAGGGGCGATGTCGCTATATAGAAAGCATTTAACTTATAAATTAACAAATTTAACATGGGGGCAATCGTGTCAATGAAAGCATGTTTTACCTCTAGTTAACCCTTCGAGGCCCAATTTCTATTACTAGATATAAATGGCAGCACCAGAAAAGCAATATGGAAATTGAAATTCATGTTTCTGAAAGGGTCTTTGGGCTGATAAAGGCAGGCTTTATTTTAAAGTATACGGCCGGGTCTTGAATACTTGAGTTTACTCACCTATTTCATAGCCTCTTGAGTTTCAATGGCTACGAAGATATTTATTACAGAGCGTAAAATTTACAGAATTAATTAGTTCCATAAAATGCAGACCCTAGTTATTATGATAAATAATTTTCTTTCAATGCTCATGTAATTAGTGCTGATTAAAATTGTTTTAATTTATTAACAGATAGAGTCTTGTTTGTACCGTATTTGTCAATGGACAGATAATTAATTACACCATTTCACTCTTTAAAGAAGAATACAGAAATGTTTCGCGGCAACTTACTTTATGCACAATTTCCTTCGATTCCATAAAATTACGGATATAAATATTATTTTCTTATGAGTTTGTGTTAGCTTCTTAATACATATTTTCATTAATAAACCAATTAGTCTCTCTAGGGTCCAAAACTAATAACTAATTAAACTTCATAAAATCATGACTCGACACTCTATTAAGACTTATGTTGTGTAATGGAGCAACACTTTATCAAAGCCTTAAAATGTATAAAACATATTTTGCTAGCAAATTGAAGTTGGCTTCTTATTACATAATTTATTACTTCATTTTTTTTTACGTTTAGATGATGACTACATAAAATATCAAATAAAATTGTGATCTACAAGATAGTTGCCGTGAGCCCATCAAATTTCACAATTATTAATTTTTTTATTGCAAAATAATAATTGAGTTTACTTTATATGAATGCTTTGTGTGCGAAAATGTGAAAGTTTTCAAAATTAATTTTACTAGTCCTATATGATTAATATTCAGCCTGCTAAAATAATTCCTTTAAACGAAGTGGTTAGTTTTCGAAAGAGAGCGAAGTTCTTTATGGGCAAATCATCCTATGCTTATGAATTATATTAGGAAACTCAAATTTTCATAGTGTAAGTAATAATCGTAACATCTACGACAAACAATCAGATTAAGATTTTGACTGTGTGATGACTTGTGCAGATCAAGTTGTAAAGCATGGTATTGAATCTTGAGAGCATTTATCATATTTTCAAGAAATTGAAGATATTTATTATTATCATCAACATCATTTTAGCTTATATACGTCCCCCTATGGGATCGAGCCTCCTATACTATGGGAGGAAAATTAAGCGACTACACTACGCTGGTCAGACGTATCGGTACCGACATATTCATAATCTTTCATCCGCAATAATCTTTCATTGAGGTTGAACCACAAATTGTGGCATAAAAATATTTCTTAGTAATCTAGAATGTTTTTCTTGACCACTAGAATAACTTGATATTTTATGATATAATTCACAACTAGTTTCTATAAAGCTTTAAATTTAAAGTTATTGAAAAATTAAATAAATTGAATAACACTAGTTATTATCTAATTGGCGCAAGTATAAACATAGCCGAAAGCAATTTTCACTATCTGCTAAAAGTGTAGCAGTTTCGTATGAAGTACAGGTAATAAATAATATATTTTAATAATTTCTGAGTGAGGCGCCCGTAAGTAAGTTTTCTTGTTCAGTCAGACGACGAAGAAACATTGCAAAAACTAAAGACCCCTCTTTCTAAGGCTCCGTGTACACTCTTGTGCAATTTCTTAGGGAGTAATTTCATCACATAAAATTACAGCACTCATCATCATCATCATCGTAGCCCACATACGTCCCACTGTTGGGCTCGGGTATCCTCCACAATGAGAGGGAATTTGACCTACTATGCCATGCTGGTCAGACATGTTGGTATAAGGTTTCATTTCGAGTTTTCCTTCTCTTGCACAGATGTTATGTGCATATTATATCCCATAGTCGTCTTTTACGACATCCACGGGCAAGATAGGGAGTGGTGAATTGTATTCTTACTCCGTCACCACACGGAAAATCACAGCTCTAAATAATGATAATGTTGATCATAAAATTAATTTCAATTTATGTTAACAGTACCTACCATTTAAAAACGATGAGCCTGAGTTTGACAGACCAAAGACCTAAGGGATCAAGAGAATCAAATAAAGATAAGCTAAATGAAATAGTGTCTGGAACCTTGAAGGGATAGAAGGATAAACACTATGACCAAATTTTTCATCCTTGCCTATAGCTAAATAGAAGGAAAACTATGGAGTTTTGCCAGATTATGCAGGAATTCGTCATTTCATATACTCTATACTCGTTCCAACCATTTATTTTACTTTTGACACATGCTTTAGGACGTAACTGTTTCATTATACGCAATTATTAACTTTGAAACGAGTGAACAGAGAAATATATAAACTGCCCAATAATATTTATATATCTTAATTATTACCCACTAAATACATTAATATGCCGTAAATAGCTCTATTCATAAAATTTAAGTGATAATTCATTTCCGTTATAAAAAAAGTTACGTTCTATCGCATCTAGTGACAGGATCAAAAGTATTCGGTGCAAACTAATGAATCGCAAATAATCGATTACACTTATTTGCAGTTAAGTCAGCTGACAACTGAGTTTTGAATTGTTGTAATAGACAACAAGTTAAAATTGTGTCAGGGAGATATAAAAATCTTCTCATCATACCTATAACATGAAATAAAACAACCAAAATATTTTAATATTATTTTATTATAACGAATCGTCGGATTCTTCATACGAACTCGAATCGTCGCTTGAATCATCTGCAGTGTTTATTATAACTCTTGTGTAGGTATGTTGTCAAATTCAATTGCCCGATCCCAATCAGAGAATATTATATTTTTTGTCTTGTTGACGACACTCGCCCAGTTTTCAGGCGTCACACTAGCACATGCGTTTTTTAAAAGTTCAAGCATTTTATTTGCTGTGAAAGGAGGAGTTGTATTGTTTCTTGCGGCGTGTCCTTTGACTTGTGCCCAGATCATTTCAATTGGATTATATTGACAGTGGTACGGAGGAATTCTGATTACAACATGCCCATATTCTGCTGCCATTTCGTCGATGACATATCGTTTTGGCTGCTTTTTACTTTTTAATATTTTAAGTAATTCTACTTTTAGTAGGGATTCGTCCACATCTTCCCCATTATCACGAAGCCAGTTTATAATCTCGTGTTTTTTGTTGGCCTGTGTTGGCATTTTATTAATTTGGCGAGAGTGATAGGGTGCATTATCAATAAATATTGTTGATGGCTCTTCAAGTGATGTAAGCATTTCTCTGAACCACTTTTCATACACGTCCGCATTCATCTCCTCATGATAGTCTCCTGTTTTTTTTTTTATTTGAACGCTAACAGAGCGTCTGGTACAAATCCCTTTGTAGTTCCCGCATGGCAAATGATGAGGCGTTCACCTTTCCCCATTGGCACTGCAGAAGTAGAAGCAGCAGTATCGTCAGTCCAACCTTTTGGTATGGAATGATTGGCATTGAGCCAAGTTTCACCTGTGAAAACGACATTCGACCAGTCTTCTATTTTCTTCGCTTGTCTTAAAAATTCACAGCGAGACAGGGCTATATCACGACGTTCTATTAAAATTTTTCTTTTGTCGGATTTCTTATACAAGAACCCGATTTGGTGCAGCACCTTTGACAAAGAAGATTTTTGACCACGAAACAAGCCACAATTTCATAGAGACGCTACTAATTTTTTCAAAGTAGGAATCTCTTTGCTTGTGTAATAATTGTATATATGACGACGAATAGCATCAGTATCAAAACTGTCAATTGCTGTCACTTTACGGGGCTGACGTTTTTTCTTAGGCGTAGATAGCTTGTTCTGTTCAATACCACTACCATACCATACCATAGGCTTCTTTAGTGATTTTCGCCACCGTTGGAGCACTAATACCTAATGCTGCTGCAACACGGTCTCTAACTTGGGTTACTGGTATAAGGACTCCGCCATTGCGGCTTTCCTTTTCAAAAAATTCACGAAGCCGCAGCACTAACTCTCTGGATTGTCCTTTAAGCACCATACCTTTCGGCATTTTGCAAGTAAAATCTTACTGGGAGGAACGATACGCTCAACTCAATCAAAGTAAGAACAATGAAATCAATACGGTGGAATATAAATACTCAACACAGCGTATGAAAAATATGAAAGAGCACTCAGCGAACAGAAATGTGACTAGCACGGGAGTCTTGTTGCGAGTGACAGACAACACAACAAAATGGCGTCGCCGGCGCGCCGTTCAGTGTTGTCAATTCGGCTTGAAAAAAAGGGGGTAGGCTGGATGAGAAAATTAGTGATTTACTACCGCAGACGAGGGCGCCATTGTCTCTAAGTAAAGTTTGGAGCAGCGGACCCCGCTTAATGGAAAAATGCTTCATAAAGTAGTTATTTTTTATTTTGCAAAGTACAAAGTAAAATATTTTGGGAGGACTGAATTAGTGGGTATGCAAAAATTAATGTGCCCAAATAACAAATATATTTACAGAAGTGAAGTTTTTAAATAATATGAAATATGTATTTAAGCAAAAATAAAATATCCGTGTTAAATCGATTAAAAGTTCTTCCTGACTAAAATCGATTATTACAAAACATAGTATCCGTAATACATTGGTACAACACTAATTGATCAGAATTCAACCTGCCAAAAGTAAAATAAATGGTTGGAACGAGTATAAGAATAATAAAAGAGCTCACTGGTTGTATTGACCGAACTTTTGATCGGCAAGACAGCCATAGAGGATTGTATGCTTGCTTGTATCAGAAAAAGTCATGGTACAGTTCCATCATTTCATTTTTTTTTTCGGCGTAATGTAGTATATCAGTAGTCCAACTATTGTGGAAGAGTTACGTGTGCAATATTGGGTTGAATATTGGTTGAGAGAAAGTAGTTTGTCTGTTATCCTAATATGCAGAAATAGTTGAACGCGTTGTAGTTGATTTTAGCATGCAGTTTGTCTATTAGCTAGATATAAAATATTTTACCTTTCTACTGATGAATAAAATATTAGGTATTTACCTATGAAATTGCCGTTATGTACGAAAAAAATTTTACTATTTTTTTCATGTATTTTTTATTTGTATTAATCGAAGTAATCACCCATGCAATCAATGCATCTTAGCCAACGCAGCGGCAGTTTATTGATGCCCTTCTTAAAGAAATCAGCTGGACGGGAGGCAACAAATTCTTCAAAGGCATTTTGTACTGCCTCTCGGGTATTGAATTTCTTTCCTGCCAAGAAGTTCTCCAAATTCTGGAAAAAGAAGTAGTCTGTAGGCGCAAGGTCTGGTGAGTATAGCGGATGACGGAGAGCTTCCAACTCCAGTTCTTGCAACTTGGAGACCGTCTGCTGTGCAGTATGAGATCGCGCATTGTCATGCAGGCGCAACGGAGTCAAGCGATTGACCAATGCTGGTTGGAGATGTGCCAGCTTCTCCATCATTGTGTTCAGTTCTTCACAGTACACATCTGCAGTAATGCTCACCCCGTTTGGTAAGAAGCTGTGATGAATCACACCGGCGCTAGACCACCAAACAGTGATCATCACTTTTATAGGGGTAAGTTTTCATTTAGGGTATTGTTTAGATGCTGAACCAGGATCCAACCCACTTGCTGAGCGCTTGCGGTTATCAAACAGAATCCATTTTTCATCGCTAGTAACAATGCGTTTCAAAATTCCTTCATTTGTGTGTCTGTTGAGCAATGCAAGGCATTTCTCGACGCGTACTTCGCGCCTGCGATCATTGAGTTCGTGGGGCACCCATTTGTCAAGCTTTCTTATCTTGCCAATTTGACGCAAATGGACAAATATTGTTTTGACGCTGACGTCGAAAGCTGCTGCTAATTCAGCCGTAGATTGTGTATCATCGACTTCCACAATCGCCTTTAATTCGTCATTGTCGACCAAAATCTTCGGACGACCGCGAGGTTAATTTTTCAGGTCGAAATTTCCAGAACGGAAGCGAGCAAACTAATGACAGGCGGTGCGTCGGTTTGTAGTGTTAGCTCCGTAAACGTCGTTGATGTTGCGTGCCGCTTGTGTCACGTTGCTGCCACGACGATACTCATATTCCATAATTACTCAAATTTTTAACGTATCCATGATGACGAAAAAGATTGAAATGCGATGAAAACGTAACACTAATCAATAAACAAATGACTCCTTTTGGAAAATGAATTCCATGTTTTAAAATAAAATTAATTTGAAATTAGAATTCTTAGCCAAACAAAAATTATTTTGATTTGAAATGGCCAGTACTGCAGAACGGCAATTACATAGGTAAAGACCTATTATTTTCGTGTGACGGTGACGTAATAAGAATACAGTCCACCACTCTCTACTACTCTTACCTGTGGATATCATAAAATTTAAGGATATAAAATGCATATAACATCTGTGAAAGAGAAGGAAAACTTGAAAGAAAATCCTATACAAACATATCTGCCCATCATGCTATAGTAACTCAAATAACTTGCCATTGGGGAGGAGGCTCGATCCTAGCAGTGGAACGTGTATGAGCTGAGATGCTTGTAAAGTAGAATTACAAGTAGTCAATATTTTTAGCTTTCTTGTGGATAAGGTAAAAATCAATTAAAAGAGACGGGTAAAATAACAATGCACGAGTAAACCTCTAAATATAACCTTGTGGCCAAGATCCTATCTGGTCAGCATGGTGTAGTAGGCACATTTTTTCTTCTTGATGAGGTAAGGAATGGTATGTACATAATAATGAGAAAAAAAAAATATTTTTCGTTAAATGGGATGTCGCCCTTTAGTTAGTAATTATTGCTAAAAATCTATATGAGTAGATGACAGTTAATAACAAAAGACTTTGTTAAAATGAAATTTTTAACTAACAGTAACTTCTCTATAATTTACCATGATACTATAGGGTAAAACAAACTTTTTTCCTGTTGAATAAAAATAACTTTTTGAAAAAAAAAAGTACCGGTAAAGTTTCTCAATTTTGTCCGAACTGGCTAATACACCCAATGTTAAAGTAGCCTAATATTGGCAAGAAAATTAAATTATCTACGAAATACGTTTTCCTTGGAGTTTTTAGGGGTGTTTTCTTTATATTTGATGAAATTGCAGGGACGCAAATCAATAATAATTGGTAAGCTTCTATTTTTTTATATCAGATTTAAAGTAAGTAATTCAATATCCCTCTAGCTCGAAGGGTACTCTCTTTGGGTGCTACATCTACTACGTATTGTAAGCGTAATATAAAGACCGTAAAATTGATAGCGTAAAGACTTTATAATGCTTCGAACATTTCTTTCTGTAGGTTTCGTCTCAGCTCATGCACCTTCTACTGCTGGGCTCGATCCTCCTCTCCTCCTCCCTAATAAGAGGGAAACTGACCCACTATACCATGTTGGACAGGTATGTTGATATAGAACTATATTTCAAACATCTCTATGCACGGATGTTATGTGTTAGTCGTCTTTTACGACATACATGAGCAAGATTGAAGTGGTGAATTCTAATCTTACTCCGTCACCATATGGAAAAGACTGTAGGCTTCATTTCAGCTCATATACGTACCACTGGTGGGTTCGTGTCGCCTCCACAATAGGAGGGAAATTGACCTTAATATACCATGTTAGTCAGACAGGTTGGTATAGGGTTTTGTTTCAAGTTCTCCTTCTTTTGAATAGATGTTATATGCTTATTATATCCCTTAATCGTCTTTTACGACATCCACGGGTAAGATAGGGAGTGGTGAATTGTATTCTTAATCCGTCACCATACGGAAATTATAGACTTAAGAATGTACAAATACTAACAGCGGGATTTCAAATTCAAATCTCGGTTGTTGGCTCATTATTTAATCTTTTGCCGTTCACTGTTGAAAGTAGGTCTCACCCACAAAAGAGAGGATAGTGTCGTAATTTCCACGTTTAGCAGGTGGATTAGCAATCGTTTGGCTAAAATGTAGTAGATTTTCTGCTGTTTTATTGATATGAGTTTTTAATAACTATAAAGTTCAGGATACGAAATCAACTTTAATATCCACAAAATAAAAATATAATGATATAACCATCATTATTATTTCGAGTTTTCCTTGTCGGGCATAGATGTGACCTTAGTCATCTTTTACAACACCCACGAGCACGAAAGGCGGTGGTTAATTGTATTCCTTCCCTGGCACCATAAGGAAAAATGATGTAAATTTTTATAAAATTTAAGAAGTTGAAGTGTAGCTGTTTAGCTAATAAATGTTAAGTATTTAGTAATCTCTATACACATTAAAATATATTTCTATGTTTTTTATTGACTTTGAAACCATCCAACCAATGTGCTTGACTGCATTGTAAGTAAAACGATTATATTATGCACTAAAACGATGCATACGAGACTTCAATATTCATTTTTTTTATTTGTACAAAACAGCTAATAGATATTAGTACTTTAAATTTTCAAATATGAATACAATGAAATATTGAGCGTGTGATGACACAATATTTGTCGTAGAAACCGTTTAAAGAAGGCACCAGAAAAGGAGGCTACAGCACTCTCTCTGTAATCTCATAATATCAACTATGATCGCCAACCCTCCTGGCAAAGTGGTAATTTTGACATTATCCCATCTTTGTGGCAAAACTTGTACTGAGCAGTGAACATAAAGAAGTTACAAGCTTTTGAAGTTATTTGGGGGTTGAGGGTGCATATTCTATCACTTCCCTCAAATCGATGTTTGTTTAGGGCACACGCAGTTAAGTATGGATGTTGTGACGTTGACGTCACATTGTTTGTATTTCTCTCTCTGTCTAATGTTTAGAATTGTTTTTTTCTTCAATATTTTTGCGAGTAACATAGATTATATTTTATCCCCGTATTCCCATGGGAACGGGCACTATGCGGGTGGAACTTCGGGAATTTGTTAATATATTAAAGTTGTCCACATCCCAAACTATTTATTTTACAATCTTTATCAAACACTAAAATTTCTTACCTACTACGTGCAAATGCTACGAATCTACGTCTCTACAAAAGTTCTACGAGCTACGAAATCTCGGCGCAATATGTAACTCTACTTCCACCGTACATATTGCAATGATATTTAGCTAAAACGTAAAATTAACGATCAAAATTAACATCTAAAATTAAAAATCAAACATTAAATATTGAATTCTCTAAGTATCTTATTAACAAATGATCTTACTAATAGATATTCCGAGAACGAGATTTAAAAACTCATAGACCCGCATGCCGGAAATTTTGCTTACCAAACAGCGGTCCCTACTTTGCGTGTATGCCGTATGTATAATAAGACCGAGTAAATGACAATTTGAATTTCAAAAGTAGGTAGATAAGTTAAGCTCCGCGTGACTTGCGCATTTCATACCGGTCTTCGCAAGCTTGCCGGCGTTGACGTTGACGCGTATCAGTATCCTCTTGTGCGTTGTGGGGGGTAGTTGTGCTGCTCCGAAAAAATTACGACCCTGACGTGTTAGTTACGCCGTTTATTATATAACTGTGTGCTGTTTGTTTTGTGAGCCGACCCTATTGATATCTGCGGATATATTGAACTTTGTAAAGGTAATTACAGAATTATATTTATTTAATCAACGGTGAAAGAAATATTCTTGCAGTGTTATAATCAAGTAATAATATAATTAAATTTATAAATTCAATATTTTTTAACTAGATTAATTTATACTTTATATTAATAAAGTATAAATTAATCTAGTTAGAAAATTTATTAATAATCTAGCAGGATTTTACGCAGTCGTGTATAAATAACGCTATCGTATATTTTAAGCTTACTATGCACACGATTTCGGTTGGGCAGTTACGGAGAATACCATGAACAAACATCGTGCTTTTTTGTGTATTAATAATATTTATATAAATGTAGTTTCAGTAAATATATTGAAATATAATCTGATAAAGGTGCGTTAAAGCTTATTCACAAGATTATGTTCTCAATAAGAAATATTAGGAACTTCCTTATACGTAACCGAAAACGTTATTGCTTAAAAAATACATATTAAGTGTACATATATTTTTCTTCTTGGAATTAATTATGATGTGATATACTATTTCAAATTATATGGTTTTTATATATGTATGAAAACTGTTATTTAGTATTAACTCAATTCGAACGAGTAACTACTTGACATTCACCTTTGTAGACGCTGCTGGCAGTGGCTATAGTCAGCTAGCCAGTTTCTAATTCTCAATTATACCTATGAAAATATCAGATTTTAATACATTTCACTAATAACAACGGCAAGCGGGTTTTATTATTTTCAATATAAATTAATTTATCGGGTATTAGTTTAAGAATAGTATCCACTAGTTTTAATTTTTTTTTAAAGAGTGTAACATACTGCTGAGGGATCACTAGAAAAATGGGCTGTAGGGAAATTTATAACACAGTTATCTCAGCTTGAAAAATCGTATGTCAAAAAATGGGCGATTATAATATGATGAATGGATTACTTAAGTACTGGATCGAGTGTGGTTGATAAAGAATAAATTATTCTATGCTATAACTGCTATGTATAGTCACGAGGGTAGAAAAGAAATCTTAAAGAACGAGTAACGGAGTAAGAATACAGTCTGCTATCAACTCTTTTTATAGTAGGCACTGGAAAAAAACAACATATACTAGTAAAAGAAATATATAAAATATAAGAAAACTCAAAACAGACATTGTTTTTCTTTTTTTTTTAGGTGGGCCATGGTCAAAAACAGATGTTCCTAGCAACGCGTCTGATTAAATAGTGGCCTGTTTTTGTTCAAATCTTGGAGTAGACTTATGCAGTAATTCCAAGTAGTGTGATGGCAGCTGCAAATACTACCCAACTATTACATTTTTGTTGTACAAGATGACTAAGAGATTTTTTTATCAACCTGACAAACTTCAACTAATGCAGTCAGGTCAACACTTTACATAGATGGCATAGTGGTCAATATACCGACCTATTGTGCCATTTTCTATGAGGTGACGGAGTAAGAATACAAATCACCACTCCTTATCTTGCCCGTGGATGTCGTATAAGACGACTAAGGGATACAGTAAGCATATAATATCTATGCAAGAGAAGAAACACTCGAAATAAAACCCCTTTACCAACTTGTCTGACCAGCATGGTATCATCATCATCATTTCAGCCTATAGCCGTCCACTGCTGAACGTAGGCCTCCCTCATGTTGCGCCACAATGTGCGGTCCTGTGCCGCCTGCATCCAACGACGCCCAGCAACTTTCACTAGGTCATCGGTCCACCTAGTGTGGGGGCGTCCTACACTGAGTCGTCCGATACGTGGTCGCCACTCGAGAACCTTTCTTACCCAGCGGTTGTCGGTTCGTCTAGCGATGTGGCCTGCCCATTGCCACTTCAGCGTGCTAATTCTTCGTGCTATGTCGGTTACACCCGTTCTTCTGCGGATTTCCGTATTCCGGATCCTATCTCGCAGAGAAATCCCGAGCATAGCCTACTCCATAGCACGCTGAGCGACTTTGAGCCTTGATATAAGGCCTATATTTAGGGACTACGTTTCCGTGCCGTAAGTCATCACTTGTAACACACACTGGTCGTAGACCTGTGTTTTCAGACACTGAGGTATGTAAGGTCAATTTTCCTCCTATTGTGGAGGAGGCTCAAGCCCAACATTGGGACGCATATGAGCTGAACTAATCGTGCTAGTGTCGTGGGATCGAATCCCACACAAGACAACACTTTGTGCGATCCACAAATTGCTGTTCTGACTCTAGATGTACTTTGTGTTCGTTAATTAAATGTTTGTAAAAGTCCCCTGCAACACAAAGATCCTTATTGCAGTGTCGTCTTTAAAAAATAAATTACTTTTTTAAGGAGATTTGACGTCAGACAAGCGGGCGGTCATAAAATTATTGTCAAAAGTTTTGCAATGTGTTCTATTAAAAAGTACATATTAAGTGGACCCCAAGTAAATCCGTATGGTGACGGAGTAAGAGTACAATTCACCACTCCCTATCTTGCCCGTGAATGTCATAAAAGACGACTAAGGAATACATTACGCATATAACATCTATGCAAGAGAAGGAGAACTCGAAAAAAAAAACCCTATACCAACCTGTCTGATTAGCATGGTATAGTAAGGTCAATTTCCCTCGTATTGTGGAGGAGGCCCGACCCCAACAATGGGATGTATATGAACTGAAATGCTGATGATGAATGAGATAAGAGCAGAATGAGGATGACTCATGCCGTATAGTAAAAACAGATATCAGATTATAATAATACAAGTACTATACTGGCTAATACTAACTAGTATTCTGACAAGTGTGTTCACTAGCATCATTTCTCATCTCATATATGTATACTACTAGACTCGAGCGTCCTATATAATGGGAGAGAAATTGACTTACTATATCTCGCTGGTCAGAAGGATTTTGTATAGGATTTTATATTGACTTTACCTTTTGCTGCTTGTAAATGAAAAATAAACTTTTTCATTAATATGCAGCAAAAGGTCATCATATTCCTTAGTCGACTTTTACGATACCCGGGTAAGAAATGTGGTGGTGAATTGTAATCTTACTCCGTCACCATATGGAAAGACTCTGACTGTGTACTAATGACGAAGTGTGAAACTTTTTATGCGGTTGCATGGCCATGTATATAAATTTTATATTGTCTACGGAATTTTTCACTTTATCGCTTCATTAGTCACGCATTAAATTTATTTTTCATAACATTAAAACAATACATAGTCTCATAATTTCAGCTCTTACGTCTCCCACTGTTAGACTCGAGGCTTCAGACATGTTCAAATAAGGTTTTATTTCGAGTTTTCTTCCTATTGCATAGATATTGTATGCATATTTAATACCTTAGTAGTCTTTTACGACACCCACGGGCAAGAGAGGGGTTGATGAATTGTATTCTTACTTTGTCACTACACGGCAAAAACATAGTCTAGCTTAAATATTTAAATACTAAAGAACTGAAACGAATAAGATGCTACGCTGTATACAGCGGGCGATGCCTATTGCTGTATACAGCGGTTACGACTCAAGGGTATGATTTGCCGCAATTAGTAACTTGAACTTGGAGCATACCGCATTGAATTAAAAACTGCGTAATATGGTGCACTGCTTTATGTAATAATCTGATGCCTGCACGGATAGCGTAATTATGTGAATACCAGAGCTTGATTATTATACCAAATAATTCTTTCTTTGTTTTTGTTACAAGAGCATAATGTATTACACTATTTTTTTTTGTGTTTGAGTCACCGAGGTTATAAAGATTGCTCTAATGTTTAGTGCTGTTCATTTGAATAATTTTTAATTCAATCACAATGTCCGCATGGTGACGGATTAAGAATACAATTCACTACTACCTATCTTGCCAGTGGATGTCGTATAAGACGACTAAGGGATATAATTTACAAATTTTCTTTTTTTTTTGGGTTGGGTTGCGGTCGGCGCGCTCCTCGCACCACTCCGTCCGGGGCGACAGAGGGGCGTAAGCATGCAACTCCCGCAACCCACCCACGATGCACGTCGCCTTCGTCGTTGGGCCGACCACCGGAGCAGGGTTACTTGACATCTGTGGTCGGCCCGACGGAATACCCCCTACGTGGGGTACCCTTCCATCGACCGACGTCCCCCCTCGGGGAGGACGTCGGTCTTTCCTCACGCGTATAATTTACAGATAACATCAATGCAACAAAAGTAAAACTCAAAATGACCTATATCAATACGTCTATATCAAAACGTCACTATAGTATATTAAATTGCATCACATAATCCCCAGAGAAGGCCTGAGCCCAATACGTATGAGTTAGATGATGATGAAGTACCATCATAATGTTCCATACGTGATGATGGTACTATTTACTTGAACAGAAATTTTCATTTTTTTATGATTGAATAGATTTTTACACTATGACGACCTAATGAGATTTTAGTTGAATTCAGGATGCTATCGAAAAGTACCTATATCCTTACTAATATTATAAATGCGAAAGCAAGTTTGTTTGTTTGTTTGTTACGCTTTCACGCTTAAACTACCGAACTGATTTCAAAAATTCTTTCATCAATGGAAAGCTATAATATCAGGGAGTAACGTAGGCTATATTTTATCCCGGTATTCCCACGGGAACGGGAACTACGCGGATAAGGCAACTGAAACCGAAACGAAGCAAGGGCGAGTTGCTAGTATGTAATACTATCTAAATATCCCGCACAGGAGTTCTTCGTAATGTTTTACAAATATAAAAACTTTGAACACAAAAGCATTTAATTGAACAATAATAAAATATGCCGATTTATTCTTTTTCATTCAAATTTCAATTTCTGCTCTCCAAAGAATACAATTGTTTCATATTCAAATTTCATATTTGCCCTTTTATTTCACTTGTTTCTATTTTTACCGTCCTCTGAAGTAGGGCAAATATTGTATCTTAAATCAATATTTTTACATTTATGCAGGAATACAATAAAGTATATTAAGAATAGACAATGGATTTTATTGTCATCATCTCAGCCCACACACGTCCCATTGTTGGGCTCGGGACTCCTCCACTATGGGAGGGAAATTGACCTACTATACCACAGTGATCAGACGTGTTAATATAGGGTTTTGTTTCGAGTTTTCCTTCTCTTGCATAGATAATATATGCATATCCTTTAGTCGTAGCCTTTTTACGACACCCACAGTCGTAAAGCAAAGGAAAAGGCAAAAGAGGGGATGATCAATTGTATTCTTACTCCGGAAACATACGGATAGCAATAAAAATGCTTGAAGGCACAACAACCCACTACTATTGTTGAAGCCATTTTTATTCCAGTACTAGCAACCCGCCCTCGCTTCGCTTCGGTTATAGGTTATAGTCGTTTTACCCGCGTAGTTCCCGTTCCCGTGGGAATACCGGGATAAAATATAGCCTAGTTTACGCCCTGATATTATAGCTTTCCATTGGTGAAAGAATTTTTGAAATCGGTTCAGCCGTTTTGAAGATTACCCGGAACAAACAGACCGACAGACAGACAGACAAAATTTTTTTAATTGCTATTTTAGGCATAGGTGTCGTGCAAATAACCGTGTGAGCATGAAAAAAGCCTATTATTTTGACATTACAAACAGACACTCCAATTTTATTTATTGGTATATATTAAGTCATATTGTACTCTCAAATTTTGAATATACATCGTTAAGATTTTTCCGTGTGGTGACGGAGTAAGAATACAATTCACCGCCTCCTTTCTTGCCCGTGGGTGTCGTAAAACACGACTAAGGGATTATAATACGCATACATGATTTATGATGTTTACGCGAATATTACACATTGTAATTTTTTTTTGCGGATTATATAGCGATTGTATTTGATTTTTGATTGCCCGACGTTTCGAACAATTTACAGCGTTCATGGTTACGGACTGAAAATCAAATACAAACTCGATAAATCCGTAAAATAGTTTTATTTACAACGCCTACACTTTCGAAAGAGAAGGAACGCTCGAAATAAATCCCTATACCCACCCGAATGACCAGCATGGTATAGTAGGTTAATTGCCCTCCCCTTGTGGAGGAAGCTCGAGCCCAACAGTGAGACGCATTTGAGCTGTGATAGCGATGCTGAAGATTTTTTGTCATGCAGATTTGTTCACAAAAGTTCTCTTTATCATAATTTATTAGTGTAGAACCACTCTATTAGTGGTAGAACCACACTGTTAACAGTTATCTATCTACAGCCGCGGCCGGTCCGTCCGGAGTAGCGCCATACTCTCGCAGGAAATCGATTTTTGAGCAGTAGCAATTTGTTATTGCACTTCGTTCGGTAAGCGACAGCCGGTAGTACAACTTTCTGAGGGAGGTCCATGAGCATCACTTACTATCAGCTGTACTGTTTGCTCGTTTGTAAAAAAAAAAGAGTTTTGATTAAATATGAAATTCATTCAAGACAGTTTAGTTTAATAGAACAACATATGATTGATATAACATATATAACGAAGCCTGGGTACCAGCAGAGTTTTTAAAAATCGTGACGTCAGCATGGCTGACGTCACGATCCTCTTCATGTGATTCACTCATTTTCAATATAGAAAGCTAATTTAATTATCACGATATTTTAGAAACAGTTACTAGATTAAAAGAAACTTAAACGCCGGCCATTTCAATCCCTTTACATTGAACTTAAATTGAGTGCTGTAATTGTTATAAACTTAGTTAAAATGTGTAAAAATCACTTGGTTATAATTCTAAAATCGAGATTAGAATAACGTAAGTGTTTTAACTATTTTTAAACGATCTTCGTACATAAATGGTTGACGATTCGTTACAACAGGAACATGTAAAAACTACACGTCCCTATTTTAAATAAATAGAACAAAACTCATCTTGAAAACAGCAATAATCGTCTCATAATTAATAAACTGTAGTTTAAAAAGTTATTGCGTTGTTTAGTCTTGCGTCGACATATATAATATGACAATAGTTTTATGAACAGTCGCCTTCTTGATAATATTGGTAATGTAATTGTTATCAAGACGGTATCAGATGGAGTTGGCCTATACAAGACTCTTATTTGTATTTTACCCCACAAAGAACAATAAAAGGGTTGATAGTAAACGTAATCGCCACCACATAGTAACAGTAAAAAATAACTATTACAAGATACGAATTATTGAAAAACATTGTAGGGTATTCTACATCCAGACTCAGACCACCTGTTCCGTAAGAAATTATACCAAAAGAGATATTGATAATGATGGTATATGCAAAACGAAAACTGTATTCATATATGAAATTAACTTAAAATGCCGACCACTTGTCTGACGTCAAAACTCCTTGGGAATATACTTATTGACCTGACGGCATCAAATAGAGTTGGCCCAGTTCGATAAAAAACTCTTACTAACTAGTCTTTTACGATATAAGAAATGAGTATATTAGGGGAAGTCTGAAAGTGGCACTAGTGGTAGAGAAAATTAGGAACTCGAAATTATCTTGGTATGGACATGTGATGAAGAGGGATGAAAGGCATGTGACGAGGGTTGTCAATTTGTTTGTGGATGAACGTGACATTCGTGGGAGACCCAATAAGAGATAAATGGATTGTGTGAATGAGGAAAGTAGTGCGCGCAGGTATGGTGGATGACAGGTGCCTATGGAAAGTAAAAACATGTTGTGCCGGCTCCACTTAGCGTGGGATGAGGGCAAGCAAATAATGAGTCTTTTACGATATCCACGAGCACTGTAAGGTTTAGTAGTATCCGTTGTCTCCACTACAGAACTTGATGAATTATAAATTAAGAGATTCTTTAAGAAGAAACCACCTTAATTCCCTCAGTTTTTTACTATCATAACTTCAAAACAAAATTAAGTAATGTTATAAACACAAATAATATGAAATATAATTCAATATGTATAGAAAAATAACATTACAGAAACATAACAAAATTTATAAGAAAATACTGAAACGTATTTCTTCTTAAATTCATAAAAAAATATATTTTCCACTTCAGGGCATTTTCAAGCATACTCGAATTATAATTTGACTGAGGGTTGAAATTGCTCAAATAATTGAAGCATGAAATGTACGCATAGGTACATTAAATATGAACGCCGTTTTGTATAATATTAAAAGATGTCTCTCAGCTACCTAATCTATCAGCTTTTTCTTTATGATATAGGGCCTCCTACGACGAATAATACGAGAATTACTACATTTGGCTGGCAATTTGGTGATGATAGTTGGTTCTGTAAGTTTCTTAGGGAATGCTTATTTTTCTGGCGATCTCACTGTAAATTCATCGCTTCTCCGGTAAAATAAATGCTAGTGACATATTCTTTTTCTAACTGCTCAATCTCGTTACCACATGCGAATTTTAAAAATGTATGCATATATTTTTACGACATTGTAATCGTATCGACTATCTTTTGCGGTAACTCTTTGAAAAATATATTTGTATTTGTATCAAAATAGTCAAAGTCGTTCTTTTCAAATTTCAGTTTTACAAAGTTTTATATAAAGTTATTCATAGTAAAAACATTTTTAAAGATAAGCTTTTATTAAGAATTTTCAAGAGCATCTAGTTTAAAAAAAAGTCATTTCTATTTTTGTATTCTTCTTTGCAAGCTTTATCATTTGGCACCTATATTATGCGAACCCGCATATAGTGCAAATAGCTAATCTGTTATCTGGGAGCGTCCGCCATATTGGATTTAGAATGACGTCACTTAACTTACGATGCATTGTCATTCAAACTAAATGTGTATGTAAAATTTCAGCTCAGTTGATTGAAGGTAACTTTAAAATTTCTTTGCATGATTCACTCCAAACATAAATAGATTTAAAGAAAAGTTTATAATAATAATTTCCCTCCAAATGTGGCGGCGGTTTGAGTCCAACTGTGGCACTTATGTGAGCTGAGGTGAGATACTTGTGCTGAGTGTCGCAAAACTTGGTCCCATGTAGGAACATCTCTTTGTTTGATCCAAAAGTAATTGTTCTGAATTTGGGTGTGATTTGTTTCAGTTAGAGGTATGTTTCTTGAGGCGGCGGATCGCTTGCGCGAGGAGCGCAGCCTCGACGAGGCGATCCGCCGCCGGCGACTGGGGCGGCGTAGGCGGGAGTAGTTGCGTCTCATGCCACCGAAGCCGAGGTCGCGGGTGACGTGACCGGGGAATTAGTCCGTCACTCGCCGAGAAGCCGAGCGCGTGAGGAAAGACCTACGTCCTGCCCGAAGGGGGGACGTTGGTCGAAGGGAGGGTACCCCAAATAGGGGGTATTCCGTCGGGCCGACCACTGATGACAGGTAACCCTGCTCTGGTGGTCGGCCCAACGATGAAGGACGGAGTGTTGCGAGGAGTGCGCCGACCGCAAACCACCCAAAAAAAAAAGAGATATGTTTCTTTCTATTTTTCAATTCTTCGCAACACAATTAATTATTCCTTGATATTGGATGTAATTATGTTTGTACTTATATAACGGTTTCTTTAAATATCAAATTCCCAAAATAAAACACATTATATTTGACAACAACTATATCTTACTTTTAGATCATAGTTTACTAACATACTAACAAGTATGGTAATAGTCGTCGTAGTCTCATTGTCTCGTCGAGTCTTTTCCCTAATAGGAGGTAATTGACCTACTATAACTATGCTAATTAGACATGTTGATATAGGACTTAATTTCGAGTTTTCCTTCTCTTGCATAGATGCTATATACATAATATATTCCTTAGTCGTCTTTTACGACGTCCACGCGTAGGTTAGGGAGTGGTGAATTGTATTCTTATTCTGTTATCACACAAAAAATTAAAATGAAAGATGGAAATAGTAAAGAAATTAAATTACTAACGATTTTTTAACTTTTTTCTTTAAACTATTATAAATTATAACGAAAATGAAATTGGTTAAATTTATAACATTTCTATACCATAAGTTCATTCCATTTTGCAGACAGAGCAGCGGAGTACGGAATGATTATGTTATGAAAATTGAATTATGTTTTCATTTGCCAAAGTGCCTCGGCCATATTGTTTTACACTACATTAATCTATAATATTTGGTAAGTTACAAAATAATTGCTTAAAATTTCTACATATTCAATGCTATCGACATTTCCTAGAAGAGTGCCGCTGCCCAATAGCCCTAGCTGATTTATACGACTCCCAAGGGAAGATAAGTGATAGCGACGCATTTAATCTTAACTCATCACAACGTGGGGAATAAATTTAATATAAGTCTAATAAAATACTACGTACATATTTATTAATATGACAAACAGTGAAAATTTTAGCATTTGTATATTTTTACCTGACTACGGAGGGTTATGATTTTGACAGGTTACGTATGTATGTATGTTCATCTGTTCTCTCATATCTCCTATACTACTTATTAGAACCCGACAAATGAGGTATTTTTAGAAGCGTCTTAATCGTCAGCTGGTTATTCGCTATATATTGTGTCATTGAATGTGATATGGCGCTCTCTATAGGTCTTAAGGTACTGTCTTAAAAAATAAATTTGAGATAAATATGTCGTGTTTCGTATCATTGGAAAGGTCATTACTTGTACATTTCAAAAATATATATATTATTAGCATTTAGCTCGTCACTTTATCAGTATTTATCCGATAACTCATTTTTTGTCGTAGTTGGGTTTTAGATTTTACTTTTATTTTGTCTATGAGTGTGAAATATGATTTAATAATTACAAATAGAAACTAGCTGATGTCATTTGCATGTCATCATTTCAGCTCATATACATCCCACTATTGGGCTCGAGTCTCCTTCACAATAGGAGGGAAATATAGATTGATACAATTACTACAATATTTTGCCATTGGTATTATATCCTGAAAACAATTTATCGATAGGAATAAATACCTCAGTATTTTTAACTCAGGATTTAAATAGATTTTGAGTGTGATTGTGCTAACAAAAAGTCTTGCACATACTTATTTTATCATTTGCATATTTTAATATCAACATGAAATTTCAGCAACATTGCGCGCTTCTTAAAATTACATATTTGGCATATTTTAAATATTCAACGACAGTCAGTCGGCGTTCCATGGATGTTTTTGAACGCACGTGTAAGAGATTAAATTTAATATTCTTTTTGGATAATTTTGAATATAATCATAAGGTTTAATCGATGTTTTCATTTACATTTCACCAGCGGAATAATAATAAAACTTTAAATAATAAAACTATTTTTCTTCAAAAAATTATGTCTAATTAGATATTCCTGATAGTAGTAACTTTATAAAATAAAAAAGTAATTGAGTTACTGCAAAACAATATTAAGTTTTAACCGTAAACAAAATGTAAAGTACCTAATACATATTTATTTACTTTTAAAGAGAATGTCCTAGATGAGGAATAAGTAAGCAAGCGAGCGTCGCGGCGAATTTCTCAAACATTCAGACACAAATAAGCTCCAGACTCCGATTGGATCCATCTATGCAGTCATACAAAACTTACATTAACAAAATGGAATTTAGAATGTATTTTTATATAGATTTAAAGAATACTGAAACCGGAAATTCCTATACGTAAGCTAGGAATCCTTTATAGACGGCATTCCAATCAGAGGCGCACCTCGTCCAATGAAAGTTTAACGAACTCGAAATGTAATCTGATTTGTATACGGCTTTATTTTCTTTTTGGCTAATGAAAAAGGACCTGGATGCTCGCATTCATTCGGTTTACATAAATACCGAACGTTGATTTTAGGTATACAAGTCATTAAATTGTTTAAAACTTATCTGCGTGGGGACGGAGTAAGAATACAATTTACCACTTTCTATCTTGCCCGTGGATATCGTAAAAAACGACTAAGGAATATAATACGCATATAACATTTATGCAATAGAAAGAAAAGTTGAAATAAAAGCCTATAACAAACTGTATGACCAGCATGATATAGTGAGGTCAATTCCCCTCCGATTGCGCAGGAGGCTCGACGCCAACAGTGGGATGTATATGAGCTGAAATGATGAGTGTGTGTGATGAGTGAATGATTAAAAACTCACGAAATGTTACAAAAATATATACATATTATTATGTATTTTCCTACAATTATGTCCCTCTTTCACCATTTATACTGTGATTTGTACTTAGATTCATATTATGTTAATAAGTATTTTAAGTATGTGTAATTTTCAATCTATGATTTTATAGTATTTCATCAACATCTCAGCCTATAATGTCTCACTATTGGCCTCAAGCCTCCTCCGCAAGAATTTACTTACTATTCCACGCTGGTCAGACGTGTTGGAATAGGGTTATGTTTCAAGTTTTCCTTCTCTTGCACAAATGTTATATGCATATTATATCCCTTTTCTTTTTGGGTTGGGCTGCGGTCGGCGCGCTCCTCACACCACTCTGTCCGGGGCGACAGAGGGGCGTAAGCACGCACACCCGCAACCCACCCGAACACCACGTCGCCTTCGTCGTTGGGCCGATCACCGGAGCAGGGTTACTTGTCATCAGTGGTCAATATTATATTCCTTAGTCACCTTTTACGACATCCATGAGTAAGATGTGGTGAATTGTATTCTTACTCCGTCACCATATGGACGATATTTTTAATATATGATTATTTCAAATTCATAATGTTGTAATTGCAATACATATAACAATTTTATTTACATATAAGTATATTTATAGTTTAAGACCGTTATGGTAAAAGGTACAAGTATCGTATAGTAATTAATGGTAACTTCACTACATCCACACTTTAGCTCAGTTAATAGGGGAAGACTTATTAACATATGCACGGTATAGTTATGCTAATATAATCTATAACTAAGTAATTTAATAAATGTTACTGCATATATTTTTGCTCACTTTTATTTTTTACCTTTAAACACAATACAACAGAATAATTTCTGATCTTTATGCGAGTATTACGCATTATATCATGGTCACCGATAGATTACTCGTGACCATGAACCCTGTAGTGTTTGAAACGCCAGGCAATCAAAAATCAAACAAAAACGTTATAAATCCAAAACACAGTTTTAATTACAACAAAGCAAGAGAGTTTTATTACCTATTTTTTACCAATTTTAAGACTGCAATGGATTGACAATAATAATAGTATAAAACGGAAGCAATCTGAAAAATATTGGAAACGTCGGCAGTTTAAAAATCAGATGCGAACACGATATAATCCGTAAAAATAGTTTATTTCAAATGTGGAATATCAGATAAACATCGAAAATCATCATAAAAGAAACAAATAAAAAGCGTAATTTTAATTATAAATAAAAATAATTACGCGTATAATAACTATTGTACCTATATTGCTAAGTTTTCTTTTTAATAGTATTTAGGCAGATTGTTTTAGATATAACAGTAAAGAATAAGTACGATTTATTACAACGGTGATATTGCAAAAGAAAACTAACTTTAAACAAAACCGTTGATCTACTCATATTTGCTTCGCTATGCTCATATATTGCTAATACTTTTGCAATACGTATAATGGAAGAAATGCTACATTTTTTTTCTATTTATTGAAAAAACTAGCAGTACCCTGCGGTTTCATCTGCATAGTTCCCCTTCCCGTGGAAATATTAGGATAAATTATAGCCTATGTGTTATTCTGATATGTAAGCTGTATTATTGTGAAATTTCATCAACATCCATTCAGTAGTTTTTGCGTTAAAGAACAACAAACACACTCATAAACTTTCGTGTTTATAATATTAGTAGGATATTGCGCTGATCTCAAGTAATTGTGATAAGAGCAGGATGATGATGACTTAGGGCCTGGTTTAAAATACTTTGCAAATACCTATAAATATTATATAAACAAAACTGTAAGAAAAATCACAGCGATCCTTTTAATAGATTTATTTTATTATTAGATATCCCTGTAGCTTCGCTACTGTGGATTGGCCGCTAATTTATTGTTGTTCTGAGAATTTGTTTTTACGATGGTTGTTGTGGCAACAATGTTTATCTAACAACCTATAGGCTACATCTCGTTTTTACTTATCCTTTCCCATTTAGAAAGATTTATAGTAAAAGGTATATTCATTTAAAGTCCAAGATTGTTTTCAATATTTTGCTGGATTATCTTTTTATAGATAATTTCTTACGATAAACTAAAAATAAATTTCTCTTAAGCCATATTTAAGTGCCTTAGACGTTTTCAAATAAACAAATTTTCACTGCTATCGCAGGCGAATATTCGTGTCTTGAGAACATAATTATGCTTATATAGGTAGTTAATTGTCATTCTAATGTGTGGCCAACGGAGTGGTGCGAGGAGCGCGCCGACCGCAACCCACCCCAAAAAAAAAATGTGGGATATATTTCTAGTGAAGAATTTAAAGTGTCATGATGTACTTCACCACTTCGGCTCATATACGTCCCACCGCTGGGCTCAAACCACAATGGGAGGAAAATTGACCTTACCATACCATGCTAGTCAAACAGGTTGTTATAGGGTTTTTTTTTCGAGTTTTCCTTCTCTTGTATAGATGTTATACGCATTTCTAATACAATAGTTGCCTTTTACGACATCCATGACTAAGATAGGGGGTGGTGAATCGTATTCTTACTCCGTCACCATACGGAGAATCATATACTCATTTTTAAAGAATGAAATAAACAATAATTATTTTATATAAAGAACATAATGAATAATTATAAGAACGAAATTTATAACTTTGCCGGCCCTTAAAAGCTGATATAAAAGGGTGAGACATAGCTGCAAGCTTATATTTTCTACCCTAACTCAACAATAAAACCCATTAACCTTAAATGTTTGCGTCCAAAAATCTTGATTAACGATCATTTTAATTGTAAGAAAATAACAACGTCTATTACAATAACTTTGAACAAAGCCTGCAATCATGAAAAGCCATGTAACGAGCCACAGATTCCATGCCATATAAAATGTTGTTCAAAATTAAACGGTGCTAAGAAGTTCCAGGAAAAGACGTAATGATTCTAATTTAATGACGGCGGTATACCGAATACATACCCAATTTTAGAATTTGCCCCCGAGCTGTGTCGACGGAAAGGGTTGTGACGACAAGAAAACTTTTTGCCAATTTGACATTTAAGGTTGGAATTGACTTTTTTTTGTATTTTAGCCTTTTTGTTTATAAGTTAGTCGAACAAAAAACATAGTCGTTAATGGAAAATTCTTTAATACAAATTATTGATTATATTTGAAACGATTCCGATCGATTTCTTGTCATGAAATACAAAACAATCCTTACTAATATTATAAACGCAAAAGTTTGTATGTGAGAATGTGTAGATGTTTGTTGCTCTTTCACGCAAAAAACTACTAAATGAATTTTAATGAAACTTCACAATAATATAGCTTATGATATATAAGCTATAAGAATAAGACTTATGCTATAATTTTGACCGATGTTCCCACGAGAAAAGGAACTGTGGGTGAAACCGCAGGACGCTGCTAGTCAACAATAAATCGATGGTGGTTTCTTCTAAAATTCGCTACCTGATCGAAAAGATGCCTATATCATGCTACCATACAATATTTTTCCGTTGAAGTCGGCAATGTTGGCTGAAGTATCATCAAATGAATGGGCTGTAGCACTTTATTTCCACTACGATCGCTAACCCGCCTGGCAATTGTAATGATTATAGTATTAACCCTCACTGTATGAAGGCGTATATCCACCAGTTTCCATAAGTCTCCATGAGTCATAAGGTCTTATATGTATTATATCTAAAGTACGTAAACTGCAATAATATTTATACACCGGTTTTATTAGCATTAAGTTCCTAGATGCCCAACTTATCCTAGATATACTTATTTACCTTTGTAATTACTGCTACATTACTTATGATCATGCTGATATACAATATTATTTTAACAATTCCATAAATATATTATTCTTTTAAGCTATAAATTGTTGAGAATGCATTTTTGCATTTGGGTAAATCAGTCTAATATACCAAGCTTGTCATATGGAAGTAGCACAGTGTTTTATTTCCGAGACGTCATTGCCCGTTGGGCAGTCCGACTGGAGAGGCCTCGGTTCGGGGTGCGAACCGTGGAGGCCTTCTGGCCGGTGCTGATGCAGTGGATGGAGAGGCGGCACGGGGTGCTCTCCTTCCGACTAGTGCAGGTTTTGACGGGGCATGGGTGCTTCGCCAAATACCTGCACAAGGTCGTAAGGAGGGATAGTACACCATCCTGCCACCACTGCGATTGCGACGAGGACACGGCGTGCCATACGCTCGAGGCCTGCGCGGCTTGGGCAGTGCAGCGCTGTGAACTCGTCGCAATCATCGGTGCAGACCTGACGCTGCCGGCTATCGCTAGGGCGATGGTCGACAGCGTAAGGAATTGGGAAGCGGTCGCAGCCTTCTGCGAGACAGTGATCTCGCGGAAGGAGGCGGCGGATCGCCTGCGCGAGGAGCGCAGCCTCAATGAGGAGATCCGCCGCCAGCGACTGGGGCGGCGTAGGCGCAACTACCTGCGCCTCATGCCGCCCTAGCCGAGGCCGCGGGTGACGTGACCGGGGATTAGTCCGTCACCCGCTGAGAGGCCGACCGCGTGAGGAAAGACCGACGTCCTCCCCGAGAGGGGACGTCGGTCGATGGGAGGGTACCCCAAGTAGGGGGCATTCCGTCGGGCCGACCACTGATGCCAAGTTACCCTGCTCCGGTGGTCGGCCCAACGACGAAGGCGACGTGGTTTTCGGGTGGGTTGCGGGTGTGCGTGCTTAAGCCCCTCTGTCGCCCCGGACGGAGTGGTGCGGAGGCGCGCCGACCGCAGCCCACCCACAAAAAAAAAAAATAAACAGTGCTTTATTTCATGTGTACTGTACTGCAATTACCTTACGCGTTACTACAGAATATTATTGAATGTAATAATTTCTTTTTAATTGATCACATTGACACACATCATCCGTGTGGTGACAGAGTAAGAATACAATTCACCACACCCTATCTTGCCCGTGGATGTCGTAAAATACGACTCAGGGATATAATATGCACACAACATCTGTGCAAGAGAAGAAAAAGTCGAAATGAAATTTCTGACAAGCATGGCATAGTAGGTCAAATTCCCTTCCATTGTGGAGGAGGCCCGAGCCCAACAGTGGGACGTATGTGGGCTGTGATGTGATGATCACATTGAAGATATTCTTCAATATTTTATTCTAAAACCAATTATAATTACCATATAATAAATAATAATTACCAATTCTTGATTACGCGCCGGGTACCCGATTTGTATATAACAAGGTCGACTACGAATCCATTAATCGCCATATTCGATCAATTAACTGGCAACATGAATTCTCATCCCGGTCGATGGATGAGGCCGTCGAGTTTTTTAATAAATCTATTTCTAATTTACAAGATAAATTAATACCTAAAAAGACCATACGTAGCAAAGCCTATCCGATATGGTATAGCCCAGCGTTAATTAAGATTTTCAAAGAGAAATATAAATATTTCAAAAAATTTAAAAATTGACGAGCTATCTTTCAAACTTTTACGCGATAGAGTTAAATTATTGGAATCCTCATGTTACAATAATTACTTCCATTTAACTGAGAAATCTATTAAAGACAACCCTAAGCATTTTTGGACGTTCGTAAAAAACCGGCACACATGCAATAAAATTCCTAATATTCTGAAATATGATGGGAAAATATTTAACGACGGTCAATATATTACCGAAGCTTTTTCTTCATATTTTTATTCTACATTTACTAATACTGGTAGTGCATGCAACGCTCACAGTCCTACCACAACCTACTCACCCTCAGTCGAAAATTCGGTGACCGCTATCCACAATATCAATATTGATGATGGGCTCGTATATCAACTTATCAGTAAACTGGATACCACTAAGGGAGCAGGACCTGATAACCTGTCACCCAAGCTTCTGATTAACTGTGCTCAATCCATTGTTAAGCCAGCCTATCAGCCTTTTATTTAAAAAATCATTGTCTCTCTGTTTGGTTCCTACCTTATGGAAGTCAGCTTATATTACACCAATTCACAAAAAAGGTTCAAAAACAGAAATTCTTAACTATAGACCCATATCTAAATTATGTACTGTTGCAAGAATTTTTGAAAGGATAGTTTTTGATCAATTATACCACGCCCTATCGTCATCATTCAATACTTTCCAACATGGTTTCTTGCGAGGCCGATCGACTGTTACTAATTTAGCACTTTTTAACGACTATGTAACTGTAGCTATGGATAACGGCGGTCAAGTAGATGTGGTTTATACTGACTACAGTAAGGCGTTCGATCGTATTAACCACACTATTTTAATCGCTAAACTTCAGACCATGGGTATACATGGCGACTTACTGAGGTGGTTTTCTTCATATATAGATAACAGGTCACAAGCTGTGGTACTCAACAACTATATCTCACGGTGGATTTCCATTCCCAGTGGAGTTCCACAGGGATCTCTGCTTGGTCCGTTGTTATTTATAATATATGTAAATGATATTCACACTTGCTTACGAACAAGTCAATTATTATGTTTTGCAGATGACATGAAGTTGTTTGCCACTATTTCAACTCCTGGGGACATAATCGCACTTCAGTCGGATCTAATACGACTAGAAAAGTATTGTCTAACGAACAAACTAGACCTTAACCCTGGGAAATGTTCAGTAGTAACTTTTACTAGGAAACGTGACAATTTAACTGCTAATTATACTTTTGGGAGTCTAACTATACCAAGAACTGAAAGAATACGTGACTTGGGTATTCATCACGATAGCAAGTTACTCTTTGACGCACACGTTGATGCTATTGTCAAGAAGGCATCTAAATCATTAGGGTTCATAATGAGACTCTCTAAATGCTTTACTGAAGCAAAAACACTAAAAATTTTATATTGTACGTTCGTACGCAATAACTTAGAATATGCGTCTCAGATATGGAATCCCCGCTATTTTAAGTATGTTGACCGTATAGAAAATATTCAAAAGCGATTTATTAAATACCTTTGTTTTCATCAAAAGATCCCTTATCAGTCTAGTAAATTTTTTACAAAGTTGCATCTGCAACTTTGTAAAAAATTTCATGTATTACCACTCGTAAAACGCCGTGACATAGCTGATTACATATTTATACTAAAGATCATACAGAATCTTATAGATAGTCCTGAGCTCCTATATAAAATTAACTTTAATGTACCATTTAAATCTAGTCGTTTCCATCCACCATTACAGATACCACTTGCAGCAACAAACTATAGGCAAAACAGTCTTATGATACGCGCAAGCAGAAGTTTTAATAATTTGAGTAAACAGCATGATTTTGACCCATTTATGACAAATATCAATGTAGCACGTAGGCTTTTAAGTCTAGATTTTTTTAAATAGTCTAACACAAGTAAAATTTATCTAAAGTGAATGTATTTTATGTATATTGCGTATAGTCATAATGCTCTCATTCAAGTATGCAATAACTATAAGTGAAGACTTGTAATTAGCTAACAGAGTTATTAACTAGTAGCCTATTATGATATAACTAGCTGTAAGTCTTCCATGTTGTACAAAATAAATAAATAAATAAATAAAAAATTCAGCTCATACAGATGCCACTATTGTGCTTGAGCCTCCTCTATAATAGGAAGGAAATGGACCTATTAGACTGATTAGACATATTAGTATCGGGTTTCCTTTAAAGGTTTCCTTCTCTTGCATAAATGTTATATGCATATTTAATCCCTTAGTCGTGTTTTACAACACCCATGGGCAAGAGAAGACGTTGGAGAATTGTATTCTTACTCCATCTCCACACGAAAAATAAGCTATTATCATGTTCATATTTGATAAGTTATTATATACTAGAATATATTATACAGCTGTATATAACGTAATCATTGACTAGAAAATTAGGGAGTCACATTTACTAATATTACCACTACACGCTCGAACGCACAAAAACCTATTCTATATTCAAATACTGAATAAATATATTCAGTTTTCGAACAGCCTTTACCTTTATTATAGCATCTAATACGATATCAGGCGTAGTTATTTCGCCACATATTTTGAACGCCCTTTAATTGACAAAAGTCTGCTTATTTTTTCAATAAAATGCTAATAACTTTTCTTGTGATAAACAATTTTATCTTTGAAAACTAGCTGAATTAAAAACCTCCTTACCACTTAAAATAAGACAGATTACGGCTGAATAAAATTGTTGTTTTTAGTAACGATCAATACCTGCCGACGGTGGATTAATTATGAAAAAAATATCTTTCGCCCACATCAGTAGATATTTCTTATAGCAGAAAGAAAATCATAAAGTGTTTGTTACTTATAAAAACTCGCAATGTGGGTTAAGCTGAGATGCCTAGCAAATTTATTTCTTCGTATTAGAAAAAGAAATTTAAATGCCTACACAGTAAAATTATTCCATTTCTCTGCTGCGTCTCGATACAACTTCACTTGAAATATCTAAAATGTATTAAATGTACTAGAAATTTTATAGTGACTAATAACTCTCTATTTTTATGTAGTAGGGCTCTCTCTCGACGGTCGTTTGTGTACACCCACTTGCCGATCAGTGCAGGGTAATACACGTCTGCACCTTTCGACTTCTTCAGTGAGCGAAACAGCCCGAAGGCCTACTTTCCGATGGTGTTTACGTAGGTTTTGGTGATGGCCTTAATATCATTGAACCTCATTACACGCATTCACGCTCCCTTCAATTTTTTCACAGTGGGCAGCGGCCTAGCAAAGGTCCATGAGCGTCGATATCACTTATCATCAGATATGCTGTTTGCTCGTTTGTCACCATAAGCAATAAAAATATGACGATAGGAGTGCTTTGCTTTCATTTGCTCTATAATTTAAAAAATATGTTACTATGCGTGTAAAAGACATTTTTTCTTTACTCTCTACCTTATAAAATTAAGTTTATTTAAATAAAATTACAAACTAATTTAAATA
The DNA here is from genome assembly GCA_032191425.1 of Lymantria dispar. NCBI lineage: Eukaryota > Metazoa > Arthropoda > Insecta > Lepidoptera > Erebidae > Lymantria > Lymantria dispar. The sequence goes on from CM063449.1 coordinate 26,464,331, forward strand.
AAAAAATTTAAACACGATAATGAAATAAACGCGCCGTAAAAAGAATAGAACAAGAAAATAATCAATATAGCTATGTACGGCGTCGTATGGGCTTATGGACCAACGCCGTGTTTGACAGAAGAACCTAAGATTATAGTTTGAAGTACCTAAAGCCCTTAAGTTCCTAGCCTATCTGATGGGATACCTGCACCGCGCTACCTAAGGTGACAGGTAGATGTGAGATGGATGTTGGGTGGAGGATTGGTGATTCTCACTGCCGGTCAAGCAGGCTCACAAGACCGATCAGAACTGACGGCTAAGGGTGTCTTGGCCGCAGTGAGAGGGAGGTTTGGGTGGAGGATTGGTAATTCTCACTGCCGGTCAAGCAGGCTCACAAGACCGATCAGAACTGACGGCTAAGGGTGTCTTGGCCGCAGAGAGTGGGTAGTAACTGAGAGATGAATAAATTCAAATCTGATTTATTTTACAATATTTACACCTTATATACTATTTATTGCTAATACACACATATACCATTTTGTGTTAGTGTGTCGTAAGTGTAAAGTATAACGCAGCGTCTTTAATTATGTCAGTGCAAATCTTGCAAATCTGCGCTGTTGTATGTTGAAATGCTCTACTTATGAATTTGCTGCGTTGCATGTTCAATGTGCATTGAACAAGCTATGTTCTGAACACAATCGTGATCATATATCTATTTAAAATAACAATTTAGTAAAATACTTGAGATAATTTGATAGAAATTTGATGAATTAAGGCTATAATAACATGATTAATTTATACATTTAATTAATAAATAATTTGCCGTGAAACATTTCTAGTAATAAAATGAGTGTTCTAGAATGACCGCTTTGAGTATTAATATGATTAATGTTCTCTTTGATCATTTCATTACCTTTAAAGGCTTTAAAATTTTTCTTTTACTTTCTTTAAAAAGCGTAACCTAATCTCTCTCAGTCTGTCTGAAATAACGCCGGCAGTTTAATAACTTAATTTGCGATCTACATGTGAATATATTGGTGAACCTTTGATTTTAATCTATACTAATATTATAAAGAGAAAAGATTTGTATGTATGTTCGTAATGAATTAGCTTCGAAACTACTGGACCGATTTTAAAAATTCTTTCACTAATGGATCGCTGTAATATCAGGGAGTAACATAGGCTTTTATCTTGGTATTCCCACGGGAGCGGGAACTACGTGGGTAAGACGACTGAAACCGAAGCGAAGCAAGGGCGAGTTGCTAGTATTAAATATCTCTTCCGTGTGAATCGAGTAAGAATACAATTCACCACCCCTTTTCTTGCCCATGACGACAATGTGCAAGTCACATCTATGCAAGAGATGGAAAATTCGAAATAAAACCCTATGCCAATCCGCCTGACCAGCGTGGTGTAGTAGGTCAAATTCTCTCCCATTGTGGAGCCCAGCAGTGGGATATCAGCTGCGAGGAGGAATTACATGTCTAAAAAATATATAGCTGGAATATTAATATCATTTAATCCTGACGTAATTGTCTTACCTACCGATTGTACCGGTAGTGAAGAAGTGACAAGCCAAAGAAGCCCAAAAATCGTTCAAACTACTTAGAACAAACAATGAATAACCGTCTAAAAATATACGTAAAGGAAAACGTTTTTTTTTTAATAAAGCCGATATTTGATATAGACAATTCATTTTGAGCGAATCCAGTTTAAGCTGTTAATGCTTTCGCTTATATGTTGACACGTTAGAATTAATTGCACACGTCCATGGATAATAAAACAGCTACCAATTGTTTTTTATTTTGAATACCTCATCAACTTTTATTTTTGATGGCAAATAATGACTTTTTATTTCAACTGCCGAGATGTTTGATAGCCTCTTTTGTAAGTTTATGTTCGTAGTTATTTAGTAAACGTAATGACTACACATTATTTAAGGGAATATGTCACAATTGTAAATGTATTATTTTATACGGGACTAGTACATAAATCAAGTAGTCGATTGCACTGATGACTCTAAGTCTTTGTAAATATATTATATACATGATTAGTACATAATTCAGATAAGTGGACTATACTCATGGCTTCGGATCTAAGTACCGACTTGGTATGCTGATTGTCTTGGGTTTCCGGGTCAAGGATTTTTATTTGTGTGATACATAAATGGTCGTTCGATCGTTTTAAGTGTGGATGAAAAATGTATTTTATAATTGTGTATGTAAAATCATTATAAAGTTCAATTATTACAGCAAAATAAATTAATAATTTATTCATTATACCTATCTGTATTTTAAAAGGGAAAGAAGAAAGAGAGACCCTCCTCTTTCCCACGGTAATCGATATACCGCACACCGCAATAGAAGGAATACGGGACAGGATTAAGAATGGTGATAGGATTAAGAATGGTGGAATTAAGGTGGATTAAGAAATAAGGAAATCTTACTCTCACGTGATGAGCACCTTGCAGAACATCAACTTGCAATTTGCAGCATTATTTTGATGATTTTTGGTTATTTCATTGATGTTCTGGTGTGCGATATATCGATTACCGTGGGAAAGTGGTGGGTCTCTCTTCCTTCCATCCATTTTAAAATAAAAATGGATTGCCGCAAGATGATTAACCGGAACAAACAGACAGATAGACAGACAAAAAAATTTTAATTTGTATTTTAGGCATAGGTGTCGTGCAAATAACCGTGTGAGCATGAAAAAAGCCTATTATTTTGACATTACAAACAGACACTCCAATTTTATTTATTGGTAGAGACTAGCAACCCGCCCTCGCTTCGCTTCAGTTATAGTCGTTTTACCCACGTAGTTCCCGTTCCCGTGGGAATACCGGGATAAAATATAGCCTAGTTTACGCCCTGATATTATAGCTTTCCATTGGTGAAAGAATTTTTGAAATCGGTTCAGCCATTTTGAAGATTACCCGGAACAAACAGACAGACAGACAAAAATTTTTTAATCGCTATTTTAGACATAGGTGTCGTGCAAATAACCGTGTGAGCATGAAAAAAGCCTATTATTTTAACATTACAAACAGACACTCCAATTTTATTTATTGGTATAGATTACAAACGCGATAAAATCCGTAAAATTAGTTATATTTAAAACTAGCAACCCGCCCTCGCTTCGCTTCGGTTATAGGTTATAGTAGTTTTACCAGCATAGTTCCCGTGCCCGTGGGAATACCGGGATAAAATATAGCCTAGTTTACGCACTGATATTATAGCTTTAAATTGGTAAAAGAATTTTTGAAATCGGTCCAGCCGTTTTGAAGATTACCCGGAACAAACAGACAGACAGATAGACAGACAGACAGACAGACAAAAAATTTTTAATTGCTATTTTAGGCATAGGTGTCGTGCAAATAACCGAATAAATGAAAAAAAGCCTATTATTTTGACATTACAAACAGACACTCCAATTTTATTTATTGGTCTAATACTTGTGTGTATGTAGAAAGTTCTTACAAATTATTTTACTATTAATGCTTTGCTTATAAGATTTTCTATACATATCATAGGTGAACAATATTATTCAAGGAATAGACATTGTACATTCTCAGTTTCACTCATATCATATTCAGATACCTATTTACCCAGACACAAGAGTCACCTTAGCTATCGTTAAATATAATGACGGTCAGTTCCCGAGGAAAGATGACAAGAAACTTTATACTAAGGGTAACTTTATACTCTTTAATTAATAAGCAATGTTTTACTTCGAAAGTTAAGTAAAACTGGGTTATATTATGTTTATCATAATGTACCTGTTAAGAAAATGGAATAATTTATCGGACACGGTGCTTATATCTTATTGGCGCCCGAGGATATTCTTGAGCGATAATGCTTCTCCTTTTTCTAAATATGTAAATATATTTAAAGGCAATAGTGTATTCGTATAGAATTTTAAGGAATATTAAGTAATGACGTTCGAGATATATAGAAAAAGTAAAAGGTAAAATAGAAAATGTTTATTCACATAAAGAGAAGGATAACTCGAAACAAAACCCTATACCAATACGTCTGAACAGCGTGGTGTAGTGGGTCAATTTATCTCTCACGTAGGAGGCTTGAAACTAATAGTGGGACATATATGAGCTGAAATGAAAATAAAAGGAAGAGGAGTTAGTAGGAATAGATATACATTTAAGCTATTTTTGTGATAGGAACGTTTACACCATGAACAAACCGCCCGAGGCGGTAGAAGATGAAGTATTTTTGGGAATGTAATTATTAACCAGAAGCCAGATGAACTTGGTCCGGGTAAAGCTCTTCGTCGTCTTTTAACCCACGAGCAATGAGTGTTGGTAGTACCCGTAACCGCTACTATACAGTAATAATACATAAAATCTATTACAAGAATTACAAGATACGAAATGATGAAGTATATTGTAGGGTACTGCATGCATCTGTCCCTGACCGTCCGTCTCAGGGCTTTTTTGTGGCGTCCACAAAGAGCCATGGCGGTCAGGACCATACGCGGCTACCGAACGGTGGCGACGGAGGCAGCGTGCCTCCTGGCCGGTACATCCCCGTGGGACCTGGAGGCGGAGATGCTCGTCAGAATTTACCAGCGGGTATCGGAGACGCGCGTCTGCGGCGCCATGGTCTCGATGAAGAAGATTGCCGCCTGGCGGGTCGACGCCCGCCGATACGTCATTGCCGATTAGGCAGTCCGGCTGGAGAGGCCTCGGTACGGCGTCTGAACCGTTGAGGCCTTCCGGCCGGTGCTGATGGAGTGGTTGGAGCGGACGCACTGGGTGCTCTCCCTCCAACTGGTGCAGGTCTTGACGGGGCACGGATGCTTCGGCAAGTACCTACACAAGATCGTCAGGAGGGAGAGCACACCGGCCTGCTACCACTGCGATTGCGACGAGGACGCGATGCAGCACACACTCGAGGTGTGTGCCGCGTGGGCTGAGCAGCGCCGTGATCTCGTCGCAATCATCGGTGCTGACCTGATGCTGCCGACCATCGCTAGGGAGATGCAAGGCAGCATCAGCAACTGAGACGCGGTCGCTGCCTTCTGCGAGGCAATCGTCTTGTGGAAGGAGGCGGCGGAGCGCGCGCAGGAGGAACGCCTCCACGGCGACGCAATCCGCCGCCGGCGACTCGGGCGGCGATGGCGCGAGTACCTGCGCCTAATGCCGCCCTAGCCGAGGCCGCGGGTGATTGGATCGGGGATTTAGTCCGCCACCCGCAGAGAGGCTGATCGCGCGACGGCGACCGACGTCCCCGAGGGGCAACGTCGAGAGGAGAGGGTACCCCGCGACCGGGGTATTCCGTCGGGCCGACCACTGAAGACAAGTTACCCTGCATCGGTGGTCGGCCCAACAACGAAGCCGACGTGTCACTGGTGGGTCGTGGAGCCGCGCGCCGGCCCTCTGTCGCCCCGGACGGATCCGGGCGGCTGGTGCACTGACAATGGCCCACCCCTAAAAAAAAGAGGGTACTTAGACCAATAAAATACGTAAATCACAAAATCAAAAACCGCCATCTGTTTCGTCATCATCATCATTCATTTCATACACGTCTCACTGTTGGGCTCGAGCCTCCTCCATAATAAGAGGGGAAATTAGACCTATCACGCTAGTCAGACGTGTTAGTATACGATTTCATTTCAAGTTTTCCTTCTCTTACATGTTATATGCATGTTTAGTCCTTTAGTCGCATTTTACGATACCCAAGAATAAGAAAGAGGGTTGTAAATTGTATTCCTACTCCATTACCATACGAAAAATTACGGAAAAAAATGTATCATACTAAATCTATTTCGTACTAAGATTAAACTAACAAGAGACGGTAACAAACCGTTTAATTAGAAAGGTGACTTATTTAAATGTGCTTAATTATACGTGCGCGTAAAATATTTAATTGAAGAACATTTCGTTGGCAAATAAATTTGAACCGCAACCGCTAAAGTTATTTGTATTCAAATTAATTAGTACTATTACATCGACTACGCATTGTTTTAATTAATCAAATTAAATACTTGCGGTGGGTCAGCTGTTTCTCAATCTTGTAATAAATCTCCGCGTTGTTAATAAATTTTGTTTAAGACTAATAGACCTTATATTCCCTCTAATCTTTAGACGCTCGTTGCAGAATATAGAAAGGATGTGTATAAGAATTCATTTCTTTTACTTTTGATTCAAGAGACAACATCCCATACTAAGGAAATAATCCTTGTATTGCGTTAAATTTACAAGCATGTAATGAATGGATACAGATTGTACTCGGACTCGGAAGAATAATTTATGTATCGCAAAGTTAAAATAGTATCGTGTTTAGGAATTGAACCCATGACACTGGCATCTAAATTTTGTCTACTATTTCATCTATCCAGATAATTATAATAGTAATAAAGACTAGAATTCTTCTTCTGCGTTCCAGATTACTTTTTAATTTAATATATTCTATCGTAAACACAACTAAACATTTCAAATTCTAATGGTTACAAATTTCACAAATTCTAATGCTAAATTAATTCGACTGCATAAATGGCGTAGCGAACCTGGCATGGTAGGTGCCAGTGTCGTGGGTTCGAATGCCAAGCGGGACAATATTTTATGCGATCCACAAATTGTTGTTCTGAGTCTGGGTGTAAATCGTGTTCGTTAAATTATATGTTTGTACAGTCCCCTGCAATACAAGGATTATTGCCTTACTGTCTTACTAATAATCTTTTACAACCGACGTATACCGGCATTATAACGTCCATGCTACTAATAAACGTCATTTGACAGTTCCTTTGTATACATCTGTTGTAAGGGTTGTGTAAATTCTATGAAAGTTATACAACCGTTATTCAGTCCGCAACCCTTGTTTAACAAACGTATAACCTAAAATTTCTTGAGTGCTTATTGCGCTTTAAAAAAATATGTCTGCTAACAATTGATTATTTACACTATTTTGATATATTTGATGAAATAGACAGCGAAGAACCACCAAGAAAAAGAAATCCTACAAAAATCGCTATGATCCTTTTACATTAGAGGAAAAAAAAATTCGGGCGAAATATAGATTTAGCGAAATATATGCAACAAGGATTGTAGACTTAGATGTGACATTTTAATTTTTAATAATAAATATGGTTTAATAAAACTAAATTAATTAAAACGAAGGAAAAGGCACATTCAAATAACGTATTACCTGTAGTCATTTGCGTTCGAAATCTTTCGTTCATAAACATAAACTAAGTACCTACATGTAAAAAGTAAGACTTTTAAACAAAATGGAGAATAATAAGCCTTCATTGAATGGAAGACAGTAATTTATATGTTAATTTTAATTTTTTAGTGTTAAATAACTATATTTAACATAATTTTTACAAATTATTAAATAGAATAGTATGGAGCAAATATAATTTCTAAACGTTAATAATGGATGTTGCCAGTAAATTTTGACTAGTTAGTTGTTTAACTATACTATGCTTACACACTGATTATTAGTAAGAGTCGTGTGTAACGCCTATTCATAGCTTATTCATTGATTAAGAAGACAGCTGTTAAACACTTGTTTAACTTATTTTTATTAGTAAGGCAGTTAGTGTAGGGTGTTGCCTTTAAAAAATATTTCAAATAGGTACTCAGAGCTGAAATGCTTTCTTTACAAATAAAATGGCTATGGCAACTCATGTTATGGTAAAAATAAAAAATAAATTACACTAATAAATACGCGATATGTATTTATCCTGTATTGGTCACAAAATTTAACATTACATTAATACTTTAATAATAATAATAATAATAAAGTTTATTACCAAAAAAAGTCGTTACATATCAATTTACAATAGTGATCCCCAAACTAGGCGGGAAGGCCTGTATCGTGGGAGTCAGAGCGCAAGTTGATTTAGCAGATGAATATGCAAGATTATTAATTTGTGGTTTACATACAATTTTACAATTACATACAGATATTAAGAGAGCTTAATTGTATTATGCATGTGGGTGTATGTGTGGATGTGTACGCGTGGGTGTGTATGTGTGTGCGTGTGTGTGTGTGTTATTTGGATGGCATTTATTATTATTTTAGATATCACAGAAAAGGTGATTTGTATTCTACGAGTTTCTCTGTAGCTTCATAGGATAAGGTAAGTAGCCAAGTTTTAACTATATTTTTACAAGTTGAGACGTTACAATTAAGGATATCACAGTTTCTACATACTTTATTGTAAGTATTACGGTGGGAAAAGTGCGGGCTTCTACGAGCAAGTAGAGAGGACCATTTTGGAGTTGGTAGTTTAAATGTTCGGCGTGCCATGAGAGCCTCGAAGTCGTCACAATTTAAAAGTAATCTATGTGTTTTGACAGTGGCATTTAAGATATAGAGTTGTCGCACACGAAGGACTTTAAATTCGTCATATATCCTGTCTGTGGGGTATCTAAATGGCCGTTTAAGAATAACCTTGATGATAGCACGCTGAGCTATCTCTGCTCGTATTATTAGGGTTTTGCAGGCACTTCCCCAAACCGAAACACAGTATTGCAGAATAGACTGACACAACGCAAAGTAAACCTGCCTGATAGTCTCAAGTGGCGTACAGTCTCTGAGTTTCTTCATCAAAAATATTAACTTTCTTGCTCGACTGGAAAGAGATGAGATATGGTCCTTGTAGTTTATGTGTTCATCGATTATTACGCCGAGGTAGTTTAGTACTTTGGATCGTTCGATTTGGGGGCATTTACATAAATTAAGGTTTGCAATGTTGAAATCCCCGCAGGAGTGTAGTTTCAAAGTGGAGTCATGAGCGGGGCCACCTACACTGGTTTTACAAAAGGCGATGTACTTAGTTTTCTTAGCGTTTAGTGTTAGTAGGTTATCGTCAAGCAGCGAAGCGATGTTAGACACACCTTTCTCGGCAAAACCGTACACCTGCTCCCAGGTGTTACCATGGAACACAATAACAGTATCGTCAGCATAACTAATTATTTCAGCATTATCTAGTGTGCAATTGACAATGTCGTTTATGTAGACAGTAAAAAGAGTGGGACCAAGGATACTACCTTGCGGGACACCATATTCAATATTTAAGTTGTCACTTGTATACGAGCCCACCTTTACAAACTGTTTTCGCTCAGAGAGATAGCTCGCAAACCACTCCAAGGCTACTCCACGAATTCCCAGGTCCTCTATTTTTTTGAGGAGCAGGCTCACTGAAACGCTATCAAACGCCTTTGCCAAATCCAGGAAAACAGCTAAACATTTGTCACCTGCTTCCACATGAGAAGACACCTTGTTGACAAGTAGAGAGACAGCATCTTCAGTGGACCTACCTTTTTGGAATCCAAATTGTCTCTCCGATATTACGCGATGCTTTGCTAAGTATGAGACCAGGCGAACGTTCACTATGCTTTCCAGCAATTTGGAGACTATACTTAGCAGAGCTATGGGTCTATAATTGTCGGGAAGATTTTGATCTCCATTTTTATATATAGGGGACACTGCAGCAATCTTCCAACACTCAGGGAAGACACCGGAAGCCATACTACAGTTATATATGTGCAGTAATGGTGTTATAACTGAACTGAGACACTTTTTCAGTAAGGACCCGGTTATCTTGTCAGGACCAGGAGCACTGTGTGATTTGCACTGTAAGATAATCCTGCGTAATTCGTAAGGATCCGTTGGGGGCATGAATAAAGAGTCACGGATGCAGGCTTTAGATTGGTGAGCTGATATGAGTGCATTCTGCGTGGTGCGCTTTCTATTAAGAATATTAACAGCTAATTTGTTACCAACTGAAACAAAGTGTTGATTACATTGTTGCAGTGATTCGCAAGGGCTGTTTTGCACCTTGTGCAGTAGATTGGAGGAGTCATTTTGTTTTGTTGTCGAGTTGCAGATATTCTTGATTACTTTCCAAAGTCTTTTTGTGTCATTTTTACTGTCCATAAGTTGTTTGTTATAGTAATCATTTTTCCTCTTCTTTATCTGTTTGTTGCAGAAGTTGCGGTATCTAGAGTAAGTTAAGTGGCGTACTAGGTCATCAGGGTGGCGTTTAGATTCCAAATGTAGTTAGTACTAAAATCTATTTTTCATTAAAGAATATAAAAGTGAAAATGAAGAGAAATCTCTTTATTTTTGTTATTGCCTTGCGGTAAATCTTAGCTATGTCTGGATAATATCGGTCTAGCAGCGTAAAAGTATAAGCTTTTTTCCAAAATAATATAATGGTGTGCTCAATTAAGGGCTTCACGCGTAGCAGTTCAGTCGTTAAATGATAATTAATTGATAAATGCCTGTTGCAGAGAACATAATACTTACTTGTTATTATTTTAGTTTGCGTCGGGGGTTATTTAAAATTTTTAATAAGTATATTGTATTATAAATCGTGAAATAGGCGACGTATTATGTTGAACTTAAGTAATTGAGATAAGAGCAGGATGATGATGATGCTGAATTGTGACTTGTTATAATAGTACAAATGTGTCTACTATGCCACGTGTTCTATGTGATGACGGAGTATGTATACAATTCACCATCCCCGCTCTTGCCCGTGGTTGTCGCATAAGACGACTGAGGGATATGATATGTAGAGAACATCTATGCAAGAAAAGGCAAGTTCCAAAGGAAATGCTACGTCAACACGTCAGAGTAACTTATACTAGGTTAAATTCCCTCCCATAATGGATAAGACCCGAGCCCACTAATGGGACGTATGTGGGCTGAGGAGACTCCACGTGTGATAACGATTTGAAAATACCATTTGAAAAACATACATACCTATATATCAAGTAAAACTTCTAAGTCTATTATTTCACGTATTTAAAATCCTGTACGTTGTAGTTTCAAAATCCTTTCGTATACCGCACAATTAATTGCAACACAGCTGTTTCTACTCCTTTAACTTCGCTGTACTTGAAGTTTTAATAACTTCACAGTGTTTTGAATCAATATAAATTGTTTGAACAACATTTGTTAAGTTCGTTGTTTGGCAATTAAGTCTTATTATATTTATCGTTATTTATATAAGAAGTACAAGGATTTTTATATCATGACCTAGATGGTGTTAATTATTCGATATATGTCAAGATAATAAAACCCTAATTAAAGTTCCATAAAATGAGTGAAATTAATTTTATTACATAACGAATTTTATCAGTGAATCATTATTATCTTTATCCCAGCCCATATAAATCCCACTGTCGAGCTCGAGCCGGAAGACAAATTTAATTCCTTTATTATTTAACAACATTATAGAAACTTTATTATCGTTTAGCTTGTAATAACTGCATAGCAGCATAGCAAATTGTAATTGTAAATTGAATTGTTATACCGCGCTGGTCGGACGTGTTGGCATAGGGTTTAATGTCGAATATATTATATCGCTTAGTCGTCTTTTACGACACTTACGGGTAAGAGAGGGGGTGGTGAACTGTATTCTTACTTAGTTACCACGCAAAAATCTTTAAACATAATTTGTGATACTTAAGACATTATAATAGAGTTCTGCATTCTAGTTGCCTCACATTCGAAGTAAATACAATTTGATATGGACTTATGTGAATGGACCGAAAACTAATCTGCCATCGTAACCCCGTCTAGAGTGTTATTAAGCGCAGTATTTGTAGCATCCTTGAGCTGTCATCGGATTATGTTGACGTAGACGCGTCCCGATCTGATCCGCTGACTTCTTCTGCGACATCATATTGATAAGAGTATGATGTGAAGCACGTAATTGAACACACCATTACATCATTTTAGAAAAAACGCTAATACTTTTACACTGCTAGACCGATATTATCCAAACATAGCTAAGAATTACCTCAAGGCTTTCAAATGAAAAAACTGCATTGAAATCGGTCCATCCGTTTTAGAGCTACGATGCTATAGACAGACACACACACACAGTCAGACATATGTCGACGTCAAAATTATAGAACCCCTCTTTTTGCGTCGGGGGCTAAAAAATGATTGTCAATAGTTTTACGATCGGCCGCCTGACTGAGATCACTTGATGGCATAAGATGGAGTTGGTTCAAGTTGATGTTAATCTCTTATGCTCAAAGTGCACAGTACACTCATGCTCTCGGAACCATCAATGCCCGTCGAGCACCAGGGCCCAAGTACTTCATGTGGGTCTGGATGCTGATGGTAACCGAATTCACGGTGATAGAAGCGCCGGCGAGAGGCCTGGCGGTACGGAGGCCATGGAACAAGAGGGCCTCCGTCTTGTCCAGGGCTACCCTTAACCCCAGCGCTTCTATTCGCCTGACAATCTCCTCGGTGCCGAGAGTTGCTAGGCGTGCCGCCACTTCTAGCATCCCACCCCGGGCTGTGCTGAGCGTCTCGTCAGTGTAGCAAATTACACCCAGTCCGGGTGGGAGGCTTTCTCTCAACGCTCAGTCGTAGGCGATATTCCACAGAGTCGGACCCAGAACCGCACCCTGTGGGACACCACACATCATGGACGTTCGCACAACGTCCCCGACTCGGTTAACGTAAAGGATGCTGCACCCCTCCAAGTAGTCTGCCACCAGCCGCCTCAGGTACACGGGCACCCCGTGATAGCGGAGCGCTGCCCTAATGCAGCTGAATGGCAGACTGTTGAAGGCGTTGGTTAGTCACCACGGCCCTCAGGCGCAGCAGGGCCGCGATCGTCGAATGCCTCCTCCTGAAACCAAACTGGACGTCCGACAGATCAGGCCCAACTCCGACAAGGTGCAGACGTGTTGGTATAGGGTTTTTTTTTTTTTTTTTTTTTTGGGGGGGCCCGGCCGGATCACCTCCTCGTGGTGCTCCCTGGAAACGTCCATTTGGACGTCACGCATCCATTTGGACGGCCAAGATTCCGGCAGGTGGGGGTCTCCGCGTGCGGCTCTGGTGGCAGAGCGCACGGCGGATCTGACCCGGGGCCAATGGGGCGGATGTGCCTCATGGCACTCCGTCGCCAGGGACGGTTGCGTCACGGCCCGGGGGCGTAACGGGTCGGTCGCTCGCGAGCGGCCAGACCCGGAAGGCCCAAATCGTAATCCTGAGTAAGTGGGTCAGGACCGGGGGTCTTCGGACCGCGGGGAAGAAAACCCCTATAAAAAATTACCCCTAATCCTAAGTTTGGCCACTCGGCGAGGGGATGAATGGTTGGTGGGTTAAAAAGCGCGCGAGCGTCCAGCCATTAGAGTGGTAGTCAAGGCAAGACTTAAAAATGTCCAACAAGATGGCAGAGGTCAAGTGCGGCGTAACTACTCCAGAGGGTCCTGGCCACGCCGGGGAATCCCTCACTGTGCCGGTGTCTGAGCGCGGGATGCGCACAAACACCAGCACGGTCAGTCTCCAGTCGTATGGGAGGGAGACAACCACTGCTTCAGTAGCCGAGGGCCCGGCTCAACATCGGGAGGCTCCAAAGGGGGGGGTGAAGAGGAGGAGGAAAAGGAAGCTGATCGCCACCACCATACACTCAAATCGGGTGCGTGCGCGAAAAGAGGCTGCGAAGAAGGAGGCGGTGCGGCTGGCGCTATCAGCTGCCGCGGCGGCCGCGAGCGACGAGGGCGGGTCAGCCGCAGGACCGTCGCCGGACGAGGGCGGGAAAGCCGCAGAGCCGTCCCAAAAACACCGAAGAGGAGGCGACAACTCGACGAGGTTGTCGAGCGACGAGGGCGGCACCGCCGCAGAGCCGTCGCAGGATGAGGGCGGCGGTGCTGCAGGGCCGTCCAAGATGCAGATGTGCAGAAGAGGCAGCTTGACGGGGCTGTCGGCAAGCGACACGGCGTACGTGCTGTCGACGGACGAGGGCGGAAGTGCCGCAGGGCCGTCCGAAGACACCATGTCGGCTTCGGAGATATCGGCGGACGAGGGCGGTAGCGCAGAGCCGTCTGCCGAGGAGGGTCGGCGGAGCGCCGACGTTGTGGATAGGGACGAGGGTGGCGTAGGTGCTGTAGGGCCGTCCGGTTTAGGAGTAGGCAGGTCATTCGGAGATGATAGGGAATCCGGCGACAAGGGGGAGGAGAAGGAGGAGGAGGCCGCTGAGGAGGCCGCTGAGGAGGCCGCCGAGGAGTCCGAGCCGCATCTTGCAGCGAGGGCTCTGACGGCGGCCCTAGATGTAAGGAGGGAGGGGGAGGAGGCCCGCCCCCCGACAAGGGACAGGAAGCGCCCCCTACATAAGGGTGGTAGCTCCCGGGCGGACTCAGAAGGAAGCGATACCATCAGGCCTCCCCCCAAGGTCCCGACCATGCGCCGGGGGCGCAGAGGCCGAGGAGCGGTGGTGGCGGCGAGGCCGGGGACACCGGGTCCGGCAGGCCACAGTGGCGAGGTGGTGGCCCTACAGGCCGCGAACGCCCGCCTTAGCGAGGAGGTCTCCGGCTTGCGGGAACGCAACCGCAAGCTGGAGACGGAGCTATCGGCGGTGCGACGGGAGAACCGCAGGTTGGCCAAGGAGATGGCCGACCTGCGGACCCAGTTCGCGCGCCTAGCGCCGACCACGCCGCCGGTGCCGTCCTCGCCACCGAAACGGGCTGTGCCGGGGAGGGCGGGCCCGTCGTCTGCGTCCGTGGCGCCAGCTGCGCCCGTCGCGGCTGCTGCGCCCGTCGCGGCCTCAGCGTTTCCTCCCCTCGTCGTGGTCCCTCCACCGGCTCGTGGCCGCGGGAGACCTCGGAAGGGGGAGGAGCCGCCGCCCGACGAGGTGCACGGCGTGTCGGAGTCGGCGGTACGCGTCATCCTAGCCCGAGTAGGGGTGATGATGGATGCGCGTATCGCCGCCGTAGCGGCCAGGCTCCCACCTGAGCCGCCCCTCCGACCGCCGCTCGCCGCGGACAAGGCGATGCGGCCGCAAGCGTCAGCTCCCACCCCGCTGCCCTGTCAGGGTGGCCGCGTGGTGAGCTACGCTGCGGCCGCGGCTGGGCCCAAGGGGGCCAAGAAGGCCGGCAAGGTGCCGGCTCCCGCCAAGGCCGGGCCGCAGCCGGCGCCAGCGGCTGCACCGCAGGCGCCGGCCAGTGCACCCGCGACCGCTCCTGCTACGCTCAGCGCTGCTGCCAGGCTCGAACAGGGCTGGCAGGTGGCTGAGCGGAGCAGGAAGGCACGCGGCCAGAAGCGGCGAGCGGAGGCCAAGAGTGCCGCCGTGGCCGCCGCTCCCCAGGCGGGAGCCGGCAGAAAGGGGAAAAGGTCGACTGCAGCGGGCTATGTTTCCGTTGCGATCAGACCGGACACCAGGCGGCATCGTGCTCTGCGGTGCCCCACTGCCCCGCGTGTGCGGCAGGCAATAGGCCTGCCAAGCATCGCATGGGCTCTGGGGACTGCAGACCCCCGGCTTCGGCCCCAAAGGGGCAGGGCGGCCCATCGACCGGGCCAGTCGCCGCTCCGAGCGCGGCCCGATCGCCCGTCAGCACGGAGGAGGTGACGATGGATACGGACCATTAATGGACCCCGTATCCATTCGTCTCCTCCAGGCCAACCTCAACCACGCCACCGGTGCGCAGGACGTGTTCCTGCAAGCCATGGCGGAGTGGTTGATAGGAGTAGCCGTAGCCGCGGAGCCGTACGTGGTGCCTGACCGGCCTAACTGGTTGGGTAGCACCGATGGCACCGTGGCAATCGTCGCCTCCACGTCGTGGCCTTCGTCGTCTCTGACCCTTAGAGACAGGGGCGTCGGATACGTCGCGGCGGACTGGGGGGAGATTACGCTCTTCGGAGTCTATCTCTCCCCTAACTGGAGTGTGACCGATTTCGAGGCCTCCCTCACCATCATGGAGGCCTCGTTCCGGCGAATGGCATCGCGCCAGGTCTTTGTCTTGGGGGACTTCAACGCCAAGTCCATGGCGTGGGGGTCCCCCCGAACGAACGACCGAGGACGGCCGATCGAGGAGTGGGCGGCGGCACTGGGCCTCTGTTTGCTGAACAGGGGCTCGGTGCATACGTGCGTGCGACAACGGGGCGGGTCGATAGTGGACCTTTCGTTCGCTAGCCCCGAGGTCGCCGCACGCGTGGGGAGCTGGCGCGTCGTGGAGGAGGTGGATGTAACGTGTCAATAAAAGGCGAGGGCTAACGGCTGACTGGTTTATTTCACAAAGAAAACAACATACCCACAACATATTATTATCATTAATCTCATATCACAAAATATAGAAATACCTACAATCGCTACATCATCCCTCCCTTTAATAACAAAATATCTTAAAGCTAATACCACCACCGAGAAACAATAACATAAGTAATGAAACAGATCTAACAATACACATATACATTTGTTGTGAACTTACAGTCTAAGTATCTAATGTTTAGCTCGATTATATGCACGCAGTGCACGAGCAGATGCACCGGGTGGGGGCGTGGTCAAGCGCGGCTCTAGAGGCAACTCTGAGGCGCGCTGCGGACTGTCCACCTGTACTGGCGACGGTGTCCGCTCAGTCCCACTCGGCGGCACTTCTAATTGTTTGGTCCCGCAATCGTTCTCAGACGGTTCCAGGTTGGATGCCGCTGGACTAGTACGCGATAGTGAAAACCTATTTTTAAGATTGGCCGAGGCTGTCACTGGTAGGATCTGATCAGCGTGTCGACGCCATAGTGTTCCGTCACCTACGTCGACCTTATACGATACCGAACCAGTTTTTTTACTAACCATACCTGACGTCCACTTTCCTCCCTTTGCCGTATAATCACGAGCTAGCACCGCTTCCCCTATTTCGAAATCGCGCACGGCGCTGGGCCCGTGACGTACTTGTCGCTCTTGAGCGGCACGTACCGTGCTGGCCACATCCGGGCGTAACGCATCCAGGCGGTTACGCAATCGCCTCCCCTGCAGTGCCACGGACGGGGGTATTCCCGTCGTGGCATGTGGGCAGTTGCGATATTTAAACAAAAATTTGTTTAAAGCTGCGATAATATCCTCCCCTTCATATTGAGCTCGTCTTATTGCCTTTTTAACCGTTTTAACTGCATTCTCTGCAGCTCCATTAGCTTGCGGCCTATAAGGGGCTGACGTGATATGGTTTATGCAGTTTTTTACGCAGAATTCTTTAAACTCTCGAGATGTAAAGGGCGGGCCGTTGTCCGTCACGAGCTGTAATGGCAGACCAAATCGCGCGAATATACTTCTAAAAGCATTCACCGTAGTCCGTGCGTCCGTGGTTTTCATCGGTAAAGCTTCCAACCACTTCGAATGTGCGTCTACCATTATAAGGTATCGAGTCCCACCACAATCCGCGAAATCAGCGTGTATTCTTTGCCACGGGTGGAGCGGGAACTCCCAGGGATGTAACTGAGCGCGCGGCGGCGCATCGCGCACCGCACGACACGCTTCGCACTCGCGACAAGTCGCTTCTATATCCTGGTCGAGCATCGGCCAGTATACATAGCTACGTGATAAACTTTTCATTTTATTTACCCCTAAATGACTTTCATGTATTTCTGCCAAAACATTTTTTTGTAAGGATTGTGGAATTACGATTCTGTACCTATAAATTAAGCAACCTTCGTCTAATGATAGCTCTAGCTTTCTTGCAAAATAAGTTCTCTCGGCGTCGCACCTCGGTTCGGCCGGCCAACCAAACAAAATATAACCTTTTATTTTGTTTAACACTGCGTCACGCTCCACTGCCCGTGCTACATCCTTAAACGAAACCGGTAACTTGTCCTCTACTAAGTTGAGATAATCTACTGTATCCTTCCAACGACCTTCCCTGGGCAAGGGAAGTCGTGATAAAGCATCAGCGGGCCCATTGCTCGCTGATTTAACAAATTCTATTGAAAAATCGTAAGCGGCTAAGCGCGCTGCCCACCGTTGTAAACGGCTCGCTGCCGTCTGTGGAATACCACTCTTCACTCCAAAAATATGTGTGAGCGGCTGGTGGTCAGTGCGTAATGTAAACTTCCTACCGAACAAATACTGATGGTGTTTACTTACGCCGAACATGATGGCGAGCGCCTCTTTGTCCAGTTGGCTGTAGTTGCGTTCGGGCGCGCTAAGCGTGCGCGATACACAACTAACGGGCCGCTCGCTGCCGTCGGCGTAGCGATGCGCGAGTACGGCGCCCAGTCCGTACGCGCTGCTGTCCACGGAGAGAACGAGCGGCCGCCCCTCCTCGTAGTGCGCCAATACACGCGAGCTCATAAGCGCACGCTTTGCTTTTGTGAAGGCTTCCTCACACTTAGAATCCCATTCCCAATGGGCATTTTTCTTTAATAAACTATACAAGGGGAATAATAACGTACTAAGATTTTGTATAAATCGTCCATAGTAATTTAACATCCCTAGAAAACCTTTTAACTGAGAAATGTTTTTTGGTATGGGAGCGTCGCCAATCGCAGTTAGCTTTGCCGGATCTGGCTTTAAACCTTCTTTATTAATAATAAATCCTACATATTTAACGGCATCCTGCAGAAAACTACATTTATCTAGCTTCACTGTAAGCCCCGCTTCACGCAATCTTTTCAACACAGCTCTTAAATTATCTAAGTGGTCCCTATCGTTGGCTCCAGTAACACAAATATCATCTAAAAATACTACACAGCCAGAAATACCCCGCAATGTTTCTTCCATAATTTTTTGAAACTTTTCTGGTACAGATGACAAACCGTATGGCGTGCGGCGATACGCAAAAGTCCCTATATGCGTAGTTATCGCGGTATACCTCTGACAGTCCTCTGTTAACATGCATTGTTCGTAAGCGTGTCTAAGGTCTATTTTCGAGTATTTTTGTCCTCCGCTTAGCCTCGAAAACATTTCTTCGATACGCGGCAAAGGGTAATAATCCCGTTTTAATTTGGGGTTGATTGTAATTTTGTAGTCCCCACATATTCGTATTTCACCATTCCGCTTAACTACTGGTACAATCGGCGTACCATAGTCTGAATAATCGACTCGATAAATAGAACCGTCGGCTTTGAGCCGGCCTAGCTCACGTTCAACCCGTTCGCGTAGTGCGAGCGGGACGGACCGCGCGCGGACGTACACCGGTTCATCATCTGTTAATTGCAACCGTAAGGGTTGTTTACAAGTACCTAACTTGTCCTGGAACACCTCAGGAAACTCTCGACGTAATCGATCCACCAACCCGTCGTCTGCAATTACATTGAGGGTTATTTGTTTAATGTCCAGAGCACGCATCCAATCGCGACCTAAAATAGGTCGTGCTCCCCCCTTGATTATATATAAATGTAAAGAGTTAACTTTGTTGCACCCGAATGTGACATCCACCTCAATGTAACCGCGTGACTTAATACGAGCCCCGGAGTAACTTCGTAATATAATATTGTCATATTTAATGTCTTTATATGAAAACATTCTCGTATACATGTCCTCACTTATCGCTGAGATGCGACTACCCGTATCTATTTCACATTTTACTATAATTTTATCTATGTTTAATTTAATAAAGTAAGGTTCGTTACTTTTCGACTGCAAACTAGTAAAGTTAAATAAATCTTCCTCACTATCACTTACGTAATTCTGCCGCACACTACCGGCACGTTCACTTTTGCACATCACCTTTAAATGACCTCTCTGACCGCACATATCACAATTGTAACTTTTAAACCGACACCGATCCGCGGGGTGTGGCTTGCCGCAACGCCAACACGGCCTATAGCCGCCGCCAGCCGTCGTCGCTCCACCAGCCGCCACCGCTCCCCCAGCACGCGACGCGTTAGCTGCGCCCGCGCCTGAGGCTCGTCGGTTTCGCACATAATGTACTCCCTCGCTGGCCGCCCCTGTCATGCCCGCTGAGTCAGCTGATGCCCCTATAGTGGTGGCAGCGCTCACCTCGGCGTGTTTCTCCGCCGCCTCCAGAGCCAATGCCAACTCCACCGCTGCCTTATATTCGATTTTCTTTTCCGCAAATATTCTCGATCGCATGGCGTCGTTTGCCAACCCCGACACAAATTGATCACGTAGATTCTCTTCTAAGGTCGAACAGGATCCACATTTACCGAAATTACAGGTAGATGCCAGATGTTTTAAAGCTTGTAAATATTCGGCAAGAGGTTCGCCTGCGCGTTGACGTCGTAAACGGAACACGTGTCTCTCGGCTACCTCTGATCGCTGCGGCTCCAGGTGTTCGTTGACTAAATTAACTAACTCATCAAAACTTTTATCTTCAGGAAATCTTGGTGCGCACAGATCGCACATAAGTGCGTAGGTAGCTTCCCCCACGACGGATATTAACAGCGGTACCACTAATTTACTGTCCACTGCATTTAGTAATATATACTGTTTTACGCGACGTATATATGCAGGCCATTTGTTCGCCTCGAGGTTAAACGGTTCTAATTTTCCGATCGGCATGATAATTACTAAACTGCACACGTGTAATTTTAAATCCCATCCTCGTCGCCAGTGTAACGTGTCAATAAAAGGCGAGGGCTAACGGCTGACTGGTTTATTTCACAAAGAAAACAACATACCCACAACATATTATTATCATTAATCTCATATCACAAAATATAGAAATACCTACAATCGCTACAGTGGAGACCTTGTCGGACCACCGGTATATCCGGATGGAGGTCTCCCTGGCAATCCCGACGCCCAGCAGGGGTCACGGGGCGGATGGACGTCCTGCGTTCCCGCGATGGGCTGTGGGTCGCTTAGACCGGGACCAGCTGGCGGAGACAGCCATCGTTTAATCGTGGCTGTCCTCTGCCAACCAGTCGGACGGGGTGGATGCCGAGGCTGGCCGCATCCGCAGTGCGTTGACGCAGATCTGCGATGCGGCCATGCCCCGGGTACGGCGTGTGCCCCAGAGGAGGGCGGTCCACTGGTGGTCCCGGGAGCTGGCAGATCTCCGGGCCGCGTGTATTCGCGCCCGGAGGGCCTACACCCGCAGCCGGCGGCGCCAACGCGACGCGGAGCGGGAGGCCTTGCTGCACGAGGGCTACCGCAATGCGCGGTCGGCCTTCAGGCTGGCCGTCCGCTCCGCCAAGGACGTCAGTCGGCAGGAGATGCTGGACGGTCTCGACCGTGACCCCTGGGGACGCCCCTATCGCGCGGTGCTGAATAAGCTCCGCGCGCGGGGCCCTCCCCTCACCGAGACTCTCCAGCCCAGCCTTCTCACCCGGGTCGTCGAGGACCTGTTCCCACGACGGGCGGAACACACGCCCCCGGTCATGGCTCCGCCAGACACTGACCGGGAGGCCGACGACGACAGTGTTCCGCCCATCACGGAACCCGAGATGGGAGTGGCGGTGGCGCGCATGTGCGCAAAGTCGACCGCCCCCGGGCCCGACGGTGTTCCTAACCGTGTGCTGGGCCTGGTCCTCGACCACCTGGGTCCCCGCCTCAGGGAGCTGTTCGACGCGTGTTTAGCGTCCAGACGGTTCCCTGGGTGCTGGAAAGAGGGAAGGCTGGTGCTCCTGCCGAAGCCGGGACGGTCTCCGGGGTCGCCTTCGGCCTACAGGCCTATCGTGCTGCTCGATGACACGGGCAAGCTACTGGAGAGGGTGGTAGTTGCCCGCATCGAGCGGCACCTCGTCGACACGGGGCCCGATCTGTCGGACGCCCAGTTTGGGTTTAGGAGGGGTCGTTCGACGATCGCGGCTCTGTTGCGCCTGAGGGCCGTGGCGACTGAGGCCGTCACCGGTGGGGGAGTGCTGTTGGCGGTGTCCCTAGACATCGCCAACGCACAGTGATCTCGCAGAAGGAGGCGGCGGATCGTCTGCGCCAGGAGCGCAGCCTCGATGAGGAGATCCGCCGCCGGCGAATGGGGCGGCGCAGGCGCAACTACCTGCGCCTCATGCCGCCCTAGCCGAGGCCGCGGGTGACGTGACCGGGGATTAGTCCATCACCCGCTGAGAGGCCCACCGCGTGAGGAAAGACCGACGTCCTCCCCGAGGGGGGGACGTCGGTCGATGGGAGGGTACCCCACGTAGGGGGTATTCCGTCGGGCCGACCACTGACGACAAGTAAACCTGCTCCGGTGGTCGGCCCAACGACGAAAGCGAGGTGGTTTTCGGGTGGGTTGCGGGAGTTGCGTGCTTAAGCCCCTCTGTCGCCCCGAACGGAGTGGTGCGGAGGCGCGCCGAACGCAGCCCACCCACAAAAAAAAAAAAAAAAAATAGGGGTTTTTTTCTAGTTTTCCTTTACTTGCACAGATATGCATATTTGATCCCTAAGACGTCTTTTACGACACCCACGGGCAAGAGAGGGGATGGTGAATTGTATTCTTACATCATGACCACACGGAATACATATAGATTTAGTCATATTAAATCAAGTCGTATTCTAGTTAGCAACAGAGTTACTAATTTGAACATAATTTTCCAATTAAAACTTAAGATTCTAGAAAAAACTTAATTGAAAAATTGTTCAAAAGAATTTATTAAAAATGTAATCAGTGTTTTAATTGACGTTATTGTCGAATATCTTTACGTTGCAAACCTCTCTTTGGTTTCACTAGAAAAGAAAGAAACAATTCTGAGAAGCAATATTTTAAGTAAAAGGTCTTTTAACCCCTATTCGCCTTCTCTCAATGCTATTTATTCTAAAGGTTTAAGGACATGCAGATAAAGTTTATGGATCCTTATACCGCGTTCAAGTAAGTAATTACTCTCAATTACTGTAAAATATACTTTATATATAAATATACTTTTATTTTATACACATATCTATATCCCCTAATAATATATCTATTAATCAATAATGTTAATAATCTGTTTATTGTTTTCTTCTACAAAGATATCTTGGTAATATTTATTACATATCAATTTATTCTAGAACCTTCTTTTGTGGGAGACTGTAACTCAAATAGGTATAATCATTTCTGATAATCATCACGCGAGTATTACACATTGTAAATAAAACTACTTTACGGATTTAATCGCGTTTGTATTTGATTTTTGATTGCCCGACGTTTCGAACACTTTGCAGCGTTTATGATCACGTGCGAACTAAGACTTAGTCTTAGCAATAAAATCCGTAAAGTAGTAATGAATTCTGATGTTTACGCGAGTATTACAAATTGTAAATAAAACTACGGATTTTATCACATCTGTATTTGATTTTTGATTGCCCGACGATTCGAACGCTTTTCAGCGTTCATGGTCACGGGCGGACTAAGAAATTTGACGTCCAACAAGTCATCGTTATTGCAAACGTCGGACAATCGCGATAAAATCCGTAAAGTAGTTTTATTTACTATCCGCAGTTTTATTCAAATAGGTATTAGCAATTAATAGGATCTGAATTGGATTATTGTTTTAGCTACCCTTCATGTATTTATACAATCACCAGCATCTCAGCTCATATATGTCCCACTGTTTGTGTCAAGCCTCCTCTATAATAGAAGGGAAATGGACCTACTATACCAAGCTGATCAGACGGGTTGGAATAGGGTTTTATTTAGAGTTTTCTTTCTCTTGCATTTATGTTATATGCATATTTAATCCCTTAGTCATCTTTTACGACATCCATGGCCAAGATACGGGGTGGAAAATTGTATTCTTCCTCCATCACCACACTGAGAATATACTCGTATACAATAGGAAGTTATTTTTCAATAAATTATATTTCTAATTTTGTTGAATCTAAAAGCGGAATATTACTGAGTTTTGATGATGAAAAAGGCACAATCCAATGAACACTTAGCGCATTTGACAGGTGTCATGATACGAAAAAAAAATAATGAATAAATAATTGCGGTCATGTATGTAAAATTACGTTTAATAATATTATTTTTATAATACACGTTTATACACTCTAGTTTTCAGTAACAGTAACTGACTAGAATATTAATGTTTCCATTTTACTCGTACGCGGTAAGCATAATAGGTGGGGCAATCTACTTAGGCCAAAGTGGCAGCACTCTGTGAAATTTAAATTGACTCACATCATTTATTTAAATATATTTAGATGACAGACATGTTTGTTAAATATTTTTTATGCAATTCAGATAAGAAATGCAAATAATAAAACTGCAATAATTTTGTGAAGGTTATGATTATGAAATACAGGGTGTATCAGGTTATGGGGCAACTGGTCAAACGGGAGTTAGGCAATGGTAGTAGGAATCCATGAAAAAATTTGAAGGGAAAATATCGATTCGTTAATGAATTAGAGACGTAAATTTTTCAATCTTTTCATCGCGTTTCCGTGTAAATCTGATTAAAATGTATAAAGTCAGTCATATTTAATCTGCAACATCTGTAATTTGTTAAATGTTCATTAGAAATTGTTGTGTTCATTAGACATTCAATGATTACGTTCGCATAAGCAAGACAAACTTCGCTTTAAATCAGCTGATTGGCCGATGACCGTCAATGAAGCGCCTTTGTACCTACGCTACCATTGAAGCGTTTGTGGAACTCATACCTATTTATACTGTCGAAGCTTTATATGCCTACATGTATCCTGTTTGTAAATGCCTACACAATAGGCCTACATAATATTTAAGGCATAGACTCTTTAACACTCACTTTTTAAATCATTATAACTTTTATGTTATACTACTTTTTGTGTAATGTACACTCTAATTATAATCTATGAACGTTAAACTACAACATACTTGAACAGTTGCCCCATAACCTGATACATCCTGTATATAAAAGTACTGTGACTGTGCAGATAGTAAAATGGTCGTGATACCAACCACCCATAGGGTATTGGGGTTTGATAGCTATCCATGACAATCTTATCTGCGATTCACGAATGAATATTCTAAGTCTGTGTGTAATTTGTGTCGGTTAATTATGTTTTAGAAATCCCTCGCAACGCAAGCATTTATCACTAAGTGCGAAGCCTTGTTCAAAATAAAAAAACACAAAGCAATCATGTGGAATTTTGACAGAAGTGAAATCTTAAAACTATTAACAAAGAGTTTAATATTTTTGTATATTTAAATTAATTGTTTGATCTTAAATTATGATTTGTTTTGCATTTGTCTGGTTTTGACATAAGTATATGAGCATAGATATAGCGCTATTGTATATATTGTAGCTACAGATATAGTATTAGCCTTAACAAGTCATTTGACCACTGAGTTATCTTGTGGAATCTTTCTCAGTGTGACCTCGTTCCGATTCGGTGACATTTTTGATATTTAATAAATAGTGTCCAAAAAATATTTATATTTTTTCATATAAAATCATTTTATTTTTGTACTGGCAATAAATTTGTATCAATATGTGAGGTAAACTTTAATAACTAATTCTGTAGCTGGTATTCTGTAGATATAAATCTATGTAACACTGATGATTTGTTGGACGTGGCACACCTTAGTCCGTCCGTGACCATGAACGCTGAAAGGTGTTCTAAACGTCGGGAAATCAGAAATAAAATACAAACAGGATAAAATCCGTAAAATAGTTTTATTTATAATATGTAATACTCGCGTAAATATCAGAAAGCATTACGTTTATAATAGTTACACTAGTAGGTAAATATGTAAATGTAAAATATTCATTAATTAAAAATGTAATCAATGTTGTATGTGTGACGACATTCTCAAAGTCGCAGGGAGCCGTTGGATGCAAGTGGCGCAGGACCGTTCCAAGTGGCATTCCCGTGGGGAGGCCTATGTCCAGCAGTGTACGTCTGTAGGCTGATGGATGGATGGATGATGGAATCAATGTTTGAATTAATGTTATTGTAGGACATCTTTATGTTATAGAACTCTCTTTAGTTTCTCTAGAAAAACAAATTTTTGTGAAATGCAAAATATTACTATAATCTTAAGAGCTGAAAACATGACCGAAGCTATACAAATATTCCAAAAATATTGACATTATCTTCTACATGTTGACGGAGTAAGAATATTATTCACCACCACCTCTTTTGCCGTGAGTGTCGTAAAAAACGACCAAGGGTAGTGATATGCATATAACAGTAATGCAAGAGAAAGAAAAATTTGGTAAATCTGACCAGCAGTATAGTAGCTCAAATTATCACCTATAAAGGAGGGCTCTCGAGCCCAATAGTGGGACGTATATGGGCTGAGATGATGATCATCATCAACATCATTTCAGCGCATATACGTCCTACTATTGGGCTTGAGTCTCCTCCACTATTGCAGGGAAATTGACCGTACTATACCATGCTGAATTTTCATTCCGGATCTCTCTACGAGATAGAATCCGGCATACGCCAATCCGCAGAAGAACGGGTGTAAACGACATAGCACGAAGAATTAGCGCGTTGAAGTGGCAATGGGCAGGCCACATCGTTTGATGAACCGAAAACCGCTGAGGAAGAAAGGTTCTCGAGTGGCGACCACGTATGGGACGACGCAGTGTAGGACGCCTCCCCACTAGGTGGACCGACGACCTGGTGAAAGTTGCTGGGCGTCGTTGAATGCAGGCGGCACAGAACCGTACTTGGTGGTGTAACATGAGGGAGGCATACGTCCAGCAGTGGACGGCGATAGGCTGAAATGATGATGATGATGATACCATGCTGGTCGGACAGGTTAGTATAGGGTCTTGTTTCGAGTTTTTCTTCTCTTGCATAGATGTTATATTCGTATTATATCCCATAGTCTTCTTTTACGATACCCACGGGCAAGATAGGAATTGACGAATTGTATTCTTACTCCGTCACCACACGCAGATGATGACAATTGACGTTATTAAATTTTGTAACTACATTTAAAAAGCCTTTGCCTATTTAATTACATCAAGTAAAAGGAAAACTAATATTATATAATTTAAAGTTTATTTTATTATGTACTTATGAAAAAAATAAACAATATTATTTCAGTAAATTGGTAGGTTAGCTAAGGTATCACATTCGGTTTATTATAATTATATTATATGAATAATGAATGGTAGGTGGGTTGTCGTAGATAGAATATTAATCACTAGGGGAAAAATAAGTATTTCTCCAATAGTATTGAATGTATCCAAGCAAGTTTGGTTTATATATTACTTATAATGTTAGTAGTAAAATCATTATCATTATCTCAGCTCATTAACATCCCACTGCTGGGCTCGAGCTTACTTCACAATAGGAGTAAATTTAACCTACTATACCACGCTGGTCAGATATATTGGTACAGGGTTTCATTTCAAGTTTTCTTTCTACATATATACGCATATAACATCTATACAAGAGAGGGAAAATCCTTTAGTCATCTTTTACGACACCTATGGGCAAGATGGGTGGTGAATTATATTCTTACTCCGTCACCACACAGACATTAGTGAAATATTTTTAATTACCAAGAATGATAAGCGTAAGAGTGATGTTCTTGCACTTTTTTGGAAATTCAACGAGCAATGGAGATTCACGCCACTTTTACGTCACCTTATGTTGATAATATCTGGTTGACCGAGCTTTGCTCGGTATATTTTTGTTGTATTTTTGCCGAACTTATTTAGATATATATTAATATAAATAAAAATTAAATAATGACAAAAATATCTAAAATTACAAAAACAGAATAATAATAACACCGAGATTCGATCCCACGCTGTTTGAATGCCAAAACAAAAAAAAACTGGACAACTTCCCAACTAAGCTGTTGTCACTCTTGACAACGACGACGAAATTGGAATTCCTATTAAAAGAATGTCAATGACATTTTATGTCATTGTATTGATTAGTTAAAAGCACCGACAAAACAACATGTTCTATAAATAAAAACTAGCTAGATCGATTTTTGGCCCCGAAACCTCTAGTATGCCAAATTTCATCAAAATCGTTGGAGCCGTTTCCGAGATCCTGAAAACATATATATATATATATATATAAGAATTGCTCGTTTAAAGATATAAGATTAGCCAGCCAGCCAAAAAAATATAGGTTGTATTCTTCGCAACTATATCAAGAAATAGATAAATCAAATTCAAATCATTTATTATGTATAAACCCCGCGGGGGCACTTACATATTGTAATTTTTTTTTACATTTTTCTTAAAATTACTGCCAGATCGAAATGCGACTGCACTGAGAAGATCCGGCCAAAAACTTAGTGGGATTGTCTATTTTTTATTCATTGTCTAATTTCACTGAAATAAAATTACACCTTACAACATGCTTATTAATAGTTCCAGTGCGAGGCCATTCGAAATATTATATAGTACAAATCACAAATATATTCACAAATATTTTTTATTATTACTATTAATAATATCTAGAATCACTTGTGGCACATTTAGTATAGTAACGACGCACTCTATTCGAGGTCCGTCATAAAATAGTAACCATAGCTGTAACTTATATCGGTCCGCAGTCGTATTCGGTGAAATAAAACCAGCTTTACGGAAAATTTTGGGATATTTTATTACCCGGTACATTTCAGTTCTCAACATTCGCGACAATTGCTCGAGCTTAAAATAGTTTAATAGTTTCACACACATTATTAGGTTTCATTATTTAACCCTTAGATTTTATTAAATAGTACAAAACTCAAGCAATCAGAAATCAAATACAAACACGATAAAACCCGTAAAAATAGTTTTATTTACAATGTGTAATACTCGCGTAAATATCAAAATTCGTTAGCACAAAACTGTCTTAATTTATTTTTATAAAACGCACTTTCATCAAAGAATTAAACTGTATTATCGGTCCAAGCATCGGGTATAAAGGCACATTGACGTGGGTAGGCTATCCCGCTGCACAGACCATCGATGACAAGGACCGGGCCAGCCTACCGGTGGTCCGTTCACATGGCGCTAGAAAGGTACGGTACGGATACGGTAGGGGTTGCACGCCATTACTTCTGTTACCTTGGATGAATCGAGTAGGGTGTAATAATACCATAAAGCGTTCTGAATTAAAAATAATTATGCATGGGTTCTTGTGTGGTGTCGGACCGTTCCGACGTGGGATCGTTCCGGCTGACATTCTCGTGGGGAGGCCTATTACCACCAATGGACGTCTATAGGCTAATGAATCGATGGATGGGTTCTGTCCTTTATCCCTCTCCACTTAGAGTAGACCATTGGTACAAATGATTTGATTTTTGTGTGTAGTTTAGCAATACTATTGGTCGTAGTGACCTCACTATTTCTAGGTATATGTTATAACGTGAGATTAAGGTTGCGTGTTCCGAATTAGTCGGCTAGCTATCAATCACACCTAAAAACATTTACTGAACATGGTACACTTACGATTTAATAAGAAAAGAAAATATGATGTAGTAACTCGTATTAATAAAAACTGCATTCGATATTAATTAAGTAACCTTTGAATATTATCAGCTATTAATTATTCAGAGATTAACTGTACCGAATGGAATCATCCTCGGTGTGTGGAATGGAGATGTGTAGATTATATTTACATGTTAATGGATTTTTTGTGAATCTTTTCGTAGTCCGCTTCAAAACGAATTGATATAATTTATATTTTATTCAGTACCTTATTGCGTAATATGATAAAGTTACATAAGAAGTTTATGGCCCTAAAAAGATATTTTACTAATTTTTATAATGATTTTTTTTTACTATATCTTTTAATTATTATTTTTACTATTTCTTTACTTTCCGCGTGGTGACGGAGTAATAATATAATTCACTACTTTCTATCTTGCTCGTGGATGTCGTAAAAGACGACTAAGGGTCATATAACTAAGACTAACAATAGAAGGAATACTAGAAATAAAACTCTATACCAACCTGTCTGACCAGCAACCTGGTAAGGTCAATTTCACTCCTATTGCGGAGGAGGCTCGAGCCCAACAGTGGGACGTATATGAGCTGAAACGGTGATAATGATGATATTTTTTCATATAAACTAGTATTTATTCTACACCTTTTTTTTTGGTGGGTTGCGGTCGGCGCGCTCCTCGCACCATTCCATCCGGGGCGACAGAGGGGCGTAAGCACTCACTCCCGCAACCCACCCGCGATGCACGTCGCCTTCGCGGCGGATCGCCTCATGGAGGCAGCGCTCCTCGCGCAAGCGATCCGCCGCCCCTTCCGCGAGACTGCTGCCTCACAGAAGGCTGCGACCGCGTCCCAGTTCGTCGCCACCGATGATTGCGACGAGTTCAAGACGCTACTCTGCCCAAGCGGCACAGACCTCGAGCGTATGCTGCGCTGTGTCCTCGTCGCAATCGCAGTGGTGGCAGGACGGTATACTCTCCCTCCTAACGACCTTGTGCAGGTATTTGGCGAAACATCCATGCCCGTCAACACCTACAACAGTAGGAAGGAGAGCACCCCGTGCCGCCGTTTCAACCACTGCATCAGCACCGACCGGAAGGCCTCCACGATCCGCACCCCGAACCGAGGCCTCTCCAGCCGGACTGCCCAACGGGCAATGACGTCTCGCCGGGCGTTGACGCGCCAGGTGGTGAGCTCCCTCAAGGAAACCACACCGCCCTCCGCTCGCACGCTCGTCACCCGCCGATACAAACCGGCGAGCATTTCCGCTTCCAGGTCCCACGGGGAAGTACCGGCCAACAGGCACGCTGCCTCCATCGCCAATTTATTCTACACCTACTAAAATTATACGTAATCAATTATCTAAACATATTGAAAATTTCACTAACTTTCTATGAGAGCGTTAAAAAATATTTGTAAGTAAACTTAGCTTCTTTACAAGTAAATAATAAAGAGCTGATCGAAGAAGAAAAAACATTTGAAAGTTTTAATTAATAAATAAATTGTTTTTTTAATATCTAAATAAACTTAAACTCTTTAATTATTATTGGCGGTGTTATGCTTGCTACTCATTTTGAATTGCAAATAATGCTTGGTACATTACTCTCTCTGTATAAGTACTACACTTATTTGAATCAGTAAGTTTTCCTTCTGAGTAACTTATATCATCAATAATGCTCACCAGCTCGCCTGCCAATCGTAACTGTAATAGAAATAACTTACTTGGTCCTACGTCTACCATGATAGCTGGATATAAAACTATAATACTGAATAAAAAAACCGACTTCAATCATTTTCTCATGGAACCACACGGAAAGCACCAGCTTTTAAATAAAAAAGAATCATTGAAATCGTTTCACCCAGTCGAAAGTTCCGAGGCAAATAAAAAAAAAATATCAGTTGAATTGAGAACCTCCTCCTTTTTTTTAAAGTCGATTAATATGGGCAAAAATGTCGAAATATCCGATACCTGTGTTATGTAAATTTAACAGCTGTGTGCGGTAATTACGCGACTCACGTCGAATGTACGCGTACTAGGTATTCATGTCACGTCATAGGCTGTTAATTACAGTTGTATACGGTTATTGGTATACTTATATACTGCACGTATGTAGCTCGTTAGTTTACATGTAAAGTTTGTAGCATACTATTCAAAACAGACCTTTTGTACGATGTAAAATTGAAATTCCATCAAATTCTAATTTCGAAACAAAATAAAATTCGAAATGCTTTGAAATAAAATTTGATAATCCTTGAAATAAATTTCGAAATTCTTAGAAATAAAATTCTAAATTCTATTTTAAAATCAATATCTACCAATAGTGTCATTTCCATCGTTATTACTTAATTTAAATAGATTAATTTATAGCCTTTTCCGTGTGGTACAAAGTAAGAATACAATTCATCACCCCCTTTTCTTGCCCGTGGGAGTCGTAAAGACAACTAACGGATTATTGCAAATAGCATTTGTACAAGACAAGGAAAACTCGAAATAAAATTCTATACCAATCCGTTCCGCGTGATGCCGCCCTAGCCGAGGCCGCGGGTTACTGGACCGGGGACTTTAGTCCAGCACCCGCAGAGAGGCTGATCTCGTGATGGCGGCTGCGTGATGCGACATCCTGGGACAGGGATGTCGAGAGGTGAGGGTACCCAAAAGAGTATTTCGTCGGGCCGACCACTAAGGACAAGGAACTCGGTACTGGTGGTTGGCCCAATGACGAAGGCGACGTGGGTATGGGTGGGTTATGGGCCCGCGCGCCGTCCTTTCGTCGCCTCGAACGGCATGGACCGCGTGTGAGCTTACCATAGCCCACCCATAAAAAAATAACACTTCGTTTGAACAGCGTGATATAGTAGGCTAATTTCACTACCAGCGTGGAGAAGGCTTGAGCCCAACAGTGAGACGTATATG
This sequence comes from Lymantria dispar, assembly GCA_032191425.1. Classification (NCBI taxonomy): domain Eukaryota; kingdom Metazoa; phylum Arthropoda; class Insecta; order Lepidoptera; family Erebidae; genus Lymantria; species Lymantria dispar. The sequence continues at coordinate 26,496,203 of CM063449.1, forward strand.
AGTTGAGATGATGATGAGGAAGATGATGATATCGTCTAATAAATAATTGAAATTATTCTACTAATACCTACGTCCATAAAGAAACAGGATAAGAATGCTATTCTCGCCACTTATTACGTGGGTGTCTTAAAAATCAGATAAAGGTCTTAAAAGGAGAGTGGACAGCAACTATCTTGCTTCGAAAACGAGTTACTTCAATCATTGCGAAGGCAACCTGCCTATTAAAAAATAATACGTGTGCACCAACTTATGCTTTGTAAAAGACAGGTCGTTGTCGTGAAGTATCGCTTGTTCCAGTTCAAAACGCCTAGCTTTTTGTTCACCACTTAGCTTTGTTTTCTGAATGACTCTCAAACTAAACTTTTATATTTCAAGGATCCCAATACTAGCAGAAAGTTTAAGAGTTACTAATTGGAACTGAGGCGCTGTGACTATGTACTGTGCTAGTGTTATAATAGTTATGCTTAGCATGCGAGATAGTATCCGTAGTTAAAGTTTCCTATGATTGTGTCCACCTGCCTCTTCTCTTACCCTTGGGTGTTGTAAAAGACGACTAAGGAATTAAATATGCATGTAACATCTATCCAAGAGAAGGAAAACTTGAAACAAAACCTTATACCGACATGTCTGACCAGCGTGTTGTAGTAGGTCCATTTCCCTCCCATAGTGGAAGAGGCTCGCGCCCAATACTGGGGCGTATATGAGCTGAAATGATGGATGATGATTGTATTGCCATTCTCCTGGTAATGCCGAAGTCGGCATTCAAGAATTGCACGGAAAAATATGAGGTAGTATTACTTATCCGTGTGGTGACGAAGTAAGAATACAGTTCCTCCATTCAACTTCTTATCTTACCCGTGGGTATCGTATAAGAGATATGATATGCAATTACTATCTACGCAGAGGAAGGAAAACTCGATACCTAGCCCTATGCCAACACGTCTGACTAATGTATAGTAGATAAATTTCCCTTCGTAGGACTTACATGGGCTCAAATGTTGATGATTGCGTTGCCATTCTCCTGATCCTTGAGCCGGTTTTAAAGAAACGCACGAATAATTATTAGGCGGTACTTTTCTTAACCCATTGTGACAAGGAGTAAGTACATTAAATTATTCATAAGTTAATTAAGATTCAGGCAGTCAAAAAAATATATAATTTTCATATTTTTAATTATACATTTATGTTCAACAAATTTTAAATTTGTAATTTTAAAATTTAATACGATGAAGATTATAACATTACTAGTTTCATCTTCTTAAATTGTTCGGGTTTCGTTTAATTAATTAGTGTTAGGTATATAACATTTAAGTAAGGTTTAAGTATATCAGTTTCATGTTATTTAATATTATTAACTAGTATTTGTAATAAGAACTTTTTTTATTTCTGTCGATGGTAAACGAGCAAACAGTATACCTGACGGTAAATGATACTGCCGCTGGTGGAACTTGCCTAGGCCGCTGCCCAATTGAAGGTAGTGTGAATACGTGCAATGAGTTTCGGTGATACTAAATACATCTTTTACCACGCCTACTTAGAATAATAATGTATAGAAGGTAAGTTCGCGCACAAAAAGTGAAGCATTTCAATTGGAGCCTAATGGAGCTTTACGCTGGAACCGTTCCGTAATGTACAAGGTCACTGTACTGCACGTACATACGCAAATCTTAAAAAATAAATAGGTAATTATGACAGCTTGTGCATTCAAATGGTGTCACAACTCATTTGATAAGTATAAACAGGATTTTAACATTACTTTTAAAAGTATTTCGACAATTTATGTTAATAAAAACAAAATTTGTTTTCATAATTTGTATAGTGGCAGTATAGATATAAGCTATGAGTAATGTAAGGTTAGTAATATTCGTAACCACCAGCACTAATACTACTAACAACAATACTTTGACTATTCTAATAATAAATTGGTTGTTATAAAAAAAAAGCCTATTTAATTATGATTACTGAAATTTATCTTAAATATAAAATCAAAGATTTCATTTAAATTAAATTATTTATCTTATACGATTTTAAGATATTAAATTAATTAAAATTACTTGTACAATTTCAGTGCACTTACCAAATAATTCTCTGAAGTATGTATATTAAATATTTAAAGCAGAATTATCCTTAAATTACTTGGTTTTTGTATCACTAAGTGATTATACTTCTTGGTGCTGCCATCTACACCTTTAGCTAGATCCTTGTTGTCTATAATTATCATAAAATAAGCTCTTTTAATGCGGCAATATGATGCTACATATCACATAAAACTAAAAATGTTACTTGACTAATATAATACTGCCTGATATTCTCTCCAAACTCTATGGACGAAAAATTAGACATGAAAAATTACTTAGATATTGAATAGTTAATTCCTTAGAATAATAACGTATAGAATAATACTTCAACTTTCAATACTTCGAACTTTCAAAATTTGAATCTAAAAATACTAATGGCGCGCAGACGATTACACACGTACACACGCACACCACTATACAAATTATGAAATCAAATTTTGTTTTTCTTAACATAAATCGTCGAATTACCTTTAAAAGTAACGTTAATAATCTTTTTATATTTTTCAAATGTGTTGTGACACCATTTGAATGCACAAACCGTCATAATTACCTATTTATTTTTTAAGAGTTGCGTACGTTCGTGCAGTACAATGACTTGTACATTACGGAACGGTTCCAGTGTAAGCTCCATTAGGCTCCAATTGAAATGCCTCACTTTTTGTGCGTGAACTTACCTTCTATACGTTATTATTCTAAGAGTTAATTCTATATTCAAAATTCAAACACAAAGCCACATTTGATTTTCGAACAACAAGAACACATTCAACTGTTTCCAAATATGAAATAGTCAAACACATACATCATACACATACATGATTAGTATTCCCCTACTATTCCCTCTCTGCATATAATCCTTAGTATTTGCTACACTAATACAGCCTTAGGTTATTCCAAACGGAGGTGGCGTAGCCTTTCTGAATACGTGATTGAACAACGATCAATATTTCGACGGCCATATAATATGCATGACGATAAATGCTTTCTTCGTGAACTTTCACATCGCACGCAATCGTAAAATATACATAGGTATTCTTAACCATACTTATATAAAATATGCTTAAAAGGAAAACTCAACGAGTCGACGGATTGAGAATATAGTCTATTATTACCCTTTTCTTTTTCGCGTATATCGTAAAAGATGACTAAGAAACGTAAGCACATAATATCAATAAGAGGAAGGAATTTGCTGATAAATGGAGATTTCGTATTATAAACTCATTTGCAAAAAAAACGGGCGGTTTTGATTTTCATTCATATTTAAAAAGATACAATACCAAAAAGGTTTCAATCGTTTGTACACGTTACTGGCCGGTTTTAAAAATGCTGTGGTATTTAAAAAAGTACGTTCTAAATTCAATTTTTCATTTGATGTTCATTTTTACAGAAAACCCCTTTTTATCCTACATTTTTGGCGCGAAGTTCCAGAAGTTAACATCGACTTTCATAACTTTTATTCAATTTTTATCGATTAATTTCATATCCTTGACTGTCAAAGCTTTATTTAATGCTGTTTGGCTGTATCAAAAATGGTAGATAAAGTGGTAAAAGCTACCAAAATTATCGCGCTGCTTGAAGAGGGTTGCAGCCAATGTTTCGTGGCTAGGAGGCTAAATGTTAGTCGCTCGACAGTCCAAAGGACCTGGCAGCGATATCAGGAGACTGGTTCCGTCGAGAAAAGGCCTGGTTCTGGAAGAAAACCATGTACCCAACCACGGGATGATCGTTTTCTTGTGAGTCGCGCATTGAGAAATCGCAAATCTTCGTATGTGGATCTTAAGAACAACCTCCAAGAAGTAAGAAATGTGCATATTAGTCTATGGACGGTCAGGAGGAGGCTTCTCGCTGCCAATATACGCAGTCACCGCCCGGCCCGCGGCCCCAAATTACTCCGTGAGCACAGAGTTCACAGGCTTAGGTTCGCTAGAAATTGTGAATCATGGACTCAAGACGATTGGAATAGGGTTTTGTTCTCTGATGAAGCCAGGATATCTCTGTTCGGTGAAGATCGACGTCGGCGAGTGCTAAGAAGACAAGGAGAACGCTTTGCAGAGGCATGTTTCGAAGAAATCACACCTTATGGTGGGGGCTCTGTTATGTTTTGGGCAGGAATAAATTCAATGGATCGTACAGAGTTAGTCTTCATTGAAAACGGCTCACTGACTGGGCATCGATACATAACGGAAGTTCTAATTTCTCATGCACAACCCGCATTGGCCGCTCTAGGTGAAGACTCGATTTTTATGGACGACAATGCTCGCGCCCACCGATCCCGCGATGTTAATGTGTATGTGCAAGAGGTCGGCATTCGTCGTTTGAATTGGCCAGCTCGAAGTCCCGACCTCAATCCCATAGAGCATGTCTGGGACGATCTGAAACGGCGTGTGAGATCAGTACACCCGGCTCCGCAGACCATCAGAGAGCTGAAGAATGTGATTACTGCGGAGTGGGAACGTATTCCGCAAGCAAGTATCCGGGATATACTCGCTAGCATGCCCAGACGAATTCAAGCTGTGATTTTAGCTAGAGGGGGTCACACTCGATACTAAACATTTATCTGCTTTTACTTTATTAAAGAAAAACAAACAAAAAAACTTTTTTATTTTTACTTCATGAGCATATGCACTACTAGCGAATATACACTACTAGCGAGGTTTAGCATTATTTCCCATAAATTGTATCTAAATTTTATGAAATACTGATGAAAACGATTATTTTCTTATTAATTTAGCAAATTGTGTGGATAAAACTACCTATAATTATCAAACAAAGAAATATTAACATTTGAAATGGTTCATTGCTTAGGTGCCCGTTTTTTTTGCAAATGAGTGTATAATTGAAACATGTATAAGCTGTGATTTTTTTTTATCAGTTTTTGGTGACTTTTAACGATTATTATAACCAAGGATTTGAACGAATAATTATATCACAAAAAATTTGTACACTGAAATAGCAATCGGCAAGCCACATCGCTTGTCTAATCTAAAACCGCTAGGGAAAAAAGGTTCTCGATTGGCGACCACATATCAGACAAGACACAGTGTAGAACGCCCGTACACCAGGTTAATTGACGACCTGGTCATCTGACCTGCTAGGAGTCATTAGAAATGAGCAGCACAGGACAGCATTTTGTGGTGAAACATGAGTGAGGCTCACTTTCAGCAGCAAATGTTGAAAGGCTGAATGGTGATGATGATGTAGGACCTGAAATATTGCACCTGATACCGCCCTAGCTGAGGCCATGGGTGACTGGACCGGAGATTAGCTCGTTACTCGCAGAGATGCTGACGGTGCGAGGGTGACCGATGTCCCGAATGGATAACGCCCGAAAGGGAGTGTACCCGAAAAGATATCCCAGCGGGCTGGCCACGAACGACTAGGAACTCGGTACCGGTGTCGGCCCAATGGCGAAGAGTAGAGAATACGGTGGTTTATAGGGCCGTACGCCGCCAAATAGCCCACCTAAAAAGGGACCTGAAATATTAGACTTAAAATATAGAGTTACGTGTACATAGAGTATTTTATTTTATTTATCTGACATATTTAGAGCTAACAATATATACTGAAGCCTTCATTGTGTAAAATAAAAGGAAAAAAAAATATTTAAGGCTGGCAAAGAAACCTTGTCAGTTTTTTATTCGGTCTTTTTCGCTTCTAGAGAATTCCATTGTCGTCACATAAATCTAATACACATCAATATGGTAGAAATTAATATTATATATAGTATTTTCTTCGTTTTTTCAAGAATGGTAAGAACTATGTTCAATAGTGTGAGAGCCATGTGATGACGGAGTAAGAATACAATTCATCATCATCTTGCCCGTAGATATCGTAAAAGACGACTAAGGAATCTATTATACATATAACATCTATGAAAAAGAAAGAAAACTCGAAACAAAACCCTTTACCACGATATCTGACCAGAATGGTATAGTAGGTAAATTTTCCCTCAATTCTGTTGTTAAGTTGACAAAAGCCCTGCAGTGGGACGTCTATGAACTGAGATGATGATGATTATGAGAGACATGGTGCCCAACAATTCATTATTTCGCCGTGCGCAAAATGGCGACTTCAATTTAGTACTCGAAATGTTGTACATCGATCTTTGGAAAGAGACAATCGGTTAATTTCGGCTTTGTAGAGCGTTGTCTCTAACCCAACGCTCCATTATAGAAATTATAACAATATTATTAAACATAATTTATGTATAATAAGTAATGTAATTTTAGTTGACCGACTGACCCAGTAGCATAAACACACGTCTATCGATTCTCTCGATATCGTATCCTTGGTCAGGTAAAATTATTTAATGTTTTACTTTTAATAAAATTGACGGAAATTTTCATTAAATTTTTAAGTATGTTTATTATGTTTAACTATGCATGAAATCGTGTGGTGACGAAGTAAGAATACAATTCACTATCCCTTATCTTGCCCCTGGGTGTCGATAGATCTCGGATAGATCGAACGGCGTGACACGCCAGTGCATACCGCCAAAGAAAGAAATCATCATCATCTCAGTCCACATAAGTCCCACTGTTGAGCTCGGGCCTCCGCCACGATGGGAGGGAAATGAACCTACTATACCACGCTGGTCTGACGTGCTAGCATAGGGTTTTATTTTGAGTTTTCCTTCTCTTGCATAGATGTTATATACACGTTGAACCCCTTAGTCGTCTTTTACGACATCTTCGGGTAAGAGAGGGGGTGGTAAATTGTATTCTTACTCCGTCACCACACGGCAGAAAGGAATACCGAGTCAGATTTTATATTAGTTAATGAAGCTTGTAAAGTTAATAGCCCTTAATGGTATCCTATGATGAGTTTTGTCTAAAACATTATGAAGTTATGAAAAAACCGAGTGTATTTAATTTGGCTAATGAATTACTCTTTTAATTGTATTAATTTAATTAAGCTGAGTTGATGAGTTTCATTGGAGCTGTGCCATTATGTATCATTAATATTACTGTTTCGTCTATAAACAATATCATCATCATCATCATTCAGCACTTATCATCATTATTTAGGGTCAACGCAATATGTACTTACTGTTTCTCCATCGTACATATTGTAAAAGTAATTGAGAATATTGATTTTTGATATTTACGCTAATTTTCATCATCATCATCGCAGCCTTTATACTTGCCACTGTTGGGCTCGTGCCTCCTCTACAATGGGAGGGAATTTGACAAACTATACCATGCTGGTCAGATATGTTGGAATAGTGTTTCATTGAGAGGTTTCCTTCTCTTACACAGGTGTTATGTGCATATTATATCGCTTAGTCGACATTTACGACATCCACCAAATCAAATAAAAACGCTATAAAATATAAAGAGTTTATTAACATATTAGCTGATTTGTTTTATACATTTTTAAATACAAACTGCATAATATGATATTGTTATGTCTTGCAGACTTCTCAAATAATTAAAAATGATATAAAACTCGAATCTTTACTTTCCAGAAAGAGTCACAGTAATTGAGTTTTTTATAAGAAGAATTGTGTGTTGCTAAAAAAATTTAACATCAAAATCGGTACCCAAACTGCTTACTGAGCAAAATAATTATGGCAGTAGCCTTCTAGGAGATACTTAATTAAGTCCGACAGTGGACGGATGGATGGAAAATATTTTTATTGTATTTTAATTTATGCGAATGCACAATAAAAAAATAACTATTGGTATATTGTACTGTATGGTGAGGATGAAAAAATAGGTACAATTCAACACTGTGTCGTAAAAGACGACTACGGGATTAAATATGCATATGACATCTATGCAAAAGAAGGAATACTGGAAATAGGACGCTCCGCCCTTTCATCGCCCCGGACGGAATGGACCGCGCGTGCGCTTACCATAGCCCACCCATAAAAAAAAATACTAACCCGTCTAACCAGCGGGGTATAGGTCAATTTCCTTCCTATTATAGAGGAGGCTCGAGCCCAGCAGTGAAGCGTATATGAGCTGCAATGATGATGATAATGGTTATATTGTGCTAAGGTATATTAAGTGCAGTAATGGCACCCACAAAACTCGACACAGAAGCTCACTACTTGGCGAACCACGATAGCGTCTCTACATTTAAAGAAAATAATGTATGAAATTTAGTTCAATAATTTTAATAATAAAAAGTGAAGTTCTTTAAAGGCTTGATTTAAAAAGACAGTTATTTATATTTTCTTTTTTATTAATATTAAAATATAATTTCAAAATGCTTGATATTTGTTGAAAATGAAAGTAATGTACTAATAAAATTTTATATAATACTAGCAGACCCGGCCACGCGTTGCTGTGGCTAATGTTTTTGTTATATTACATTTTATTAAACTAAGTAAGTGGAACTGTAGGCGAACATCTGTCATGGAGGTCGCCATATTTTTTTACAAGTGGCATCTATGTAAAAAAGCAAGTTAAAATCGTATATGACATGTTTGTAGGTTTGACATAGCAGTGCCATCTATTAATTAATTACTCAATCCAGTTAACACATATCGCCATCTGTTAAAATCGTTTGCAGTTAACAAATAATTGTGAATGTTAAATAATAGACAAATAATTTGCAATAAAATAATATTGCGGCTATAAATTAAGATGTAAGCTATCCTATCTTTCAAGTTGGATCAAACTGCACACGGTGTGCAAACTTGATTAAAATCTGTTAAGTAGTTTAGGAGTCCATCGCGGACAAACAACGTGACACGTAATTTATATATCATCATCATCATCTCAGCCCATATACGTCCCACTGTTGGGCTCGGGCCTCCTCCATAATGGAAGGGTAATTGACCTACTATACCATGCTGGTCAGACGTGTTGATATAGGGTTTTATTTCGAGTTTTCCTTGTCTTGCATAGATGTTATATGCGTTTTATATCCCTTAGTCGTCTCGTACGATCACACACGGGTAAGATAGGGGGTGGTGAATTGTATTCTTACTCCGTCACCACACGGACTAATTTCTATATATTAAGATATTATTCTGGTGTTCTGTGATTTGATCTGCAAGACAGTTCCTTGTGAGTTCTGAAAATGATTATTCTCAGTCTGGATATTGTTTGTATTCATTATTGTATTATCATATAATTGCCTATTTGTATTTGGTGGCGGAGGAAAACTACAATTCAACGTAAAAGACGACTAATGGATATAATATGGATATAATATGCATATAAAAACTGTGCAAGAGAACGAAAGGAGGGAAGCTTGAAAGGAAAGGATTTTTTTTTATTATTATTTTAAATTCATTAGGTATAGTAATAATTCAATTAAAGAAATTTTTTATTTTCATCTATTATAATTACTTGGCTACTATTCTATTTCAATTCATTCAATACTGATATTTATATTTTAATTTATAGTCCATAAAATATAGCTTGATCTCCATGACAGATGTCAACGAAACCAACGAAGTAAGTTTGAACAAGCGACATGTTTACAATTTCATTTTGTATCAATATATTATAAATATAAAAATATTAATATTCATGCCTAAAATGTACCTCGTAAGTACTGAAATACTTAGTAAACATTTTATACATAAATGACGCTTACGCACGTACAAGATTATATTGGACAGAAAATAAAAAAGAGATGGGACAGTCGATATACGTAAATCGATAACCGATCTTTATTAAATTATTCATAAAAGAAATAAACCCAATACAATACCTATATAAAACTTTCCACATATTTTTTACAATTAAAACCAACAGTTACATTATAAAATACATAAACTGATTTAATTAAATAATAAAAAACTACTTTTCGTATCAGAGTAAGTGATAATATTATGTACGCATTATTGTCAATAAACTAGACATATTTATTTATAAAACAGGCGTAATTGATCGATTTATCTAATGACTGACCCTATTTTGACAAGAAATGATAAATTTTCTAGCAGGAACGCTCCTGTGATGACGATAATAGTGACCGAGACCTTGATTGTACTCCTTTTGAATAATTAAAACAGTCAAAAAGCAGTTTTTGTCCGAAATAAATTCAAAAAGATTTTCATTGATTGTATTTTAATTATAATAGAAAATCACAATTATAAAAATAAAGAGTTTTATCGATGAAAAAACTACGGACTTTATCGTAAGTGTGACAGCACCAGGGAGAACTGTCACAGAGGTCATCCTATATTTTATGGACTATAATTACAATTATTTGGCTACTGGTAGCGATTCTTATAATTATATATTATTTAATGATTACTATTAATAGATATTTAATTATGTCACCTTATACATTATTATTATAAGTTTGCATGTCTTCTAATGGACAGAATATGTTGGTTCTATAAATTATATAACATCTTATTGTACACATGTTGAGACAAATAAATAAAGTGATCAAAGTTATCAAAAAAAAAACCGGTTGGGTTTTTTTTAACTGACCAGTTTATCCAGCATGATATAATAGGTTAATTTTCTTCCCATTAGGAGGAAGCCGGAGTCCAGCAGCATGTGTATGAGCTTAAACAACTACTAAAAAGTTGCTAGCAACACAAAATTAAATGTTTTAATAAACAAATTGCGTAATTTTTAAAACATACTAAAACTCTTCTTAAAATCCCTATATATGTTAATATTTTATTAAAGTTATGATAAATAAACAGAAGTATCTTACATCTTTTAACTGTTGTACTTATATAAACTTGATATAATTATAACGTAATAAAGCAAATCAAAATCATGTCGTTATTAAAGCTTACATACAAAACATTATTACAGCTATCATTTTCAGGCGTAACTTCTGACGTAGTTCTACAACGATGCCCACGTTTATAACTCCTAAATTTTGCCAGTAATATGAACAATGAAAACCATCTGCTGCCAAATTATTCAAGGTTTCAAGCTTATAAGAGTTCTAAATTTCTTGAAATCAATCTTTCTCCAGCTACATTCTACTAGAATTTACTTTCAAAAAGTTAGACACAAGAATGTTGATTACTTTTTGATGAATTATTAAAAAAAGTTATAAAGTATCATAATGCTACTCATTTTATGCACCAATTCGTCTGATGACAGGTACATTGAGAATATAATATGCCACCACTCCTGATTTTCCCACGGAAGTCGTAAACATTGCCTGATAAAGGCCAGGGGAAGATGTAGTAGATGGTTTTTATAACGCCTACAGTAATGCAACGTATAACGCTGACTACATAGGCTTTTGTCATAGGGTTTTACATCGAGTTTTCCTTCTCTTGTATAGATGTATTTTCTCAGGGAGGCCTATATCCCACAGTGAACGATAGGAGGATGGGTAGATATAATGTTGAATGATTTTATAACTTTTATGGAATACTTTTCTTTACTTAAATGATATAAAATATTATTATATTACTTGTTTTATTCATTGTCCGTGTGGTGACGGAGTAAGAATACAATTCACCACTCCCTATCTTGCCCGTGGATGTCGTATAAGATGACTATGGGATATAATGTGCACATAACATCTGTGCAAGAGAAGAAAAACTCGAAATGAAACCCTATACCACCATGTCTGACCAGAATGGTATAGTAGGTCAAAGTCCCTCCCATTGTGGAGGAGGCCCGAGCCCAACAGTGGGACGTATGTGGGCTGCGATGATGATGATGATGACTTATTTCATTACATGTAATTTCTATTTAAAACTTAAATGACTGCAACTATTCAATAAAAATGGCTAAATGATAACATGAACGTTTAATTCAATTCACAATGAAAAAGACTTCAATCGCAAAAGCGCATTAATAATCGACGTCTCTTCCATTTTTCCATTCATTTCGAATTGAACAAAAATTTATATTCAGTTTCAAGTATTGAACTATCAATAGCAGTCCTTTAGAAATATTCCCTCAATTTATCAGTAAAAAAGAAAACAGAGAAAAGACGGGCGTTGTGAAGTTTAGATAAATGGCTTTATTCTGATAGAAGGGGGCGTTGGGTACTGATAATAGCGTCGTTGTGGTCTCGTAATTTTAGCAGCAAACCGGCTCCAGTCACTAATAAAAATCAACGTCTAACGAAACGAACGGTTAAAAGCTATGGGATCTATGTTATCGTAGACTTTAAGTTTGGCTATTCTAACCTTCGAATTCTAATTTTGTTGTACTATATATGTAGTTACATAAGTATTTTATATTGTTTTGTTTAAGTATTTTAGTATTTTATTCAATAAACATTTATTTTTATTAGTATACACTAGGTATGCGAGCTCAGTGCGGCGAGAGAGATAGCACATAAGCGCTTGCGCACAACAGCCCGTCACTCCGTCTCACTCACACACTAATAAGTATAGACTACACTAGCATTCAACCTCGCTTTGCTTCGGTTATAGGTTATAGTCGTTTTACCCGTGTAGTTTCCGTTCCCGTGGGAATACAGGGATAAAATATAGCCTAGTTTACGCCCTGATATTATAGCTTTCCATTGGTGAAAGAATTTTTGAAATCGGTCCAGCCGTTTTGAAGATTACCCGGAACAAACAGACAGACAGACAAAATTTTTTTGCTATAAGCTAGCTAAGCCTATTATTTTGACATTACAAACAGACACTCCAATTTTATTTATTGGTATAGATATGTATATACTAACAACCCACCCTCGCTTCGCATCGGTTTTTGTCGACTTATCCCCTTAGTTCCCGTTCCCGTGGGAAATAAATAGAAAGAATTTTTGAAATCGGTCCAGCCGTTTTGAAGATTACCCGGAACAAACAGATAGACAGACACACAAAAAACATCTAAAGTGATTTTTAGGCATATGTATAGTGCAAATAACCATGTGAGCATGAAAAAGGCCTATTATTTTGACATTAAAAACAGACACTCCAATTTTATTTATTGGTATAGATATAGCATGGCGTTATTGCCACGCTACAACAATCAGGTTTACCCTCGCATATTCCGTCATATAGCGTGACGTCATAACGCCACAAGCTGTTTACGCCACGCCAACGATCATCATCAACATTCAGCATCATCTCATCATCATTTCAGCTCACACACGTCCACTATTGAGCTAGAACCTCCTCCACAATAGTGGGGTAAGACCGACGTCCTCCTCGAGAGGGGGACGTCGGTCGATGGGGTATCCTTCAAGAGGGTATTCCGTCGGGCCGACCCAGTGACGTCAGTACGTCAAGTCACCCTGCTCCAGTGGTCGGCCCAACGACGAAGGCGACGTGTCACGGGTGGGTTACGGGTGTGCGTGCTTACGCTCTGTCGCCCCAGATGGAGTGGTGCAAGGAGTGCACCGATCGTAACCAACCACCAAAAAAAATATAGAGAGATGCGTATTATATTCCTTAGTCATCTCGACATCCATGGGCAAGATAGAGAATGGTGAATTGCATTCTTACTCCGTCACCACACAGAATGTTCGCATTACTTAATAGTAAAAAAAAAGTCGGTTGTCTGCAAAGTCGGTTTACTGACGATAGTTGAACGTGACAACGTCAAAAGAAAATACTGATGGAATGGTTTCATTCTTCAATAGAAAATTTTAATTTTATTTGTTTGATAGATATTTTGTATGGTTCAAGCCTTAAATGGAACGCCTCAGAGCGAGGTAACGCCTCATACGTCATGTTTTTTCGTGTGTGCAGCCGACTCCACCGAATTATAAAACGTTGTCACGTCAAAATTACAATTACACATAATATGATATTCATAATAGTCAATATATAACGATCCATTTTGTCAACAAAGTAAGTAATACGGTAAGCTAAACTGTATAGATGTAAAATCTCATAGCTGACAATAATGGAATGCATTTAACTAAAAAATTCTCGTACCACAGCGCTCCCAAAAAGCTCGAATAAAAATGGTTTCATTTTAATCGGATTGTGAAGCCTAAAAGTGTAACTACTCCGATTTTTATTTGAATGTTATGCTCCCTTGTAAATATTTGTTCTTTTCCCTTATGCACTTATAATATCGTTCTTCTTTAACAATATTTGTAACAATCACCTTAAAGCACGTTAAGTCGGTAGTTCTGGCTATAATAAACGTCTATGATAGTCGACAAACTCGGGTCTCTTCCACAATGGGAGGTAAATTTATCTACCATACCGCATTAGCCTATATATGTCTCTATAGTGGGAGGGTTATTGATCTACTATTCCACGCTGGTCAGACGTGTTGGAATAGGGTTTTGTTTCGAGTTTTCCTTCTCTTGCACAGATTATATTTGCTTATTATATCCCTTAGTCGTATTTTACGACACCCATGGGTGAATTGTATCCTTTATTGTAAACTCTTTATCTCATTTCAGCTCAAATAGCTCTGTTGGGCTCGGGCCTCATCCACAATGGTAGGGAGAGGTTTACCGCAGACGCATAGGGTTTTATTTCAAGTTTTCCTTTTCTTGCATAGTTGTCATCTGCATATCATATCCCTCAGTCGTCTCTTACGAAACCCATGAGTAAGAGAGGGGGTGGTGAATTGTATTTTTACTCCGTCAACACATGATGAAGGGACGAGTGAAATACGTTTTAAATATAATTGAAATGTTCTTTAGTTATATTAGAAACTAACAACCCGCCCTCGCTTCGCTTCGGTTTTAGTCGTTTTACCCGCGTAGTTCCCGTGGGAATACCGAGATAAAATATAGCCTAGTTTACGCCATGATATTATAGCTTTCCATTGGTGAAAGAATTTTTGAAATCGGTCCAGCCGTTTTGAAGATTACCCGAAACAAACAGACAGACAAAAATTTTTTAATCACTATTTTAGGCATAGGTGTCGTGCAAATAACCGTGTGAGCATGAAAAAAGCCTATTATTTTGACATTACAAATAGACACTCCAATTTTATTTATTGGTATAGATCGGTATACTCATATAATTATGTAAACTTAAGGCAATTATGCACGAGACAGCTACTTGTAGTTACATTTCGTCTCGACTTATTTATAGTTACACCATTTATACTTAGTATACAGAAAGAAAGAACGTACACATACTTCACTATATAATATTTAAACTTTACTCAATACGAAGTCATACTACGTTAATTGATGTGACTATATGCCCTCTTCACATGGGAATAAAATGCGCCTGCCCTGCAATGCCTAGAACTTACAGTCAGACTGGCCGTAAGTGCAATGCCCAGGACTTATGCCCAGACTGGCCATAACTTCTGTTGCAAATAAAAATGCATTTAGTTTTTAAGAAGTATAAATGATATCTGATGTTTATGCGAGTATTATCCATAATAAATAAAATATTTTTTACGTATTTTATTACGTTCATGGTCACGGGAGAACCATTTACGCTGGAAATTGTTCGAAACATCGGCACCGACCATTTTGCAGTTCTGCGGCCACTTGGGAAATTTCTATGGAGCTATGGGAACACACTTTCTTATATTGCTTGCTTTATTGTTCAATTTTGTACAATTATATTTTTTTTTTTCACCAGTGAAAAGTATATTATGGTGCTTTTTATCCACGAATCGAGATAGTAAGCATTTTTATCAAGCCACTTGCTTTGACTGTCAGTTCACTGTAACTCCTAGCGGGCATATTTATTTCTCGCGATATTTTTTTCTTTTCTTATAGCACTTCAATGAATTTTGGCTTTAACAACATTGCCAGCCTTTATAGTTCTAATAGCAAATGAATGCTTCGAACTTTAATGGTCTTTGACAGAGGCTACATTGATACATCTATTGATAAAATAATATATAAATACGACTATTAACCAACGTTTGAAGTGTTTTAAAAATGACCGATGACTTCATATTCAATTAGTGCAAGGTAATCACAGTGATGCTTATTTATTTAACACTCTAAGCTAATATTGTGATTTAATATTAATCTCGAAAAACATATGAATTGAAGGGAAACGCGTTCCAAATTTGAATTAATAAAAATTTAAATCAGCCGTTTTGGCGTTATAACAATATTTATAGTCCGACTAGTTACAGAGCGAAAGCTATTTCTGTAACCACTAGCTTTCATTAAAATGATTTTTACTTTTGTGATTAAAATTTCGACTGCGAAGTTTTTGAAGATTTTTATCGTTCTTCTATCTTGTGAAGACAGGGTGACAATATTATATTGTGTTCTATTTATTCGTGGCCTACAAGAATCATAAAGTGACTTTAGGAACATTATACATTATAGGATGTTACGACAGAAAGAACTTGTACTAACTCATTAGAATATCGTGGTATAGTTTAGCACTATCATTTCCATTCTATGATAGAAGAAGTTTCTTGTGAGAAATTGAACGTGGCATTAAAAAAAGATGGTATCCTCGAAAAACTATACACACTAACATTTGTTATAATGTTTTCATGTGTAGTCATATGAAGCTATCTCTCTCGTACTAAGTTTTAACAAGCTACAAAACTTTACAATCTAAGTTACGGTAAGAGCACCTTTAACATTGGTTGCAAAAGTTGGTATATTGTATGTGCTGTTTTTAACATATCTAATGGCTTATACAGTTTTGGCTTGTAGAACGTAGTTTCGTCAACTCGTCTCAGCCCATCCCTCCATTGTGGGAGGGATTTCGACCTGCTCTGCCACGCTGATTTAGTCGTCTTAACGGCACCCATGGGCAAGAGAGGGGATGGTGAATTGTATTTTTACTAAGTCATCATATGGCATCATAATCACTATGAAAGTATGAAAGTATTCTGTTTATATCGATATCAGTCTATTTTCGTACACTGTTGGGTAATTATATACCTCCCAAGAGTGAAGGATATTGCAGTAATGGCCGCGCCGCGTAAGTAGGCTAGCGATCGCTGTAGGTGATAAGTTTCCTAGAAAGGTTCTTTTGCGTCCCTCAAGTAAAGGTGAAGGAACGTAAAGAGGATCTCATCAGTAGTTTCAAATCATTATAATTATTTTATTCATTTATATAAATTGTATTAATTAATTCTTTGAGTATATAATCCAATAGTTATGGCGTGAAGTGAGTCTCTTCGCTCAAAGGTCGTTAAGGGGAGTAATAGCTGTTTTAGTAGTTAACTCGTGATCGGGTGCCACTTGTAGAGTTTGGTTCAGCTCTAATCTAGTACATTATATTTGAGAATTATATTATATCGTGGTTTCATACTAAACTGATACAACTGATACTGATTTGCGTGAAATTATGCGATCGGGCAATTTGGTTTGCAATAAATTGATCGTTTCATTGGATGTGTGACATGTGGCACCGTCCTGTTGAAACCACATGTCAGTGATATCCACGTCCTCAATAATAGGCCAAAATTGAGTTGTTGTTGAACAACTCAATTTGGCCTATTCGAAAATCAGCTGTTATGCGGCCAGCCAGATCGTGTGATTTAACACCACTGGATTATTTTTTGTGGGGCTATGTTAAGGACAGAGTCTATACGGAGCCAATCGAATCGATTGCAGCCTTAAAACTCAAAATCCGTGATGTGATTAACGAAATAGCCCCGCCATTTTGCCAAAAAGTGATTAAAAACTTTGATGAAAGAATCGACATCTCTCAGCATGGTCGTGGTGGACATTTGCCAGATATCATTTTTCA
Source organism: Lymantria dispar (assembly GCA_032191425.1). Lineage (NCBI taxonomy): Eukaryota > Metazoa > Arthropoda > Insecta > Lepidoptera > Erebidae > Lymantria > Lymantria dispar. The sequence continues at coordinate 26,513,783 of CM063449.1, forward strand.
TTCATAATTGCCGAACTTTTCTCTTCGTAATACAATAAAAATTTGAATCATCTTCATCTAAATTTCTTGTTTTATTTTGTTTTAGAAAACAAAGTTCTTGTTGAAAAACTCTTTAGAAATTGACCTGCTATACCACGTTGGTCAGACGGGTTAGTATAGGGTTTTATTTCGAATATTCTTTCTCTTGCTTAGATGTTATCTGCATATCTCTCTTAGTCATCTTTTATGACACCCACGGGCAAAATAGGGTATGGTTAAACGTACTAGAGCTTAAGCTTTCAAAATATGTTGGACGTTTGACGAACTGTGACGGAGGCTTACGTCCTGCAGTGGACAGCAAAAGGCTCAATGATACCATGGTAGACGATTTTGTAAAAGAAAGTGCATATATAAGTATCTCCGTGGAGTTTATATACCATAAAAAAATTGAATTTAAATAAAAAAGTGACCAGTTGCTCATAACGCCTGGCAGATGTGAAACATTGAAATTATTTTGTACAATTATATATATATGCATAAAAGAACAGATTACGACAGTAATTAATGTGGCATAAAGTATTAATAAAATATTACAATCATTTTTCCAGAAAAATTAGGATTTTTATTCCATAAACATGTATTTTCATTAGTACACACTATATATGTGTTTAGGTTAATAATTTATTTCAAGCTCACTAGATGGCTTTTTAAATAAAACTATTTTACGGATTTTAACGCGTTTGTATTTGATTTTTGATTACCCGACGTTTCGAACACTTTACAGCGTTCATGGTCACGGGTGGACTAAGATGTCTCACGTCCAACAAGTCATCGTTACTGCAAAAAATTTATAATTATCTACCCGATACAGAAATTAGTTATTAAATATTGACCCACATTTTGATACAAAATTTATTGCCAGTGTAAGAAGAAAATGATTCTATATGAAAAAATTATATAGTTTATGGTTAGTAATAATTAAACATTAAAATTAATAGTAACTATATTTAAAAACTAACTAATAATCTAGTATACTACCACCGGATCGGAACACGGTCACACTGAGAAAGATCCGGCAAGAAAACTCAGGTAACATGATGCTAAATTAAAGTTAATTTTGAAGGCGGCTTACTTTATGTTACTAAAAGGTTTTAATTTATAAAATTATCTTTAGTTATTATTATTGTGGGTCAAATCTATACAATATGAGGAGCTCACGGTGTCTTGGAGTCTTGTGGTGGTCTTTTTGGATTTGTTTTTAATAATGTTTATAACAGGATCCCAGCTTGATGGTAACACCCAGCCATCCTCTCTATTGAAATTTTTGTGTTTTTTAATCTCAATAGCCTCGCGTACCATTCTAGGCAGGTATCGGTGTTCTTTTGCGAGGATTTGTGGTTTATAAAACCTGATGTTATGGTGGGCGCGGTCCTGACTATGTTCACAGACTGCAGACCTAGGTCACGGCGGTGCTTCACATCGGCTATGTGTTCTTTGATCCGAGTTCTTATGGGATCTCTTTATTTGTCCAATGTAAGAGAGACCACAGTCACAGTCAAGTTTATATACTCCTGCATCTTGTAAAGGGATCTGGGACTTGACAGGTGGTAAGAATTGGCTAATCCTCTTCAGTGGCTTAAAATAAGTTTTAATGGAAGAGCGTTTCAGGATGTAGCCAATCTTGTCAGTGACTCCTTTGACATAAGGTAGTATTGCAGGAAGGCGCTCAACTGTGGGTGGTTTCACTCGGTCTCTGCGACGGGGGCGAGGAACTGGCAGATTGTTTGCACGTAGCACCTGCTTGACATGCTGCAGCTCCCCAGCCAGGTGTTCATCGTCAAAGATTCCTCGTGCTCTCTGCAACAAAGATTTACACACGGTAGCTAACTGTGAAGGGGGATGATGAGAATCACCGTTCAAGTATCTGTCTGTATGTGTTGCCTTACGATACACTGTATGACTCAAGGTATTATTAGGGTTACGTATAACCAAAATGTCTAAGAAGGTTAAAGACTTAATAACTAATTTCTGTATCGGGTAGATAATTATAAATTTTCTGCAGTAACGATGACTTGTTGGACGTGAGACATCTTAGTCCACCCGTGACCATGAACGCTGTAAAGTGTTCGAAACGTCGGGTAATCAAAAATCAAATACAAACGCGATAAAATCCGTAAAGTAGTTTTATTTAAAATGTATAATACTCGCGTAAACATCAGAAATCATCACTAGATGGCGTTGTACAAAATTCTAAAACAGGCTATGGTTTCGTTATATATTTGTATATATCCAATTGTGATTGCACATATCCAAGCGTGGCGTTAACGCCACGCCAACGATCAGTTTCACCCTCGCCTATAGATGTTTCACATCAAAAAAAATTACTGTGATAATTTTTAATCTCCTAGTAAGGAATACCTATAGACATTTAGAAATATAATAGTAATATCAAATTTTCAACAGATTAATATGAAGACTATATGATAGATGTTAGAAATATGAATCTATTATTTAGCTAAGCTTAATATCACTTCAAAGTCAACAAGACAAGATATAGCTTCTAAATTCATATCAAATGCATGAGTTTAAGTTATAGTTTAACAAATCAATAGTTTTACTATCTCAGCTACAGTATATACAATTCTCTCGAGGTCTAACTTAATTCAGAACTATTGTTGTTGGCTATAATAACAACTACGAATACTACGTTACATTTTACTTTATGTATGCCGTTGTTGAACAGTTCTAATTTCATTTACAAATTCATTTTCTACCTAAAATTTACATTACATTCAGTGCCGTAATTATACAAACTTGTAAATAATATTAAGTATCCATCCATCATCCATCCATCACCCATCCATCATCCATACAGCATCCATCCATCATCCATTCGTCCTCCATCCGTCATCTATCAGTCTATAGACATCCACTGCTGGACATAGGTCTCCCCATAAGAATGCCATTCAGAGCAATTCTGTGGCACTTGTATCCAACTCCCTGCGACTTTCAATATGTCGTCAATCCACTTACTAAGAGGTATATTAACTACAATAATCATCATTAGTATCATCTCAGCCTACATAAGTCCTATTGTTCGGCTTATTTTTGGGCTAGGGTGAGGAGGGGGGCAGGTTGGAAGGTAGAAACAGTAGTTAGACATGTGTAGATGTTTTTGGATATCCTCAAATCTTCTTTTACGACACCTACGGGAATCTTGGGTAGTGAATTGTATAGTTACGACATCACTATACGAAAAAACTATGGTAATGTTCGATTAATATTACATATTAATTTATCAGAATGAGTATCGATTAATCATCATAAAAATGGTTGATTTTCTATCATGGTAAGAACATAATTATCCATTTCATTTAATTATCTATTCTAATTATCTACGATTGTCGTAAAAGTCGGGTAAAAGATGTGAGTAGATAACAACCAAAACACCATGATAGGCAATTTCAAATAAAACCCAATGCGTAACCACCTAGCCGGCGTGTATGGTTGGCTTAATTGCCTCTAAGGCCCCGAGCATGCATACAACTTTTGTACGGACTAAAATGTTTAGTTGAGTTTTATATCCAACATACGTTGTTCTATTCAAATAAAAGGAATTCTCCTTGAAATCGATAGCAGCGTCACCTACCGGGTCCAACAAATTAAGTCCTTTAGTTAATAGATGTGCAATTGTATGTCATTGATTTAGCCAATTATAATCTTTTTCTTATATGTCTTCTTTCGAAAAAGAATGAGTTAAAGTGCTACAAACAATGTAAATTATCAATTCTAGTTTATTCTTTGTCTTCTATACCAATAAATAAAATTGGAGTGTCTGTTTGTAATGTCAAAATAATACGCTTTTTTCATGCTCACACGGTTATTTGCACGTCACCTATGCCTAAAATAGCAATTAAAAAATTTTTGTCTGTCTGTCTGTCTGTCTGTCTGTTTGTTCCGGGTAATCTTCAAAACGGCTGGACCGATTTCAAAAATTCTTTCACCAATGGAAAGCTATAATATCAGGGCGTAAACTAGGCTATATTTTATCCCGGTATTCCCACGGGAACGGGAACTACGCGGGTAAAACGATTATAACCTATAACCGAAGCGAAGCGAGGGCGGATTGCTAGTATAAAATAATGATGAACATGCGTTATATCAGTAGGAAAGCGTTTGGTCGATACTTGTTTGGCTTTTTTTAATTAAATGTACTCGTAGTACTTTGTTGTTTTGTTGAGTCTCTATTGAGTTGCGTTGTAGTTGTAGGTGTTCGTTCTAGACAGCCGTTATTAAAATATTTATATACGTACCTTTTATTTTTTTTTTGTGGGTGAGCTGCGGTCGGCGCGCCTCCGCACCACTCCGTCCGGGGCGACAGAGGGGCTTAAGTACGCAACTCCCGCAACCCACCCGAAAACCACCTCGCCTTCGTCATTGGGCCGACCACCGGAGCAGGTTTACTTGTCGTCAGTGGTCGGCCCGACGGAATACACCCTACGTGGGGTACCCTCCCATCGACCGACGTCCCCCCTCGAGGAGGACGTCGGTCTTTCCTCACGCGGTCGGCCTCTCGGCGGGTGACGGACTAATCCCCGGTCACGTCACCCGCATTTATATACGTACCTGGCCTTATAAGGGACTTATAATATTCAATAAAACTACAAACTCTAGTTATTATGTTCAATTTTTATATATTTTATTTATGAAATGAATGAATATGATATATTTTTATAATGTTAAAGATATTTTTTTAAGTTTTTAATGGATTGATTGAATAACTGTTTTAGGCGACCTTAGATATGCTACTGCCTTTTGTGGGATCTTCATTCTGGCGTATTCCTTTCATAGGGCGTATTAATTTGCAATTTAATTACTCGTAATGCGTATTTCATAAGTTCGAATATTGAGGCATGAAAAGGTATGTATGTACGATTTCTTTAGAAATTTTGTGATTCAATTTATAGTCACATATTAAAAAATTATATTTATGCCCAACAAACAGAAACAGGCTCGCCCATAGCTGCTGACATCTATACAATTAGATATTTCATTAATCGTTTGGGAATACAGGCATGACGATAGCATAAAAGACATATTGTCTTTCCTAAAACATAATTAAAGCAGAGATTATTTAAGTAAAGCAGAGAACTAATTTTCTTTTTAAAAATTGGGTCGTAAACCCTTTTTAACCGAGTTTAAATTACATAATACTTACTCTTACGAATGTAGGTATAAGTTACGAAAGAGATTAATTTACACAAAACGCTAAGTCTTAGAAACCTTGCTCTAGCAAACGCAATTAAATTTCTAAGACAAACACTGAAAATAAACTTGCGTATAAATTAACCCAAGGAAATGGACGAACATTTTGGAAATCCTTAGTATTTCCCTTTAAAACAGTTTCTTTGACTGTGTAATGTTTTCTTATTTTGTATTTTAAATACAAGCTGTTTATTTCGACGTCCTCCCCGAGGGGGGGACGTCGGTCGATGGGAGGGTACCCCAACAGGGGGTATTCCGTCGGGCCGACCACTGACGACAAGTTAACGCTGCTCCAGTGGTCGGCCCAACGACGAAGGCGACGTGGTTTTCGGGTGGGTCGCGGGAGTTGCGTGCTCAAGCCCCTCTGTCGCCCCGGACGGAGTGGTGCGGAGGCGCGCCGACCGCGGCCCACCCACAAAAAAAAAAAAAAAAAAAGCTGTTTATTAAAGTTGCATCTTTTTGAACATAATTTGAAAACAAAACTATTTTACAGATTTTGTCGTGTTACGTGTGTGTGATTTTAAGGCGATAAAATCTGTAAAATAGATTTATTTACGTACTCGAGTAAACATCAGTCATAATTTGAATCGCTCAATATGTGTAGTAGTATGATAGCGAAATTATGACTCCTATTATTAATTTTACGTAAGTCCATCAATCAAGAAATGTTTATACATTGTTCAAATTTGATACTCTAATATTTCTGCTAGTATTGCATTAAGTATGACACGACCCAATAATCTAAATTACGATGATTTATCATTCGATATGTTTGACTAGTTATGGAAACTTATTTACAAGCAACAAATAATTCATCATCATCTCAACCCATATATCCTACTGTTGGGCTCGGGCCTCCGCCTTTATGAGAGGGAATTTGATCTACTATTACTCGCTGTTCAGATGTGATGACATAGGATTTTATTTCGAGTTTCCTATCTCTAGCATCGATGTTATCTGAATAGTACATCCCTTAGTCGTCTTTTACGATATTCAACTTTCTGAGCCCAATTTTCTAAGGGTGTTTATATGTGATGGATTTTAGTGATGACTTATGAAATACGCATTTAGTATCACCAAACCGCATTGCACGCATTCACACTCCCTTCACTGCCTTCACGGTAGGTAGCGGCCCTGCAAAGGTCCATGAGCACTACACACTAACCATCAGGTGTAGGTACTGTTTGCCCGTTTGCCACCGTTTTCAATAAAAATAAAACTCGTGGGCAAGAGAGGGGTTGGCAAATTGTATTCTTACTCCGTCACTACATAAAATGACTACCATCATAGCTTATATACGTCCCACTGTGGGGCTCGAGCCTCCTCCATAATGGGAGAGAAATTAACCTACTATACTACGCTAGTCAGACATGGTATAGGGTTTTATTTTGAGATTTCCTTCGTTGATTCATCTATTTAAGATTTGTTACGACGGTCTGCTTTACTAGCCTAATGCACCTATACTCTAAAGAGACCTACTTTTAGGTACTACTAGAATTACTAGAATTATCGTCTTTACCCTGTAGCCCACATTTGACATCGCAGTTATCACAAAATATTTTGACGCTGCCGGCTATCGCTAGGGCGATGGTCGACAGCGTCGGGAATTGGGACGTGGTTGCAGCCTTCTGCGAGACAGTGATCTCGTGCAAGGAGGCGGCGGATCGCCTGCGCGAGGAGCGCAGCCTCAATGAGGACATCCGTCGTCGGCGACTGGGACGGCGTAGGCGCAACTACCTGCGCCTCATGCCACCCTGGCCGAGGCCGCAGGTGACGTGACCAGGGATTAGTCCGTCACCCGCCGAGAGGCCGACTGCAAGAGGAAAGACCAACGTCCTCCCCGAGGGGGGGACGTCGGTCGATGGGAGGGTACCCCAATAGGGGGTATTCCGTCGGGCCGACCACTGATGTCAAGTAACTCTGCTCCGGTGGTCGGCCCAACGACGAAGGCGACATGGTTTTCGGGTGGGTTGCGGGAGTTGCGTGCTTAAGCCCCTCTGTCGCCCCGGACGGAGTGGTGTGGAGGCACGCCGACCGCAGCCCACCCACAAAAAAAAAAATCAGAAAATATTTACATACTAGCAACCCGTGCTTGCTTCTCTTCGGTTTTAATTGCCTTACGCGCGTAGTTAGCGTTCCTGTGGGAATACCGGGATAAAATATAGCCTATGTTACTCCCTGATGTTATAGCTTCCCATTGGTGAAAAATTTTTGAAATCGGTTTGGTGGTTTAAGCATGAAAGCGTAACAAACAAACAATCTTACTTTCGCATTTATAATATTAGTAAAGATTGTTTATGTTTTATTTGTTACAGAATGCGGACGAACATTTCACTCTACAATCAAGAATAAATGTGCAACTATGTATTTTAGACAGTGCGAGTTTACTAAGTGAAATGTGAGTGACAGTATGAGCAAAAGCAGCTGGCTGGCGATGGTCGCGGTGGTGGTGGTTGTTGGAGCTGTCCGGGGGTGGGATTGCGTCTGCAATCCCAGGGAATGTGAAGTGCTGGAGCCTAGTGGATGTCCGGGATTGGGAATTGTAGTGTGGGATCCGTGCAGGTATGAATATAATTTTATAATTTGTTTTCTCTATCTTGATTATGGTCAATGACCCACTCAATAAATAGAGAGTGAAAAAAGGATGATTGGTGATTATAGGGCCTTATGCCGCTATTCCGTGTGATGACGGAGTAAGAATACGATTCACCACTACCTATCTTGCCCGTGGATGGCATAAAAGACGACTATGGATATATAGTATGCGCATAACATCTGTGCAACAGAAGGAAAACTCGAAATGAAACTCTATACCAACATGCCTGAGCAGCATGACATAGTAGGTCAGATCCCCCTCCCATTGTGGAGGAGGTCTGAGCCCAATAGTGGAACGTATGTGGGCTGCAATGATGATAATGATGATAATGACGTTATTTCGTCTCCCCAGATGGTATGGTGGCAGGAAGGGTTGCAATCAGACCATAGCTGAATAAAAAAAAACACAATAATATACTATAAGCATTAAGTATGTTTAAATTAATTTTATGACACTGTACACAACAATTTTCAAACTAAGCTCAGTACATAACCAACACAAAGGAAAATCAGCCATAAGGTATTCTGTAATTTTAACCTAAATCTTCAATAAATTTTGGTACAAGTTGCGCTCACTTCTATAAATTGGAATGTAAAATATCGCTTCTATTAACATTTATAGGAGTATGTCTTAAGTATATTAAATTGTACTTATATTGGGATTGCCTTTACTTCTGTTTTTGTGGTGACGGAGTAAGAATATAATTCACCACTCTATTTCATCTCCAAGGGTGACGTTAAAAACGTCTAAGAGAATACAATAAGCAGATAACATCTACGCAAAAGTAGGAAAAATCAAAATAAAACCTTACATCAACACGTCTGACCAGCGTCGTATAGCAGGTAGGTATAGTAGGTAATAATTTCCCATCCTTTGCGGAGGAGGTCCAAGTCCAAGATAGTGCGGTAAGGGAGTGAGGAGGAATTATGCCACAAACTTTTACTTGTCCGTAATAGTCGTAAAATCTGGCTAACGGATTTCTAAGTAAATATGTAGTCCTATTTTCTTTATAAATAAATAACAGTCATTCTGTGTGGTGACGGAGTAATAATACAATTCATCACCCTCTCTCTTACTCGTGGGGGTCTTAAAAGACAACTAAGGAATTAAATATGCATATAACATTTATTTAAGAAAATGCAAACTTGAAATGACTCTATACCAATACGTCTGACCAGCATGGTATAGGACAATTTCCCTTTTATTGTGGTGAAGTCTCGAGTTCAACAGTAGGAAATGTAAAAGCTGAATTAATAAAATAACAGTCAAAAGCACGAAATACGGAAGTGTAGTTTTTTCGCTGGTATTCTTTTTTCTAGCTCTATTTTCATTTTCTTGATAAATGAATTGCACTTTATTCGCTATTTTTTCTAGCATAATTTTGATTTTCTATATAAGTAACTAATAATCTTACAAATAGGTTGCTCGCTAGTTTCGTTGCTTTTATTCTTTCATTCCAGCGAACTTTTAACTTTATCCATACCTGCTTTAGTTAAGCAGGGATCGGTCACAATTTTTTTATGGTAGTGTTGTTTCTTTTAAACCCACTTTTTATTTTCTCCATTTAGAAATAGCGCTCTTACATAGTAAATGCGAGTCACTAGTTTCATTAATATATTTATATCTAGTTCTTGTGAAAATTATTAATAACTAGCAACCCGACCTCCTTTCGCTTCAGTCACCTTACCGGCGTAGTTCCCAATCCCGTAGGAATACCGGAATAAAATATAGCCCATGTTAATATCAGGGAGTAACTTTCACTTTTAACAAAGTATAGCTTTGCATTGATGAAAGAATTTTTGAAATCGGTCCAGCAGTTCGGAGCCTATTCAAAACAAACAAACAAATCTTTCCTCTTTATAATATTAGTAGTAGACAACGGAGAGTTTATAATTGTGTCTATAGTCAACAATAGACTGTATAATAAAACCTTTTCAACGATAAAACCATAGCAATAAGAAAAATAAATCTGGTAAATCTCTAAATACCCACTACTTTTTTATTTTATTGTATTTTACTCTGTAGAACGCCTAATCTTATTGTAATATTATGTTTATTACAAACGTTCGCAACTGAAAGGAGTTTTCATGATAAGCCGTTACAATGGACGGCCCTCTAAATATTTCCATAATACCCTTGCTTGACAGGCGGATTTGTCAACTTTGAATAATTTTATATTAGCACAGCCCTCAAGATGATCGGCTATTACAACATCTTAACAGATAAGAGGGGTGTCGCCTTTATAACGTTATCGGTCAGCAATAACATCAATTTTAAAACATTTTTATACGTCATCATCATCATCACAGCCCACACACGTCCCACTGTTGGGCTCGGGCCTCCTCCACAATGGGAAGGAATTTGATTTAGAATTTATTTGCTAATCAGATATGTTGGTATAGAGTTTCATTTCGAGTTTTCCTTCTCTTGCACAGATGTTAAGATGTTATGTGCATATTATATCCCTTAGTCGTCATTTACAACATCCACGGACAAGATAGGGATTGGGGAATTGTATTCTTACTCCTCATCTAATTGGACAGCCAGCGTTTCTTATAAGTACGTAGAGGATTTAGAATGAGCTACTTCTTACGATGTTTCCCGACCGCAATGACGCGTCCTTCTTTAAACAGGATTTATGAAGAGCACTTTCTTCATGATATGCAGCGGTCTAGCTGTATCCCTGGTATCGCTAAGGTCTATGAGCGATAGAATCACTTACCACCAAATGTTGTTGTTATTGTTTTATTATAATGTAGTGTTGCTTGCTCGTTTGCCATTATAAGTAATAAAAAATAGGGTTCTAGAAGAGGGATTATGGTGTTATTGTAACGTTTGCAATTAGTATTGGACCTTGCCCAGGGAAATAAGTCTGTCCTTTTTCTCTAGCGATCCTTCCGCTGGTTGTCACAACTCTCACAAACAAAGGCATAGTGATAATTTGTATTCTTAATGTACGACTTACCTCATGGGATATTCAACAATTTAACAATAATTTTAAAATCAATTTCTAATAAGCTATAAGCAGAATTGAACCAATGAAGACGCTGAATAAGATATCCGATGAATCATGCATATTAGCAGTGCGTTCTTTAAAAAATATAATATAGCCGATTTATAACAAACAATGATTTAGTTGCATTTAGCTGATCAAGCTTAGCTGGGTATTTCTTTTATTTGTAAATTACAAACAATAATTGATGGAAATAATGAAAAACATAACTAAATATTAAAAAAGGGGTAAATAAATAAAAACCGCAAACCAAGAATCGAATTGGAGTTGTTTGGATTAACGAATGCTCGATTTCCCTATTGAATTTGTTTTATTTCTGTAGGCAATCCCTAAATTTATCTTCACATTTTAAAAATGTACTCATTTTAGTTGTCTGAAAAAAATATTGAAACTATTTTCCTTAAATAAAACCTTGCTAGATCAATGTAGTAGGCCTCGAAGCCGTTAATTTTCACGATATTGGAGTCGTTTCATAGATTCTGATTATATAGAAATTTACAAAGTATTACGTTTAAAAATATTAGATTCACAGATTATTTTTATTAAAAATAATAATAATATCATTTATTTGCTGAACATAGGTGATAAATGGTCTTAATAAAGAAATCAAGGTCTTAATAAAGAAGATAAACGAGTCGCTATGTTGTACCTATTGGGCATGCAAATAACAGGTTACAATTTTTATTGTATATCGTTGTTTGGTTTTTCAGATTATTCGACCTTTTCAATATTAATTAATACATATTATATTGTCAAATGAGTAAGGAGGGAGAGAACACCGTCCTGCCACCACTGCGATTGCGACAAGGACACGGCGCAGCATACGCTCGAGGCCTGCGCCGCTTGGGCCACGCAGCGCCGTGAACTCGTCGCAATCATCGGTGCCGACCTGACGCTGCCGTCCATCGCTAGGGCGATGGTCGACAGCGTCGGGAATTGGGACGCGGTCGCAGCCTTCTGCGACACAGTGATCTCGCAGAAGGAGGCGGCGGATCGTCTGCGCCAGGAGCGCAGCCTCGATGAGGAGATCCGCCGCCGGCGAATGGGGCGGCGCAGGCGCAACTACCTGCGACTCATGCCGCCCTAGCCGAGGCCGCGGGTGACGTGACCGGGGATTAGTCCGTCACCCGCCGATAGGCCCACCGCGTGAGGAAAGACCGATGTCCTCCCCGAGGGGGGGACGTTGGTCGATGGGAGGGTACCCCACGTAGGGGGTACTCCGTCGGGCCGACCACTGACGACAAGTAAACCTGCTCCGGTGGTCGGCCCAACGACGAAAGCGAGGTGGTTTTCGGGTGGGTTGCGGAAGTTGCGTTCTTAAGCCCCTCTGACGCCCCGGACGGAGTGGTGCGGAGGCGCGCCGACCGCAGCCCACCCACAAAAAAAAAAAAAAATTAGTAAATATCAAGTAAAATGCCAAATTTATAAAATGATGTCAAAACTAACTAATTTTACTTATCAAAATTATCACTAAAGAAATCATTAACATCATTATAAAAGCATCGTTCCACTAAAAAGTCCTTCAGACGTTTTTTAAATTGCATTAGGTTTGCGTGTTTAATGTAATTAGGTATTTTATTGTAGATCACAACTGCCATACATAAGGCGTTTTTTTGCATTAATGCAGTTGTGGCTTTTTTATTCTTAACCTAAAATTATGGCGTCGATTTCGTGGTCATTCTCCAAGTGTCTCAAATAAATGAGAATTAGTTTTGATGAAAACCGCTTTCTCATAAATATAGAGTGAAGGTAATGTCAAAATTTTGAATTTTTTAAAAAACGGTTCACAGCTGACTCGCGTCCTTAAATTAAATATTGCTCGGATGTATCTCTTTTGCATTTTAAAGGCTACTTCCCTATTTGTGGAATTACCCCAGAATATAATTGCATATCTTAAGTTGGTTTCAACGATCCCGTGGTAGGCCGTAAGTAAAGCGTCATAATTTAGGACGTATGCAAGTTTAAAAATCACATTGATATTGAATTGTATTTATTAAAAGTAATATTGAAACTAAAATATGCCACTAGTAATATTCGAGTATTAAAAGAAAAGTATTCGGTAAGAGCCAATTTATGGTGACCTTATTTTAGTAATAATAATAATATTCATGACGAAATTAGACAACCTACTAAAATAAATTGTCAAAGGAGAACTTGACTGAAAATATTACGATGCCTATATTTTATATAAATTTTTATAGACATTCTTTTGCTGCTTTCAAATATTATTCTGAAATCATTTATCTTTAAATGGAATCCTAATGCTATAAATGAGACTATAACGTTGTTTCTTTCTTTGTTATGCTTTGATGCTTAAACCGCGAAACCAATTTAAGCAATTATTTCACTAGTGGAAAGCTACATTATCAGCGAGAAACTTAGCCTAAATTTTATTCACATACGAGTAATATGCCATTGAAACTGCTAGATTTTGCTAGTAAAATTATAAATGTGAGTTTGGTTAGTTGGTTTTCATGTTTCAAGGGCTTAATAGACGTAACGATGACTTGTTGGACGTGAGACATCTTAGTCCGCTCGTGACTATGAACGCTGCAAAGTGTTCGAAACGTCGGGTAATCAAAAATCAAATACAAACGCGTTAAAATCCGTAAAGTATTTTTATTTAAAATGTGTGATATTCGCGTAAACATCAGAAATCATTAATAGATCGTTTCAAAATTTCGCATACATGTTTTTTAGGATACAGAAAATGCTATATGGTACGATTCTAAAATACATGGTAAAAAGTGGAAAATTAACTAACAACATTTAAATTGTCGTGAACTAAGCTTCTAATCTAGCCAGATATCAAAGAAAATAACATAATTAAATATAATTTAACAAAGTATTACTGTATTTCAAGCCTATTTAAAACCCATCTCTGCAGCTGAATAGTTTTTAGCCAGAACATTTGTGCTGAAGTTGTTGGCAATTCACGCAAACACTTCTGAGGCAATCTCTTTGATATTTTGTATATCAATAGATTATACTACGAAACAAATAATATTATTTTAATCATAAAATATTGCACCAATGAAGAATAAGATGTGGTGAAATGAGTCATGGATCCAGCTAGTAATATATGTATAAAAATAAATATTATTTATGTTTAAAGTCATTATCCAATACTTTGAACCAGCTTGATGAACTTGTGTCCACAGATGGCATAATTATATAAACGTAACATTTCATACCAAAAGTCATACGTTCACATTCCACTATGAAAAGTTCTTTATGTGCTCCCCAAATATTTGTTCTGAATCTGTCTCAATTGTATGTTTGTAAAGTCTTCCACGATGCGAGGATTTATATTTTAATGCAGGGTATATTGTCTTTAAACAGAGGCCCTGTTATTCTATGACTACCACAATGGTCCACCGTTTCGGTCACCGTCAAATCAGTCCACATTAGTATTCGAAGCTAAAAATTAATAATAAAAATCTGGGTCTGTCGACGGATGATATGAGAGAGAGGATACAGCACAGCACATACTCGAGATCTAAGTGGCCTGAGCAGATTAGCGTGTGAACTTGTCCCAATCATTGGTGACGACCTGACGCTGCCACCCATCGTTAAGACGAAGCTCATTCGCGTCAGAAGCTGGCAAGCAGTTGCCTCATTCCGTGAGGTAGTTATTTCGCAGGAGAGGGCTGAGGAGCGGGTCTGAGAGGAATGCCTCTACCCACATGCTTTGCCGCCGGTGCGTCGGGTGGTGAAGATGCGAATGCCTGCATCTTACCCCACCTTAGTCGAGGTTGCAGGTGAACAGACCGAAGACTTGTCTGCCGTACGCAGAGAGGACGACCACGCGAGGGCGATGCCACGGCAACACTGTTATCATTGCTGGGACGTCCACGGAGGCGGTACTCAAAAGGGTAACCTGCCGGACTGGTCACGGATGTTTAAGAATTCGTACCAACGGTCGGCCTGGTGGCATAGTGAAAGGGAGGGAAGATGGTAGGTTATAGGGGAGTACATCACCCTTCCATCGCCCTGGACGGATTGCGCGAAGTGTGTCCAGATCCAAACGCCCAGCTCAAAAAAGCGCGTTGTCTTTAAAAAACAGATCGAAAATAATTTCAAATAAAGAACTTATAAATAACTAGTAATTAACTAGGTAATAATTTTGTAACAGGTAGATAGAAATCTCTGTAATAACTTATTGGACGTGAGAGATCTTAGTCCGCCCGTGAATATGAACGCTGAAAAGTGTCTGAGACTTCGATCAAGCAAAAATCGAATACAAACGCGATAAAATTCGTAAAAACGTTTTCTTTATTATATACTAGCTGACTCGGCGAACTTCGTACCGCCATAAATTTTTCGTAAATATATTTCCTAAATTTCCGAAAATATAGTATCTAATAGAAGAACCATTACAGCTTTGTCGGGAAAGATGACCCGGCGAACTTCGTACCGCTATAATTTTTTCGTAAATATATTTTCTAAATTTCCGATGACCCAGCGAACTTCGTACTGCCATAATTTTTTCGTAAGTATATTTTCTAAATTGCCGAAAATATAGTATCTAATAGAAGAACCATTACAGCTTTGTCGGGAAAGATGACCCGGCGAACTTCGTACCGCTATAATTTTTTCGTAAATATATTTTCTAAATTGCCGAAAATATAGTCTCTAATAGAAGAACCATTACAGCTTTGTCGGGAAAGATTCGATCGTCTTGGTCGCGGCATTGTTAATGAGGATTCAAAGAAAATACAAATTACTGATTTTATTGATTTCTGACAAAATTATAATTATCAAATTTTCAACCATACTCGACCATACTTAACTATAGACAAAATTACTCTTAGCTGTCATTTACGTTTTTTTTTATTACTCATACTCACACATTGTATATCAAATGCGTTTTTTTTACTACGTTTCATAGTGACTTGTATTCTCTTTGACATTTTATGTCACGTCATACGGGAACGCGATCGAACGGGATAAAAGAGTTATTGGCGAAATCTTGTAAACTCCATAATAAAAAAAAAACGAGATAAAAAGTATCCTATGTCCGTCTCCTAGTTCTAAGCTACTTTCCCACCAATTTTCAGTCAAATTCGTACAGGCGTTCTTGAGTTATAAATGTAGTAACTAACACGACTTTCTTTTATATACATAAGATTCACTCTACCCAATAATAGTCAGTTTCACACTAAATTTCTCTTATATAGAGATGTTTTAATATAACCAGTGCCTAGAAATAACATTTTGTATAATAAATATACGTAAATTTTATTGTCGGTGAATGTTCTGAAATAAAGACGGCACAGCTTTCACCTGTACGCTAAAATATTACTGCGGATGCCAGATGTGAACGTCTCCAACCGTATGGAATGCGTTAATACATATGTACGTAAATATAGTATTATTCCTTTCACCAAATATTATAAGGCAACATTCGTTTTAATACAAAACCTAACCAAAGAGTATTGCAAGTTGGTTTTATTTTTTAAGCTTTGAAATGAAAACAGGAAACTCCGTAAAACTTTTCATCATCAGGTAGGATAGGTATAATAATAGCTTTAATATGTAAATTTAACTGTTTTCTTTAGGCTTTGGATATGGTCAATAATTTACTGATACTATTGCGATAACAATCATCTATTAATCTTTTTCATTTCTTAAATATACCATAGATGTATCATACGGATTCAGTATTTTTCTTTTTTTCTACTTTTCGATAAAAATAAATGGCTACAATTACTAGATTAGTGTAATCAATGATTAAGAAATATTATAAAATAAATCTATTTTTACGAAATTTATCCCGTATTTGATTTTTAATGCGTGATACGCCCCATAAACATTTGAAATCGATAGCTTCTATGAACATTATTTTTAAAGACCACGATATTTTTTACATTCGAATACCTTTTAAGCATATTTTTCTAGTTTACCTACTTATTTTTTATAAGTGACTAAGTGATGCCACTGTCGTACTGTATTTTCCTCTATATAAGTAACGTTTCAGCTAGTTTTCTCTATATGAAATCCTTAGAGACAATCTCTAAGCGACTATTTGATATTGTCAGATTGAGAGTATAACGTAGATAATATTTTTACTTAACTTTATACACATAATATATTTGTAGTATGTATTCTAGACATATTTTTTTTTTCATTTCTATTTACATAAACTTTTTCTTTCGACTCAAATACTTCTTAATACTTGCCACAGCTTTTCTGGTAAGGTAATCGTCTTACTATAGCTCACTATATTGGTTAACGGTTTAGTATATTGGTTTATATTTCAACACTACCTTCTCTCGTTGAGCTGTTTTCGCCGTAAATCCCTTCAAATTATTAAACAAAAGTAGAATTATCTTGTATATTTTTTTTGCACTAAAGAAATAATCCTTTTATTGCGGGGGACTTTACAAACAGTTAATTTAATGCACATAAATCTCATTCATACTCGGAGCAACAGTTTGTAGATCATACAAGTTGTTGTCATGCGTGCTAGTATCCCACTAGCACCGATAACCCGTGACACTAGTACGATAGGTCGGAATCTTAACCAATACACCATCTGTGCAATAATCATTAAGTTTGACAAGTAGGCGAGCAGTCATCGTCCTCTCAGCTCATACAAGTCTCACTGCTGGGCTCGAGCCTCCTCTACAATAGGAGAGAAATTGACCTACTATACCACGCTGATCAGACGTGTTGATATAGGGTTTAATTTCAAGTTGTCCTCCTCTTGCATGGATGTTATCTACATATTCGCGCCTTTTACGACACCCACAGCATGAGAGTGGGTTGTGAATTGTATTCTTACTTCGTCACCACACGGATGGCCAATCCCAGTTGGTAATAAGAGTTGCCCAGAAGAGAACACATACATATTGCTGATCAGTCTGGAATTCTCAACTGTATTTTGTCAACTATGTGATAAAAATAATGTTAGATAATTTGGGAATAGAGGAAACAGCGAATAAATAGATGACCTGATCACCTGACCTAGATTTCAAGTAATTCGAAGCAACAAGCATTAACCTGATTTCCTTTTTTGAGAGGTTGTTAGAATGCTAAAGAGACAGACAATGTAATAAAGTTTTATGCTTTATATAATTCCAACTATCATTACATACTTTTATATCAATTACTAGGGGGTCGACCTTTGATTAGTCTGCCAGCCGCAGAGGCCAACCGCGTGAGAGTGACATCCTGGCTGGCAACACCGCAACGATGCCGCGGCGTTAAAGGGCACGGTACTCGAAAGGGAAACCCGCCAGCTGGCCACGGATGTCAAGGAATCGGTACCAGTGGTCGTCTCAAAGGCGACGGGGAAGGAATACGATAGGCACGGTAGGTCGTATGTCGCTCATCCGTCGACCCGGACAGATTGGGCGGGGTGCGTCCAGACCATAGACTACCAAAAAAAGGGGGTCGACCCTTATAATATGTATATTATTGTATATCATTATATTTCGCTTCACTATATGTATACGTCCATATTTTCTTTGGTGTTCTGCTTTCACGTTCATAATCAAAACTCTTCACATAATATTATTTTCATCTCGTTTGATTATAAATGCATACCACGTCAGACAATTTTCCAAATAGCAAACAAAATTCGAATCATATTTTGAAACGTTCTTAAAGCGTAAAAATCTGTAAAATTTTCATTAAAATTTGGGTCGTCAGGTAACGTAGATTAAAGATTAGAATTTGTCTTAATAACTTAAGTGTTTGTCCAATTTCTACGAAGCAATTTGTCTAAGGGATCCATACGAGTTATGAGGCAATGTAATATGGCAATTCTACGGCGCTTACAAATTAGAATGACAACAGTTAAAAATTATTCCTATAGTTCAATTAAAGAACTTATTCCAACTATTAAGACAGGTAAATATAATAGACTGCAAGAAAATAAAAAATCGTGCAAAAACCTATATATATATATATATATATATATAAACTAATATAATAATTTATATGACACTACAGCTAGTGTTTCATGTTTTAATTTCATTTTATCTGAACAGAACGACTATTGGGTCAGCACCCAACATAAAAAAGTAATTTAAATAGTGCAAAGTATCATGAATTCAATTCTCAAACAGAAAAATTCTATAGGCCACAAATTATTATTCGGTGTCCTTTACAAATTCAGATTTAATGGATGCCAATTAACTCTGAATTTATAAAATAAGTTGCCATTTTTTTTTGGGGTACCCTCCCATCGACCGACGTCCCCTCCTCGGGGAGGACGTCACCCACGGCCTCGGCTAGGGCGGCATGAGGCGGAAGTACTCGTGTCTACGCCGCCCCAGTCGCCGGCGGCGGATCCCCACGTTGAGGCTGCGCTCCTCGCGCAGGCGATCCGTCACCTCCTTCTGCGAGATCACTGCCTCGCAGAAGGCTGCGATCGCCTCCCAGTTCCTGACGCTGCCGACCATCGCCCTGGCGATAGTCGGCAGCGTCAGGTCGGCACCGATGATTGCGACGAATCCACAGCGCTGCGCTGCCCAAGCGTCAGAGACCTCGAGCGTATGCTGCGCCGTGTCCTCGTCGCAATCGCAGTGGTGGCAGGACGGTGTACTCTCCCTCCTAACGACCTTGTGCAGGTATTTGGCGAAGCACCCATGTTCCGTCAACGTTCCGGCAGGTGCATTAGTTGGAAGGAGAACACTCCGTGCCGCCTTTCCAACCACTGCATCAGCACCGGCCGGCAGGCCTCCACGATTCGCACCCCGAACTGAAGCCTCTCCAGCCGGACTGCCCAACGGGCAATGCGGTGTCGGCGGGCGTCGACGCGCCAGGCGGTGAGCTCTCTCAAAGAGACCACACCGCCCTCCGCTCGTACCCCCGTCACCCGCCGATACAATCCGGCGAGCATTTCAGCTTCCAGGTCCCACGGGGGAGTCCCGGCCAATGGGCACGCTGCCTCCGTCGCCACTGTGCGGTATCCGCGGATGGCCCTGACCGCCATGGCCCTCTATGGTCGCCATAGAAGAGCCCTGAGTCGAACGGACAGGGACCCTGCCCACACCGATGCGCCGTACAGGGCCATCGACCGGATGACCCCTGCGTACAGACGTCGGCACGTAGCGCTCGGTCCGCCCACGTTCGGCATATTTATTATTATTGCCCGTCGAGCACCAGGCCCAAATACCTCATATGGGCCCGGATGCTGATCTCAATCGAATGGACGGTGATCGAGACGCCGATGGGAGGGCTCATACGGCCCCCATGGAACAAGAGGGCCTCCGTCTTGTCCAGGGCGACCGTCAACCCCAGCGCCCCGATCCGCCTGACGATCTCTTTGGTGCCTAGAGTCGCCAGGCTTGCCGCCTCTTCTAGCGTCCCACCACGGGCTGTGACGAGCGTGTCGTCAGCGTAACAAATCACACCCAGCCCGGGCGGGAGGCTCCCCCTCAACGCCCAGTCGTAGCCGATGTTCCATAGGGTGGGTCCGAGGACTGACCGCTGCGGGACATTGCACGTTATGGGCGTTCGCACAACGTCCTCTGCTCGGTTGGTGCAGAGGACGGTGCGCCCCTCCAAATAGTCTGCCACTAGCCGCCTCAGGTAAGCTGTCACCCCGTGATACCGGAGCGCCTCCCTAATGCAGCTGAATGGCAGACTATTGAATGCGTTGGCGATGTCCAGGGACACCACCAGCAGCACTCCCTCGCCGGTGGCGGCCTCAGTCGCCACGGCCCCCAGGCGCAACAGAGCCGCGATCGTCAAACGATCCCTCCTTAACCCTAACTGGGCGTCCGACAGATCCGGCCGATACGGGCAGCTACCACCCTCTCCAGTAGCTTGCCCGCATCGTCGAGCAGCACTATGGGCCTGTAGGCCGAGGCCGACTGTGTACTGTGGCCGCGCGCGGAGCTTACTCAGCTCCGCGCGATCGGGGCGATCCCCGATCGACGGTCACGGTCGAGATCGTCCAGCATCTCCTGCCGACTGACGTCCTTGGCGGAACGGACGGCCAGCCTGAAGGCTGTCCGCGCATTGCGATAGCCCTCGTAAAGCTGGCCCTCCCGCTCCACGTCGCAATGGCACCGCCGGCTGCGGATGCAGGCTTTCCGGGCTCGTATACACGTGGCCCGGAGATCCGCCAGGTCCCGGGACCACCAGTGGACAGTCCTCCTCGGGGGCAGACGCCGTACCCTGGGCATGGGCGCGTCGCAGATCTGCGTCAAGGCACTGCGGATGCGGCCAGCCTCAGCGTCCACCCCGTCCAACTGGTGGGCAGAGGACAGCCACGAGTAAACGATGGCTGCCTCCGCCAGCAGGTCCCGGTCTAAGCGACCCACAGCTCATCGCGGGAAAGTGGGACGTCCATCCGTCCTGTGACCCCTACTGGGCGTCGGGAGGGTCCGGGAGACCTCCATCCGGATATACCGGTGGTCCGATAGGGTCTAACCTCCTCCACGACGCGCCAGCTCCCCACGCATACGCCGACATCGGGGCTAGCGAACGAAAGACATAAAACAATAAAATGGAGAACATTACATTTGCCTATTGATGTATTGTGAAAAATCGAATTGTTGGGGTGAAGTGTTAGTTTAAAAAAAATGACGTTGAGGAGACTCATTTCAATTGATGATGAAGTTCAATGTAGATTTTAAAGAATGTTTAATCCCTTTTTTGGGCTTTATTCTGTATTTTGTGGTAAACTTTCATCAATTACCCATATAAATCATTATTTGGATAGTAATTATGCTGAATTCACCACAGTGAATTCAGACTAATTACAATCCACATAATGAGTGGCTGTGGCTGTGGCTATTAAGTACAAGTAGCAAACCTTTGAGCGAGAAAACAGTATTCCATACGATTATGTCTTACCTTCACTTAGAAACGTATGTTATGTATATATACATATAAATTAAATAACCACTCCAAGCCTTTTGTTCAGATTGTCAACACGTCAAACGTGACTAAGGGGGTGAATTGTGAAGTAGAGTCACAGTTAAGTAATCTACCTATGATTGTATATTCTGTTGTGTAATATTTAATAACTAGCTTCGGCTCACAGTTTTGCTCGTGTCAAAATTAATTTTCCCAAAATTAAACAATTATCCAAAGATATATAACATATCATTCATCATCATTTCGGCTCATATACGGCCCATTGCTGGGCTCGAGCCTCCTCCACAATAGGAGGGTTATTGATCTACTATACCACGTTGGTCAGACAGGTTGGTATAGGGTTTTATTTCGAATTTTCCTTCTCAATAGATATTATATGTATATTATATCCCCTAGTCGTCTTTTACGATATCCACAGGTAATAAAGGGAGCGGTGAATTGTATTCTTACGCCGTCAGCTAGTATCATATATGTCTGCAAAATATTCAACATTAATTACATCCTTACACAGCCATATATATATATATATATATATATATATATAAAAACACACATATATGTATACACAGAAGTTCTTTTCTTTAGTTATGTTTATATTTTAGTGAGAAATTTACCTACTATAACCACGCTGGTCAAACTGGTTGATATAGGGTTATATTTCAAGGTTTCCTTCTCTTCCATAGATGTTATCTGTGTATTATAATCCTTTGGTCATCTTTTACAACACCTATGAAAGGCGAATTATATTCTTACTCAGAACATGGACTACAAGTCGTAAATATAAAATGTAACATCTCGTGAAAACATAATCCGGCTTTTGTTACTAAAAATGGCGGCATGAGCAAGTCTTAATATAGATAAATTTGTATTCGCTTATCCCTCGAACAACTTCGAAAAAAAATCTTTAAAAAACATTGTTTACAAGAAGGGAGGTATGGGAGGTAAATCTCTATCTTCAGGTAATTATCCTTGGCTTTTACCGAAAAACTTTTCTTACTTCGCTGAGGGACTGATCCACTTAGAAGGAAGTTTGTGTGTGAACTTCAAAATAAGGAAGTTAGACATCTAAAGCAATTACTGAATTCCATTTCTAAAGTTGTTTAGTGTTACAATTTATAAATACAAATCGTGAATAGAAAATGATTTCAATTTATTACTGTGAATGTTATTTTAAGTTCCTATACATCGTTTCCTAGTTCCTAGGGAAAGTGACCATATATATCATGCTGGTCAGACATGTTGGTATAGACTATTTCGAGATTTCCTTTTCTTACACAGATGTTATATGCATATTATATATATATATATATATATATATATATATATATAATTATATATATGTAATAGGTATAATAGGGATATATCCCTTAATCATCTTTCACAATATTCTACGGGCAAAATAGAGAGTGATGAATTGTATTCTTACTCCGTCACCACACAGAATCTCTTACTTCCATCTTTTACTCCGCTGTATGGTAAATATGTAGCTGGTATTACGACTTCTTTTTAAGATTTTTTTAGTGCAGAGGCTTTTCACTGCGGGCAAAGGTTACGTTTTGGCGCACAGGTGTGTGGTAAATTTACCGCAATCAATATGGAAATTTTGTTGAGGTTAACTAAATATACAGGAATTTCATTTACATATGCATGATTTCATCGTATCGTTGTTATTACATACAAACTATTAAGCTAAAAGAAAGTATTCTTTGTATAAGTATTTTAATTATTTACTTTTGAGAAATAGCCTAGTAATATAATAAGAAAAAATTGAAAATTTTGAATAACCCCCGACAAACTCAAATAATAAAAAGAAAGTATTACGTACTCTTCATCAGAAATTATCGATTAATTGTCATTTGACGATTATACGGGCACGCGTGAAGCACTTAATCGAGTAATATTACTAAGCTATTACATAATTTGGGAAAAGAGCTGATACTCTTAGCACCGCTAGGAAACTATCTTTCAAATGAAAAAAATTGCACCTAAATCGGTCCATCCATTTGAGAGCTACGATGCCACAGAGAGTTACATACTCACAGCAAGACAAACATCGAGACATCGACGTGAAGCTTGTAACGCCCTTCTTTTTGCGTTGCGGGTTAAAAGATATATTTTTAAAAGAATTTTATATATATGAAAAATTTTTCAGCGTTTTAAAATACAGTTTTTGACCCGATTTAAGACAAGTTAATAGTAGACTGCGGTTTGGTTAATATCTACTGCTATTCTTATTAACAAACTTAATAAAAATGACAACCGATTTTAAAAAGGCCATATCATACAAGAGCGCGTAAACCCCAGACGTTCGTTATTTTATAAAAGCTGAAAGTTTGTCAGCGCGTAGTCCTAACATAGGTAAGAACGGTGGCTCATTATGAAGTTTGAATTACAGTGGCTTTGGCAGGTAAATGGTACTAAACCTGTATAAATTATTGTTTTAAATTCATCAAACAATAAACTGTGATTTGCACGTTCATTTTTCTCCTTATACTACCTTTTCAAACTAAACGAGATTTTTTCAAATCTTGCCAGCATTATTCGTGACTGAGTTTTGAATTGAATGGAAAAGCTTTTTAGGACATCAATTAAAAAACTAACAAGCAATAATCAGCATTTACCACTATTACAATCGCTTGTTTGAAGTATTAAGCAATGTAATAAAAATGTTAAAGTTACTCTTCCGCATTTTATGAAGAATAATCATAATCATTTATTTATTTTTTTATACGTCCCACTGCTAATCTTAGAGCGCCTGTAAATTAGGAGTGAAATTGACTTACTAATAATGTAAACCCATATTCCTTATAAGCAAAGATCAACATCTTTGCTTAACATGACTCGGTACTATATCTTTGAATATTTACTCGTGTGTCAGATTAAACTTAACTATCCAAAGCTATTGTGTCAGGCCCCTTTAAGAATTAACTTGATCATACTGAATTAGGGCTCTGGTCATATAAGGTTTATATTTTTAGTTTCCTCTTTTGTTTGTTTATCTCTCTCACTATCAGTATCCACTGTTAGATATCTATACAGCACAAATATGTTCCACTGCTGTCCTTGAGCCTCCTCTAAAATAGAAGGGAAGTTAACCTACTTATACTATGCCAATCAGACTTCTATCAGGTACTGCCTCGAGGGTTACTTCTCTTGTATGCATGCCATGTACATATCGTATCCCTTAATCGTTTATTACGACGCCAAGAAAACCAGCACAAGGACTATTAAATACAGACTTGTTGAATAGGGTATAAGGTGATTATCGCTACGCTTGCCCAGTGGTTTATTGATTACTATAAATTTCAAAGGAAGTTGCAGTTTATTCTCCTAGTGCTCTTTCAATAAATTTTTACAACATTAGAAAATAAAAGACATTGTATTCTTAACAATCATCATCGTGCTCTTATCCCAATTAAATGGAATCGATGCTATCTAGTGCAAGGTGTTGTCTTAAATAAATAAATAAAAAAAAATACTTTTTCTTTACGTACGTATATATTGCGTTAACTTTTGGTAAAAGTTTTATGATAGATCGTTGCCTAACATCAACCATCCTTAAGATATGTAATTATTGACCAGATAATATCGGATGAAGTTGATCTAGATTTATGTGTAGCTTTTAGATTTTTTTTTTTTGCCATCTACGCGCAATGCAAGGCTTGATATCCTTATGTATTCTTAGCCGTCGCCATAGATATTCTTAGCCTCCACCAGAGAGTACTTATCTGTTAATAATATGTACCTATATTTGGTTCTGTATTCAAAGATAGTGGAATGAACCTTAAAGGTCGATGCTACTAGTGTTATTTTTTATATCGCCTATCTCTGTTAACCTGAGTTAACATCCGTTCAGATTACCCAAGGGACAGGCTAAACCACGAGTAAATTCGATATTTTCATAGGTAATATTCTTATTACCTCGCGATATTATAAAAACTAATAACAAAAAAGTACTTTGCTAGAATCCCTAGTGGTCCGGACCTAAAGTAATATTTTATGCTTCTTTTCCTTACTAAGAAGAGAAAATTGTTGCAAAATGTAAATGGTATTTGCATTTCAACAGTGTTCGTTAAGGTTTAGTGACTAAAAGCTTATACTATATAAAATTCTAGCAGCAAGATCTAGCAGCGACCATCCAGGTCGCTAACTATAAATATCAATGACGTTTTATGAAATTCTGTTCTGTTTCTCTCTTACATAGATGTATATGCGTATTGTATCACTTAGTCGTCTTTTACGACACCCACGGGTAAGAGAGGAGAATGGTGAATTGATTTCTTTCTCTGGAAATAGTTATATATAGGTATCATAAAGGTATATATTCCTTTTATTTTACGAGAAATATTTACATAATAAAAGACTACATTTTAGCATTGAAATGATCTAGCGTTTGATACATATTAGAAATACTGTTAGTGGTAGGACCACACTGTTGACAGTTGTTTGTCTACAGCCGCTGGTCGGTCCATCCGGGTTAGTACAACACTTTCGTAAAAAATCAACGTACGAGTAGTAATTTGTTACTGTACTTCGTTCGGTGAGCGAGAGTGTCGGCAGCCCAATTTGCCGAGAATGTTTGCATGTGTTGGGTTTTAGTGATGCCTTTAGTAACACCAAAGCTCATTGTTTGCTCGTTCGCCACTAAAACATATAATTTTTATCCTATATTTATGTTTGTGAACGGGTTTCACAGAGATTTTTTAATGCAGGGTATTGTTTTCAAATGGAAGCTTTTGACAGCCGCTCGTTCGTAGAACATACACAAATTCTCCATTATGCTACGATTATTTCATTTTTATTATTATTCTTAACTCATATACGTCTTAGTATTGGACACAAAATTTATTATTAATATATAAGGCAATGTAAGATACTCCATCCATTTGCCTTACTAAACCAGATTACCGGGCGGGTTTTAATAATCTTTTATATCTAGTAATTTTCCTTCTGTGTTGGTGTTGCTAGTACATCTCATTTGTATAGTTTGTAAATTTTATAAAATAACTAGCTTCTGCTCGCGACTTCGTCCGCGTGGTATACATAATTTGGGCTAACGCTAACTTTAACCTAAGACTGTTTACGTAGGTGAAAATATTTTTTAATAATACGTTTCTGTCACACATGATTTTTGCGAAAATTTTGCTGTAAAATTTTGCGAAAACTCTCAAAAGGGAAAAATCCCGTTTTTGAAACATTCTTCATTGGTACTCCGCTCCTGTTGGTCTTAGCGTGATGATATATAGCCTTCCTCGATAAATGAGCTATCTAACACTGACATTTTTTTTTTAAATCGGGCCAGTAATTCCTGAGATTAGCGCGTTCAAACAAACAAACTCTTCAACTTTATATATTAATATAGATAATGCATAATGAGATATGCGTGAAAACATTCCATCATCAAACTCTGAAGATTGATAAAAGTATAATTTAGTTCCAAAACAATAACAACAATGCTCGAATAAAAAATGTGTGATTTAAATAATTCCACTTACTGAAATGTGCCTTCTCTTCTTTCAGATGTTGTAAAGTATGCGCACGAACGCTAGGCGAAGATTGCGGTGGTTTCAGTGGGACTTGTGAGCCAGGACTCAAGTGCGTCGACGGTTCGTGTACACTAATTACGTGAATAAACTCATAAATTACTCCTGTATTATATGTGTATAGTGTTGATTAGAAACAATACATATCCCGAATAAATTGAACGAGTGGACCAGACGGTAGCAACAAGCTTCATTGGGTGACAATAAATTGCTACACTACGATAAAGGAGACGAGGATATTACACGATAGTATTACCATTGCTTATTACATCTGTTTATTAGCCAGATTATTTCTTGGAACAAGTGTTAATTTTATTTTTATGGTCCAATTCTGGAAACGTGTAGCGAAATACTTTTGCGTTCGCTCGTTAAAAAACCATTGGGTAACATAAAGGTTTATTTATATTACTTATAAAAGTACGTAATGTTATTTGATGTGCCTAATTATTTTATCATCATATTCTTAAATGTTTATTTCGAAATATCATTTAGCAACTGCTAATAATATGTTTCTTTTAGTCTATGTATGTGTTTAGCTGGTAGCCGCAGATGGTTTTAAGAGCTTTGCCCGGACTATGGAGGAGCGCTGAGGGCTCTCAATCCAGAAAAGATTTAAGATAGGTAATCTGTTTATGCGATAAATTACGAAAACAAATATAAATATTCATAAAATAAACACAAAATACAAATATTTTTGATTTACAATTGTTAGTTGATATAACAATATCTATAGATATATATAACAATATATATATATATATATATATATATATATATATATAACAATATCTACAGATAGATATAATAATATGATATACAGAGCTGTAACATGCTTATATTTTGTCATCGAAATTTTAGTTCGAAATTATGAGGAATGTCTATTGCTGTATATGAAACGCAGTTGCAGCCTTCCTGCTTAGTATTGACATTTTCTAATATCCCAATCATATTTAAATTGCTTGTATTGTTTTAACAATAATTCTTCATTCGTCTATCATATTGTATTTTATTAAAAAAAAACGAAATATATCTAATATTGTATGTGTAAATTTATATTGTAATATTGATTAATAATGATATAGAGTACCAGTAAGCTATTTTGTGTATATAATATTAGTATATATTTATCACTTGTGATCTTTCTATCTGGGAGGCTATAGCCTGGTTCTACAACTAGCGGTCTAGGAGGTTTATGCTGGCAGTATAGGGTGTAATAATCTTCTGAGAGCCCGCTCTCACACCTTTGAATGATCCATTGGTTTCATGTGGTCGTCTTGGTCCAAAATCATAAATATGCATTGAAGACTATTATAATTTATTACTAGTAAATAGAATTTTTTATCAGACTACAAGCCGCCAACTTCGAAAACGTGTTTTAATTACATACAAAGTTTTAATTACTGTTATATTGTTTTTTTTTATAATTGTGACTTTGTGTTATAATTATAATTTCAAATTTATTTTTTATGGATATTATTCGAAGTCAACTAAATAAATTTTAATATATTAATTCTTAAATTAAATTTATAAATTGGTGTAACTTTCATTTTGAGTAACTGTACCTCGAATGCTTCTCGATGTGTCGTTCTTTCTCCATGTTCTTTACTTACCTGGAACGCTATCATCAGCGAATTTTTTAGGCATCAATCCTTTTTATTTTTGTAAATAATAAACAGTTCCACAATTACAAGAAAATTTATTAGCATTTCGCTACTAAAAACATGTTTAATACATACTTGTATTAGGCTAAATGAATGTTATAATATTATGATATATTAATAGGCATTGAAATGTTTAAGACTATTTTATTATAGACAATCTAATATAAAACTGTACCCAGTACCAACTCTGATTGGAAGTCCATCAGATGTTGGCAATTGTTGCTATTGATTTTCAGTCGTTCTATAACAAAATAGTCTAACTTAGATTTATTTTAAAAAACCATTTCTGATGTTTACGCGAGTATTACATATATATATTACATATTATTGTAAATAAAACAATTTTTACGGATTTTATCACGTTTGTATTTTATTTTTGATTGTATTGTTATTACTATTTCGTAAACCATTTTTAGTATGATTATGGTTAACCGCCTTTTAAAAATCAATCAATTTATTATCATGCCCTTTGAGTTTTCTTGCCGGCTATTTCTCAGTATGGCCGCATTGCGCTTCGGTGGTAGTATATTAGATTTATTACGTATAAATTAATAAATTGTTATGATATAATAATTACTATAAATTTAATGTTAATAGTGACTGCCTAAGATTTTTTTCCTATAAAATCATTTTCTTGTTATACTGGCACAAAATTTGTATCAAAATATGGGTCAAAATTAATTAATTATTTCTGTAACGGGTAGATATAAATATCTGTAATAACGATAACTTGTTGGACAAGACACTTTGGTCATACCGTGACCGTCGAGAAATCAAAAATGAAATACAAAGGCGATAAAATCCTTTAAAATAGTTTTATTTATAATGTATAAAAACATTTAAAAAGTATTGTATCATATTATTATGCAAGATTTGTAATAACAATGTATCTATCTATATTTCTGTGTGCTTCCAGATTACGGTAGATTATAAGTTAACGTTCAGTAGTGTATGTAAAAAAAAAATGTTTTTTCAGTTATGTAAATATCGTCTAATTAGCATTTTTATCTTATATGTATTAGATGTAGATGTGTATACTGAAATAAACAGTTTTAGAAATAAGTTGAAATTATATTAATGAAATATATGTATGTTATAATATTTTTATATAGTTCTGATACTATCACTTGATTAAAATATTTTGAAACAACAACATTTTCATCATTTCCTTGTAAATATGTGAAAATTGATGAACTTACTATGTATGAAAAATTGTACTCTACATTGCCAGAGGCTTCTTCTAAATTCTACAACTTTTTTGATTTCCGTAGTCCTGGTTTATGCTATTGCTGGTGATAACCATATCATAAGTGGGTAAATTTTTGATACATAGTTTAATGGCCTATCTGACTCAATGTTATATTTAGGAAATAACAATTTTTATGTATTTTTGTTTCACTTCAGATGTCGTATTTATTTATATTGAGATTTATTTGCATTTTACGGATTTGTATCTAAATGTATTTTGTGAAAATTAGTTAAGTATTTTATGAATTCATTTTTGTATGAAAGCCATTATATCTTTTTAATAAATTATACAGGATCGGAGGGTCTTGATTATCAGATTCGAAATATATTTTCTTTGGTATGATTTATGCTAGAGGTATTTTTCATTAATTATATTTAAGTAATTTAAATTAGAACGAGCTATTATTTCAAATTATTATCAAAAGTATTACTATTTGCCCTATTCAAAAAATAATGTAATATTTACCAGGGTCATGTAAAATATACATTCAAAAGGAAAATTCTGTTATGTTAAATATATTTTCGATTGAAAAACCTTGCGTGAAAGTTAATTTGGTGGTGCCACTTTGACATTTTAAATATATTGACCTCAAATGCTAGTTATTCGCTGACCTTTACTTACAATATTTCACCGAAATTAATCGTTTATATTAAGCAGAGACCAGTCTCAACGATTTTAGCTCGATAATTTTAACACCACATCTAGTTATAATAATTATACCTACATAAACGAAATGTAATCTGAATATAAAGAAAATAAATAATAAGTTGTATAAATAATTCAGAGCTACTCGTTAATTGTGCACACATTAAATAAATAAGTTAAATATCTTATGTGTTTTTTTTAAATAAATCTCTATTATATATCATTTTCAGTGTGATAATGGAATAAGAATACAATTCACCATCCCTGTTGCGCATGGGTGTCGTAAAAAACGACTAAGGGGATTACATAAGCACATGACATCTACGCAAGAGAAGGAAAACTCGAAATAAAACCCTACAGTGAGACGTATACTAGGTGAATACCCACGTCTGAATAGAATGGTATAGTAGGCTCTAATTTCCCACTTATTCTGGAGGAGACTCGAGCCCTACAGTGGGACGTATATGAGCTGAAATTATGAACAGTGAAATGAATAGTGTACTCGTTAGCAACATCTAAATTTGCTCTTGTGATCTCTTGCGTTTGCAATGATGTTGATCTGAATTCATATTCTGCGTCGAGCAAAAAAAAAACGTGTAGTTGAATTATTTTGCAAGGCTTTTTTAAAGTTTGTAATTTGGAACTATGCCTGTTTAATAGAGTCGTGCCATATTTTGTCTAACTGGAGGTGATTCTTCAGAGATAAAAGCGGTATAAAAACAGAAAAGTAATATGTTGTTGTGGTGACACGTTAAGAATAACGTGTGTTAACTATTTTCTTTCTCACGCGTATCGTGACGAATACAATCAGATAATTCAACGTCCCTCACTGCAAGAGATTTGATGCTTTTTTTTATTTCTTTTGCTGGCAAACGAGCAAATAACACACCTAATGGTAAGTGATACTGGCGCTTTACGGCGCTGCCTACCGTGAAGAAGTAACAAATTTCCACTACTCAGCCGTTGATTTTCTGCGAGAGTATGCAACTACCCCGGCTGAACAGGCTAGCGACGGTAGGCGACTGTCGACAGTTTCCTACCACATAATCAAACAAGACTTGACATCAACACTTTATGCTAAGCAGTTTGACCAGTAACAAATCGTACGCATTTGTTTTCCCAGCAAGTAAAGAGATAGCCTATATCTAACAGAGGGATATGGAAGTATGTACTTGTTGTTGTCATCTAGCACACCTACGACTTCGACCAAGGTGGCAATCCAAATAGTTGAAGGCCGTCCTACACTGCGTCATCCAATATAGGTATAGTCGCCATTCCAGTACCCTTTCTCCCTAAGAGTTATTGGTTGGATGTCACCTGCTCACTGCTGGATTGAGGTTACATTGATGTTAATAACTTTTATTATTTCCCACTGAGAAAATTGATCTAAGAAGAAAGCATGCAAGCGAATACTTCATTGAAAGAAAAGGAAAAAAAAAAACAATTCAAATCCTAACCAATCTAGTAGATTGGCATGTGATTTTATTTTTTATTATTATTAAAATTCACAAACCTATGTGAATGAAGATACCATACCTGAAAAAAGAAAACAAGAAGATACGTTGAATTGAAGAACGCAAATCCAACTCTTCTGTGCCAAAATAATCTTTAAGCTTAAAGGCATATGGTATATGTTCGCGTCTGTACGGCCAGGTCACAATTAAATAATAGCTATTTTTATATATTTAATGATGATCAAGTAATTTTATGTACTTAATGTGTGATGGCAGAGTAAAAATACGATTCATCACCTCCTCTCTCTTGCCGGTAGATGGGTGTCGTAAAATATGATATTAACATCTACTTAAGAGAAGGAAACTCGAAAAAAAATCTCTAGACCGTCTGACCAACGTGATATCGTAGCTCAAGTTCCGTTCTATCGTGGAGGAATCTGAAGCCCAGCAATCAGAATTATATAAGTCAAGATGATAATGGTGATGATGATGATGATGACTTAAATGATTGTATATCACATGATTATAATGCATTGTATCGCTATCTATCTTTTATAGGGGTTATTAACAGACTTTATAACAGGCAAAGGTTCACCAAAAACATGGCCACATTATTATCAGATCAGAATCTGCTTACGGGATCCTGGGAAAATTTACGTTTTTTTTTCTAATCTTATATCTTCTTCTTTATATATAAATTTCTTGTGTAAGTGTGTATGTCACTAAACTCCTCCCAAACGGCTGGACTGATGTTGATTAATTTTTTTGCGTATGTTCAAGGGGATTCGAGAATGGTTTAGATAGGTGTGAATGGTGGACCCGGTAGGTGGCGCTGCTGTCGAATTCAAGGACAATTCCTTTTCTTTTATTTTGAATAGAACAACGTTTTTTGGGTCAGCTAGTATATACATATATATAACTAATCCGTGTAAAATACATACAATAGAAAAAAACATTTGAAACGGCTTCAAAAAACAAACGGCACTAAAAACGGAACACCCTAAAAATAGATAGTAAAAAGCCCAAGAACAATTTACCGCTTGAAGTCAATGCCGATTCTTCTCACTTCAGTTGTTTTACGGGTAATATGAATAATGTGGTGTGACTAAACTTATTTTGTCTATTGTTAGTGGTGCGGTGCTAAGTACTGATGCCCCAATCTCTAAGACTCCTCAAACATTAGTCAATAATATTGATCATCATTATCTCAGCCTATATATGTCCGACTGTTGGACTCAGGGCTCTTCCATAATAGAAGGGGAATCGACGTACTACTGGACATGCTGGAATGGGGTTTTATTTCTAGTTTTCCTTCTCTTGCACAGATGTCATAAACTCAAACTCAAATCATTTATTATGCATAAACCCCGAGACGCACTTACATATTGTCAAGTTTAAAAATTAAATTAAATTATCTAAAAAAATAAACTACCACCGGATCGGAACGCGACCGCTACTGAGAAGATCCGGCATGAAACTCAGCGGGCTTGTCTATTATTTTTATTTTTTTTTTCTTCTTGTCTATATATAAAATTGTGTACAATTTTTTGTAAGAACTAGCTCCAGTGTGATGCATATGCTTTATATATCCATTAGTCGTCTTATACGACATCCACGGGCGAGATAGGGAGTGGTGAATTGTATTCTTATACCGTCACCATACGGATACAATATTGATGTTGCACAAGAAAGCAAGAGGCGGTGACATATTGTGTTGTGAAAGACACAAGAGAGAGATTGGCAAAATAATTTAACTCTCAACTCTTATGGATTTCCATGGTGGAATAGGCACGTACATTGCAGTAATATCTCTATGGAAAAGAAGCATATTAGTCGTTGCAAATAAAACTACGTTTACCGATTATATTGCGTTTGTATTTAATTTATGTTTGCCCGACGTTTCAAACACTTTGCAGCATTCATGGTTCGCCCGTGACCATGAATGCTGTGCGATATAATCCATAAAAGTAGTTTTATTTAAAATGTATAGTGCTCGCGTAAACATCAGATATCATTAAGCATATTAGTCGATAATAAAAGTAATAATTTGGATTAACAAAACACCTAACGGGGGTATAA
Source organism: Lymantria dispar (assembly GCA_032191425.1). Classification (NCBI taxonomy): domain Eukaryota; kingdom Metazoa; phylum Arthropoda; class Insecta; order Lepidoptera; family Erebidae; genus Lymantria; species Lymantria dispar. The sequence continues at coordinate 26,548,106 of CM063449.1, forward strand.
TCTCCTTTAAACAATATACATCCTCATTTTGGGCTCAAGTGTTCTCCGAAATGAATAGGAATTTATAAAAGGTTGTAGGAAACAATGCTTGGTGTAAATTAGTATACTATTTTAAATATACTTAACACAGTAGTTGAGTAAATTCAGGTACATATTTTATCAAATAACTAGTTAGACTAGTCTTGAAACCTAATACTTTGAAAATGTAAGTTAACAAGATTTCAGCTAAGCGCTACCACGATAGGGACGAAAGATTTTATCAATGCTACTACGGTGTCAGATAAAAACCGGTACGGATAGAATTAAAAGTAAAATAATAAATCAGAAACTACTGGCAATTTTAATATATAAAGATAAAAAAGATTTCTTAAGATAAGAATGAGGTAAATAATTAACTATAGGCCTAACCTAGTAGCAAAGTCGGCTGCTTGTATTAATGTAAATCTACATCATCAATTTTTTTTATAACTTGGGCATAATATTTTATCCTAACTTAAGGCGCTCTACGATCTTTTCTCTATCCTTGACAAAGTATATGCAAAATTTCCAAGCGACCATATGCGTAGTTATGGTACGAGAACGTAATAAATAAACAAGGAACCTCAGCCCTTATTCCATCCATCAATCAGCCCATTAACGTCTGTTGATAGTCACGGGCCTCACTACTAGGGATGCTTGATGATCATCGATATTCGATGTCGATATTCGATGATCATCGATGTTGGAGGCAAAAACATCGATGTTGCTATACAAAAAATATCGTAACATCGATGTTAATGGAATTAATCATCGATTTCTATATAATAAATCATCGCTGGTAACACATATTGGTCTCGTATCTTAATTTTCAGGCACTGCGGCACTATTTAGTATTAGGTTTGTGTTATTATTTTTTTTGGAATACTATGATCTGACCAGACTGGCAATCTGAGGTGGTAACTATATTCCATGGGTCCCAAAGCACCTTCGTTTGTTAGTTTGCTCTTCGGCTATTGAGCTTGCCCAAGTACTGAACCCCTGAGCATCATCTGCTTTCTTTCTTGAACTTCGTGCCTTTCATTTCATGTAAAGGCGTTTTATAGTCTAATATCTTACTCATCATTAAGCTTACAGCCGTCCACTGCTGGAGGTAAGCTCCCCTCATATTTCTCTACAAAGAGCAGTCATGTGCCGCCTACATGCAACGACATTAGCCTATAGACGTCCACAGCTGGACATAGGCCTCCCCACAAGAATGCCACTCGGAAAAGTCCTGCACCACTTGCATCCCATAGTTCCCTGCGACTTTGAGAATGTCTGTCTGTCTGACTTTGAGGGGTCGTCCTACGCTGCATTGTCCGATTGATGGTTGCCACACACGAACCTTTCTTCCCCAACGCTTTTCGGTTAGATGAACGGCGGCGGATGTGGCCTGCTCATTACCATTTCGTGCCAATTCTGCGGGCTATGTCGGCAATGTTCTATATAATAAGGCTATATTATATTAATATAAAAAAGATTATTAATAGAATTTGGAGTTAAACCCGGACCTATAATCTCAGATAACATAAAAATCTCTTCGATTTTACAATACAAACATAAATATAACATTCACTCAACCAGTGTACATATATTCTAGCTTACAAAAACGAAATTCCAATTCCATAAAGTCAATGAATCAGAAAATATTGGATATATGATATTTCTCCCTTCTACAAGAACTGATTTGTGTAACAAAATCTGTGTGTGTTTAGTGATTGATCTTGTACGGTATTACTACTTGTACACATTTTGATAAAAATAATATTATGTTACTGAATAGCAATCTGCCCTCACTTCGCTTAAGTTTCAGACGCCTTGCTCCCCCATTTTAAATTTACAATATCTTCTAAATATTACGATACGTACCTGCAGTCCATGAGGCCTCGGGTTCGATGGCCAGACCGGGTAATATTTTATACGGGTTCGTCGAGAAGAAAAATAGCTCAAGTTACTTCTCATATAGCCAAGTATATGATAGTAAATTTTATTAAAAACGTCCTAGCCGGTTGGAACATTACCCGAAACAAATAGACAGACTTATAGATAAATACTTAAACTGGTTTTTAAGCGTAGGTATCGTCTAAATAGCCGTGCGAGTATGAGAAAAATCTATTATTTTGATATTATAAACACTTCAATTTTATTTATTTCAACATCATCTCAGTCCATTTTAGGAGTGGTAGGACCACACTGTCGACAGTTATCTGTCTACAGCCGCGGGCCGGTCCGTCCGGTGCAGTACCATGCTCTCGCAGAAAATCGACGTCTGAGTAGTAGCAATTTGTTACTGCGCTTTGTTCGGTGAGCGAGAGAGTCGGAAGCCCTGTTTCTGAGGGTGATTGCGTGTGGAGGGTTTTGCTGGTGCCCTTGGTATCACCGAGCCTCAATGCACGCATTCACACTCCCTTCGCTTTCTTCGCGGTAGGCAACGGCCTTGTAAAGGTCCATGAGCGGCAGCAACACTTACCATAAGGTGTACTGTTTGCTCGTTTGCCACCGTTTGCAATAAAAAAAAAAAATAAAAAAAAAAAGTCCATATACGTGCAATTATTGAGCTCGAGTTTAATTCACTGTGGGAGGGAAATTCATCTACTATACCAAGCTAATCAGATGTATTGGTATAGGGTTTTATTTCGAGTTTTCCTCCTCTTGCATAAATGTTATCTATCTATACCAATAAATAAAATTGGAGTGTCTGTTTGTAATGTCGAAATGATAGACTTTTTTCATGCTCACACGGTTATTTGCACGACACCTATGCCTAAAATATAGATTAAAAAATTTTTGTCTGTCTGTCTGTCTGTCTGTTTGTTCCGGGTAATCTTCAAAACGGCTGGACCGATTTCAAAAATTCTTTCACCAATGGAAAGCTATAATATCAGGGCGTAAACTAGGCTATATTTTATCCCAGTATTCCCACGGGAACGGGAATTACGCGGGTAAAACGACTAAAAGCGAAACGAGGGCGGGTTGCTAGTATATTATAATCCCTTAGACGTCTTTCACGTTATGTAAGAGCAGGAAAGGAGATCATTATCATTATCATTTCAGCTCATATACGTCCCACTGTTGGGCTCGGGCCTCCTCCACTATGGGAGGGAATTTAACCTACTATACCATGCTGGTCACACATGTTGGTATACGATTTCATTTCGAGTTTTCCTTCACTTGCATAGATGTTATATGCATATTATATCTCTTAGTCGTCTTTTACGACATCCACGGGTATGATAGGGAGTGGTGAATACTATACTTATTCGGTCACCACATGAAATTTATATAATTAATGAATATATTATCATCGTTATGGGATATGAAGTGAAGAACATATCTAAGATAATTAGAGAGCATTATGTACAATGAAATCAGTGACATTCAAGGGAGATAATTCAATTTACCTTTGGAGACATTATAACCGCATGAACATTTATGTGATTAAGAGTTATGTCATTTACGGATTTACTTTGAAAAGGGTACGAAAAAGTCTAATTGTGTTAGTCTAAAATAACAGTTTATTCTTTGATTTACATAATAATTAACTCATCATCATCAATAGTAGGTTTTTCATGTTTACACACTCAAAATTAGACTGCAATCGTGTACAGTAATGTGTTGGAAAATATTGCAGTTTTACAAGGCAGAGGCAAATCGTCTGATATTGAATCGAGGGTGAATTGCTGGTATTATGTAAAACTCAATAAAAATTATATTAGTAGGACGAAGGACTGAGAATATAATCCGATAGCATCTACAGGTCTTTTACTGTATGTGGGCAAGTGAATTAAGAAAATAGATGCTTTACTTCTTTCCATTCGTATTCATCATTATCTTGCTCTTATCCCAATTACTTGGGGTCGACGCAATATGTCATCTGTTTTGACATATTGCAAAAAGTTTCGGCAATGACTTTTATGACCGGTCGCCTGCCTGACGTCAACCCTCCTTGGGAATATAATCGTTGACCCAAATGGTACCAGATGGAGTTGGTCCGGGTCAATCTAGGGCTCTTAGTCGTCTTTTACGATACCCACGAGCAAAGCAAGGGTTGGTAGTATTCGAAGCCGCTACCACACAGCATACATAATAATTAACTAATCTCTAAAATACATCATATAAGGTAGGAGCACCGTTAGTTGACCATGTATCAATAGTTGACCACTAATACACATAAATCGGTAAAATAAGAAATTATGGCGTGTTTTTAAACTAGAACCATATTAAACAGTCTATGCTGCTATCTAGACATATAATCGTGCAAATTTTGTGTCCTCTAATTTTGTAATATTCCAAATATCTTCCAATTGCTTTTCAAGTGACGCACTCTAAACATATAATTTGCTTTTTCTTAACATTTTTTAAGAATTGTAAAATTTTAAAGTGTGAAATTAATAATTTAGTAATCTTATTAATAGTAAATGTCTTAGAATAATAACATATAGAAGGTAAGTCCACGCACAAAAAGTGAGGCATTTCAATTGGAGCCTAATGGAGCCTACGCCGGAACAGTCCCGTAATGTACAAGTCATTGCACTGCACGAACGTACGCAACTCTTAAAAAATAAATAGGTAATTATGACGGTTTGTGCATTCAAATGGTGCCATAACACATTTGAAAAACATAAAAAGGTTTTTAACATTACTTTTAAAAGTATTTCGACGATTTATGTTAATAAAAACAAAATTTGATTTCATAATTTGTATAGTGGTATGCGTGTGTACGTGTGTAATCGTCTGCCCGCCATTACTATTTTTAGATTCAAATTTTTAAAGTTAGAAGTACTGACACTATCCTTCTATACGTTATTATTCTAAGAGTAAATGTTTTATATTTTTTTTTATTTGTTTGGGATTAATTAAGGTAACGTAGTATTTAAAATTTTAAAAAAATATTTACAAAGTCAATATAGTAGGGTGGTCAACTACTGATTAAAATTTTACATGATTTTCTAGTAATTGACCGGGGTGATCAACTTTTGATAAGATTTTCTGTTATGTAAATATACTATAGGACATAATGTATTAAAGCCAGAATTGATTAAAAATGAAGTAGTTTATTTACTTTTACCATAACTTACTTTTATTTAGTAGTTGACCACATTGTAGGATATGTTTAGTTCCTAAAAACTGTTTTTTACCTTATAGATATTTGAGACGCATAACTTTTATAATCGTCATCATCATCATTTTGCAGTCTTTCGCCGTTTACTGCTGGCCATAGGCCTTTTTTGTGTTCCGCCACAAAGTGCGGTCCTGTGCCGCTTGCATCCAGCGATGCCCAGCAACTTTCACCAGGTTGTTGGTCCACCTAGTGGTAAAAGGCAAGCCGTCCTACACTGCAATACGTACGACCGATACGTAGTTGCCATTCAAAAACCATTCTTCCCTAGCTGTTATCTGAAAGGGCTTTTACAACCCCGATTTTCCACCTGCCTTCAGAAATTCTGTCGTAATTTCGTCACCTCCCGGTGCCTTAGCATGTTTTATTTATTTGAGACTCATGCTGATATCGTGCAAACTGATCTCCGATTTCTTTAGTATAGTGCCGAATTAGCTTGGGACAGGAGTAAGTGTGAAAAAGTCAGAAAATCACACAGACCTAAGTCTAATACGGTAACTTTTAAACCGCCCCTAAGAGGTAATGGGGCATTTTTAAACTTAAGTACGATAATAAATTTTATGCTAGTCAAATGAAGCAGTGAAAAAAAAAAACAGCAGAATCTCATTCACGAAAGCAAATGATCGATTGTGGATATAACTAGCCCTGGGATACAGTAATTCCTCACGTTAAGGAGTCAAAAAGATCAGTATAACCAGACATGTTTTTGATATTCCACAGATTCATTCCTTCAAATAGCTTTATTTTTATTCTACTATTCTTTTATTTAATTTTTAATTAGCTGCGTATCTTCCTATTAAGTACTAATATATTTCAAATAAAATGCCGAGTGATTGTTATTTATTTCTTATTTAAAAAACCTCAAACATCACGATGGTCAACTACTGATGCAAATGGTCAACTAATAGATTTTCATGTTTATTAAGTGGTCGACTACTGATTCACTAATAGCCGGTTATACTTCATTTTTTATTTTATTTCATCATTGTATAAGAAAAACCACTAGTTTAATGTCCTTGAAAAACTTCCACAGAATTCAGAAAAAGAAACACTAATTGAATTCGAATGAAAATTAAGATTTAGCAATAAAATAGGGCTGTTTATGCCCTTAAATGGTCCACTACCGGTGCTCTTACCTTAATTTATGAAACATCTTGTATCATAATTTAGTAATATGAATATAAGCTTGTAATGTAGATAGATTTCTCTGTAAATACGAATAAAGATATCAAATTATAGTTATTAATTTAGTTACGAACGACGAAGAAAAGGAAAATTTAAGGATATAATTAATCGTGAAGTGCTCATGGATATAGGACAAAATAAAATGAAAAAAAAATAGTCTGTAAAGTCGGTTTATGGATACTTTAACATCATAATGTCATCTTATTTTCTTTTTTTGGCGTGGGCTACGGTCAGCGCACCCACCGCCTGGCTCCGTTCAGGGCGACAGAGGGTCGGTGCGTGGTCCCGTAACCCACCCATTGCACGTCGCCATCGTCATTGGACCGACCACCGGAGCCGATTTCCTTGTTTGCAGTAGTCGACCCGACGTAATACCTTGAGGGGGTACCCTCTGCTCTCGACATCCCTGTCCCGGGACGACGTTCGCCGCCGCGCGGTCAGCTGCTCCGCGGATGACGGAATAAACTCCCCGGTCCTATCACCCGAAGGACCAGAATGTCACAAGAAAACATTGATGTAAAGTTTTTGTATACTTTTAGGAATTGAATTATTATCACTGAATTATCATTACTTTGTTTAATACAAAAAGGAATTAATTGATTTTTTTTTCGTTTATTTAACATTTATTTGCACTCCGTTAATTCAGATTTTTTTTTTTGAAGAGTCAGAAGCGACATTTGCCGTACGCGTAGGCCGATAATGCATAATGAGATATGCGTGAAAACATTCCATCATCAAACTCTGAAGATTGATAAAAGTATAATTTAGTTCCAAAACAATAACAACAATGCTCGAATAAAAAATGTGTGATTTAAATAATTCCACTTACTGAAATGTGCCTTCTCTTCTTTCAGATGTTGTAAAGTATGCGCACGAACGCTAGGCGAAGATTGCGGTGGTTTCAGTGGGACTTGTGAGCCAGGACTCAAGTGCGTCGACGGTTCGTGTACACTAATTACGTGAATAAACTCATAAATTACTCCTGTATTATATGTGTATAGTGTTGATTAGAAACAATACATATCCCGAATAAATTGAACGAGTGGACCAGACGGTAGCAACAAGCTTCATTGGGTGACAATAAATTGCTACACTACGATAAAGGAGACGAGGATATTACACGATAGTATTACCATTGCTTATTACATCTGTTTATTAGCCAGATTATTTCTTGGAACAAGTGTTAATTTTATTTTTATGGTCCAATTCTGGAAACGTGTAGCGAAATACTTTTGCGTTCGCTCGTTAAAAAACCATTGGGTAACATAAAGGTTTATTTATATTACTTATAAAAGTACGTAATGTTATTTGATGTGCCTAATTATTTTATCATCATATTCTTAAATGTTTATTTCGAAATATCATTTAGCAACTGCTAATAATATGTTTCTTTTAGTCTATGTATGTGTTTAGCTGGTAGCCGCAGATGGTTTTAAGAGCTTTGCCCGGACTATGGAGGAGCGCTGAGGGCTCTCAATCCAGAAAAGATTTAAGATAGGTAATCTGTTTATGCGATAAATTACGAAAACAAATATAAATATTCATAAAATAAACACAAAATACAAATATTTTTGATTTACAATTGTTAGTTGATATAACAATATCTATAGATATATATAACAATATATATATATATATATATATATATATATATATAACAATATCTACAGATAGATATAATAATATGATATACAGAGCTGTAACATGCTTATATTTTGTCATCGAAATTTTAGTTCGAAATTATGAGGAATGTCTATTGCTGTATATGAAACGCAGTTGCAGCCTTCCTGCTTAGTATTGACATTTTCTAATATCCCAATCATATTTAAATTGCTTGTATTGTTTTAACAATAATTCTTCATTCGTCTATCATATTGTATTTTATTAAAAAAAAACGAAATATATCTAATATTGTATGTGTAAATTTATATTGTAATATTGATTAATAATGATATAGAGTACCAGTAAGCTATTTTGTGTATATAATATTAGTATATATTTATCACTTGTGATCTTTCTATCTGGGGGGCTATAGCCTGGTTCTACAACTAGCGGTCTAGGAGGTTTATGCTGGCAGTATAGGGTGTAATAATCTTCTGAGAGCCCGCTCTCACACCTTTGAATGATCCATTGGTTTCATGTGGTCGTCTTGGTCCAAAATCATAAATATGCATTGAAGACTATTATAATTTATTACTAGTAAATAGAATTTTTTATCAGACTACAAGCCGCCAACTTCGAAAACGTGTTTTAATTACATACAAAGTTTTAATTACTGTTATATTGTTTTTTTTTATAATTGTGACTTTGTGTTATAATTATAATTTCAAATTTATTTTTTATGGATATTATTCGAAGTCAACTAAATAAATTTTAATATATTAATTCTTAAATTAAATTTATAAATTGGTGTAACTTTCATTTTGAGTAACTGTACCTCGAATGCTTCTCGATGTGTCGTTCTTTCTCCATGTTCTTTACTTACCTGGAACGCTATCATCAGCGAATTTTTTAGGCATCAATCCTTTTTATTTTTGTAAATAATAAACAGTTCCACAATTACAAGAAAATTTATTAGCATTTCGCTACTAAAAACATGTTTAATACATACTTGTATTAGGCTAAATGAATGTTATAATATTATGATATATTAATAGGCATTGAAATGTTTAAGACTATTTTATTATAGACAATCTAATATAAAACTGTACCCAGTACCAACTCTGATTGGAAGTCCATCAGATGTTGGCAATTGTTGCTATTGATTTTCAGTCGTTCTATAACAAAATAGTCTAACTTAGATTTATTTTAAAAAACCATTTCTGATGTTTACGCGAGTATTACATATATATATTACATATTATTGTAAATAAAACAATTTTTACGGATTTTATCACGTTTGTATTTTATTTTTGATTGTATTGTTATTACTATTTCGTAAACCATTTTTAGTATGATTATGGTTAACCGCCTTTTAAAAATCAATCAATTTATTATCATGCCCTTTGAGTTTTCTTGCCGGCTATTTCTCAGTATGGCCGCATTGCGCTTCGGTGGTAGTATATTAGATTTATTACGTATAAATTAATAAATTGTTATGATATAATAATTACTATAAATTTAATGTTAATAGTGACTGCCTAAGATTTTTTTCCTATAAAATCATTTTCTTGTTATACTGGCACAAAATTTGTATCAAAATATGGGTCAAAATTAATTAATTATTTCTGTAACGGGTAGATATAAATATCTGTAATAACGATAACTTGTTGGACAAGACACTTTGGTCATACCGTGACCGTCGAGAAATCAAAAATGAAATACAAAGGCGATAAAATCCTTTAAAATAGTTTTATTTATAATGTATAAAAACATTTAAAAAGTATTGTATCATATTATTATGCAAGATTTGTAATAACAATGTATCTATCTATATTTCTGTGTGCTTCCAGATTACGGTAGATTATAAGTTAACGTTCAGTAGTGTATGTAAAAAAAAAATGTTTTTTCAGTTATGTAAATATCGTCTAATTAGCATTTTTATCTTATATGTATTAGATGTAGATGTGTATACTGAAATAAACAGTTTTAGAAATAAGTTGAAATTATATTAATGAAATATATGTATGTTATAATATTTTTATATAGTTCTGATACTATCACTTGATTAAAATATTTTGAAACAACAACATTTTCATCATTTCCTTGTAAATATGTGAAAATTGATGAACTTACTATGTATGAAAAATTGTACTCTACATTGCCAGAGGCTTCTTCTAAATTCTACAACTTTTTTGATTTCCGTAGTCCTGGTTTATGCTATTGCTGGTGATAACCATATCATAAGTGGGTAAATTTTTGATACATAGTTTAATGGCCTATCTGACTCAATGTTATATTTAGGAAATAACAATTTTTATGTATTTTTGTTTCACTTCAGATGTCGTATTTATTTATATTTAGATTTATTTGCATTTTACGGATTTGTATCTAAATGTATTTTGTGAAAATTAGTTAAGTATTTTATGAATTCATTTTTGTATGAAAGCCATTATATCTTTTTAATAAATTATACAGGATCGGAGGGTCTTGATTATCAGATTCGAAATATATTTTTCTTTGGTATGATTTATGCTAGAGGTATTTTTCATTAATTATATTTAAGTAATTTAAATTAGAATGAGCTATTATTTCAAATTATTATCAAAAGTATTACTATTTGCCCTATTCAAAAAATAATGTAATATTTACCAGGGTCATGTAAAATATACATTCAAAAGGAAAATTCTGTTATGTTAAATATATTTTCGATTGAAAAACCTTGCGTGAAAGTTAATTTGGTGGTGCCACTTTGACATTTTAAATATATTGACCTCAAATGCTAGTTATTCGCTGACCTTTACTTACAATATTTCACCGAAATTAATCGTTTATATTAAGCAGAGACCAGTCTCAACGATTTTAGCTCGATAATTTTAACACCACATCTAGTTATAATAATTATACCTACATAAACGAAATGTAATCTGAATATAAAGAAAATAAATAATAAGTTGTATAAATAATTCAGAGCTACTCGTTAATTGTGCACACATTAAATAAATAAGTTAAATATCTTATGTGTTTTTTTTAAATAAATCTCTATTATATATCATATTCAGTGTGATAATGGAATAAGAATACAATTCACCATCCCTGTTGCGCATGGGTGTCGTAAAAAACGACTAAGGGGATAAGCACATGACATCTACGCAAGAGAAGGAAAACTCGAAATAAAACCCTACAGTGAGACGTATACTAGGTGAATACCCACGTCTGAATAGAATGGTATAGTAGGCTCTAATTTCCCACTTATTCTGGAGGAGACTCGAGCCCTACAGTGGGACGTATATGAGCTGAAATTATGAACAGTGAAATGAATAGTGTACTCGTTAGCAACATCTAAATTTGCTCTTGTGATCTCTTGCGTTTGCAATGATGTTGATCTGAATTCATATTCTGCGTCGAGCAAAAAAAAAACGTGTAGTTGAATTATTTTGCAAGGCTTTTTTAAAGTTTGTAATTTGGAACTATGCCTGTTTAATAGAGTCGTGCCATATTTTGTCTAACTGGAGGTGATTCTTCAGAGATAAAAGCGGTATAAAAACAGAAAAGTAATATGTTGTTGTGGTGACACGTTAAGAATAACGTGTGTTAACTATTTTCTTTCTCACGCGTATCGTGACGAATACAATCAGATAATTCAACGTCCCTCACTGCAAGAGATTTGATGCTTTTTTTTATTTCTTTTGCTGGCAAACGAGCAAATAACACACCTAATGGTAAGTGATACTGGCGCTTTACGGCGCTGCCTACCGTGAAGAAGTAACAAATTTCCACTACTCAGCCGTTGATTTTCTGCGAGAGTATGCAACTACCCCGGCTGAACAGGCTAGCGACGGTAGGCAAATGACTGTCGACAGTTTCCTACCACATAATCAAACAAGACTTGACATAAACACTTTATGCTAAGCAGTTTGACCAGTAACAAATCGTACGCATTTGTTTTCCCAGCAAGTAAAGAGATAGCCTATATCTAACAGAGGGATATGGAAGTATGTACTTGTTGTTGTCATCTAGCACACCTACGACTTCGACCAAGGTGGCAATCCAAATAGTTGAAGGCCGTCCTACACTGCGTCATCCAATATAGGTATAGTCGCCATTCCAGTACCCTTTCTCCCTAAGAGTTATTGGTTGGATGTCACCTGCTCACTGCTGGATTGAGGTTACATTGATGTTAATAACTTTTATTATTTCCCACTGAGAAAATTGATCTAAGAAGAAAGCATGCAAGCGAATACTTCATTGAAAGAAAAGGAAAAAAAAAAACAATTCAAATCCTAACCAATCTAGTAGATTGGCATGTGATTTTATTTTTTATTATTATTAAAATTCACAAACCTATGTGAATGAAGATACCATACCTGAAAAAAGAAAACGAGAAGATACGTTGAATTGAAGAACGCAAATCCAACTCTTCTGTGCCAAAATAATCTTTAAGCTTAAAGGCATATGGTATATGTTCGCGTCTGTACGGCCAGGTCACAATTAAATAATAGCCATTTTTATATATTTAATGATGATCAAGTAATTTTATGTACTTAATGTGTGATGGCAGAGTAAAAATACGATTCATCACCTCCTCTCTCTTGCCGGTAGATGGGTGTCGTAAAATATGATATTAACATCTACTTAAGAGAAGGAAACTCGAAAAAAAATCTCTAGACCGTCTGACCAACGTGATATCATAGCTCAAGTTCCGTTCTATCGTGGAGGAATCTGAAGCCCAGCAATCAGAATTATATAAGTCAAGATGATAATGGTGATGATGATGATGATGACTTAAATGATTGTATATCACATGATTATAATGCATTGTATCGCTATCTATCTTTTATAGGGGTTATTAACAGACTTTATAACAGGCAAAGGTTCACCAAAAACATGGCCACATTATTATCAGATCAGAATCTGCTTACGGGATCCTGGGAAAATTTACGTTTTTTTTTCTAATCTTATATCTTCTTCTTTATATATAAATTTCTTGTGTAAGTGTGTATGTCACTAAACTCCTCCCAAACGGCTGGACTGATGTTGATTATTTTTTTTGCGTATGTTCAAGGGGATTCGAGAATGGTTTAGATAGGTGTGAATGGTGGACCCGGTAGGTGGCGCTGCTGTCGAATTCAAGGACAATTCCTTTTCTTTTATTTTGAATAGAACAACGTTTTTTGGGTCAGCTAGTATATACATATATATAACTAATCCGTGTAAAATACATACAATAGAAAAAAACATTTGAAACGGCTTCAAAAAACAAACGGCACTAAAAACGGAACACCCTAAAAATAGATAGTAAAAAGCCCAAGGACAATTTACCGCTTGAAGTCAATGCCGATTCTTCTCACTTCAGTTGTTTTACGGGTAATATGAATAATGTGGTGTGACTAAACTTATTTTGTCTATTGTTAGTGGTGCGGTGCTAAGTACTGATGCCCCAATCTCTAAGACTCCTCAAACATTAGTCAATAATATTGATCATCATTATCTCAGCCTATATATGTCCGACTGTTGGACTCAGGGCTCTTCCATAATAGAAGGGGAATCGACGTACTACTGGACATGCTGGAATGGGGTTTTATTTCTAGTTTTCCTTCTCTTGCACAGATGTCATAAACTCAAACTCAAATCATTTATTATGCATAAACCCCGAGACGCACTTACATATTGTCAAGTTTAAAAATTAAATTAAATTATCTAAAAAAATAAACTACCACCGGATCGGAACGCGACCGCTACTGAGAAGATCCGGCATGAAACTCAGCGGGCTTGTCTATTATTTTTATTTTTTTTTTCTTCTTGTCTATATATAAAATTGTGTACAATTTTTTGTAAGAACTAGCTCCAGTGTGATGCATATGCTTTATATATCCATTAGTCGTCTTATACGACATCCACGGGCGAGATAGGGAGTGGTGAATTGTATTCTTATACCGTCACCATACGGATACAATATTGATGTTGCACAAGAAAGCAAGAGGCGGTGACATATTGTGTTGTGAAAGACACAAGAGAGAGATTGGCAAAATAATTTAACTCTCAACTCTTATGGATTTCCATGGTGGAATAGGCACGTACATTGCAGTAATATCTCTATGGAAAAGAAGCATATTAGTCGTTGCAAATAAAACTACGTTTACCGATTATATTGCGTTTGTATTTAATTTATGTTTGCCCGACGTTTCAAACACTTTGCAGCATTCATGGTTCGCCCGTGACCATGAATGCTGTGCGATATAATCCATAAAAGTAGTTTTATTTAAAATGTATAGTGCTCGCGTAAACATCAGATATCATTAAGCATATTAGTCGATAATAAAAGTAATAATTTGGATTAACAAAACACCTAACGGGGGTATAATCTCCTTTAAACAATATACATCCTCATTTTGGGCTCAAGTGTTCTCCGAAATGAATAGGAATTTATAAAAGGTTGTAGGCAACAATGCTTGGTGTAAATTAGTATACTATTTTAAATATACTTAACACAGTAGTTGAGTAAATTCAGGTACATATTTTATCAAATAACTAGTTAGACTAGTCTTGAAACCTAATACTTTGAAAATGTAAGTTAACAAGATTTCAGCTAAGCGCTACCACGATAGGGACGAAAGATTTTATCAATGCTACTACGGTGTCAGATAAAAACCGGTACGGATAGAATTAAAAGTAAAATAATAAATCAGAAACTACTGGCAATTTTAATATATAAAGATAAAAAAGATTTCTTAAGATAAGAATGAGGTAAATAATTAACTATAGGCCTAACCTAGTAGCAAAGTCGGCTGCTTGTATTAATGTAAATCTACATCATCAATTTTTTTTATAACTTGGGCATAATATTTTATCCTGGCTTAAGGCGCTCTACGATCTTTTCTCTATCCTTGACAAAGTATATGCAAAATTTCCAAGCGACCATATGCGTAGTTATGGTACGAGAACGTAATAAATAAACAAGGAACCTCAGCCCTTATTCCATCCATCAATCAGCCCATTAACGTCTGTTGATAGTCACAGGCCTCACTACTAGGGATGCTTGATGATCATCGATATTCGATGTCGATATTCGATGATCATCGATGTTGGAGGCAAAAACATCGATGTTGCTATACAAAAAATATCGTAACATCGATGTTAATGGAATTAATCATCGATTTCTATATAATAAATCATCGCTGGTAACACATATTGGTCTCGTATCTTAATTTTCAGGCACTGCGGCACTATTTAGTATTAGGTTTGTGTTATTATTTTTTTTGGAATACTATGATCTGACCAGACTGGCAATCTGAGGTGGTAACTATATTCCATGGGTCCCAAAGCACCTTCGTTTGTTAGTTTGCTCTTCGGCTATTGAGCTTGCCCAAGTACTGAACCCCTGAGCATCATCTGCTTTCTTTCTTGAACTTCGTGCCTTTCATTTCATGTAAAGGCGTTTTATAGTCTAATATCTTACTCATCATTAAGCTTACAGCCGTCCACTGCTGGAGGTAAGCTCCCCTCATATTTCTCTACAAAGAGCAGTCATGTGCCGCCTACATGCAACGACATTAGCCTATAGACGTCCACAGCTGGACATAGGCCTCCCCACAAGAATGCCACTCGGAAAAGTCCTGCACCACTTGCATCCCATAGTTCCCTGCGACTTTGAGAATGTCTGTCTGTCTGACTTTGAGGGGTCGTCCTACGCTGCATTGTCCGATTGATGGTTGCCACACACGAACCTTTCTTCCCCAACGCTTTTCGGTTAGATGAACGGCGGCGGATGTGGCCTGCTCATTACCATTTCGTGCCAATTCTGCGGGCTATGTCGGCAATGTTCTATATAATAAGGCTATATTATATTAATATAAAAAAGATTATTAATAGAATTTGGAGTTAAACCCGGACCTATAATCTCAGATAACATAAAAATCTCTTCGATTTTACAATACAAACATAAATATAACATTCACTCAACCAGTGTACATATATTCTAGCTTACAAAAACGAAATTCCAATTCCATAAAGTCAATGAATCAGAAAATATTGGATATATGATATTTCTCCCTTCTACAAGAACTGATTTGTGTAACAAAATCTGTGTGTGTTTAGTGATTGATCTTGTACGGTATTACTACTTGTACACATTTTGATAAAAATAATATTATGTTACTGAATAGCAATCTGCCCTCACTTCGCTTAAGTTTCAGACGCCTTGCTCCCCCATTTTAAATTTACAATATCTTCTAAATATTACGATACGTACCTGCAGTCCATGAGGCCTCGGGTTCGATGGCCAGACCGGGTAATATTTTATACGGGTTCGTCGAGAAGAAAAATAGCTCAAGTTACTTCTCATATAGCCAAGTATATGATAGTAAATTTTATTAAAAACGTCCTAGCCGGTTGGAACATTACCCGAAACAAATAGACAGACTTATAGATAAATACTTAAACTGGTTTTTAAGCGTAGGTATCGTCTAAATAGCCGTGCGAGTATGAGAAAAATCTATTATTTTGATATTATAAACACTTCAATTTTATTTATTTCAACATCATCTCAGTCCATTTTAGGAGTGGTAGGACCACACTGTCGACAGTTATCTGTCTACAGCCGCGGGCCGGTCCGTCCGGGGCAGTACCATGCTCTCGCAGAAAATCGACGTCTGAGTAGTAGCAATTTGTTACTGCGCTTTGTTCGGTGAGCGAGAGAGTCGGAAGCCCTGTTTCTGAGGGTGATTGCGTGTGGAGGGTTTTGCTGGTGCCCTTGGTATCACCGAGCCTCAATGCACGCATTCACACTCCCTTCGCTTTCTTCGCGGTAGGCAACGGCCTTGTAAAGGTCCATGAGCGGCAGCAACACTTACCATAAGGTGTACTGTTTGCTCGTTTGCCACCGTTTGCAATAAAAAAAAAAATAAAAAAAAAAAAAGTCCATATACGTGCAATTATTGAGCTCGAGTTTAATTCACTGTGGGAGGGAAATTCATCTACTATACCAAGCTAATCAGATGTATTGGTATAGGGTTTTATTTCGAGTTTTCCTCCTCTTGCATAAATGTTATCTATCTATACCAATAAATAAAATTGGAGTGTCTGTTTGTAATGTCGAAATGATAGACTTTTTTCATGCTCACACGGTTATTTGCACGACACCTATGCCTAAAATATAGATTAAAAAATTTTTGTCTGTCTGTCTGTCTGTCTGTTTGTTCCGGGTAATCTTCAAAACGGCTGGACCGATTTCAAAAATT
The DNA here is from genome assembly GCA_032191425.1 of Lymantria dispar. Classification (NCBI taxonomy): domain Eukaryota; kingdom Metazoa; phylum Arthropoda; class Insecta; order Lepidoptera; family Erebidae; genus Lymantria; species Lymantria dispar. The sequence continues at coordinate 26,565,266 of CM063449.1, forward strand.
CTTTCACCAATGGAAAGCTATAATATCAGGGCGTAAACTAGGCTATATTTTATCCCAGTATTCCCACGGGAACGGGAATTACGCGGGTAAAACGACTAAAAGCGAAACGAGGGCGGGTTGCTAGTATATTATAATCCCTTAGACGTCTTTCACGTTATGTAAGAGCAGGAAAGGAGATCATTATCATTATCATTTCAGCTCATATACGTCCCACTGTTGGGCTCGGGCCTCCTCCACTATGGGAGGGAATTTAACCTACTATACCATGCTGGTCACACATGTTGGTATACGATTTCATTTCGAGTTTTCCTTCACTTGCATAGATGTTATATGCATATTATATCTCTTAGTCGTCTTTTACGACATCCACGGGTATGATAGGGAGTGGTGAATACTATACTTATTCGGTCACCGCATGAAATTTATATAATTAATGAATATATTATCATCGTTATGGGATATGAAGTGAAGAACATATCTAAGATAATTAGAGAGCATTATGTACAATGAAATCAGTGACATTCAAGGGAGATAATTCAATTTACCTTTGGAGACATTATAACCGCATGAACATTTATGTGATTAAGAGTTATGTCATTTACGGATTTACTTTGAAAAGGGTACGAAAAAGTCTAATTGTGTTAGTCTAAAATAACAGTTTATTCTTTGATTTACATAATAATTAACTCATCATCATCAATAGTAGGTTTTTCATGTTTACACACTCAAAATTAGACTGCAATCGTGTACAGTAATGTGTTGGAAAATATTGCAGTTTTACAAGGCAGAGGCAAATCGTCTGATATTGAATCGAGGGTGAATTGCTGGTATTATGTAAAACTCAATAAAAATTATATTAGTAGGACGAAGGACTGAGAATATAATCCGATAGCATCTACAGGTCTTTTACTGTATGTGGGCAAGTGAATTAAGAAAATAGATGCTTTACTTCTTTCCATTCGTATTCATCATTATCTTGCTCTTATCCCAATTACTTGGGGTCGACGCAATATGTCATCTGTTTTGACATATTGCAAAAAGTTTCGGCAATGACTTTTATGACCGGTCGCCTGCCTGACGTCAACCCTCCTTGGGAATATAATCGTTGACCCAAATGGTACCAGATGGAGTTGGTCCGGGTCAATCTAGGGCTCTTAGTCGTCTTTTACGATACCCACGAGCAAAGCAAGGGTTGGTAGTATTCGAAGCCGCTACCACACAGCATACATAATAATTAACTAATCTCTAAAATACATCATATAAGGTAGGAGCACCGTTAGTTGACCATGTATCAATAGTTGACCACTAATACACATAAATCGGTAAAATAAGAAATTATGGCGTGTTTTTAAACTAGAACCATATTAAACAGTCTATGCTGCTATCTAGACATATAATCGTGCAAATTTTGTGTCCTCTAATTTTGTAATATTCCAAATATCTTCCAATTGCTTTTCAAGTGACGCACTCTAAACATATAATTTGCTTTTTCTTAACATTTTTTAAGAATTGTAAAATTTTAAAGTGTGAAATTAATAATTTAGTAATCTTATTAATAGTAAATGTCTTAGAATAATAACATATAGAAGGTAAGTCCACGCACAAAAAGTGAGGCATTTCAATTGGAGCCTAATGGAGCCTACGCCGGAACAGTCCCGTAATGTACAAGTCATTGCACTGCACGAACGTACGCAACTCTTAAAAAATAAATAGGTAATTATGACGGTTTGTGCATTCAAATGGTGCCATAACACATTTGAAAAACATAAAAAGGTTTTTAACATTACTTTTAAAAGTATTTCGACGATTTATGTTAATAAAAACAAAATTTGATTTCATAATTTGTATAGTGGTATGCGTGTGTACGTGTGTAATCGTCTGCCCGCCATTACTATTTTTAGATTCAAATTTTTAAAGTTAGAAGTACTGACACTATCCTTCTATACGTTATTATTCTAAGAGTAAATGTTTTATATTTTTTTTTATTTGTTTGGGATTAATTAAGGTAACGTAGTATTTAAAATTTTAAAAAAATATTTACAAAGTCAATATAGTAGGGTGGTCAACTACTGATTAAAATTTTACATGATTTTCTAGTAATTGACCGGGGTGATCAACTTTTGATAAGATTTTCTGTTATGTAAATATACTATAGGACATAATGTATTAAAGCCAGAATTGATTAAAAATGAAGTAGTTTATTTACTTTTACCATAACTTACTTTTATTTAGTAGTTGACCACATTGTAGGATATGTTTAGTTCCTAAAAACTGTTTTTTACCTTATAGATATTTGAGACGCATAACTTTTATAATCGTCATCATCATCATTTTGCAGTCTTTCGCCGTTTACTGCTGGCCATAGGCCTCTTTTGTGTTCCGCCACAAAGTGCGGTCCTGTGCCGCTTGCATCCAGCGATGCCCAGCAACTTTCACCAGGTTGTTGGTCCACCTAGTGGTAAAAGGCAAGCCGTCCTACACTGCAATACGTACGACCGATACGTAGTTGCCATTCAAAAACCATTCTTCCCTAGCTGTTATCTGAAAGGGCTTTTACAACCCCGATTTTCCACCTGCCTTCAGAAATTCTGTCGTAATTTCGTCACCTCCCGGTGCCTTAGCATGTTTTATTTATTTGAGACTCATGCTGATATCGTGCAAACTGATCTCCGATTTCTTTAGTATAGTGCCGAATTAGCTTGGGACAGGAGTAAGTGTGAAAAAGTCAGAAAATCACACAGACCTAAGTCTAATACGGTAACTTTTAAACCGCCCCTAAGAGGTAATGGGGCATTTTTAAACTTAAGTACGATAATAAATTTTATGCTAGTCAAATGAAGCAGTGAAAAAAAAAAAACAGCAGAATCTCATTCACGAAAGCAAATGATCGATTGTGGATATAACTAGCCCTGGGATACAGTAATTCCTCACGTTAAGGAGTCAAAAAGATCAGTATAACCAGACATGTTTTTGATATTCCACAGATTCATTCCTTCAAATAGCTTTATTTTTATTCTACTATTCTTTTATTTAATTTTTAATTAGCTGCGTATCTTCCTATTAAGTACTAATATATTTCAAATAAAATGCCGAGTGATTGTTATTTATTTCTTATTTAAAAAACCTCAAACATCACGATGGTCAACTACTGATGCAAATGGTCAACTAATAGATTTTCATGTTTATTAAGTGGTCGACTACTGATTCACTAATAGCCGGTTATACTTCATTTTTTATTTTATTTCATCATTGTATAAGAAAAACCACTAGTTTAATGTCCTTGAAAAACTTCCACAGAATTCAGAAAAAGAAACACTAATTGAATTCGAATGAAAATTAAGATTTAGCAATAAAATAGGGCTGTTTATGCCCTTAAATGGTCCACTACCGGTGCTCTTACCTTAATTTATGAAACATCTTGTATCATAATTTAGTAATATGAATATAAGCTTGTAATGTAGATAGATTTCTCTGTAAATACGAATAAAGATATCAAATTATAGTTATTAATTTAGTTACGAACGACGAAGAAAAGGAAAATTTAAGGATATAATTAATCGTGAAGTGCTCATGGATATAGGACAAAATAAAATGAAAAAAAAATAGTCTGTAAAGTCGGTTTATGGATACTTTAACATCATAATGTCATCTTATTTTCTTTTTTTGGCGTGGGCTACGGTCAGCGCACCCACCGCCTGGCTCCGTTCAGGGCGACAGAGGGTCGGTGCGTGGTCCCGTAACCCACCCATTGCACGTCGCCATCGTCATTGGACCGACCACCGGAGCCGATTTCCTTGTTTGCAGTAGTCGACCCGACGTAATACCTTGAGGGGGTACCCTCTGCTCTCGACATCCCTGTCCCGGGACGACGTTCGCCGCCGCGCGGTCAGCTGCTCCGCGGATGACGGAATAAACTCCCCGGTCCTATCACCCGAAGGACCAGAATGTCACAAGAAAACATTGATGTAAAGTTTTTGTATACTTTTAGGAATTGAATTATTATCACTGAATTATCATTACTTTGTTTAATACAAAAAGGAATTAATTGATTTTTTTTTCGTTTATTTAACATTTATTTGCACTCCGTTAATTCAGATTTTTTTTTTTGAAGAGTCAGAAGCGACATTTGCCGTACGCGTAGGCCGATCTTACTTCTCTATCGCTTGTTCCGTACTCTTGTTTGCACGCCCGGCTCAAGTGGCACGTGACTATGGGCCACGATTTTTTATGCGTGCAGCCATATAAATCGATGAACGACATCGATTTATATGACTTACTAGCAACCCGCCCTCGCTTCACTTCAGTTATAGGTTATAGTCGTTTTACACGCGTAGTTCCCGTTCCCGTGGGAATACCGGGATAAAATATAGCCTAGTTTACGCCCTGATATTATAGCTTTCTATTGGTGAAAGAATTTTTGAAATCGGTCCAGCCGTTTTGAAGATTACCCGGAACAAACAGACAGACAGACAGACAAAAATTTTTTAATTGCTATTTTAGGCATAGGTGTCGTGCAAATAACCGTGCGAGCATGAAAAAAGCCTATTATTTTGACATTACAAACAGACACTCCAATTTTATTTATTGGTATAGATAACGTCAAAATGTAATAAAAATAGTACCTATATAAAACCATCGTTAAGTATAATTCCTGGTCTTTGTCTAGCCCTCTGTAAAATAGGTTTACTCCATATCAAGTATGTGCGTATTGTCTATAAAATGTATTTAAAAACAATAAAAGTCGACATTTATGGTCACGTCGTGGTAACTAAGTTCTCGCGTGACTTTACAAATACTTAAAGGTCGTAAAATACACCCAGATTAAAAAAAAAACATATTTGTAAATGTCATGAAGGATTAACCTTCTAGAAAATTGAATACACGCAACTCTGCATGTGTGGTCCGTAGTTAGACGTCGTAGTTAGTCAAGTAGAGTCCGTAGTTAGTCAAGTGATATGTTTTTAATGTACGTAAACAATAATAAAGGAAGAATCTTAGGGCACCTGTTATATGAATATTCAACCTCAAACTAGCTTCCGCCTAGTTCACCTCGCATATCGATATAGCGACGGCAACAGATACGAAGAGTAAAGTCAGCAGAAAGTGCCATATTGGAACACCGGAAGCCTTGAGCGTTATAATAAATTGCAACTCCTCCTACGAACACTTACTCTAGACATAGCATCGATTGATTACATACCTTAGCTTAATAATTAGTTGTAATAACATTACTCTCGATCTAGCATCGATCGATTGTCGACATACTGTAGCTTATAATTAGTTAAATAAATTTATTAAGTAAGAGACTTTGCGTTTCTTTGCACTCACTGGCTACAGCGCTCGTAAGTCACCGTTATTTATGAGTTAAGTTCATAACATCGTAAGTATATCAATTTCGATGTACAAGGGTATTATATATGGAATACGTTTGAAGTTTAGGAAGGTATTCGTAATAATGTTATACAGTATTGTCTCACCTGCTATTCATAAAATTTAATATTTTCTTGTAATAAAAGTTTTATCTCAAACGTACGTAGGTAATACAAAGTTCCAAATTGTTATTTCAATATATAGAATTTCAGTAATAAACTAAACATTTACATATCTTTATATATAAAATTCTTCTGTAGGTATGTGTCACTGAACTCCTCCAAAACGACTGAACTGATTTTGATGGAATTTTTGGTGTGTATTCAAGGGGGTTCGAGAATAGTTTAGATTCATAATAGGACCCGGTAGGTGGCGTTTTATTTTATTGACGTGACAACGTCTTATAAATTGGTTTGCCGGGTGACACTTCAAGAAACTGCGTTACGCTCCGCTCACGTTATGCGCTCACAATGAGAGCGAGTGAGAGGCACGCGTCCCTTCCACTCGGGCATGGTTAGCCCGCCTAAGAGCGAGAGAGACAGACATAAAAATTGTATATTTGTATATAAATACGTATGTATGTGTAAAGGTAAAAATAAAATTTTGTTAATATGAAATTCAGTGCGAGATTCTTTGTATAAATTAATGTTTTAAATATAATTCTTTGTATAAATAAATGTTTTAAATTGTTACTATTATTTCATCCTTCTTCCTACTATACGAATGAATATTCACATTAAAATTATTTTACCACTCAAAGTCGTTGTCACGTAAAACTTTCGCCCGTATACCGACTTTACAGGCAACCAATATTTTTGAACAACAACGTCTGTCGGGTCAGCTAGTATACATATAATATGTATCATGGATATTATCTATATATATATATATATGTTGTCGGGATATTTGAAACAACAATGTTGATTAGGGTAAGAATATTTATTTGAAGGCTATCTTAGAAGGTAGCAGATCAAAGGAAAAATTATTTTGTTCACAAATATAAATTTAAAGATATATCAAACATCATTCATTTTTGTTTTCATTCATTTCAGCTCATATACGTCCCACTGCTGGGCTCGAGCCTCCTCCACAATAAGAGGAAACTTGACCTACTGTACCACGCTGGTCAGACGCGATGGTACAGGGTTTTATACTATACCTACGGCCTACTACTAGCAACCCGCCCGCGCTTCGCTTCGGTTTCAGTCGCCTTACCCGCGCAGTTTCTGTTTCCGTGGGAATATTGGGATAAAATATAGCCTATGTTATTCACTGATATTATAGTTTTCCATTGGTAAAAATATTTTTGAAATCGGTTCAGTGGTTTAAGCGTGAAAGCGTAACAAACAAACTTACATTTGCAATTATAATATTAAGTAAGGATTTATAACTTAATATCTCAACTGCCAGTAAGTTCTAGATATATGTATTTTAATATTTATACAATACTTTCGTTATTCAGTAAACAAAAACTGGAGCAGTCAGCCTGTCAAGATTATTATTTTATGTGGGTCAAGTCTCCGGTGTGCCAAACTTGTATTAAGTTTCGGGTAGGAGCAAAATATTCTAATATAATACTATTTTTTGTCCTAATATTGTTTCTGTTTTCTTATAATAATTACGAATACACATGTAAATTGCATTAATGACTAACGTGCCTATTCAGCGATTGTTCAGCCTGATTGTTTAGAGAAAAAAAAATTCATGCTCACTACCAGTATTTATCTCTGATGCTCTATTCCCAAATATAGGAAATGGGTTAATGACAATTATTTGAATGGCCGCTACGTGACGTCAACTGTCGTTGGGAATTATAGCCGAGAAGTTACCAGTAAACACCAGATTCGTAAAAACCAGATGAATGGGCAACAATGGTTGGTGTTTGAAATTTTTTAGCAGAGTATGCTAAAAAATTTCAAACACCAACCATTATCACCAACCGGTCCGTGAGGCGTGTTAATTATAGCATTATTCTCCCCTATGGATGCGTATGTCCAACAATAGACGTCCAGAGGCTGATGGATGGAGGAAATTAAGAAATATTATGAAAAACTTTTTACATTATGCATTTGCTTAATCATTATCGCTCCTTTTCGAGATTTTAAAAGGCACATAAAGCATTAGTTAGTATTGTTTGATTAGGTATGAAGTCAGTACTTAATTGACATTATGTACTTGTTCTAGATGTTTTGTATCGCTGGATTGTTAAAATCAAAACTTAAAGGTCGTTTTTCACTAGTGTAAACCACCATAAAACATAAATCATAATGACTGCGATCACTAAAATATAAAAAGGAACTAGTCTTAGAATATTATCATGCAACTAGCAATCCGCCCTCGCTTCGCTTCGGTTATAGGTTATAGGTTATAGTCGTTTTACCCGCGTAGTTCCCGTTCCCGTGGGAATACCGGGATAAAATATAGCCTAGTTTACGCCCTGATATTATAGCTTTCCTTTCCTTGGTGAAAGAATTTTTGAAATCCGTGCAGCCGTTTTGAAGATTACCCGGAACCAACAGACAGACAGACAAAAATTTTTTAATTGCTATTTTAGGCATAGGTGTCGTGCAAATAACCGTGTGAGCATGAAAAAAGTATATTATTTTTACACTACAAACAGACACTCCAATTTTATTTATTGGTATAGATTAGGTTGCGGAGGTCAAATATTCATTGTCCCGTTGAAAAATTTCTGCCGACACTAGTTGGTTTAAAAAACTGATCCCAATATAATTGGTAATACTAAAAGTTCTACCGTAGATTACATTCATAGCAATTGCATGCTTAATATTCCTAAAACAAGAAATCATTGAACAAACATTTACCTGAAAGGAGCAGCGTTCAACATTTACAATTTCGATATATGTATATAACACACGTGTTCATCTAGTACAGATAAGTTTCAATATGTAGAATATGCACATAAATCTTCACTGAACGCTGCTACGACACGATCTTAGGGTCTCATAATGATATTTCGGGGCACAGCGAGGTTGAAGTAACGTTGTTTAGGTAGGGTCCGATAATTTGATGCGATAGGCACCTCATCTATCATGTTTGTTCTGAAAATGAAGGACGCTGGAGCTCATTACACGTGTTGGCTTAAGAGAAAAAATTTAAAATTAGAAATTAAAAAAGATAATTTTATCTATACCAATAAATAAAATTGGAGTGTCTGTTTGTAATGTCAAAATAATAGGCTGTTTTTATGCTAACACGGTTACTTGCACGACACCTATGCCTAAAATACAGATTAAAAAATTTGTCTGTCTGTCTGTCTGTTTGTTACTAGGTTATATTTTATCCCGGTATTCCCATGGGAACGGGAACTACGCGGGTAAAACGACTATAACCTATAACCGAAGCGAAGCGAGGGCGGATTGCTAGTATATTATAAAGCTGTTTGTATGTTTTTATTTAAGAACTTTTAGTCTGATTGTATGTTATCATACCAATAAATAAAATTAGAGCGTCTGTTTGTAATGTCAAAATAATAGGCTTTTTTCATGCTCACACGGTTATTTGCACGACACCTATGCCTAAAATAAAGATTAAAAAATTTTGTCTGTCTGTCTGTCTGTTTGTTCCGGGTAATCTTCAAAACGACTGGACCGATTTCAAAAATTCTTTCACCAATGGAAAGCTATAATATCAGGGCGTAAACTAGGCTATATTTTATCCCGGTATTCCCACGGGAACGGGAATTACGCGGGTAAAACGACTAAAACCGAAGCGAAGCGAGGGCGGGTTGCTAGTTAATAATATAATTACTTAGTTTAATTTTGCAAATACTTAATAATATTATGTTACAAATTTAACATAAATCCAAATAACTTTTGCTTATATTTTTCATATTCCGCTGGGACAGACGAATCTTGTCATGTCATGTGGCTTTGTAAACGGGCTTTTCAAACAAAAATTGGAGTGAATATATGCGAATAAAATGAACAAATCCGTGCCACGCACGGAGTTATTTTTTTAGGTTATTTTTATATTCATCATTGTTATTATTTCATCGTTGTTATAGAATTGTATTTTTCAAAGTTCTAAACAATAGACAATACGCGTTTGTATTTGATTGTCCGACAGTTTCGAACACTTTTAAATGTCACCGACGGACTGAGTAAAAATAGTTTCATTCATAATGTGTAATATTCACGTAAATATCAGAAATGATTAAATAGATAATATTTTAGTTTTTTTATTGTTTGTCACTTTTACGGATTATATCGCGTTTGTATTTGATTTATGATTGCCCAACGTTTCGAACACTTTGCAGCTTTCATGGTCACGGGCGGACCGCACGTCACCATGTTAGTAGTTTTATTTACAATGTGTAGTGCTCGCGTAAACATCAGATATCATTAGTTTTTTATTTATATTATTTATTAACAAATACATATCGTCAGTGAAATTCTAACAGTGCGTAAGTCATTTTTAGACGGTTTAAACATTTTGATGCCATTCGACGAAGAAAGATTGCATGCTAAAACTGACACCGCCAGTTTTATCGAAATAATACAGCGCTATTAGCTAGCTATCTCGTTTCTGATTAGTCGAAAAAAAGCATGCAATCTTTCTTCGTCGAATGGCATCAAATTCATCAAAATGTTTAAACCGTCTAAGAATGACTTACGCACTGTTAGAACTTCAGTAACGATATATATTCGTCGATATCATTATTTCAGTTTATATACATGCATATATTACTGGTCTCGAGCCTCCTCTACAAAGGGAAGACTATTGAACTACTACTATATTAAAGTATATTATATCGCACTATTCCTGGAAGAAAGAAGTAAATGATTTTTGCCAACTTTTCAGGACCTTGAAAAATTTTCTATATTTTTAATTATGAGTTCTAGAAATATGTTTCAAAGAGAAAATCGTAGGTCACAGTTGCCTTCAACTACACCTGTTTTTTAATTTAGGAACAGCTTAATGTATTTCGAGATAATCTAAAAAAATACTGTTGCTTCTGTATTCCACGAAACGCAAAGAATATTTACAGGGGTAAGAATAATTATTGTTTTTTCGCCATGTATTTTCAAATATATGAACTTATTTAAATCTACTTACGGCTTTATTCTCTCTTTAATTTCATCGTAATCTAGCGCTGTAAGTATAATCACGTTGTTCTTTAACGGAAAATAAAACAAATGAAAAGTATGTAACAATAATTACACATAAACTGTCACCTAAAAGTTTCGTAGAAGAAATAAGTAATTAAAATTATAGGTACATAATTCCTAGATTGTACAATGCTCGAACAAGTATTTAAGTATACTTGCGTTATAAATGGTCTTGTAAATCTTCCTTTAAAATTTACGTAAACATAATTAGGACTTTTTATGCACGGGATAATTGTAAAGCGTATAAATGTAAATATGCATATCTCTATTTTATTCTGGAATTTTATATTTTCTAAGATCGCAAAATTATAGATTTTTTGCATTTATTCCTTCAGTTTTGTCGATAGCTCACGAGATTTTGACAGAAGGTGTAAACCATGATGCTCGCTTTATTCACGCAATAAACCATTTTGGGCGAAAGTGTATTTACGTCTTTTTACAGGAACAGTGCGATATATTGCCTAATACATTGAAATTCTAAGAGTGGTAGGTAAGTGGTAGGTAAAAGTCTAAGAGTGGTAGGACCACACTGTCGACAGTTATCTGTCTACAGCCGCGGGCCGGTCCGTCCGGGGTAGTACCACACTCTCGCAGAAAATAGACGTCTGAGTAGTAGCAATTTGTTACTGCACTTCGTTCGGTGAGCGAGAGAGCCGGAAGCCCAACTTTCTGAGGTTTGTGTGTGGAGGGTTTTGGTGGTGCCCTTGGTATCACCGAGCCTCAATGCACGCATTCACACTCCTTTCACTTTCTTCGCGGTAGGCAGCGACCTTGTAAAGCTCCATGAGCGGCAGCAACACTTACCATCAGGTGTACTGTTTGCTCGTTTGCCACCGTTTGCAATAAAAAGAAAAAAAAATTAAAATTAGTTTTTTGTTTAGCTACAGGCAACAATATGACGAAAACAATAGGGTATAAATATTAAGTAGGTGGTATGTGTACGTGATTTATTTTAATTAATAAATTAATTCAAACAGATAATAATTGAATTTTCTTTGTGGTGACGGAATACAAATACAATTCACCACCCATTATTCAGCTCGTGGGTATCGTAAAGCATATATTTTGCATATAATTATCAACTATGCAAGACAAGAAAAATTCGAAATAAAACCCTGTACCAACCCTTCAGACCAACATGACACAGGTAAATTTCTTTCTCATTGCGAAGGAGCCTCGAGCCCAACAGTGGGACGTGATTGCCTGTGATGATATTTTAATCAAATACGCTACTATTAATTTTTGATGTTAACGCGAGTATTACATACCTATTCTAAATTAAACTATTTTAAAAGTTTTTATCGCGTGGTAGTAGAAGTAAGATTTGGTAGGTTTAAATTAATAAATTGTCATAATATAACAATTACTAAAAATTTAAAGTTTAATAGTTATGATCATAAAATTCGTCTTTTTGTACTGGCAATAAAATATCAATATGTGAGATCAAAATATAATAATGAATTCTGTAGCGGGGTTTTTCGGCGCGAATTTGAAAATGTCATGTTAAGCTCTTGTATTATATTCATTTTTTTTAGTGTTTTATAGTGTTATATTGAATAATTTTGCTGATATTTTATGTAATATAATATAATTAAGGTGCTGAAGTATGGTGAATGTGATATAAGAGTGGTTTACGTGATTTTTCATATTCAACCGGAATTCCCAGAGAAATTATCTAATTAGGTTTTCAGCGCCTAATTAATGATTACGACTTGACTAACTGACGGACAATGACTATAAATAAGTTATACAATATGAAGAAGTCAATAATTTGAGAACTTATAATTAATTTTGTAATTTGGTTTAAGCTGATGGCTTCGTTGCCAAAGCTTCATTAAATAAAAAAAAAATAAAAAATTCTGTAGCGGGTAGATATAAATCTCTGTAATAACAATGACTTATGAGACTTGAGACATCTTAGTACGCCCGTGACCAAGAAAACTGTAAACTATTCGAATCGTCGGGCAGTCAAAAATCAAACTACAAACGCGTTAAAATCCGTAAAAATACTTTCATCTACAAATACACTAGTAATTATGATAGAGTACTACAATAAGCCAGTTTATAAAGCAAATATACTTTAAACTGCGTATACGACAAATTACACTTACCAGAATAACTAATGATACAATGAATCTTGTTTATCGTGACGCTGATATATACAGTATGAAAACCACATTACCGCTATATACAAATGAAGTAAGGGATTTTGTTAATGACTCTGAGACCCCGATAAGACCAAATAAACTTGGTTTCGTGGATATCATTTGTTAGCCGATTAAGGAATCTAGAACTACTAATGTTTTAAGCTTCAAGTATATATAATACACATTGTGAGAAGTATTTTCTTTTATATTCATCATCAACATTTTAGATCATGTACGTTCCACCGTTGGACTCAAACTGTCTGCATAATATGAATAAAATAGACCTACTATACAACGCTGGTCAGACCTGTTGTTATAGGGTTTTATGTCGAGTTTTCCTTCTGTTGCATAGATGTTATATGCATATTTGATCCCTTAGTCGTCTTTATAAGATAGGGAGTACTGAATTGTATTTTAACTCCGTCACCACACGTCTTTTATATTATTAAACTAGCAACCCGCCCTCGCTTCGCTTCGGTTATAGGTTATAGTCGTTTTACCCGCGTAGTTCCCGTTCCCGTGGGAATACCGGGATAAAATATAGCCTAGTTTACGCCCTGATATTATAGCTTTCCTTTCCTTGGTGAAAGAATTTTTGAAATCGGTGCAGCCATTTTGAAGATTACCCGGAACAAACAGATAGACAGACAAAAATTTTTTAATTGCTATTTTAGGCATAGGTGTCGTGCAAATAACCGTATGAGCATGAAAAAAGCCTATTATTTTGACATTACAAACAAACACTCCAATTTTATTTATTGGTATAAATGTAAAATTATTATGTACATTAACAAAATAAGAATTGTAACACACACAGTTACAATTCTTGTTTTATTTGTTACTAACGACCCGCCCTCGCTTCATTTCGGTTTCAGTCAAGCCGACCCACGCATTTTAAATATCTAATATCGCCTAAGATATTACCGTACGCGACTGCAGTTTATGAGGCATCAAGTTTCATTTCCGGACCGGACAAAATTTTAGAGGATTTTTCTGAGAGGGAAAATAACCTAAGTTAATCCTTATATAGTCAGCTACCTGATCGTAAAATATTTTCAAAATTGGTCTAGTTGTTTTAAATATTACTCGGAACAAGTAAATAGAGAGACTTTAAACTAGTTTTAAGCATAGTACCGTGTAATTAACCGTGTGAGCATGAAAAAACCTGCTATTTCGACATTACAAATAGACTCCAATTTTATTTATTTGTGTAAATTTACTATACTGTCGTAATTCACAACACACTGATCACGAAATTCAAAATATTTACTACTTAGATTTTACCACTACAAGTAAGCTTAAGCATACATTAGGTAGTACCTTTACAATGAAATTTAATTTAAATAATTATATTGTGTAACTTCTCGATATTTTTTTTTTTGGTTTCTAGAAGATTCTTAACAGCAATCCCACACTTGATACTGTATCTGCTTATCGGAAATAAGCGGGTACCTGAGTGCAATTTAAAATTGTGAAGCGTAATGTTCGTTTACACTTTGGGTTATCCCTTCAAGCTTAACTCCGTCAGATCAATTAAAATGTGTCTTTCATTGAAAATGAAATATATTTATTTATTTTTCTTCGTAAAAAGCCGTGTAGTGCCAGACTTAGAGTACAATTATTCACTATACTTTCCCTTGCTCTTGGGTATTTTAAAAGAAGACTAAGGGATATGATTTTAGTATTGAAATTATCGTGTTAGAGTTATGTGGGAGAAACTGGACGCAACATCGTCACCAGACTAACTGAACTCATCAGGAGTATGAAGAGCATGGATACGACACAATCAGCAATAGCAGAGTATGCCAGTCTCGCGAATACAAGGCACTACATTCGGTTCGACAAAGCCTCCGTATTAGCCACAGAGAGACGTTACAGACCGCGGAAAATACGTGAGGCCATAGAGATAAACCGACATCGGACCTTCAACAGAGACGGTGGATGGAAGCTGTCGTCAGCATGGTTACCAGCTCTTAATACTGCCGTGAGTCGTAAGGTGATGGTGTGCGTGGAGAGTGACGTGACCAGCGTGGTATGTGATGGTGACGACATACGGAGTGACATACCAACAACGCCGCTGAACTCCGGGTGTGAAGTTTCGTCCGACGTTTCCGCCGAGGACGATCAAGAGGCGAACACCTCCCCCGCACCTCTCATGGCTGTGTCGAGGCGCGCTGCTCGATATGCATCGCGCAGTGCACGCCGGGGCCTCGCAGACGCCGCTGCGCACTCGCCCTGATGATGAGCATCGGACATGCTCGAAACCCGGGTCGACGTAATCGATCTTAGCACGTGAGTGTTTTGGCCGTTTTAGATATTATAATAGGGATATGATTTGCAGATAACATCTGCAAGGAAGGAAAATTCGACCTAAAATCCAATACCGATACGTGTAACCAGCGCTGTGCAGTGAGTCAATTTTTCTCCTATTCTGGAAGACGTCCGTGCCGAACAGTAGCATTTATTTCGGCTGAGATAAAATGATGATAAGCAAAAAACACACATACGCAAAAGAAGAAGCCCTTATATCATGGAGGACTTTACACGCCTATGGGCTACAAATTACAGCCAAACTAAATGACATCGCTTAAATATCCTGCGTAGTGTATTCACAGTCACTTTGTATGAGAAATCGATACTTATACGACGAATACCAAAACATTCCTACCTTAAAAACTATAATATCATTTTTAAAGTATACATTTATGTAATTTCAGGAGTATAAAAATACACCTGCATGATATATAAAGTGAGCCGCGTTTCTACCTACGAAGCTAATATAAAAGCAAATTTCATTTTAATGACCTTGCCGGGCCGTACCGATACGATCTACGCTCGATTTGCTTCAGGGTTGCGACTGTAATGAACATACGATACGTTTTCCGATAGCACTTTATTTTATGCGTTCCGATAGTGTAATCGTACAAATGTTTAAAAAAAAAATAATTGGTGGCCTCAGTAATAAAAGAAAAATTTGTTGTGATATTAATTGTTATTTGTATGCTTTTATCCACTAAGGGTTAGGCTGAGGGGTATCGCTATCGAAGAGATGATAAGGATTAAGTACCGGTAGTCCGCCCAAACAGCGATAGAGAATATCATGTATGGCAGGTTATACGGTTGCACGAGGTCTATTCCGCGGCTCCGCGTGGTGAGCCAAATAAGGCCAGACAATAGCATGTCCCAAAGAAAAACTACATTATAATAATAAGGAAACTTTGCCGTTGATCCAACAATCAACGATGTCCGCCAATATTCAAGAGTAGGACTCAAGAGATCACACCATTATGGCCAATTAACGCTTTTTTGTGGTCGCCATAATATCATTAAGATCACTCTTGGTAGTCGATCTCTAGATCGCAGTTCTCCAATGCGAAAATAAGAATAGGTGCCATAATCTATTCTTACTTTTCTAACCTAACCATCATCATCTCAGCCTGTATACGTTCTACTATTGGGTTCGGACTTCCCTCACTATAGGAGAAAATTCATTTACGTATTGTAACGTTGATTCGACGTATTAGTAACTAGCAACCCGCCCTCGCTTCGCTTCGGCTATAGGTTATAGTCGTTTTACCCGCGTAATTCCCGTTCCCGTGGGAATACCGGGATAAAATATAGCCTAGTTTACGCCCTGGTATTAAAGCTTTCCATTGGTAAAAAAATTTTTGAAATCGGTCTAGCCGTTTTGAAGATTACCCGGAACAAGCAGACAGACAGACAGACAGACAGACAGACAAAAATTTTTTAATTGCTATTTTAGGCATAGGTGTCGTGCAAATAACCGTGTAAGCATGAAAAAAGCCTATTATTTTGACATTACAAACAGACACTCCAATTTTATTTATTGGTATAGATATAGAGTTTACGTCGAGTTTTCCTTCTCTTGCAGTAATGCTATATGCATAATGTGTCCCTTAATCGCCTTTTACGACATCCACGTGAAAAAGACCGGTTGATGAATTGTATTTTTACTCCGTCACCGCATGGAAAATCTTAACCTCGACGATATGAGCAATAAACATATTATTTTATGTAAATTGATACATTATTGTAGAAGACTTCTGTCTCAGATTTCAATTGTGATGGATGATGCTTATCGTGATCATCCTTCAGACTTTCGCCGCCTGCATCCAACGACGCTCAGCAAGTTTCAGAAAAACGTCGTCCCACCTGGTACCTGGTGGTGAAGTGTCCTACGCAGTCCGATACGCAGTCACCATTAAAAAACCGTTCATTGAGCGATGAGGATTGCTCATTGCTACTTCACCGTGCTAATTCTTTTTGCTACATCGGTTACATCCACTCTTTTACGTATTATATATTTAGGATTTTATAGGATGTTAAGTGAGTTTGAGCTTTATTATGAGGCGTACATTTAAGAACAACATATAATACGAGGAGAATTTTATAAAAAAAAATGTTTATCTTCGAATTTCATTTTTAAAAAGTATTTATATTATTCTAACATTTTCTAAAGCAATTTTGCAATACTAAACTTAATTCTAATGCTGCTGCACCACACAGGAGACAATATCTTATCCTTTTAAGTAATTATAAAACAAACGTGTGCGTCTATTTAGACTTTTGTAGTTTAAGTTTTAACTTGATATCCAATATTAACTGCAGTTGATTTATTAATAACTAGCAACTACTTTTAGTCGTTTTACCCGCGTAGTTCCTGTTCCCGGGGAATACCGGAATAAAATATAGCCTAGTTTACGCCCTGATATTATAGCTTCCCATTGGTGAAAGAATTTTTGAAATCGGTCCAACCGTTTTGAAGATTACCCGGAACAAACAGACAGACAGCCAGATAGACAGACAGAAAAAAAAAAATATAAAGTGATTTTTAGGCATGTGTATAGTGCAAATAAACGTGTGAACATGAAAAAGCCTATTATTTTGACATTACAAACAGATACTCCAATTTTATTTATTGGTATAGATTTAGTCTAACACATTAAAACATGCTACTGAGAAGACATCCTTGGATATAATGCAAATGCATTGCAGATTGTACTTAGTATTATATTTCTCAGTCAAGTGCTATTGGTCATCTCCCCGGTGATCTCTTAGGCGATTTTTGTCTCCTCCCACGGAGAAGTAAAAGGTAGCGTATTGTATTCTCATCTCCTCACTACATGAAGAACATTATGCCGTATACATATGCTTGTAAAATCACTTCCAAAATAACTTTAGAATATCTTTGCAAAATTAATTAAGTCCTATTTGGAACATATTTTGTAGAAGAATTCAGGTCATGTCGAAAATGATTTGCATCACAATTATGCGATAAAGGGGCGTCTATAATAGTAATAAAAGCCAATTAGTTTTATGGTGCAACACTTATGGCAACCCTACTACCAGTTTCGCTTTGCCGCCACATCCAATAGCTTTTGTTGGAACACTTACCTATTGTTGTTGTGACAGAATCATGACAGAAGGCCCCCAGTTGAGATAGTACTGATTTACGGGAGAACCGTTGAAATTGGGCTTTTATTTTACACGCCTGTGATTCACGGTGAATTGTTTATCTAAAATATTAACGTTGTTTTATGTTGGTTGTTGTTCTTGTAAAGGTCGAGGGTCTTATATTAAGTTCTAACTAAGAATAAGATTAGGGTATAATGCTAAAATTTATCTGTGTTTTGGTATTGCAGATAAAAAATGGCTCCTCTTTTTAGTTAATTATACACAAAACTTATTTCAGTCCTAAATATGTAGGTATTTAATAATATTGAAATTGTTTATCTGCCTGTCTCGTTAATATACCTAATGCTACAAATATAATATTCATTGCATTAGAAGATACATGGCGGCAGGATAATTTACCTAATTAACCCTAGAATACTAATCTGAGTCATTTTGACTCGCACCGCGCATATTTTTTGCTATTTCTCTCTAATGAAAGCCTGAATCGTCGTGATTCTTTATGCCAACTCAGTCGCCGGTTAGACGTTTACGAGAGTGACAGCGTTGTGTAGGTAAGTGCCACCATTTTGTAAATACGATACATTATAGAGTCAGAATGACTCATGATTAGTCTTTGTGTAACTTTTTGAAAGTGAGCATACAGCAACATGATAGGATATTTCATGATTTTTATTTCTACTTTAGACGTTTTTAGATTAGAAATCCTTCTTAAAGTCCAAGTGTTACTTCACGATGATAGTATTAATAGTGATAGGGATTTTTTTTTTATGGGTGGGCTATGGTAAGTGCACGCGCGGTCCTGTCCGTCCGGGGCGATGAAAGGACGGCGCGCGGGCCCATAACCCACCCGTACCCACGTCATCTCATTGTTGGGCCGACCACCGGAGCAGATGTGACTTGTCATCAGTGGTCGGCCCGAAATAGTGATAGGGATGGAGAAACTTATGGCAGTGAAACTGAGAACCATTTGGAGGTCGAAGATTCAGAACAAACTGTTGAAGACGACGAATCATTGGAGGTAATATCTACCAGGTGATCCTACGCAGAATTACCTGTTAATTTCGAAGACCGCATGACATCGCATGACCTAAGTTCGATGTCTGAAGTGCGATAAAAACGTCTGCGGGGAACATAATATTGAAATATGTGCTTATTGTGCCAAATTAATATAATTTAATTTTTTATAATAGATTAGTTCTTATTTTATCATAATAAAGTTTAGAAGAAGTAGATTTTAACATTTTCGTTATATTTTTTTATTTTTTACGTAAAACTGATGATTATGATCTCAAAAAATGTCCTATGAGAATAAAGCTTTTTTTTCGTAATAAATGTTTACTGTATATAAACAATTTTTTCTTTAATATCTGTGTCAATATAGCCAATACCTATATTAAATAAAAATATATACATTAAATAGCATTTTCTATTCAATCTATGAACTTATTCGTGTGTAGTCAAATTGACTCATGATTAGTATTTACGTTTGTAAAATATGAGTAGTCTAGGGTTAATTAAAAAAAAACAAAGTTAATGGTAATCGCAATAGACCAAATATTAAGTTAGATATTACAGATTCAGAACCAACAATTAAAGAGGTTTAAATAACAAAATTTTAGGATTGCATATAGATAGTCATTTAAATTGGAAATTACGCAAAGTGAACATGTGCACGAAATTAAATAAGAGCTCATTTGCACTATACATATAGGCTTTCAAAAATAGTTAACGAGTTGACGTAAAAACTGTTATAATCGCATATTATGCTTATATGGATTCAGTTTTACGGTACGCGGTTATGTTTTGGGGAAATTCTACAGACTGCAATATGTCATTTCAAGTACAAAAACAATGCATTATAGCCGTATGTGGGATTAAAAAAAAACTGAATGTTCTAAACCACATTTTAAACGATTAAAGTTGCTTACATTGCCATCTCTTTATATTTACAAAGTTGTTTGCAAAGTTGCTGCCAAATTTCCAACTATGTAAAAAAGAATATACATTTATGTATATGAAAATTTACGTTGCAGTCGACAACAATACAAAATCAAAATTATAAACCACAAGACATCATTATTAAATAATAGTATATTTTACATGACATCGAATATATACAATAAAATACCAACGAATAACTTCGTCGCAAATTATAATATCTATAAGGGCAAAATACTCAGGTACTGAGATCGATTACGTCGACCCGAGCATATCCGATGCATCTGCGAGGCTAGATATTATAAAATGTATTAAACATTATGCAACAATAATGATCCACATGCATTTTAGAACTTTATAGTGTAAAAACATTTTATAGTGTAAAAGAATTCATAGACGAAAAAATTCTAAATCTAATAATGATTTTATGCCTTGACATTATTATTTATCTAATTACTCTAAATACTTTTATTTCTATTAATTTATTATTTGAATTATTTGGATTGTTTTGTATGATTTTTTCTGCTTTATAAATAAATTGCTATGATTTTAATGTTTATGTAATACTAAAATTTGCATGCCTTATGTTAAAATATGGCAGAGCTGGCAAGTTTATCGTAAGATCATATTTCCAAATATTATCCATACTAGCAAATAAATAATTGATTGATATTTTCTGGAGGAGATAATGCCAACAGTCTATGGGTTAAGAAGCAATAACAATACCGCCTGATTACAATGTTATTTCACATAACTGTATAAATGCACCTATATACTTCTTAAATACATTTCCTTTTAGTATAGGATCCCGCTATACAACGACCTTCACCGAGATGCTTATTTGATGAAACTTATTTTTTATGTAATTTAATATGTCAATAAATATATTGCATATGGGTTGCCTAACAAATTTTAGTCCAGAGTATGTTAATTAATAAATTAAAAAAAAAAAATCTTTTTGAACATTGCACCGGCTTGATTATTAAACAAATTCTATACAAATGAAAAGTATGAAGCCCATAGAATATGCAAACGTTAGATTGCCTATTCTTTTCCGGTCACAACTCTCGGGTAGGAAGGTATAAACAGATAATTCGATACTAGACACTACATTTTGCACCGGTCTGATCGACGTTTGCATATTCTTCATATGGCTTCATACTTTCGATTGGTATAGAATTTGTCTAATAATCAAACCGGTGCCAATGTACAAAATAAAAAAAAAATATTAATGAATCATACTCTGGACTAAAATTTGTTAGGCAACCCATATGCAATATATTTATTGACATATTAAATTACATAAAAAATAAGTTTCATCAAATAAGCATCTCGGTGAAGGTCGTTGTATAGCGGCATCTTAGACCATTTGTTAATGGCTATTATTATCCATAGACCCCGATGAGAGTATGCCTTTAGACCCCTCTATATTATTGCATTCATTGATATTTATAAATAAAACCATTTGCTTTGTAATTTAAACAATAAAATTTTAAGAAAAACACAGTAAATATTGTGTCTACTGATTTCACCTTTATTATATTTGTATATAATAAACAAATATATCTATATATTTATTTAAATGATATTTTACTTTAAAGTTTACTTCGCTTACAACCGTTGATACCAATATCTTTGGGGTATGTTTAATCCTGGGAAAATACTAGAAATTCGTTTTTCTACACATATAGGGAGATTTGAAGGAAGAGGACATACGTGAACTCTACAATTAATGCAAAACAAGAAGAAATAAAACACATATTCACACTGAAACGTGTAACCGTCGGTCCGTATAATTAAAACATCACTTGGGTAGAATCGGTTGAAAGAGTTTCGGTAAAATACTTTTAAGCACGACGTGTGCTCTGGTTTGTAATATTTTTTATTCCGAACAAAGCTAACAAATGAGATATTTTAAAACTGGTCAAGTGCGAATTGGGCACGTTTACAACGAGTTCTATACTATCGTATAATTTTAAAAATACATAACATAAGTTTATAAAAATTATATTTATTTGATTTTACTTTTGGCACTTTATACGTATGACCTACATTCCCATGCATAATTAATTCAAATTTCAAATTCAAATTCAAATACTTTATTATGCATAAACCCCGCGGGGGCACTTACATATGGTCACTTTTTTACATTTTACCTTACACTACTACCGGATTGGAACGCGACCGCACTGAGAAGATCCGGCAAGAAACTCAGTGGGCTTGTCTTCTTTTTTATTCATTTACTATTTTTTTTTAATAAGATAATATACAACAACATGTCTATTAATAGCTCCAGTGTGATGCCTTTCGAACCATCATATAATACAGTTATTAAATTTAATAAAGAAAAAGTACCATGGCTGGACCAGATCCCGCAAGCGGCACCCGATCACGAGTTAACCACTAGAGCAGCCATCACTCCCCTCAACCACAATGGAGGGAAGGGAGTGACCCGCTTCTCGTAGTCGTAATGTCCTTTTTCTTGGAATATCACAAACATTAGATATTAATATTAAAAGAATGGTATTTTATATTAGAAAAAAAGGGCGGTATGATTACCATAACGCCCTTTTTTTCTGGAATAAAAATACCTGACTTATCACTTATCTGGCGCACTGCCATGTTCCGTTAAAAATTTAAAAGAAATCTAGACATTTCGAAGGTCAACCGCAACATGCTAACAAAAAGGAAATCAAACATTTAGAATATTTGAACAAAATAGATTGTTATTATAAGTTCCTAAAGTATATTCTGTCATAATCATGTTACATACATACATAGTAAGAAACCGTTATTTTGATATTACAAACAGACACTGAGATTTTATTTGACCTGATATCTTACACACTCGTACACTCTAAATTTCAGCTTGACAGATAGAGCTAGTTTCTAACATTTTCATCATCATCATCATTTCAGCTCCTACGAGTATATGTCCCATTGTTAGGCTCAAGCCTCCTTTACAATAGGAGGGTAATTGACTTAATATACCACACTGGTCAGACGTGTTGGTATAGGGTTATAATTTCAAGTTTTCCTTCTCCCTTAGTCATCTTTTACGACACTCACGGGTCAGAGAGGTTGTTAATTGTATTCTTATATCATCACCATTTTTTTTTTGGCAGGCTATGGTGCGGACGCAGGCCGACCGTTCCGTCCGTGGTAACAAGACAGCGGCGCGTGACCCCATGACCCGTTTATTCCCTCCCCTTTGCTATTGGACCGACCACTGGTACCGAATCCTTGATTTCCGTGGACTCCGTCACCATAGAGAAAATTTTATTATATTATATTTATGGTTTATCAGACGAAAGGATAGCGGAGGCTCAGTAACCCGGATGCATTGGCGGAGCACGGAACTCGAAAAATGAATGGATCATCGCGGTTCATTCAGCCTAGCTTAGTAGGTAGATATAACATTTACAATATGCTGCATAATTTCTTTATTTTATTATTTTAATGTTGGGTTAGTATATAAACATTTATCAATGGGTCGAGATATAATAAATTTGCATTTTGCCCACCATCTTTATTTCCTAAATAGAAATGAAGATGGTGTGTGCCAGGCGGCCACGGGACATTCGGCCGATGCGAATATTCGCCCGGTGCGAACGGTGAAGCGACTGAAATAAACGCATGGCACTGTACTTATCAAGCCACGCGCAATGGCGACAGGCGAAGTGACCGGTGAAATGTATCAAGCAAATCGCACGGGCGACTTGCGGCGCGGCGGGCGAGCAAAACAAAGGCATCTGGCATCATCTCCGGCGCGAGCCACTGAGGCGAGCGGTAATCGCGGCGAATAGTGCATTGTTTAAATGAGTTTAGTTGTTTTCGCCGACTGAATTATAGCAATTTACTATTATACTCCATTAAATGTGTGAGAGAGCCGGTGACCCAAAAAACGCCCACCTTAAGGTAGGTAGCGAACACAAACTTTACTATCAGGTGAGCTGCTTGCTTTTTTTGGGACTAATCCCACTATACATTCCCCCCACTGGAAGCCACAACTCCTCTAAGCCAGGATCCACAATGGTCACCGTATAAGACACTTCAGAGTCTTAGAAAGTCCCGGGAAATATTTTTAACTATCTTGAGACCCGCAACAAATTCAATTAGAAAAGAAAAACTGGAGGAGTTGGAAAGATTACATTTCTCTCCTATGCAATGCGGGAGACATAAAACAAAGTAGGCTAATAAGCCAGTAAATAATAGGATTTACTACGTGAAGCGCAGCAGTGCAGCACCACGGCTTTAACAGAGCTTAAGGGTTAATATGTGAGCTTTAGGATTGGTTGCAATAGTAGATATAGCAAAAACGCCTGAACACACGGAAATTTTCACGATTTGCTACAAGGTCCGTATCTACCTCAGACGTGACTTGCAGTCTGTTTAAGATGAGGTTTACTCGTTACGCCAGAGAATGCACTCCCAAAGGATTTGGTGAGCTTTTTGTTCAAACTCGGAGTTGCTAGCTTAACTGAAATAAAAAGGCATAATACAACGTTAAAACTACCATGCATTCATTCAAAATCTCGACAAAATAAATTTAACTATGTATATGTAATACTAACTCTCATATATTTAATCCCAGATATGAAGTTTTAATTACACTATGTAGGAGATAAAAGATAAAATATTAATTGTGTAATTTAGTACTCAGAATTGCCTTTTGTTTTATTATTGTTTTCATAATTATTTTAGTGTTTTGTAGTCGTAACATTTGGATAGCCTTGTCTGTATTAAATATTCATAAATCAGCAAACATTTGCATTGCAAATTTCTAGTCTATTAAATAATTCATAGTTTCTAATTAAATAAAAATAAAGATTATCTTATTGATTTTTTTACACTTTTTCATGTACCACTTTTTGATGTGAAGCATCTATAAGCGAGGGTAAACCTGATCGTTGGTGTGGCGTAAAGCGACGCATGCCGTGGCGAGGCCTCGCCACATCCTATGATAGTAAGTGTAGTTCCGACCAATTCTCACAGTAATATCGTCCGAGGCATCGAATGTAACTCTTATATTATTATAGAAATCACTTATTAAAAAAATTGAGTTGACACAATGTGAAATATTTTTGAATTTTAATTCTTGTATATAATTAAAATAAAATATATATTGAATAATAATAATATTTTATTTATACATTAGTACATCCATCCATCCATCAGCCTGCAGACATTCGCTGCTGGACATAGGCCTCCCCACGAGAATGCCACTCGGAACGGTCCTGCGCCACTTGCATCCAACGGTTCCCTGCTACTTTGAGAATATCGTCAGTCCACCTAGTGGGGGGTCGTCCTACGTTGCGCCGTCCGATTCGTGGTCGCCACTCAAGAACCTTTCTTCCCCAACGTTTGTCGGTTCGACGAGCGATGTGGCCTGCCCATTGCCATTTCATCGTGCTAATTCTGCGGGCTATGTCGGTTACACCCGTTCTTCTACGGATTTCCCTGTTCCGGATTTTATCACGTAGAGAAATACCGAGGGAGAGGGCTATCCTCTCCATAGCACGCGGAGCAACTTTGAGCTTTTTTATGAGGCCGACATTTAGAGACCACGTTTCAGTGCCGTAAGTCATCGCTGGTAACACACACTGGTTATAAACCTTTGTTTTCAGACATATTAGTTATATTAGTTAAGTATTAGCTACATATTAGTTTGTGTCGTAATTTGTTTTTTACGCATATATACTTGTATAAAGTAATTAATGTTTCATTTCTCCCAGGTGTGAGCGACGACTAACTTTTTTTTACACTTTTTCATGTACTGGCTGACCTGACAGACGTTGTCTGTCAAGACAAGACAACTATGAATACGAATTGGTATAATTAATAAAAAAAAATATCCAGCAGCAACATTTTGGCGTCAAACATAATAGACTTCCACACGTTATAATTAAATGCAGCTCGATTACCTCGATTACCGATAACCCTTGTTAAAAGCAACATTTCCACGGTGTTGATTACAATTCTATCGATTTTTTTTAACGTTGTAAATTAAACTACTTTATGGATTTTATCGCGTTTGTATTTGATTTATGATTGCCCGACATTTTGAACACGTTGCAGTTATATGAACGCGTGACTATGAACGATGAATAAAATACAAATGCGACAAAATTCGCAAAGTAGTTTTATTTACAATCTTCACAATTATTGTTTGAGTTTTTATAAATGATTAATAGTCAAAAGCTGCTATGCTGATTGTTTACTTGCTTACTGCTTCTTTAGTTGCTACTTCTGTAGTGTTAATCATGTCAATTCTTATATCTAAGTCATACCGTTGGGCTTGAAAGGGAATCGATATCACTCTAAGCATATGGCTGAGTATAGGGTTCTCTTACGAGACTTCCTTCTCTTGCATAGTTGCAAAGTCATTTGTATATTTTTTCCTCATTCGTCTTTTATACCTAACCCACGAACAAGAAATGGATGGTGATTTGTATCCATAGTGCGTTACCGCACAGAGAATTATTTCGTTTTTAAATTTTATAATATGTATCGATAAATTTTTTGTTTACTTTATATATACAGATAAGTCATTTATCTGCTTTAATTAAAATTTATTAAAATTTTTCTATGCATGCTATGAAAATTTTATTTTTCTGCACAAACATTTATACAAAATTTATTCTGCGTCAGCCCCTTAAGGGCCCTTACATATTGTCAAATTTATACATAAAAACAATCTAATAATCAACACAAAAACAGTCAATAATCTACCACCGGATCGAAACGCGGTCACAAGCTGAGACGATCCGACAAGGAACTCAGGGGGCTGTAATTTTTTTTTTAATCTTTTAAATATATAGTTGTATACTTCATACAACATATGGTATTAGCTCCAGTGTGATGCCCTATATAACTGTACACATTTATAAATTTTCAAAATTTAGTACAAAGAAAAGTGCTATGTGGTAGCGGCTTCGAATACTACCAACCCTTGCTTTGCTCGTGGGTGTCGTAAAAGACGACTACGAGCCCTAGATTGACCCGGACCAACTCCATCTGGTACCATTTGGGTCAACGATTACATTCCCAAGGAGGGTTGACGTCAGGCAGGCGGCCGGTCATAAAAGTCATTGCCGAATTTTTTTGCAATATATCAAAACAGATGACATATTGCGTCGACCCCAAGTAATTGGGATAAGAGCAAGATGATGATAGTGCAAAGAAAAAAAATTAAAAATATGGCTGGACCAGATCCCACAAGCAGCACCCGACCATGAGTTAACGACTAGAGCATCACCCCCCCTTAACCACATTATAAGAAAGAGAGCGACCCACCCCACGTAGCTACCGCAAGCAGAACCTTATTCAAAACACGAAATTATAGTCTGATATAAACTATGGAAGTATATTCCATTAGAAGTATTCACCTAATAGATTTCAATCTAATTTAGTATTTAGATTATATTATGTTAACATTTTCTCTGAATTTATGTCAAGCACCATATTACGTCAATCACAATCATAAATTATCGCTTGATTTTCACTTGAATTAACGCTTCATTATTTCAAAAGCCATCTAAATTGTGGGATTGAAAAAACCCAAATTGTAGTCGCATGCATAGTACATACACTCATTTGCAAAAAAAACGGGCACCTAAGCAATGAACCATTTCAAATGTTAATATTTCTTTGTTTGATAATTATAGGTAGTTTTATCCACACAATTTGCTAAATTAATAAGAAAATAATCGTTTTCATCAGTATTTCATAAAATTTAGATACAATTTATGGGAAATAATGCTAAACCTCGCTAGTAGTGTATATTCGCTAGTAGTGCATATGCTCATGAAGTAAAAATAAAAAAGTTTTTTTGTTTGTTTTTCTTTAATAAAGTAAAAGCAGATAAATGTTTAGTATCGAGTGTGACCCCCTCTAGCTAAAATCACAGCTTGAATTCGTCTGGGCATGCTAGCGAGTATATCCCGGATACTTGCTTGCGGAATACGTTCCCACTCCGCAGTAATCACATTCTTCAGCTCTCTGATGGTCTGCGGAGCCGGGTGTACTGATCTCACACGCCGTTTCAGAACGTCCCAGACATGCTCTATGGGATTGAGGTCGGGACTTCGAGCTGGCCAATCCAAACGACGAATGCCGACCTCTTGCACATACGCATTAACATCGCGGGATCGGTGGGCGCGAGCATTGTCGTCCATAAAAATCGAGTCTTCACCTAGAGCGGCCAATGCGGGTTGTGCATGAGAAATTAGAACTTCCGTTATGTATCGATGCCCAGTCAGTGAGCCGTTTTCAATGAAGACTAACTCTGTACGATCCATTGAATTTATTCCTGCCCAAAACATAACAGAGCCCCCACCATAAGGTGTGATTTCTTCGAAACATGCCTCTGCAAAGCGTTCTCCTTGTCTTCTTAGCACTCGCCGACGTCGATCTTCACCGAACAGAGATATCCTGGCTTCATCAGAGAACAAAACCCTATTCCAATCGTCTTGAGTCCATGATTCACAATTTCTAGCGAACCTAAGCCTGTGAACTCTGTGCTCACGGAGTAATTTGGGGCCGCGGGCCGGGCGGTGACTGCGTATATTGGCAGCGAGAAGCCTCCTCCTGACCGTCCATAGACTAATATGCACATTTCTTACTTCTTGGAGGTTGTTCTTAAGATCCACATACGAAGATTTGCGATTTCTCAATGCGCGACTCACAAGAAAACGATCATCCCGTGGTTGGGTACATGGTTTTCTTCCAGAACCAGGCCTTCTCTCGACGGAACCAGTCTCCTGATATCGCTGCCAGGTCCTTTGGACTGTCGAGCGACTAACATTTAGCCTCCTAGCCACGAAACATTGGCTGCAACCCTCTTCAAGCAGCGCGATAATTTTGGTAGCTTTTACCACTTTATCTACCATTTTTGATACAGCCAAACAGCATTAAATAAAGCTTTGACAGTCAAGGATATGAAATTAATCGATAAAAATTGAATAAAAGTTATGAAAGTCGATGTTAACTTCTGGAACTTCGCGCCAAAAATGTAGGATAAAAAGGGGTTTTCTGTAAAAATGAACATCAAATGAAAAATTGAATTTAGAACGTACTTTTTTAAATACCACAGCATTTTTAAAACCGGCCAGTAACGTGTACAAACGATTGAAACCTTTTTGGTATTGTATCTTTTTAAATATGAATGAAAATCAAAACCGCCCGTTTTTTTTGCAAATGAGTTTATTTTGTTATAGAAAAACATTGGATGTTTATGAAGTGAAAAATATAGAGAGTATCGTTAAAACTATTGAACGAATATAAAATTAAAAATGAAGTAACATCAAATTCACTATCTCGATTCATCCTACTAGTCTTCAATAAACCCTAACCTCTTTGGTCTCACGGTGGATGGATTTGGAGAGCAAGATCAAAAAGGTTTATTTGATCTTCACTGCGATCTTTCACTTTGAGTACTGTTCAAATTGACGTAAGGGAGAGAAAAAAACCTCTCATTTTATCGTGTAATAATAGCACATTACTTTTTAATAGCAGTCATAGTGTAGTGAAGAGTTCATTAGATTTATACATTGATATCTTAAGTTCTAACCCTATGGCGACTTGAGTTTCAATATTAAGTACAGTTTAATACATAAACAGTATCGCTTCTTTTAGAATGGAAAAGAAACACAGTAAATAAATCTACGAGTATATGTTTCAAAAATGCAGTCTCGTAAATTAGACCATGAAGCCAAAACTTGTCGGTAAAACCTTTTTTAAACACGTAATTCACATTCTAACAGAAAAATATTCTATAAATAGGGAGGGACCTGTTTTGTAAGAAAATAAGTATCATTTTAATTATTTATTTAGAACATACGCACTGTCGTGATTGTATATTTGTTATTAATTAATTAATGTTCCGTGCGGTGCCGGAATAAAACTAAAATTCACCACTCCCTATAAGACGACTAAGGAATAGCATTAGTAAGCATATAACATTTATGCAAGAGAAGGAAAAATCGAAACAAAACCGTATTGGAATCTGTCTGACCAGCATGGTATAGTAAGATCAATTTTCCTCCTACTGTGGAGTAGCCAGGAGGCCCAGTAGTGGGTTGTGTATGAGCCGAGATGATGATAAATTTATACTATGGACTCTTTGGTCATAGGAAAAACCGGTTAAAAGTCCTACATGATATCGAGTGCAAGAAAAATGAGATGGTTCAAATCTGTAGAAAGAAAATGTCCGCTCACTACATGTGATAATGCCTTTTATCACTATTTACGATTGCGGTGGTTATTTGGCTTGCTAGAGTCTGGGCAGTGACGCTCAGACGAGATCAGGAATAATCATGACTATGGGTATTATGATCACGATAGCGGAACCAACTCCACGCGTCAGCTTAACGCCGGACGGGCAAGCAACAGCGACGAGATCACTCGTGCGCCTCGGCAGGCAAAAAATCTCTCTCTCTAAAAGACTCTGGATAAAAAAATGCTGAGATAAGTGTCGTACCGTATATGAGCAGCAACGTGTATTTTTGAGAGATAAAAAGAAATGACAGATTCGAGAACATTCTAAAATATAGACATAGGGAGTAAGCTGTTAACACCATATGTATGATGATGTTAATCTTATTTAATACTAGCTGACTCAACAGAAATTGTTCTGTTCAAATAAGCACCACCTACCGGATCCAATTGTGAATCTAAACCATTCTCGAATACCTTTGAATATACACAAAACATTTCATCAACATCGGTACAGCTGTTTAGGAGGAGTTCAGTGACATACACACGTACATAAGAAATATATATATAAATATAAACTTTAACAATAGACTTTGGTAATAAATATAACATCTCATCTCAGCCCATATACGGCTCACTGTTGGGGTCGAGCCTCCTCGACTATGTAAGGGAAATTAATCTACATGCCTGTCGAACGTGTTGGTATAGCATTTTGTTTCAAGTTTTCCTTCTCTTGCTTATATATGCATATTATACCTCTTAGTCGTCTTTTACGACACCCACGGGCAAGAAAAGGAGTGCTTTTTTTTTTTTTTGTGGGTGGGCTGCGGTCGGCGCACCTCCGCACCACTCCGTCCGGGGCGACAGAGGGGCTTAAGCACGCAACTCCCGCAACCCACCCGAAAACCACGTCGCCTTCGTCGTTGGGCCGACCACCGGAGCAGGGTTACTTGACATCAGTGGTCGGCCCGACGGAATACCCCCTATTGGGGTACCCTCCCATCGACCGACGTCCCCCTCTCGGGGAGGACGTCGGTCTTTCCTCACGCGGTCGGCCTCTCGGCGGGTGACGGACTAATCCCCGGTCACGTCACCCGAAGAAAAGGAGTGCTGAATTATATTCTTACTCCGTCACCACACGGATAAAATAAATAATCACTTACCGCCTCTCAACTGCCCACGAGAGTTATAAAAGCCGAATAAATGTGTACTTAAGGGTCAAGGTCAATAGTGTTTTTCGGTCAAATCACAACACCAACTGCGATCGTCCACCCGCTTGTTATAGCAATATCGCCCCTTGGTGAGACCTGTCTTAATAGACAGATTACTAATGTAAGCTTCAATAGGATGATCGGTAGTCATGAAACAACTTATTGTTAGACAATTTTGATGCTAAATTCAATAGTAATGAAATACCAATGTGCTACGCTTATAACGATACTAGGTATTTATTTATATCGATAACCAATACTGAAGTTTTGAATTTGGGGACGCCGCGGGTGCATTCAAAATGCAAGTAAATGTCCAAAATGTTCATAATATTTTTTTGTGTCAAACGTAGGGCACCTTTAGAAAAGCATATGCATACTAATATTATAAATGCGAAAGTAAGGATGTTTGTTTGTTTGTTTGTTTGTAACGCTTTCACGCTTAAACCACCGAACCGATTTCAAAAATTCTTTCACCAATCGAAAGCTATAATATCAGGGAGTAACATAGGCTATATTTTATCCCGGTGTTCCCACAGGAACGGGAACTACGCCGCGGGTAAAGCGACTGAAACCGAAGCGAAGCGAGGGCGGGTTCCTAGTGCTAAATAAAGTGTTAACTGAATAAAGGCTTATGCGTATAATGAGAATATACTATTGATTAAGTATATATTTTTAGCAATAGTTTAATGACCGACAGCTTGTCTCCTTGTAAGCTTATAAAGTGGTAGGATCACACTGTTGCCAGTTGTCTGTCGAGAGCCGCGGGCCAGTCCATCCGGGGTAGTGTTACACTCTCACAGAAAATTGACGTCCGAGTAGTAGCAATTTGTAAATAAAACTACTTTTACGGATTATATCGCGTTTGTATTTGATTTATGATTACTCGACGTTTCGAACACAGCATTCATGGTCACGGGCGGACCATGACCGTGACCATGAATGCTGCAAAGTGTTCGAAACGTCGGGCAATCATAAATCAAGTACAAACGCGATATAATCCATAAAAGTAGTTTTATTTACAATGTGTAGTGCTCGCGTAAACATCAGATAACATTAGTAGCAATTTGTTACTGCGCTTCATTCTGTGAGTGAGAGAGCCGAAAGCTCAATTTTCTGAGGGTGTTTGCGTGTGGTGGGTGTCGGTGATGCCTTTAGCATCACTGAACCTCATTGCACGCCTCATTCACGCTCCCTTCACTTTCTTCGCGGTTGGCAGCGGCTTTGCAATGATCCATGAGAGGCAGCAACACTTGCCATCAGGTGTGCTGTTTGCTCGTTTGCCACAGTTTGCTATAAAAAAACAAATTGATCTACTGTGATCAAACGTGTAAATATAGAAGTTTATTTCGAGATTCTTTTTTTTATGACACATGCCGAAAAAAGAACTCATGGTGAATTATACTCTTAATCCGTCACCACATCGAATAGTTCGCAAACGATGACTGTTATACTACTACTCTATACTATAACTACCTACTACTACTACTACATAGAGCTGTCTGGTCACCAATTGTATTCACAAGATGAAAATG
Organism: Lymantria dispar; assembly: GCA_032191425.1. Lineage (NCBI taxonomy): Eukaryota > Metazoa > Arthropoda > Insecta > Lepidoptera > Erebidae > Lymantria > Lymantria dispar. The sequence continues at coordinate 26,598,247 of CM063449.1, forward strand.
AAGTCAGAAAAACCTTAACTGAAACCACTTAATTTGCACCATGCTTAGCTTTTCTCCTTTTTTTTCTCTGTTCAAGAAAGAAGACAAACTGTGACAATTCTATATGGATAACAAATAAGGCTCTTGCCATATGATGATGAATCTAATACAATGATTAAAAATGTTTTCGGTTTTTCGTGAGGTAACGGAGTAAGAATACATTGTATAATATAATAATTATGCAAAAGAAGAATCGAAATAAAACTCTATACCAGCACATCTGACAAGCGTGCTACAGTAGGTCAATATTTCTGCCATTATGGAGGCGGCTTGAGCCCAGCAGTGGGACGTATATGAACTCTGACGATGAAGATTATTAGAAAGGTTAGATTAAATATGAGAATTCATCAATCCACCAAAGAATCGAAGTCTTATAGTGATGGAATAGTACTGTAATCACTACGATTAATAGATGTAGCAAATGTTATTGTTTCCTAAAAGAATATCGCTGTCTATATTCCTGAAACTAACTGAAACGTTTACGATGCTCATGAGATAATAATGGTAGAATAAAACATTGTATTTTTAACCCATCACCATACAAGGAGTATGTAATACAACGGGCGGCAACGAAGAACAAACAGCAGGAAATTATATTACGATGCGTTATAAGATAAAAAATTCCAATCGAAAGAGAAAACTTAAAGTAGAATTGTGTGATTAACATAATCTAATTACAAAATATGTATATGAAAGTTATCGGTTTATATTATTAGATCATGAATCCTCAACATTTTCGGCGATGATAAATTTTACTGTCACATAAAATTTCGAAATCGTATAAAAAACATTATAAAGTTTTTCAAGCGGCAAGCTGAGAGTGGTGATGCTTACAAATAACCTGTTTAAAAATGTTTCATCAACAAATATTAATGTAATATTTATTCAGTCCTTCTTTTATCATAGAGTAAGGAACAACTGTAAGATATAAACGGATATCATTCCAAGAACAAGAATTTAAGAAGTGAGTTTCCTACGAGAAAACTACTGTTCACTCCTCAATTGCTCGCCCAGATGGTTTTATGGCTCGCATTGTCCATGGGAGCCAGTAAGGGTCGGTGACAAATTGTATTCTTAAATCTTATATCTTTAAACGAGCAATTCTTGTATATATTCAGGATCTCGGAAACGGCTCCAACGATTTTGTTGAAACTTGGCATACTAGAGGATTCGGGTCCAAAAAATCGATCTAGCTAGGTTTTATTTATAGAAAATGTTCTTTTGTCGGTGTTTTTAGCATAACAATAAATGACATTAAATTTTAAAAGAATATGAATTTAAATTTCGTTGTAAATGTCAAGAGTTCCGGTAGCTCAGTTGGGGGACGGCCGGTTTTAATTTTGAGTTTTGTAGCATCCAAACAGCGTCGGTTCGAATCTCGGTGTTATTATTATTCTCTGTTTTGTAATTTTTTTATATAATTTTTAGTTTTTATTAATATATCTAAATAAATTCTATAAAAATATTCCGAGCGAAGTTCGGTCAACCTGATATTACTCATTATACAGGGATGAATCCGTATCCCATGGTACAAAAAATATAAAATAAAAATAAATTCCAATGTTTCACATATATTATCCCATCCAAGGTTATGGAAGCACGAGGAAAAATAAATATTTATCATTTAATATTTACCAAAATATATTGAACACAATCACGAATACACTTCGTCACAGAGAAAATAAATATTTACACAACATCGCAATATTAATAATATGTAGATAAGATAGATGTGCAAATACAAGATTTAGGAGGCTTCAAATAAACATAGCGAAAGTATTTGCCGCTTACTTATATAAGTAAATGATCACCTGATTTGATATAAATTATTTGACGATTACATTCCCTTGAGAAATCATGTTACTAATAATATTGAAAATAGAAATAGCATATCGAATGTTTACTTGCTTATTTATTAATTTATCAAAAATGTATTCCTTTTAATATAAAAAAATAAGGAAGACTGGTTCTCGAGTAGCGATCATGTATTGGATGACGCAGTGTAATACGCCCCTTCGCCAGTTGGACCGATGATCTGGCGAAATTAGCTCGTTATCGTCATTAGTCGTTGGATGCAGGTGGCAAAAGACCGTACTTTGTGGTGAAACATGAGGGAGGCCTACATTCAGCAGTGAATGGCGAAACTCTGAATGATAGTCATGATAAAAGATAAAAAAAAAATGTTTTTAATAAAGAGACTATATAGTTCTTTTTTAATTTTGTTTGGTAATGGATCATTACGAGTACCAATAATACCGAGTGTATAAATTTAGCTCAGCTGTTTAACGTTTCAGATATCATTGTCATACCACTAAAAGATCATTTCACCATGATTGCATTAATAGTTGTTAAAATCATGGGAAATTATTAGGTATATGAAAAACTTGGTCTGTGTGGTGACGGTATAAGAATACAATTCACCACTCCCTATCTTGCAAGGGCAAGATAGGGAGTGGTGAATTGTAGAAACTATACCAAGCAGTCCGACTAGCGTGGTATATTTGGTCAGTCTTATCCAGGAGAAGGGTTGAGCCCATCAGTGAGACGCATATGAGCCGAGATAATAATGATTATGTCAGATTTTGTCGTATCTTATTTCTTTAGAAGCACCTACATTTTTTCAGCTCCTAAATCGTGAGAATATTTTATATGCATCACATCTCGAAGCAGCGTATTTAATTGGGACTCTTTAAACTAGCAACAAAGCTGTGTTGTTAACGAAATATTAAAGGAAACGACAATGTCTTTGTAGCAGAGCGGCAACAAAAGCAAAATTTTGTCTAGTCACATATGAAAAGGGTGATAAAAATTGCTGAATGAACTTGTTTATAACAATAAGAAACTATCTGTCACTAATTAATTGCAGACTACTGATAATAATATAGGTATCAAATTGAAATATTAAACAAAGGGTTTAAGCATAAATACGCAAGAGCTTAATTGATAAAAAAATGCCAAACCAACTAGAACAACGTAAAAGACACCAATAGATTTTTAGGGCTCCGTACCCAAAAGGTAAAAACGACACGTTAACACTAAGACTTCGATGTCAGTCCGTCCGTCTGTCTGTCACCAGGCTGTATCTCAAGAACTAGCTAGACAGTTGAATATTTTACAAATTATGTATTGCGCGTTGGCGCTATAACAATAAATACTAAAAACAAAATAAAATAAATATTTAAAGGGGGCTCCCAAACAACAAATGCGATTTTTTTGCCCTTTGTTATAGATAATGGTACGGAACCCTTGGTGCGCGACTCCGACTCGCACCTAGCCGGTTTTTTTATCCATATAGCGGTAAATTTCGCTGTTTAGACGTCTGGGTAGCGTAGTGGTTCTGTACAGCTTACCGGGTTTTGACACGCTTATACTAGCTAGAAAGTCGAATAACTTTAAAATATTAAGCACCCTTATTAAATACACTAAACGACTAAAGTTTATTTCGTTATCAATACCAGGACCTTCACGTTAAGTGATTTTTTTTTAATTATTAAAGAGACCTTGTATGCCTTACCTATCACTTTTTTCGTCACTGCTCTCGAAGAATATAATTAGAAACACTAGGACACATTAACGCTTAGGCTAACCCGGCGCTAATGACGCTGCATCATATTGACCCGAGCTTATTTTAAACGCCTATATTTAGAATATTGCGTACCCTATGGTTTAAAAAATTCTATTACCTGAAGATACAATCACTCTCTACTCGTACAACTAGTGATCTCGGTGCGATGCTGTCAATGTGGCAAAAGAAAACATGTGCAGCAAGTGAAAACGGGATGACCCAGGATTATTAAAAACGTGGTATTTTCGTGACACATTTTTAAATTGTATTTTCTTAAGCTTATTGACGATGTTCTATTTTTTTTTAATAATTTATGATAATACATATAATAAATTATCCTAGGAAGATTTTAGGGCTAATAAATAATCAAATTTGGAACTTAACTTGATTAAGGATTATTTGCAGGAACAAAGAACTCTTACAAATATGCCTCGATATTTGCGCAAAAGAGTCGCAGGCAGGTATTCCACACCCTGAAAGATTTCTAGAAATCATACAAAATGTCAGATGTATTCTTCGAAAAATATAAAACGCATACCATATTTAAATATGTCCTAATCACTGCATTCCATATTGCAGTTCCGTCGTTAGCTACGAAGAAGCTGAAGACATATAAGTGAAATTTATGTTCCTAAGTTGGTTCCGTCTCTTGTATATTTAAAGTAGTTTTTTGTGAATAATATTATAATTTATTGTAATAATATTAAATGACTACTAAATTGTGTTTCCAAACTTGATTTAGCGTTTGTTTTGTGCAATATTAATCAAAGATGGTTTATTGTAGAAAATGGTATTTTTTTATTTTATCCTAATAATAATAACAGATACTAGTATATAAATAATCAAATTAGACTCGTACTAATAATATTAGTAAAAAGTGCGTGTGTTATACTTCTTTGACACAAGGTAACAAGATAAAATCTTTCTAAAATGTAATACTTCGCATTATCCTACGTTTTTAGAAAAAAATGACACTAATAATAAAGAAAGATATTTAATACATTGAAAATTTTATTGTAACGCCTTAGAATAATAACGTATAGAAGGATAGTCGAAACATGAATCTAAAAACACTACACGCGCGCAGACGATTACACACGTACACACGCACACCATTATACAAATTATGAAATCAAATTTTGTTTTTATTAACATAAATCGTCGAAATAATTTTAAAAGTAATGTTAAAAACCTTTTTAAGTTTTTCAAATGTGTTGTGACACCATTTGACTGCACAAGCCGTCATAATTACCTATTTATTTTTTAAGAGTTGCGTACGTACGGGCAGTACAGTGACCTTGTACACTGCGGGGTTTCCGGCGTAAGCTCCATTAGGCTCCAATTGAAATGCTTCACTTTTTGTGCGCGAACTTACCTTCTATACGTTATTATTCTAAGTATAACGCATTATCTAATTGACACTTGTGACGGTGTGCTCGCGCATCGTAAAAAATTACTTCCAACATTTTAAAAGAAGTCTAACTTCAAAGTCTGACAAAATTCGGGTCACTATGGCCCGGCGTTTTTCTTTGCGTAATTATTTTCGCATCATTGGCGGGTGAACGATTAATCGACTAAAAATCAATAATAATAAATAAATGAACTATTTCTACGTGTCGGGTCACAATGACCCTGCGTTATTCTTCGCGTAATTATTTTCGCATCATTGGCGCCAGGTTATCGATTAATCGACTAAAAATCAAAAATAATAAATAAATAAACTATTTCTGAGTGTCAGGTCACAATGGCCCAGCGTTATTCTTCGCGTAATTATTTTCGCATCATTGGCGCCAGGTTATCGATTCATCATCATCATCATCATCGCAGCCCACATACATCCCACTGTTGGGCTCGGGCCTCCTCCACAATGGGAGGGAATTTGACCTACTATACCATGCTGGTCAGACATGTTGGTATAGGGTTTCATTTCGAGTTTTCCTTCTCTTGCACAGATGTTATGTGCACATTATATCCCATAGTCGTCTTATACGACATCCACGGGCAAGATAGGGAGTGGTGAATTGTATTCTTACTCCGTCACCACACGGACAAGGTTATCGATTAATCGACTAAAAATCAAAAATAATAAATAAATAAACTATTTCTGAGTGTCAGGTCACAATGGCCCGGCGTTATTCTTCGCGTAATTATTTTCGCATCATTGGCGCCGGGTTAACGATTAATCGACTAAAAATCAAAAATAATAAATAAACTATTTTTGGGCCTTCTTAACTTTGCATATTGACCTTTACGTAGAACAATGAAAGATAATATCCGATAACCTTACCACAGAATTGTACCCAATGTTTTTGCCACACAATAATAAGCAGAAAACTCTCATGTTGACATAAGCCATATGAGATGAGTCGATAACATTCGAATCTCAATTTCAATGTGCTCGAGAGTATTACATATCGAAATACATTCTGAAGTACAATCGAGCTTCAGCACAGTTATTGGAACTCATACGACATAATATTGCCACATATGTTCAGGAATGTAATATTTTTTCTCATTATTAATGCTTGTTTGTGCCGATGTAAGCATTATACATGAGATACGAATATTGTTCTACCAAATGACATGACAATTACGTTTATTATATACGGTATTGGAGTTGTGAAAATAGATAACGAATTTATTAAATCGAAATAAAAATAGAATACAATAAATCATCATCATCACAGCCTACATAAGTCCCACTGTTGGGCTCGGACCTTTGACGCAATGGGAGGAAATTTGACCTACTATACCATGGTGGTCAGACATGTTGGTTGGTTTCATTTCGAGTGTTCCGTCTCTTGCACAGATGTTATGTGCATATTATATCCCATAGTCGTCTTTTACGACATTCATGGGCAAGATAGGGAGTGGTGAATTGTATTCTTACTCCGTTACAACACGTAAAGGTATATAATCTAATAAATAACATTTAAGTGTCTATTTGAAATGTTAAAATAGTAGGTTTTTTCATGTTTACACACTCAACATTGGACTGCAATCGTGTACTGTAATGCGTTGGAAAATATTGCAGATTTACAAGGCAGAGACAAAGTGTCTGATATTGGATAGAGGGCAAATTGCTGGTATTATGTAAAACTCAATAAAAATTATGTTAGTAGGACGAATGACTGAGGTTATAATCCGATACCATCTATAGGTCTTTTACTGTATGTCGGCAAGTGAATTAAGAAAATAGGTGCTTTACTTTTTTCCATTCGTATTGTATGTAATAATAGATTTAGATCGTAGGTTTATTTTAAACTAACAGCGGTCTGCGGTTTTACCCGCATAGTTCCCCTTCTCGTGGGAATATCGGGTTAAATTATAGCCTATGTATTATTCTGATGAAATTTCATCAAAATCCATTCAGTAGTTTTTGCTTAAAAGAGCAACAAACATACTCATTTACATACTTACAAACTTTCGCGTTTATAATATTAGTAGAATACAACGAGAGAATTAGCAAATAACATTTTATAACTATAGTTTTAAAAGTAATTATTCGACATAAATTATTTATTTTTTAGATTTAAACTTTAGAACGTAACGTGGAGAGCTAATATTTTTTTTTAAATTCTCGCAACTAAAGATTTCGATTTTGAAGGATAATAGATAACCAAACATATTATATAATTTTTATTTATGGCACTTCCATCGAGTCACGGCGAACAGAAGTTAAAGATGTGAATTTTTTACGCCTTCACCACGATAAAACTATAGTCGGTACTATTTTTAAAAATACAATATTTTTTGATATGACGATTATATCAGTAGCAAATATATTTATATCTTATTAATATTTTTGCATAATAATTCAATGTAATCCTTGTAATTATATTATTACTATCCATTAAACATAGCCAGCAGCCAACATGTTCTTAAAATATTATCCTTATATTTATTATCTTGTCACTGTACTTAACGTGTAAGTTTTTTTGGATGTATATAAAACATGTTCTGTAATACATTATCATTTTCTTAGTACTATTTTACTTATTTTTCTTACAATAATATCATTATATGTTTTTTTCGACCGTAAATGTCATTCAGCCTTTTAATGGAGATAATCCCATAGTCGCTTGACATGTGGTTTGGTATTGCAAGAGCTTCTAAGTAGCTTTTGGCATTCTTAACCCGGACGGACTAAAAATAAATGTATTAAATATCAAATACTAGCAACACTACGTAACACACGTTACACGCAAAATTGCCTGCCAAAAGTGTAACGTTGAAAGTAATGAATTCATGACGCACCAAATTTTAAGGCATCAAGTCATGACATCATTTGAACCCCGACTTTCTCTATTTCCTTAAATAGAAAGGATTTTTCCAGTAAATATATATCGTAGGTGAGCACAAACTTATCTCTACGAAGAATTTGTGCTGACTTTTCGAAGGGTAAAGCTAGTGCGACGCTACTGATAACTGTACCATTTTCTTTTTTTAGAAATGAAACTAATAGTTTCTCCAAAGGCTTATGGGAGAGTAATAAATTTTATTACATCTTGACGTATCTGCCTTTTTCTATTAGTTCGACGTAAGAATTTATATAATCTGAATGAATTTTCTTTCTATAAATATAATTATTATGGAATCAATTATTTCAAGATAATTGCAATAAAATATCGGCTTATTGGTTATATCTGTAAATTATAAGAATGCGACTGCATGCTATGAAGTCTAGGATTTTAATCATGAGTAAGAATATCTTTTAATTTGAATTTTCCGTGTGGTGACGGAGTAAGAATACAAATCACTACTCCCTATCTTGCCCGTGGATGTCGTAAAAGACGACTAAGTGATATAATACGCATATAACATCTATGCAAGAGAAGAAAAATTCGAAATAAAACCCTATACCAACCTGTCTGACCAGCATGCATGTAAAGTCAATTGCCCTTCTATTATGGAGGAGGCTCGAGCTCAACAGTAGGACGTATATGAGCTGAAACGATGATGATTATAATGATGAATGAAGAATTTTCTTTTCTTCCTAAATAAATTCTCACCGTTAGTCCAGTTCCAAGTCTAACAATTTGGTATATCGTACGGTACAGGTACGCGTTATACGATGTCGTAGTTCATTATCATCACCATTAGTGGTAGGACCCCACTGTTGACAATTGTCTGTTTACAGGTGCGGGCCGGTCCGTCCGGGGTAGTACCACACTCTCACAGAAAATCGACGTCTGAGTAGCAGTTTGTTGCTAGGCTTCATTAGGTGAGCGAGAGAGCCGGCAGCCCAACTTTCTGAAGGTGTTTGTATGTGGCGGATTTTGGTGATGCCTTTAGTTTCATCGAACATCAATGCACGCATTCACACTCCCTTTGCTTTCTTCACGGAAGGCAGCAGCCTAGCAAATGTCCATAAGCGTCAGCAATACTTACCATCAGGTGTACTGTTTGCTCGTTTGCCACAGTTTACAACAAAAAAAAATCCTGTTGTTATCTAAATTAGTTGAAGGTATTGCACGGATGGCGTAGTAATTTATATAGCGATCTATCATGCCAGTGTCGTGGGTATGAATCCCATGCAGGACAACACTTTGTGCGATCCACAAATTGTTGTTCTGAGTTTGAATGTAATTTGTGACCGTTAATTATGTTTGTAAAGTCTCCAGCAATATAAGGATTATTTTATTAGTGCTGTTGTCTAAAAAAAAACTAATATGTTCTCACTCGTCTTTCATCGTATGTATTGCAAATATTTTTCCACAGTTTTTTGATTGGCCGTGTGCCTAACGTTAAAAATCAATAGTAGAGTATATTCGTAGTTGCCACCGTTCTTACGTATCTGTGTATGTCGTAGGTATGCTGTTTATTAGTCCAATCATCTTAGACCAAATTAGGTGAATATCTCGGCAAATTGACATACCCAGTATATTACCACGTAAAAACTTGTATTTTGGCATTCTAAAACTATTCTCAAAATTCACAGTAAATTGGATGGTCGCAAGTTTTAAAGTCGGAGGTCAAAGCTCACAAAAATCGTTTTTTTTTTACATTTTTTGGCATCCTAAATGGCAAAATACAAGTTTATACGTCGTAATATACTACATATATATGTGGATTTTTGGTATAAAACATTAATTTTAAAATATTTTCTTACTTTTTGGTAATAGGCAAGAATAATAATTTTCAAAATGGCCTATTAAATATTAAAACTAATGGAATATTATTGGTGATATATCAAAAAATACCTTGCAGCTTGCAATAACATTTGTAGATTGTGCAACACAAAACTAATTATTTCTCAAAAGTTGTTAAGAATTTGTTAGCTTCATTGCACCCGACGTTAATACTGAAGAATTTATAAGCTCAAAGTCAGAGTTTCCAACTAATTATCTGCAGATAATAATTATGCATTTATTAATTGTATGAGTAAACTTTATAGCAGTAAATTCCGCTCTTAGTTCCACCGTAATTAAGTTGAACGTTAAATACGAGTAGTAGAATTTGATGAGAACAGAATAGTTGCTTATAAAATAAACCAACAATTTTTTCCTTGATTATTATTATGTTCTATAAAAAGGACTATAATTTTATTCTGTGTTTAGTTTAAAAGTTATTTAAGGCATTACAGAATGATATTTCAGTCAATTTTATATGCGATTATTTTCTCTGAATTATTATTTTACATATTTTATACATAATCATAATTATTTTAAACGAAGAAAAAGAAAAAGGTTATGTTTTTAATATTCAAATAGACTCTCCGAATATACAAATTATATTGATTTTTAGATAAGAAATATTTGAACACCAAAAAGAATAGCACAACTATTTGATGGCCTGCAAATATTGGTTGGTATAACTTTAACGTAGCTTTGGATATTAACTATATTGAAAAAGAACAAAGGTTACATTTTTATTACTGTATCTCTTCTTATTTTCACGGGATCTTCCAATTGGGCAGATACCCGGTCCTTTCATAGGCTTACATGGGGTTATGGATCCAACACGCAGAGGCGTTTGGAGAAATTTAATTTAAAATGTGATGGGACAACTACTGATGACACTCCACGCCTGTACATAACACTCGTAGATTGCCAACAGTAGGTATAAAACTATTTTGTGATGATGAGGTCCATCTTATTTCTGGTTATATAGTTGAAGGCTCGATGGACTGGTTAACTTTAATCTATTGACTTAAAAACTATCGGCTGCCTTCAACAGCATAATGTTTTGAATTTTGGCAGATAGTGACTTACCAATTCATTGAATGCGGTCTAACTTAAAGGGTCGCCACAAACACGCAGATCATACGGGCTACAGGGGGCAACATTAAAGCAAGTGGCTTGGGATGTCGAGCGGTGCGGCGCCGGTTTCACCATCGCAAGTCCCCAATAAACGCAGACCCGCAGTGGTTTCCCCGTAGTTATGCCCTTGAGAATGATACTTCCACCCCCGAGCATATAGTTCTACCGCTCTTCACTCTGACCAGCCGTTTAAGGCAAGCCAGAGTTGAGAATCCTGCGGGCACTCTTCAGTTTCCACTTCAGCCAGCCAATAAAGGCGAGCTGGATTCGTATCTAGCCTCGTGGCTTTGGCCGACTCTCTGCAGTATTCAGGACCACCGTGTCAGTTTCACTCACATTCAGCACGCCACAAGCTGCCTTGTGGGTTACTGGTTTTCCTATAAATTTTGTGATACCTTTTTCTTTTATATCAAAGGAACTTAGAAAGTCATATAAAGCTCCTTCGAGAGGCTTGCAGTAGTCTTATAGTGAGGTAACGACAGGCTCAGAGATTTTTTTATTATTACTATTATTATTTTGGAGGCAACCACAAAACGGACGGCGCAGCGTAGGACGACCACTAGGTGGACTGACGACATTCTCAAAGTCGCAGGGAACCGTTGAATGCAAGTGGCCATTCCAAGTAGCATTCTCGTGAGGAGGCCCAGCCCTATGTCCAGCAGTGTACGTCTGTAGGCTGATGGATGGATGGATTATTATTTAATAATTGAATTAAATGCTTCTAAACTTTATGTGTGATATTTTTTGAAATAATTGTTTACAATCCGGTATCCGTCCGGATGTTAATATTACGCCAGATAATCTGGAAACCGGATAGTTTTATGTTTAGATAGTTCTATTAGCCAATTATGTTATTCATCTCTAATAAATAATATCAAGAGCAGAGCGGAGCAATAATTTTTGTTTTTAACAAAAAATTGTCATGCGTGGGAATCGAACCTGCATTACTCGGCATAGAGTTCGCTACTCTGGCATCTTTGATCAACTGATACACCTTTGCTAGTTGATTGCTTTATATAAATAATAGAATGTATATAATAGTTGCAGTACAAATATTGTTCAAAGACTTATGTGCTCTCTGAGCAAATAGCAAATATGACAGAGTTTTCAGTCTATCCATGTAGAATTTATAAATCTACAGTTAGAAGTTTATTCTCCATTAAATGACAACTATCTGACTGCAAAGATTTAGATATCTTTGACACGCCGTTAATTATTTCAGCAATAAAAAAATTACAGTTCGGTCAGTGTATAGTATACACTGACCGAATTGTAATTTTTGCACGGACCACTGCCAATTAAATTCGATTCGAAACCGATATCTAAGAAAGTAACAAATGTTTTAAATTTATTAATGCGGATGCTTCAAATTGAATCCAATATTAAAGAAAGAAACAAATATATTTAAGTTTAATGATTTCTGATGTTTACGCGAGTATTATACATTTTAAATAAAACTACTTTACGGATTTTATCGCGTTTGTATTTGATTTTTGATTACCCGACGTTTCGAACACTTTACAGCGTTCATGATCACGGGTGGACTAAGATGTCTCACGTCCAACAACGTCGGGTAATCAAAAATCAAATACAAACGCGATAAAATCCGTAAAGTAGTTTTATTTAATACGTTTTCTGCAGTAACGATGACTTGTTGGACGTGAGACATCTTAGTCCACCCGTGATCATGAACGCTGTAAAGTGTTCGAAACGTCGGGTAATCAAAAATCAAATACAAACGCGATAAAATCCGTAAAGTAGTTTTATTTAAAATATTTAAGTTTATTGACAAACGTTTATTTTCATTATATACCAGCAAATCTACACGGTTTTGGCGTCGTAGTTCCAGTTTTTGTGAGTAAACGAGAATAATGTAACTTTCTTTTGGTGAAAGAATTTTTAAAATCGTCTTTGTAGTTTACTGGTGAAAGCGTAACAAATAAACTTTGGCATTTATAATGATAGTTAAGAATAAAATGCATAGCATTTCCACAGTTAAAGGAACACCAGGTAATAACTTTGACTTCGCTAATATTGATGAGCTTTATAATTGTTTCTACAATACCTGAACTCAATTACCATTCTTACACACTTTATTTCTAATAGTCTTATAGTCATATCGATATAAAGCTTTGCAATTGTTTGTAATTAGGACGAGAATGGAATAATTTAATACCATCAAACTGATCTAATGGAGACAGAAGGTGGTTAATAGCTTTTTTCAATGGTTGCCAGTAAAGCACTTGGATTTATGTTTATATGATTTGTAATGACGAGTTCAATGCATTGGATTACTTGTGACTGTAACTGACGTTGGAGCCAATAGCCCGATAGCAGAACTCTTTTTTGTTTCAATTTTTAAAATGCTATTATTGCATGATCGAGTACATATTTATTTTTATTAAATTATGATCTTTAGAAAATATACTTATATTTAAAAAATCCTTTTTTATTGCAGACGACGGCAAATGAGCAAACAGAGTACACCTGATGGTAAGTGATACTATCGCTCATGGATCTTTGCTAGGTCTAACGCAAAGAAAAGGAAGGAAGTATGAATGCATGCAATTAGGTTTGCTGATACTAAAGGCATCACTAAAACCTACCACAGACAAAGACCCTCGGAAAGTTGGGCTGCCGGCTCTCGCTTACCGAACGAAGTGCAGTAACAAATTGATACTGCTGAAAGGTCGATTTTCTGAGAGAGTGTTGCACTACCCTGAACGGACTGCCCGCGGCTATAGACAGACACCTATCAACAGTCCTACCTCTATTAACTAATGAAATAGCAAAAAAAAATTAAAAAGAAGAAAATAATAAGAAATGGCAAAACCTATGGTTCGAACCGGGGCGGACTGCTCGATTGAGTTATTTTTATTCATGATGACAGCGACCAAATTTACCTTCATATTTAAATTGTATTATTTTATCGAGCAAAAACAATGAAAAAAATATATCTTCTATAAATGCTAGATCGATTAATTATCTCCAAAATCTCTTATATATAGCATAGGAAACAACATATAAATAATTAGTGCAGTTTCTGAGCTTGTAAATATAAAAAAAACATTTTAAAGAACAAGTTTAAAGATATTACATAAATGCGTCTTTTTAGTTCTTAACATACATAAATTACATTTTTATTTTAGTTGTGTTAGCTACAGTGAAAATTTATATCATAAATTATAAACGATAGAACATGGTACTGTCGTTACTGTCATCGATGTTTGTAATCAAAGCATAATGCCTGAGGAGTAATTAAACAATACCCACAAATGAGCCCGTAGTTGTTAAAATAATTGCATTGTAATCAGTTTCAGTATAAACAGATTGTTGCTTAATTATCATACGTGGTTACGTCAATAAATTAAATTAATATTGACCAGCGAGTTGCAGTCATGTAACATTTATATGAAATACACATCTATACCAATAAACAAAATTGGAGTGTCTGCTTGTAATGTCAAAATAATAGGCTTTTTTCATGCTCACGCAGTTATTTGCACGACATCTATGCCTAAAATAGCAATTGAAAAATTTTTGTCTGTCTGTCTGTCTGTCTGTTTGTTCCGGGTAATCTTCAAAACGGCTGGACCGATTTCAAAAATTCTTTCACCAATGGAAAGCTATAATATCAGGGCTAATAACTACGCGGGTAAAACGACTATAACCTATAACCGAAGCGAAGCGAGGGCGGATTGCTAGTTGTAAATAAAACTACTTTACGAATTTTATCGCGTTTGTATTTGATTTTTGATTGCCCGACGTTTCGAACACTTTACAGCATTCATGGTCACAGGCGGATTATGATGTCTGACGTTCAATAAGTTATCGATATTGCAGAAATTTATAATTATCTACCCGCTATAGAAATTAGTTATTAAATTTTGACCCACATTTTGTTACAAATGTATTGCCAGTACAAGAAGAAAATAATTCTATATGAGAAAATTATATTCTTTATGGTTAGTAATTATTAATAAACATTAAAATTATAGTAATTATTATGACAGTTTATTAATTTAAACCTAACAAATCTAATATATTACCACCAGATTGGAATGCGGGCTCACTGAGAAAGATCCGACAAGAAAACTCAAGAGGGCATGATATTAAATTATTATTAATTTTAAAAGGCGGCTTACTTTATCTTACTAAAAGGTTTTGGGTTTATAATATAATCTTAAACTATTACTATTGTGGGTCAAATCTATACAATAAATTAAAATAAAAGCCGTAAAGTAGTTTTATTTACAATGTGTAATACTCGCGTAAACATCAGAAGTCATTATATGAATTACATTTATCATTCATCATTTTCATTTCAGCTTCAGCTTTAGAGGAAAATGCTGGTCAGATGGGTTGGCATTGGGCTTTATTTCTAGTTTTCCTCTCTTGCATATATGTTATGTGCATATTATATCCCTTAGTCGTCTTTTACGATATTCACGGGCAAGATAGGGAGTGGTGATTTGTATTCTTACTCCGTCACCATACGGACCGAAGTTTTATTGTTAGTTTAGTTAGATTATTTTACCGAAGTTCTATTGTTAGATACTTATATTGTTATAAAAACTAGCAACCCGCCCTCGCTTCGCTTCGGTTATAGTCGTTTTACCCGTGTAGTTCCCGTTCCCGTGGGAATACCGGGATAAAATATAGCCTAGTTTACGCCCTGATATTATAGCTTTCCATTGGTGAAAGAATTTTTGAAATCGGTCCAGCCGTTTTGAAGATTACCCGGAACAAACAGACAGACAGATAGACAGACAAAAATTTTTTGCTATTTTAGGCATAGGTGTCGTGCAAATAACCGTGTGAGCATAAAAAAGCCTATTATTTTGACATTACAAACAGACACTCCAATTTTATTTATTGGTATAGATAATATTGCAAGAGATTCGACAATTATTTTATAATCGGCCTGACGACAACCATTCTTTGAAATGTAATTATTGATTATACGGCATCCGATATCTGATAGAATTCGCTCAAGTTAATGTCTCTCTGTGTAGTATTTTATAATAACTACGAGAAATATAATAGTTGAAAGTAATCGCAGCCGCCGCCACACTGTTCTTTCAAACTAATCATCATCATCATCGCAGCACACATATATCCCACTGTTGGGCTCGGGATTCCTCCACAATGGGATGAATTTGACCTACTATACCATGTTGGTCAAACATGTTGGTATAGGGTCTCATTTCTAATTTTCTTTCACTTGTACAAATGTTATGTGCATATTATATATCATAATCGTCTTTCACGACATCCACGGGTAAGATAGGGAGTGGTAAGTTGTTTTTTTTTTCTTTTTAATTTTTTTTTATTGCAAACGGTGGCAAACGAGCAAACAGTACACCTGATGGTAAGAGTTGCTGCCGCTCATGGACCTTTACAAGGCCGTTGCCTACCGCGAAGAAAGCGAAGGGAGTGTGAATGCGTGCATTGAGGCTCGGCGATACCAAGGACACCAGCAAAACCCTCCACACGCAATCACCCTCAGAAAGTTGGGCTTCCGGCTCTCTCGCTCACCGAACGAAGCGCAGTAACAATTTGCTACTACTCAGACGTCGATTTTCTGCGAGAGCATGGTACTGCCCCGGACGGACCGGCCCGCGGCTGTAGACAGATAACTGTCGACAATGTGGTCCTACCACTCTTAAAGTTGTATTCTTACTCTTCAAACTAATATATTTTTTATATTTAAAAAACCATTATCATCACCAAGTAACTGAGAAACGACTTATCTTTTTCTCAATTACTTGGGTTTAGCGCAGTATATGCTTTTCTTTCGTTATACATATTGTAAAAGTTTTGGCAATAGTTATATGATCAGCGACAAGACGTCAACTTGAAATGAAAAATTAATGTAATGCCTTACTAGGTGGTGTTAAATAAAATTGACTGAGATCGCTGTAAAACTCTTAGTCGTCTTTTACGACACCTATGAACAATGTGAGGATTGATAATATTCATAACCGCCACCACAGACTGAAGTACGCAGTAAGACCAGTAAATATAATATTATGTCCTCCAAAAGTCAAAACGTCTTAATACAGAATTTATGGGGCGGCGCAGGCGCGAATACCTGCGCCTGATGCCGCCCTAGCCAAGGCCGCGGATGACTGGACCGGGGAATTATTCCGTCACCCGCCGAGAGGCTGACCGCGCTAGGAAAGGCCGACGTCATCCCTGAAAAGGGGGGACGTCGGTCGAGGAGAGGGTACTCCTCAGGGGGTATTCCGTCGGGCCGACCACTAACGATAAGTCACCCTGCTCTGGTGGTCAGCCTAACGACGAAGGCGACGTGTCACGGGTGGGTTATGGGTGTGCGAGCTTACGCCCCTCTGTCGCGCCGGACGGAACGGAGCGAGAAGTGCGCCGACCGTAAGCCACACTCAAAAAAAAAAATACAGAATTTATAATTTTGTATATTATTCGCAATATTTTAACCTCTTCATAATTTAGTAGTGGCAGTGGGTGACTGGACCGGGAATTTACAGTCAGCTCAGCTGAGGTAAGGCCGATTGCGTAACGGCGACTCGAAACGATACCCGAAAGGCTATCCGGCCTGGACGGGTTACTGTAGACAAGGTCTGGTGGCCCGCGCACAGGGTACTTGAAAGGGGCAGGTACCTGGCGGGCTGTAGCCTCGTCCGCGCTCCCCTCCTGTCAACGTCGCCCCGGACGTAGCAGACGGTGTGCAACGCAAAAAAGCGTCTTCAAAATAAAAATTATCCTTGTTACATTATAATGGAGCTCATTATCGTGTTTACGTTATCCTATGTTAGTCCATAACTTTCACCAGATCCAGTTTTTACAGCAACTAGTCAAAACTAATTGTTTTAGCTATATGTATAATGATTATTTTAACGGATTTTATCGCATTTGTATTTGATTTTTGATTGTCCAACGTTTCTAATAGTTTTCAGCAATCATGGTCTCGTGTATGTAAGACTCGCGCAAACATCAGAAATCATAATGATAATGATGTCACAATTTGTTGAAGTAACTCAATTTTAATTCTTATGTATATTAGAAAGTATAATACTTTATATTTACCTTACCTTATACTTATTAAAAATCATTATACTCTTATCATGGTGACGGATGACTTCCGTGCGGTGACGGATTAAGAATAGAATTCACTACTGCCTATCTTATCCATGGATGTTTTAAAAGACGACTAAGGGATATAATATGCACATACAATCTTTGCAAGAGAAGGTAACTTGAAATAAAACCCTATACCAACATATATACCAGCACGGTATAGTAGGTTAAATTCCCTCCCAATAAGGAGGAGGCCTGAGCTCAACAGCAGCTCAACAACATGTGTGGGGTGCGATGATGATGGTGATGATGATACTCTTATCATAAATAGTAGCAAATTTAATAAATAATTATTGATCACGTAACCGTTATTATCATAATGTCAAATATCTTTTTATAGTAATAATTATAAATTAGATAAAGATCTTTAAATGATAGTTTTGTATTACTTTTAAACATCTTAGTAAATATCCTTCTCGACGAGTCTAACCAAGTAACCTAAATCATAGTTTAATTTATATTCTGTCTGGAAACTTCTGTATAATCTTTAGTCTATAAATTCTCAGTTGGTTTAAAAAGAAAAATATTAATACCTTTACGTAGTTTCTAAATATCTTATTTTGTATATCTCAGTGCCAAGTAATATAAATTTATATTCATATCAAATTTGTATTAAATAAGTTTACGAAACCGTGTAAACAGAAAATACACTAAGTAAATACAAAATATAGTGTAACGAACTCGGATGCTAATATATATTGAAATGCTTTAGTCAGCGAACTGTTTGCTTAAAATCTTGTAAATAAAGGGAGTTTAAACGATATTAATATGGGTTCAATAAATGTATCATTTTATTAAATACTAGCAACCTGCCCTCGCTTCGTTTCAGTTTCAGTCGTCTTACCTGCGTAGTTCCCGTTCCTATGGAAATACCGCGATAAAATATAGCGTATATTACTCCCTGATATTATAGCTTTTAATTGGCGAAAGAATTTTTGAAATTGGTCCAGTAGTTTCGGAGCCTATTCAATACAAACAAACAAACAAATCTTTCCTCTTAATAATCTTAATATATATAAATTACGTGTCACGTTGTTTGTCCGCGATGGACTCCTAAACTACTAAACCGATTTTAATCAAATTTGCATACCGTGTGCAGTTTGATCCAACTTGAAAGATAGGATAGCTTACATCTTAATTTATAGTAGCAATATTATTTTATTTCAAATTATGTGTCTATTATTTGACATTCACGATTATCTGTTAACTCCAAAGGATTTTAACAGATGGCGATATGTGTTGACTGGATTGAGTAATTAATTAATAGATGACGCTGCTATGCCAAACCTACAAACAGGTCATATACGATTTTAACTTGCTTTTTTAGATAGATGCCATTAAAAAAAATATGACGACCTCCATGACAGATGTTCTCCTACAGTTCCACTGAAATAGTTTAATAAAATGTAATATAACAAAAACATTAGCCACAGCAACGTGTGGCCGGGTCTGCTAGTATTAGTATAGATTAAAGGCGTGTGAAGGCTAGTAACAGAAAATTCATCATCATCATCATCATCGCAGTCCACACTCGTCCCACTGTTGGGCTCGGGCCTCCTCCATAATGGGAGGGAATATGATCTACTATACCATGCTGGTCAGACATGTTGGTACAGGGTTTCATTTCGAGTTTTCCTTCTCTTGCACAGATGTTATATGCATATTATATCCCATAGTCGTCTTGTACGACATCCACGAGCAAGATAGGGAGTGGTGAATTGTATTCTTACTCCGACACCACACGGAAAATCAGAAAATTACTAGCCTTAAATTCCGATTACGAATCTGAAAATACTTAAAAAGTTTATATTAAACTATAGAAATATCTCCATATGACGACGAAGTAGGAATACAATTTACTACCCACTATAGTCCGTGATACCCATTATAGTAGTCCATGGGTATCGTAAGAGACCACCGTAAAGACGAGAGGGATAGTATGTTACATAGTATGTTCAAATCCATATACCAACACGTCAAACCAACGTAGTATAGTAGGTCGTTTAGAAAAACCGAAAGGTAGACGACCGCGCTTACTAATCAAGGACGTTCCCATTTCTATGGAAGACAACGCGTTCCTTGTGGCACTTTACCGTCAAAATATCAAAGACGAAATGTCCCTTAATGAAGATGATTTTATTAAAGCTACGAAAATTATTCGCAACCGAAAATTACAAAACGGGCGTAAATGGGTCGGTATCGAACTCGATCCCGAAGTGCGTGTTCATTTGCTAAACACCAAGGAAAAAATATTTATAGACTGGGCCAGCTGCCGCTTCTACGATGATTTGGAAGTAGTACGTTGCTCAAACTGTCAGGTACACGGACATGTCGCGAAATATTGTACGGAAAAAACACCTACGTGTGGTCACTGCACAGAAGGACATATTACGAAGTCCTGCCCAAATAAGGACAATCAAGATTTTAAACCTAAATGTGCGTCTTGTAAACGTTTTAAAAAACCGTATGATCATCCTTGTGGCGCATCAGATTGCCCCACTTACAAACTGAAGTTAGAACAACTGGTGCTCAATACTAACTATTAGAAATGGATAGTTTGAATATTGGGCAATTAAACCTCCATAATGATAGGGTTGCGACTTCAGAGTTAGATCGTATAGTTACGGAATATAATCTAGATATCGTGCTTGTACAAGAAACATACCAGAGTAGTCGCTTACGTAATAGGGTTGTACAATTGGACAACAAAGCACGAGCCGGCATTTATGTTGCAAGTTCCAAATTTACAGTGACGTCACTACAAAATCTCATGACGTCACACTGTGCTGTCGCAGAGGTCACATCCCCATCCTGTAGGGTATACATTGTGAGCTGTTATTTTCAATATTCAGACCCCGTTACACTTACACCATCTTCGTCATGTCTTGCGGTCTCTTACGGGCCGTAAAACAATTATAGGAGCTGACGTGAATGCGTCATCTACTCTCTGGTATGGCAAATTTAGATACACTGATACGGACCGACGATGTGCTATAGAAGATTTTATCGCTGAGATGAATCTGTCCATCCGATGCACCACCAACTTTTTGCAGCCCTTTGGGCGAATCTTCTATTGACGTCACGCTTTCAAGTGCAGACGTCCGTTTGAATAGGTGGCGCGTTCTCCCAGACGCGTCATGTAGTGATCATCGCCTGATCGTGTATGAATTTGGATCGAGACTGTTGCAGGCTCCTCCCAGACAAAGTTATAATTTTAGATACAAATCTAAAGGCGCAAACTGGGAATTTTTCAGTTCTCTCTTTTCTTCGTGTGCCAGGGATTTCACTCGTAGACAATTAACCGCAGAAGAAGGCGCTGAACTAATGTCACATTTTCTTATATACTGTGCTGATGTAGCCCTAGGCCGAACATCCCTGCCTAATACTAAGAGATGTGACTGGTGGAACAATCACCTAGTGGAACTCCGCAAACGCTTTCGAAGGGTGCGCAGGAAGCATAATAAACTTAAAAAGTCACCTAACATAGGAAGGGCCTTTGATGAGTCTCTATCTGTACTGAAAGCTGCCAGGTCTCGCTACCGGATTGCAGTAGAAAAATCGAAAGAGGCTTTGTTAAATAAGATTGTGGAAAGATTAGAAAGTGAAGGTCCATGGTCTCCACTATATCACGAGTTTAAAGCGAATCGATCAGTCGACTTAGCGTACATACAAAACATTAAAGTGGACGGTAAACACACTACGGGTATTGAGGAGACCACGGAAGTTTTATTAAATACGTTAATCCCAGACGATGACATCTCAGTCGACAGCGAACATCATAAACAAATACGTGCATGGGCCGCCGAGCCACCTCTCTCTCGCCTATGTCTGACCTTCCATCTCTTGCCGAGTTTATGAATACCGTTAGAACTCTTCCCCTCAACAAGTCTGCTGGCAAAGATAAAATATCAAATAAAATGATCAAAGAAGCTAGTCGAGCATCGGGCGACTCAATGTTAATAATTTTTAATCGTTGCATAACTGAAGGCATTTTTCCTCGTATATGGCGGCGGGGTTATATACGTATAATTCCTAAAGGCGGTGATAAGCCACCAGACGACCCGAAGTCATATCGACCAATCACCTTACTGCCTTCATTAGGCAAGCTCTTAGAACGTCTCATTGTTCCTCGTTTATTGCCGGGTGGACCAACGTTCAATCATAAACAATTCGGCTTCACTCACGGCAAATCAACTATCGACGCGGCCGTTGCGGTAAGACGTGTCATTAGCGCATCCGTTTTTAAATACGTACTAGGTGTCTTCCTGGACATCTCAGGTGCTTTCGATAACGCCTGGTGGCCAATGCTACTTCTTAAATTAAAGGCTCGTGGTTGCTATAGAAATATCTACCAAATCATACAGTCGTACTTTTTAAATGGCTCGACTAAATTGAAACTTGGTCACCATGCTGTGTCGAAACCACTGACGATGGGCTGCCCTCAAGGTTCGGTATTAAGTCCATATCTATGGAATTTAGGTTTTGACGATTTTCTCGAGTTATCTCTACCGAAAAATTGTCTACTGATCGGCTATGCAGACGACGGACTTTTACTTATACAATCGAACACAAGGGATGGTTTAGAGAAATTAGCGGAAACATGCCTCCATGATATATTCGATTGGGGTACACGAAACCGGCTTGCCTTCGCACCACAAAAAACATCATCTTTTATTAAAAGGACATTTACAATCAGCGCCGCGTATAAAATTCAATAATATGACTGTCAAAAAGAAAGAATCAGTTTGCTATCTCGGCCTAGTCTTAGAAAAAAATTTTTCATTTATTGAACATATTAAAACTGTAGGCGAAAAAGCGAAACGGAATTTCTACGCGCTTACTAGAATATCCACATCTACTTGGGGCCTTCGTTTTAATACACTTAAAACCATATACATGGCCACATATTTGGGGTGTATTTGTTACGCTGCACCTGTATGGGCCGATAGGGCCACCATAAGGGCGGCTCGCCTAAAATTACTACAGAGCCAACGATTGGCCCTAATATTCTTATGTAAAGCCTATAGAACGGTTAGTACCGAGGCCTTACCAGTACTCGCGGGTGTACTTCCGGTTGATTTGGAGATTCAGAGACGAGCGTCAATGTATTACACCACAAAGGAAACTATGAATACAGATTTCCTTGTACCGCGCGACCGAAATAAAATTGCTAGATTGTTTGCACCACAATCCATTGTTTATGAGGAACTTTTAACTGAATGGCAAGAAAGATGGGATTCATCATCGAAAGGTCGTCATCTTTATCTATTTTTTCCATGCATTCGGGAGCGCCTGGAGAAGGTGTGGCTGGAGGTTGACCACTTTGTGGCCCAATTTTTAACTGGCCATGGCAACTTTAAAAGTAAATTATTTTCTTTTAAACTCGTACCATCACCATTATGTCAATGTTCCACATCTGACCACGAGTATGAACAATCAGCACATCACATTCTCTGGGAGTGCGATCTCTGGCGAAACGAGCGTAACCTTATGTTAAACAGTTTGCAAGTCACCTGTGGGGTAGTATACTATACGGACCTTGTAGCAACTCGAGAAAATTTCCGTGCGTTCATGCGTTTCTGCCATACCTACTGTAGCAATCAATCTTAACGCTCACATATAGGCCCCGTTAAGCTCTTCCGTATCCATGGTGCCGTACTGCTGCGCTATCGTAGCTGTACTCCTGTTTACTTATTGGCTGACTAGTCATTTTGTTTTCCTGTCTCCCGCTTTGCCTAGGAGGGAAGTGGAATCTCTCTTTCCAACTCCTCCTCTTTAATCTTTTCTAATTAAATTTGTTGCGGGTCCCAAGACAATTAAAGTCATATTCCGGGACTGCCTGAGGGTCAAACCTCGGTGTCATTTATGGAGAGCATTGTGGATCCTGGCTTACAGGAGTTACAATGGTGGGAATGTGTGGTGGGATTAGTCCCAAAAAAAAAAAGTATAGTAGGTCAATTTTCCTCCTATTGCATAGGAGACTCGAGCCCAGTAGTGTATATAACCCAAAATGAATGTTCATATAACATCTATAAAAGAGAAGGGAAATCTATACCAATAAATAAAATTGGAGTGTCTGTTTGTAATGTCAAAATAATAGGCTTTTTTCATGCTCACACGGTTATTAGCACGACACCTATGCCTAAAATAGCAATTAAGAATTTTTGTCTGTCTGTCTGTCTGTCTGTTTGTTCCGGGTAATCTTCAAAACGGCTGGACCGATTTCAAAAATTCAATTCACCAGTGGAAAGCTATAATATCAGGACCTAAACTAGGCTATATTTTATCCCGGTATTCCCACGGGAACGGGAACTACGCGAGTAAAACGACTATAACCTATAACCGAAGCGAAGCGAGGGCGGGTTGCTAGTTTGAAATAAAATCCTATACCAAACCGTCTGATAAGCGTGGGTCTTTGAGAGAAGAAGAGGATTTTTTCGATTGCGCTATGGTTAGCGCACACGCCGTCCATTCCTTCCGGGGCGACGAAAAGTTGGCGCACGGGCCCATAACCCACCTGTAGCCACGTCGCCTTCGTTGTTGGGCCGACCACCAGTGCCGAGTTCCTTGTCCTCAGTGGTCGGCCCGACGGAATACCCTTTCAGGTACCCTACCTCTCAACGTCCCTGTCCCGGGACGTCGGTCGCCGTCGCGTGGTCAGCCTCTCTGCGGGTGACGAAGCGTGCTATAGTAGATTAATTTCTCCTCTAATATGGAAGAGCCTCAAGCCCAGCAGTGAAACGTATACGGGCTGAGTAGATTGATAATTAGAGAGATTATATATCAGACATTATTCATACGCTCAATTAATTGGCACATCATTAAATATTAAATTAAAGATAATAAGATCACGTTCTAATAATTAATTTAATAACGCAATAATATTACGTTTGTACAATTTACACATAATCTTAGACCCTTTCCGTTTCTCTTGAGGTAGGTTCCCCTTTATACGGTTTACAAACCACAATTTAATTATTCGCAAACATACATCGTCTTTGAGTTGATGTCGGCATTTCTACATCAATACAAATTACAGCCCGTGGCTCTTCCTGTCTGAGCTTAGTTTTACTTAATTTGTTTCTGAAATTCCTTTTTTTTAATTCTTTATAAAAAGAAATCTATGAAATTTATAACAACCAGCTAATCCGTTTTATGGATCTAGATGGACCTAGATCATATAATGAAGTTAATATAAAGAAGAATATATAAAATGAGACGTGAAGACTAGTGAGAATATTTAGTATCGTTAATAATATCGTTAATATGTAAAAATTATATATAATTGTAACGTAGAATTGTCACAAAAAATATACCTATTCTACGCGAGTGAGTGAACTGTAGTTTAAAAATTTTGCTAACTTTTCGCCGTAGAGGGCAAATCTTCAGAATAGCATATAAAACCGTCTTAAAAATTAATATTAATTTAGCATCATGTCCCCTGAGTTTTCTAGCCGTATCTTTCTCAGTGTGGCCGTGTTCCGATCTGGTGATAGTATACTAGATTGTTAGGTTTTAAATATAATTGCTATTAATTTTAATGTTAAATAATTACTAACCATAAACAGTATCATTTTTTCAAATAGAATCATTTTCTTTTTTCGTGCACTGGCAATATTTTTTTATCAAAATGCGGGTCAATATTTAATAACTAACTCTTTATATGGGGCAGATAGTTATATATTTTCTGTAATAACAATGACTTGTTGGACGTGAAACATCTTAGTCCGTGACCATGAACGCTGCAGTGTTTGAAACGTCGGGCAACTAAAAATCAAATACAAACGCGAAAAAATCCGTAATTTTATTTACAATGTTGCAATATTCGCGTAAACATCAGAAATCATTACGCATGTAATAACCTGTGATTCAAAGATTTTCTCGTATAATTTCTGTAGATTATAATTATCAACTTCAATTACATAAGCTATCTAGGCTAGAAATATAAAAAAAATTGCGTTTTAATGAAAATAATAATTTATGATGCCTCTAGAAAAAAAATCTTGGCTAACAGTGAGATGTCCATTGATGGTTGTATTTTTTCTCTCTCTCTGTCTCTCAAGTATTGGCCTACTTTCAAAGCGTTCTGTACCAATTGAATTAGTTATAACTATGCTATAGTGATATAGGATTATTTTAGTTATGAGAATGTATAAAATATTATTGAATCTTTACTTTTGCGTCATGGAACAAACAAAATTGCAGTCATTTATATTCAGCAAAATATCTTTCCAAATATGGTTATAAATAACAAGATTATAAACATAAGTAACACATTATTTATTTTATATAGTAGAAGTAATTTAACGTACCTTATTTGCTTATAATCCTTTCACTAATTACAGTTCAGCGAGTGATATGTTCATTTCACGCAAATATAGAATGTAATTTTTAAATAATGTGGTGGCTGACGTTATCCCGTGATATTAATAGTAATATCCACAGTAATAATATCCACAATTAATCATCTTTTTTTTCTATCTCATTAGTTGATATGACATCGGGTCTCCTACACAATAGAAGGGAAATTAACCCATTAACCCCGCTGGTCAAACGTCTTGGCATAAGATATTATGTCGAAATTTCCTTTTGCATAATTGTTGTCTGTATATCATATCCCTTTGTCGTGTTTTACAACACCCACGAGTAAAAGAGGGTGTGGTGAATTATATTCTTATTATCCTATTCTTCTCTCCTTCACCGCACGAAAAATACGTTTCAGTATTACAATTTTTGACATAAAACATCTATAGCTAAGGACGAACCTGTTCGTTGGCGTGGCGTTAACGTCACGCTTGGATACGTACATTTGTGTAACGAAACCATAATCTGTTTTATAATTTTGTACAACGCCACCTAGTGAGCTCAAATAAATTATTAACCTAAACACATACCTTAAGAAAATGTAATATTTATTAATACTTTTTACCATATTAGTTCCTGTCTTGTACTTGTACCATATACTTGTACAAAATAATTTCGATGTTTTACATCTGCTAGGCGTTCTGAGCGACGGCTCCCTTTTCTTATATAATACTCAAATGTAATTATTAATGGTACTTTAATAGAGGAATATAACAATGATAACGTTTCCTGTGCACCGTACGTTTGGCAGTTATCATTTTGATAAACATATCCGAGACGCAATGTAAATATCAATACAGTATGCACATTGACACAATGCAAATTCAAAGCTTCAAAAATAATTATGAAAACAATGATAAAACAACATGCAAATCATTCCACTGCCTAACATAACAATCACTATTTTCTCTGTCATCTATTGCCAGACTTTAATTTAAAACTTACTCATAACATGTGGGTCTAATCTCGCTTTCGTGTCGAGGGATCACTTTCTTAACTGGTGCCATTCCCAGGGTCACTGAATTAGTAACGACCACATTTTAGTTTCATAATTTCACTCGTATATATGCGCACGAAACGTGCCGAATTTGACCTTTTTTAAACAACTGGAAAAAGGAGGTCAGTCTATGTTCACCACTTTATCCCAATATTGTGGATCGATTCTAAAAAGGTACATATTGCAAGGGAAGAAAACTCAAACAATTCTATGCAGACTCGTGTAATTAATATGCAGTAACAGTTCAATTCTTTCTCATTGTGGAATGTGCTAATAGAGGGACATATTTATAGCAGCGTGCGAACACCGTATAACTATAGGTACCAATATATACGTATTTGCTGAGCGAGATGGCCGCCTGGCGGCACGGGATACTTTCCTTCCGACTGGTGCAGGTAATGGATGGGGCATGGTTGCTTCGCCTAGTACCTGCACGGTCGTGAGGAGCGAGGGCACACCGTCCTGCCACCACTGCGATTGCGACGAGGACTTGGCGCATTTGAGGTGTGTGCCCTAAACTCGTTGCAGTTAACGGTGTGGACCATCAGCATCAGCTGCCCACAATCTCTACGGAGATTAGCGTTAGCAACAGCATCAGGAACTGGTATGCGATCACTGCCTTCTGTGAGCTAGTCATCTGACGGATGGAAGCGGCGGAGCATGCGCGAGAGGAATTTTTCTACGGCAGCAAGGTCCGCCGCCAGCTACTTGGGTGGCACAAGCGCGAGTACTTGCGCCTGACGTCGCCCTAGCCGAGGCCGCGGGGGACTGAACGAAGGTAAAATCCGTCACCCGCAGAGAGAATGACCGCGTGAGGATGACTGACGTTGGGGGTTAGGTTGACCGAAGGGCGTTAGAAAGGAGGGTACGCAAGAGGGTATCCCGCCAGGCTAGCCAAGGACAACAAGGAACTCTGTACCTGTGGTTGGCCCAATAGCAAAGGAGAGAGAATACTGTGGGTTAGGGGTCCGCGCGCTGCCTTTTAGCCAACTTAGAAGGAATGGACGGCCTGTGCACTGACTATGGTCATCCAATAAAAAAGGTGTACCACTAGGAGAAGTTTTGGTGTCGAACCCCAGAACGACATATTGGCATTGAGTCGCTTAAGAAATTTCTTGAAAAAGCAGTGATTAAATTTCCATATACGTACAGTGCTTAAATCTATACGTTCGCGGCTAGGCTAATTACATGCTTGTATTAAAGCTAAAAGTGTGAATTTTTTTATAAACAAGTAATATATTAACTAAGAAACTACGGCAAACATGAAAATGCAGTACGTATATCACACTTAACCTACTATCAAATCTGACACATTTTAACAACCCGTCCCTACTTATCTAAAAATATTTAAGAGTTTCTCAAAAAACCTAAGCAAATATGAGCATCTTTTTCACACTTTGTGGCATCAGTTGAGTAGGAGCCGTATCACATCTTAGGCCAATAAACACTTGACGAAGGTGGCTATCTGTCAGTGTAGAATTTCTAGCCCTCGTCCTATATCTTATCACAACACGGTTAAGTGGAAAATAAGAAAGTGTACTGTAGAGTTTTAGTGAAGATATTTGGAATTACCTAATTCATTTATAAGTATGAGCATAATGTATAAGAAAAATATAATTTCATGCTTGGTTGTATGAAATTAAACTTGTAAAGTAGGATATAGAAAACAGTAAAGTTATTAGAATTTAATTTTCATACGGTAATAGTTAATCTTGATAGATATAGTTGGTAGTAACAGTGTAGACATAAGACCGAAGATTTTCAACCCTGACTGACAGCAATACTGAAATGATAATCTTTGGTCGGCAACACTTTTCAAAATAATTGCGTATCAGGTTGTAAACATCGTTACTTACTTTGTGCTTTGAAGAGAACATAAAGCTGTCAGTTTAGTGCCTGACAGTAAATAATAAGCTTCTGTTGAATCAAAGTGCTACCAGGAATACTTAAAGAAATCGATATTACTA
Source organism: Lymantria dispar (assembly GCA_032191425.1). NCBI lineage: Eukaryota > Metazoa > Arthropoda > Insecta > Lepidoptera > Erebidae > Lymantria > Lymantria dispar. Next base: position 26,627,560 of record CM063449.1, read on the forward strand.
TTACAAGCTGAAAAGTTTCTTTGTTTGTTTGAATGCACGTGACGAAAAATGTCAGGTGCTATCAGTTGGATTAAAAAAATAGTTTGTTTATCTAAAAATTTTATAAATTGTATAATGCAAACCACTAAGATAAATAGCAGCAGTTCAGTGTCTAGAAATGTTAGTAAACTAAGCAAATAATGACATAAGTATAATTGAAAATTTTGAATAACCCCCGACACAAGCTGCAACAATAAAAAAAAGGCATAACGTTCTATTCAACGGGAATTATCAATTAATTGTCATTTACCGATAAACTAGCACGCACTTAATCGAGTAATCATACGCCATTACATAATTTTGAAGCTGATACAAGAGTAGCATCAATGTAAGAACATTGCTGGACTGATATTAACCAAACATAACTAATAACCACGCAAGGAAACTGGCTTTCAAATGAAAAAAAAACTTATCTAATCGGTCCATCAGTATAAAAGCTATGATCCACAGACAGACATACACACATAGACAGACAGACATCGATGTCAAACTTATAACACCCCTTTTTTTGCGTCGGGGGTTATAAAATGGTCGCCAATCTTTCTATACAGCCGTTGTTGTTAAAATAACTGCTGAGGTAACAAATATTGACATGATCCATCCATCCATCAGCCTACAGACAGGCAGACATAGGCCTCCCCACGAGAATGCCACTTGGAATGGTCCTCTCACATCCAATGGTTCCCTGTGACTTTGAGAATGTCGTCAGTCCACCTAGTGGGGGTCGTCCTACGCTGTGTCGTCTAATTCATGGTTGCCACTCGAGAACCTTTCTTCCCCAACGGTTGTCGGTTCGACGAGCGATGTGGCCTACCCATTACCATTTCAACGTGGTAATTCTGCGGGCTATGTAGGTTGCACCCGTTCCTCTACGAATTTCCGTGTTCTGGATTTTATCACGTAGAGAAATACCGAGCATAACTCTCTCTATAGCACGTTGAGCGACTTTGGGCTTTTTAATGAGGCCGACATTTAGAGACCAGTGCCACCGAGGATTTTTAGCACCCCCATCCCTGCCCTGCCCCGCCATCCCCGTGGATGGTAGGACGGGTAGGGCAGAGCGTGTCAGCTACCATGATAAGCCCGTAGAAAGACGGAACTGCCATGACTGGGGGTCGTCATTTTCCTTTTTATTTTTAGGCGAGGTATAATGCCATAATCGCCACGCTTGGCAGACGGGTTGATCACAGTAGGTGTAATAAGTTTTCCCAGGAGATAGCTGCTGCCCATTCTCCTGGTGAGACCCTGGGCCGATTTTTACGACTCCCGTGCAAGCAAGGGGTGACGACAATTGTCTTCTATCCCGTCGCCACGCGGGAAACATGATGCTTTATGTATATTATTAATATATATAACTATTACAAATATTTCCAGAGAAAGTAGGTTTTCAAATAAATATATACACCGTATAAATGAAGTTATGCCATAAGCATTATAGTTCATGGAAAATTAATTATAAATACCCGTCGCTACATTTCTTCATTGGATTTAAATCCAATGATACTATAATTATAACTTCTATAAGCATAGATCCTCAATGGTGTTTATGAATAACATCAAGATTTGAATCCCAGATAGTCCTTAAATGAACATTTCATCGTCTTGGAACCCGCAACAAATTAATCTATTAAATTAAAAAGCTTAACACGAGGAGACAAAATACTTACCTGAATATTATCTAAAAAGGTGGTATCATCTTTATATATATATTTCTTGAGTACGTCACTGAACTCCTTCTAAACGGCTGGACCGATATTGATGAAATTTTTTGTGTGTGTGTGTTGTTTTTCAAGGGGATTCGAGAATGGTTTAGATTCAAAATTGGACTCGGTAAGTGGCGCTGATGTCGACTTCAAGGAGAATTCCTTTTATTTTATTTGAACAGAACAACGTCTGTTGCGTCAGCTAGTAATAAATATTATATAAAACCTTTTCAAAAATAACAATTACTTTTACACCTCTTCAAAGCTCCTTGAGTGTTTACTGTTTAATAATAATCAATAATTGAAATGGGCATATCTAAGAGTAAAAGTACCCATATTAAGTGGCCTTTTTAAGGGAGAGGGTCTTAAAATACAAAGCTTGAATAAAATTGAAAAACCTTTCCATGCACTAAGATTAATCACCGAAGAGAAGGAGGACGTACATACAGTCACTAATAAAAATAATTTCGCCCTCGTTTGAAAATGAGCTAAAATAATAATTTGTTAATTGAAAATTATATCAGTTATTTATTTAAATATCGTTCCTTTAAGAGAGGAAACTGTTTTTGTACATGCACACAACGGAGATAAATTGTGCTGTTCCTGGAAAAAAAAATGTTTTAATTATCAGATCAAATGGGTTACACTTTACGTATAAAAATATATTTAATAATTTTCTTTCAGTATTGGGGATTATAAAGACTATTAATTATAAAAATTATACTAGCATTTAGAGACAGTAAAGTTGCAAAAGAAATTATAACAATAATTATAAGTAAATTCTCTATTCACGTCACTGTATTAGAAAATTCTCTAATTGGTTGGATCGGGTGGTAGTATGCCAGATTTGTTAAGTTTTATATATAACTAGCAACCCGCCCTCGCTTCGCTTCAGTTTCAGTCATCTTTCCTGAATAGTTCCCGTTCCCGTGGGAATACCAGGATAAAATATAGCCTAGTTTACGCCCTGATATTATAGCTTTCCATTAGTGTAAAATTTTTGAAATCGGTCCAGCCGTTTTGAAGATTACCCGGAACAAACAGAAATTTTTTACAGACGGACAGACAAAAATTTTTTAAACTGTATTTTAGGCATAGGTGTCGTACAAATAACCGTGTGAGCATGAAAAAAGCCTATTATTTTGACATTACAAACGGACACTCCAATTTTATTTATTGGTATAGATTACTACAAATTTAATGTTTAATCATTACTAACCATAAACAATTTTTTTTTTTGAAAATACGGGTCATTATTTAATAATTAATTTTCTGTAGTGGCTAGATAATTATAAATGTCTGTAATAACGAGGACTTGTTGCACGTGAGACATCTAAATCCGCCCGTGACCATGAACGCTGGAAAGTGTTCGAAACGTTAGGCAATCAAAAATCAAATACAAATGCGATAAATTCCTAAAACTTGTTTTATTTAAAATTCTCTAATTACTAATTATTCAACTCCAAATTCAATAAATCAACTTAAAATATTTTAATTCCCTTCGCTATATTGTGTAAAAATGTTTGAAGGTAAAAGAATTAATTGTATTAAAAGTATTATTTTCAATATCAAAATAATATTTTTGATACATTAAAAGACAAAATCTTGCGAAGTCTTACGAAGTAAATAATATTCTATATATATAAAAATGAATTGCTGTTCGTTAGTCTCGCTAAAACTCGAGAATGGCTGAACCGATGTGTCTAATTTTGGTCTTGAATTATTTGTGGAAGTAAAAGGAAGGTTTATACGGTGGGAAAATATGAAAAATTGCGAGTAAAATACTAATAATATAATTTTATTTTTCCATACAAACCGTTCTTACCTGTCAAACATTTGACGTTCGTCCCGTCGCCTCGGTTCGATATTTTTAGCATAATTACATGTAGATCTAGATTAAAAAGGTTTTAGAATCGATAAGAAAAGGCGGTATATCCCTTAGTCGTCTTTTACGACACTCACGGGTGGTGAATTTTATTCTTACTCCGTCACCGCACGGATGATACTAAAGCCAAACTGATAAATACTAAATCAAAATAATTATGAAAAAGGCGGTGCGAAGTTCGCCGGGTCAGCTAGAATTAGATAAATATAGATACCTTAACTATCGCACATTCAATAAAGGATTTCTTGAATTCTGTATTTATCAAAACTGTTAAAATACTACAGTGTTCTTAAAAAGTATTTATTATTTAACATCTTAAAACATAAAACACCGAAAATACAAACTTTTCTATTTGAAAACTTTGAAAATGATTATAAAGTGCTTTGAATTTCGTTACAAAAGTATATGAATTAGGAATGTTAAAGTAAAAGGTATTTGATATGAATAAGCGATGCTCGTAAAAGAGTATTATTATTAGTTCATAAGAGTCTGGTACTTTATTCACGGTTTGGGCCAATAGCAGACCTAGGTATTCAATAGTAGCTTTATAAAAATTTGTTATAAGAGAATTTGAATACATTATCTATATATATAAAAGAAAGTCGTGTTAGTTACACTATTTATAACTTAAGAACGACTGTACGGATTTGGCTCAAAATTGATGGGGAGGTAGCTTAGAACCAGGAGACGGACATAGGATATTTTTTATCCCATTCTTCTTTATCTTCTTCTTAATGGCAATTAACAACTTTTTATCCCGTTCATTCGCGTTCCCGTATGACGTGACATAAAATGTCAAATAGTTTTTTTTTGTTTCTGTTTGTTCATTCGGACAGGCAAACGGATCAAAGCCCATACAGCCAAGCCTGATATAATTTTCTTCGTATTATTTAACATTTCTTTAAATAGAATCGATTATTTATAGTCATGTCCGTCAGTAAGTAAGTCGTTACCATTAATTAGGCGCTGAAAACCTAATTAAATGATTTCTCGGTTGATTGCGGTAGAATATGAATATACACGTATACCACTCTTATATTACATTCACCACACTTCAGCACCTTAACTGTATTTATATTACATAAAATATCACCAAAATTATTCAATATAACACTATAAAACACAAAAAAAATGATTATAATACAAGAGTTTAACATGATATTTTCATATTCGCGCCGAAACTCATGTCAAAGAGAATACAAGTCACTATGAAACGTAGGATAACAAAAACGCATTTGATATGTAATAACAAAACGCAAATGACAGCTAAACGTAATTTTGTCTATAGTTAAGTATGGTTGAAAATTTGATAATTATAATTTTTACAGAAATCAATAATCAGTCATTTGTATTCTCTTTGAATCATCATTATCAATGCCGCGACCAAGAGGATCGAATTTTGCCCGACAAAGCCGTAATGGTTCTTCCATTAGAGACTATATATTCTGAAATTTAGAAAATATATTTACATAAAAATTATGGCGGTACGAAGTTCGCCGGGTCAGCTAGTTTACAAATATAAATTAGTTTTTGAGTCGAGTAGATTTATAAAATCAATCATGGTCATATTAGTCAACTAGCAACCCGCCCTCGCTTCGCTTCGGTTATAGGTTATAGTCGTTTTACCCGCGTAGTTCCCGTTCCCGTGGGAATACCGGGATAAAATATAGCCTAGTTTACGCCCTGATATTATAGCTTTCCATTGGTGAAAGAATTTTTGAAATCGGTCCAGCCGTTTTGAAGATTACCCGGAACAAACAGACAGATAGACAGACAGACAGACAGACAAAAATTTTTTAATTGCTATTTTAGGCATAGGTGTCGTGCAAGTAACCGTGTGAGCATGAAAAAAGCCTATTATTTTGACATTACAAACAGGCACTCCAATTTTATTTATTGGTATAGATATATACCCTATTACTGGATTTACTTGAATTTTAATATGCACAGTCGTTTGTCTTAGATATAATAAAAAAATTAAATATGCTTAAAATTATATATGCAGCCATGGTGTATATATATTATGGTACGTTAGTCTGGGTTGATTTAACTGCCGCAAGCGCAGCGCGGTGTCTTCATCATCAAAACTCATATATGTACTACCCACTACTAGCCTCCTCAACAATAAAAAAGAAATTGACCTACTATACCATACTTTTGTATCTTGCATAGATGTAGTATACATACTATAATCCCTTAGTCGTCTTATACGACATCCATAGGCAAGATAGGGGGGTGCCGAATTGTATTCTTACTCCGTCACCACACGGAATATTTTTCTTAATTTTATTTTTTAATATTTTCTTCTGAGTAGTTCCGAGGCAAAAATTTGCGCTATCATTCCTATGTAATTCAATAGCGGTAGGACCACACTGTCGACAATTATCTGTTTACAGCCGCGGGCTGGTCCGTCCGGGGTAGTACCACGCTCTCGCAGAAAATCGACGTCTGAGCAGTAGCAATTTATTACTGCGCTTCGTTTGGTGAGCGAGAGAGCCGCAAGCCCAACTTTCTGAGGGTGTTTGCGTGTGAAGGGTTTTGGTGGTGCCTTTGGTATCACCGAGCCTAAATGCATGCATTCACACTCCCTTCTCTTTCTTCGCGGTAGGCAGCGGCCTTGTAAAGGTCCATGAGCGGCAGCAACACTTACCACCAGGTGTACTGTCTGCTCGTTAGCCACTGCTTGCAATAAAAAAAAAATGTAAGGCAAACAAAACGATCAGTACTGAAGCGTTATCAGTACCTGCAAGCGCAGTTCCGGTCGAATTGGAGATGCAAGAAGCGCGTCAATGTACTATTCCACGAGGAAAGGCATGAACGTAGTGTTTCTTTTGCCAGGCGATCATAATAAAATTATTAAACTTTTCGCGCCACAATCCTTCACGTACCTTATACACATCATACACTACATCTTTTTGAATGTCAGGAAAAGTGGGCTTTTTCAAGGAAGGACCGCTACCTATATCTCATTTTCCATCTATGCAGGAGCGTTTAGAGAAAATATTACTAGAAATTAACCAATATGTAGCCCCATTTCTCACTGGTCATAGAAATTATAGAAATAAATTACTCCCACTTTGTCAATTTTCCACCTCTAACTGCGATTTTGAACAAACATTTCTTCTTTTGCATAGATCTTAATGCTTATTGCAGTTTACAGCCTCGATGAGCTGTAGAGTGGAGTACAGTAAGCAATCGCAATCGGATGGCCATAGATTGATATTAAAAAAATATTGTAAATAAAACTACTTTTACGGATTATATCGCGTTTGTATTTGATTTATGATTGCTCGACGTTTCGAACACTTTGCAGCATTCATGGTCACGGGCGTCCAACAAGTAATCGTTATTACAGACAAATGTCTGTAATAACGATTAGTAAAAGTAGTTTTATTTACAATGTGTAGTGCGTAAACATCAGATACCATTAGAAAAATATGTAATGGGCATAAAATGTATGGCCATTAATGTAAACGTCACCATATGAATATTAAAAGTCCAAGATCCATAATCCTTACTAATATTATAAACGCGAAAGTTTATGAGTATGTGAGGATGTGAAGATGTTTTTTGCTCTTTCACGCAAAAACTACTGCATAAATTTCGATGAAACTTTACAGTAATATAGCGTACATATCAGAATAAAACATAAGCTATAATTTATCTCGATATTCCAACGAGGAGAGGAGCTGCGGGTGATATCGCAGGGCGCTGCTAGTCATAACAATAACCATCCCAACCAATGCGATGGCAACTGAATACCGTCAGTCTGACACGAGAACGAGCAGTATACTAATGGTAATGCTAATTTCACACACAAATATACAACACACAATCATATTTAATTCGACAATATCTGACAATACTGGTAATAATAACAAATCTGGTTTTATCAAACCGCATGTCCTGGACTCGATTTTCACACAGGATAATATTTTTTTGACTCACAAATTATTGTGAATCGATGAGTAATTAGTGTGCTTTAATAGTACGTTGGTAAAGTCAATAATTACTTCATTAGTGATGTTATCTTAACAAAAATAATATTTGGTGTTTACACGAGTGCTTATTGATGAAGGAAGTGGTTTCTGCAACGTAGTGTTCTCAGAACATAAATTCAAATTCCTTATTTGCTATAAACAGGATACAAACATACAGGTGTTAAAATACATTTATTCATCTTCATTTAAGCTCATATACGTCCCACTGTTGGGCTCGAGCCTCCTCCATAATACGAGGGAAATTGACCTTACTATACCACGCTGGTCAGACAGGTTGGCATAGGGTTTTGTTTCGAGTTTTCTTTCTCTTGCATAGATGTCATATGCGTACTATATCCTTTAGTCGTCTTTTACGAGACCCACGGGTAAGAGCGGGAAGTGGTGAATTATATTTTTACTCTGTCACCACATGGAAATATATAATAAAATACATTAATCTAAGTCTATTTAGCCATAATCATAGCATGCGGAGTATCCTAAAACAAAACATAAAATAATTAAGGACTAATAGTTTGGATTAACAAGCGTTCATTGTAATCCATAAATTCTTTCACAGAGTAAAAAATATTTTGTTGTAACCATGTTTGAAGTTGAAACATAAATTTATTCAGTAGTAATTCTTTAATAACACTTGGAATCCTGTTAAAAATTTATACACACATAGCGTAACTATTTTCTTGCATTTTAGTCATTCTAGGAATCGTTTTCATTACTAATCTATCAGGGTTTCTAATACATAAGCAGTATTATAACATAAAATTACTGAAAGAAAAGAACTCGAAATAATACACAAATATTGTCAGACTGGGGCAATCTGCCTTCTCACTGTGGAAATTCTCAAACTCAATATCGACGTAGGAAAGCATATTTGCTGTAAGTAGACATATTGCAATTGTTCACCAGAGCCAAAAAACTTTATTAATTTCGGAAAAAAATTAATAGTGTCTGACTTATCCATGATATTGCTACCATTTTTGGAACATAGGTTTATTTAACTGCCAGTCACCATTTGCAATGTAAACTTTTTATCCAAAGTTACTATAAGTATGTGTTTGGCTAGTTACAGCAAACAGTTTTTTAAATCACATACCTATAAAACGCTGTAACTAAGGAAGAAAAATGTACGCGTAGATGGAAATATTATCAATTTACAGGTGGTAAATATGCTGTATGCAGTAAATTTATTTATTTGGGTAATGCAATTCAAGATGTAAGATTAAATTTATAATTATGATTAGATCTAGAAATGCAGTGACTCAGTTGGTAATGTAATGTTTGGTTGAAATAAAATGCAAATGGTAAATAAAATATGGTCATGGATAAATATGATCTTTTAAATTGTTGAAACAAAATTTGAAACTTTAATTATACTGCCAGAACTTCGTTTCAACAATACAATGAATTAAAGAAGTATTTTTCTCTTATATATAAGAGATAAAACATAAAAAAATAAAATATACAAAATAAAAACTAAGGCCCTAAAACTAGTTAGGAACGCAAGATGAAAATAAAACATTGTATCCAATCAAAAAATATTTATTTATAAGTAAAAAACAGAAACTAAGTGCCAATTTGCATTATTTTAGAACGAAAGATGTAACAAAATACAATTAAAATTGAAACTTAACATGAAGACATTGTGCCCAATCAAAAACATATTTAAGGAAAAGTAAATAAACCAATGATATTAAAATTATCCTATCGCGAATCATTCACATTTTTTTTCAGTCATCTTCATCGGTTTCAGGCAAACAGTCATTTGTTTTACAGCTGTACTTAAAACCTATATATTCTTTGGCGTACATATTTGGAATCACTTTTTCTCCACAAATTTTTTTAAATCATTGTAATTTGTTGGGATATTGGTAACTTAGGCGAATATAAATTTGATTACGGCATTGCACTATTGAGGCTGCTCAATTGAACTTAAATTGTTTCAGTTTGTGGCAACATTGAGTTTTTCACATACATCACATTTGGTTTACACCTTTTAAATGTAACCACATGCATCTTTGAAATATTAATTCTTTGGTTTTTCTTAATACTTTCCATCTTCTATCCAAAACATCTTCATTCTCAATGGTTACAGTAAAATCTAATTTAGCATGTTTTGTAATACATGTTTCGTGAGTGATTTCGCAATCTTTATGCAAGTCTGTTGGGATTTCCGTCAAGCCCGAAGCCTGAAGCGGTGGCGGTAAAATTTGCCTTAGTATGTGGTCGGTTGCAGTCATGTATTTTTCTGGGTTTCGAAAAGTTGGAGTCAATTCTTTGCTACTAGTCATGTCCTCTTCCAAATTCCTTGTATGCCGCAGTGTCGTTTTGCAATTATTTTGCGAAAAATTATTAGATTCATCGGTCTGTGATTTTATTTTTTTGTTGTTCAATTTCGAAAGATTTAAATTGCCTTGCAGGTATAGTTCGTTGCTTAATATTTATATTTTAGGTTTTTTTCTTGAATGCTTTTCAACAATGTCTTCTTGAAGAGGTCTCAATTTGTCCATCCATTCCCTGCGTTTCGCCATCTAAAATAAGCAAGGTAATTTATAAAAAATAAAAAATATCTTGTTACCCTCGTTGCCTTAGTGATTGTGATTGCTGATTATAGGTCATGAGGTACCGGGTTCGATTTCCGACTATGGCAAAGTGTAATATGTGGTTTTACTGTTGTGACACTTCCTCAATTGCAGCTCGTAACCGGGTTTGTGCTTGTAATATACTGGTTGGTTCGCCACCAATCACATTGGAGACTAAATACGTCGGTGAAATGCCTACTTCGTCAGGGATTAAAGGTGTGACGGTATACATAAGAAATCTGTAGAAGGACAAGTAAATTGATGATTTTTATACTTTGAAACAACCTAGAAAAATGCTTAAACCTAATTATGGCAGATTACAAATATCTTTGCTTTTATTAGATAGTTTCGATTAAGATACAATACGAAATACTTATCGACACTTAATAATAATCATTCGGAAAATTTACTTACATTTTCGTGATAAAATACTCAGGTTCAATCTAAATCACACCACTTATTACGGACACTCAGCACACACGACGTTTGAAATCAAGTGCAGTGCCACGCTTATCATGAGATAATAAAAGAACGTCGTACAAGGAATGAAGGGTGCGGGCGGAGCCGGTAGCGATGCGGTAACACCGACACAACTTCAAAATACTATCATTTTTTCAATGGCGTAACGGTAAAATGAAATGATAAATGATTTATCAAAATGTATTATCTCAAATTTCTAAAAAATCACAGGTTTTTAAAATACACTATGTGGTGTGAGCTTTTAAAGAAAAAACGTGATGATTTGCTGTAAATAACAAATACTAAGACTGTAGGTTCCCTAAACTTCCTGTAAGTATACGAATGTAAAAATCACACGCCGCAGAAATGCTGTAAGTAGCATTAAGTTTTTAAATGGGAAGAAGTAAGTATTTGTAAAGAAAAAAATGCAGTCTTTCTTTTGCTGTAAGTACAAAATGTCTAAAATGACTAGAATTTGGTCTACATACAGCATTTAATCTTGTTAAAAAATATATAAGTACGGGCGTTTTCAACGGCGTATGTAATTTTTTTTTCATCGTAGAGACACAGGACCCGGGTCCTTCGATGCGGCTTTTTTTTTCTGATTCTAATGGTAGTAAAAAGTTACTTTAGGTATTTTGTCTACTTACAGCAAATATGCTTTCCTACGTCGATATATAGAGGCTGCAAAGAAGACAGCCATCATCTAATCATCATTATCTCTAAAAAAATATGCAAGTCCTTAAATATTTTTTTTTGTTATTGGACAGGAACATTTTGGTTTTTTTTTTTACCGGTGATTTTCGTCCTCGCGACGGCGATCAGGGTCCCGGGAGGACGCGGATCGGACGACGGAATCTGGGCTGCGGGTGCACTGACCGTAGCCCACCTAAAAAAAACAGTGATTTTCTTATGACTACTTAAAAACTGTCTATAAACATGATTGAGAATCGTATTTAAAAAGTAGACACTTGGAGCTACAATTTCCTTTTTTTTATTGTTGTATAATTATTTCTCTCCGGGTTACAGCCTGTTGGAAATCACTCCAAAATTTGCATTTTTTTTTCTATCCCTTAATTTTTACGACTAGTACATATTTATAGTATACGTACAATAACGCGTTAGGCATTGAGAGAAGTACCCTAAAGCTAATAAAGATATACAATAAAGTGACTGTTATTAAACCTCCTTAGAAATGTATTTGTTGAACAAGAGTCGTTAGTCAGAAGAGCCTTGTCGTTTGTCCTCTAGAGAGTCATGTATAGAACTCGTTACGCCCGCCAGTTCGAGCTTGCTCTTGCTTGACAAATTCATTCCCATGGTGCCTTTGTTATAAATTTTATTACATTTATTTAACCAAAAAATTTATATTTTTCACTGGCCAGCATTCAATCGGTTGCTAAGTATTCATAATAATTACAACTCTTATGCGTTCCATTGTTAGGCTCGTAGCTCCTCCATAATAAAAGGAAAATCTATTCCTACTCCGTCACCAAAAGAAAAGCTAAATATAAAATAGGTGAATAATGTTTCCTTGCAGTACTATTTCTAAATATATCACTTGGTCACGTATAAATTATTCTATTTCTCAAGTTATTCTATGCAAGACATTTCTAAAAACATACTAAAATCAATCAAGTACAAAGATTTGGAGATTAGCCATAAATAATATTGTGTAACGAAGTTTTTAAATAGGAATTATACTAAATCTAATATTTGTTCAAATTTACTGATGTCAAGCAATATTCTGACGTTAAAATATCTATTTTCAAGTAAGGAAAACTAAAGAAAAAGTAATATCCTACTAATATTATAAACGCGAAAGTTTGTATGTATGTGATGTTTGTTGCTCTTTTACGCAATAACTACTGAATGGATTTTGATGAAAGTATACAATAATATAGCTTATATATCTGAATAACACATAAGTTTTAATTTATCTCGATATTCCCACAGGAAGGGGAATTATGCGCGTAAAAGCGCAGGGCGCTGCTAGTAATCATATATATCGTTCCGTGTGGTGACAGAGTAAGAATACAATTCACCAGCCCCTCTCTTATTCGTAGGTCTCGTAAAAGACGACTACAGTTAATTTCATTTCTTATGCGAGGCGTTGTCATTTAAATAACAATAATAACTTATATTAATCATACTTACATCCAACGCCACTAATAATAACATAACAGATGCCATGACAAACATAACGGTTATTATGATAAACGTTGACAGGAACGCTATTAATATTAAGGTTGTCGGTGTTAGATGTTTTCTGTCTCTTATTAATAACATAGCCGCGGATATGAAGGCACATAACTGCAAAAAAGCATCTTATTTTATACAATACCTTTTTTACATCGTACTGCGATGAAATGGTGGCAATATGATTGTGAATGGTATTTTGTAGATATCATTATAGGGGATATATGGACTTAATATCACATATAAACACAATAAGAATTTATTGTTTTACTTGTCAAGTAATTGTTAGTTAAAACAACATCTATCCATCCATCTATACAGCAATTTAATAAGTATCTATAGCGACCGAACCGACCCGACCCAAATGGTCGAGAGAAGTTAATATTTTAAACAATTTTAAATATCGATTTTCTAAAGGACTGATTTATTTTAAAAAATACAGAACAGAAAACTGTTTATTATATATTTAAAAGCTTTTATTTAATTTGCCCTGTTAGTATGGGACAAATCTTGCGAGTTAAATTAGAAACACTTCCTGTTGTTAAATTAGGTTGAAATTTAGTTTAGGTTGAACTTCGGTTACAATACAATAAATATAGCACCATGAAGCGGGTCGGCAGGTCGCTATAGGAACTCCTAAACTAAACAAGATAAAACCGTCGAGGTTGGACTCGTTTGAATACTCTGCCATGACTCACTCCAATCCACTAGTGGTAAGGCGGTTAACTACGTCCCCTCTAAAATATCCGCGGTCCGACGTCCCATCATCTTCTCGATGAAGAGGATGATTTCATTACGATCGCCCAACAAAGGGCCTACACCGCTCGCGCAGCGATAACACATAAAACTCCGCGGTACCGGCCTCACCGTCGAGGTCGGAAACCGCGCCGCGCAAAAGTCAATAACCCAAACGTGACCACGCCCACTTTGCTCTCGGCGACGCTCCGAGCCGAGATCCGTTTCCCACAGGGGGAACCTTCGGGCGATGTTCGCTTAACTCTCTTACCGGGTTGAGTGTCATCAGCGCTCACCACTATTCCGGGCTAAGCTGTGAAAGGCATCTGCGGCTAACAGCTATACACACACAAAAAAGAAAACTCGTTTGAATAGTCTTGAAAAGCACTCTTGTGCTACATGACAGCCTTTTCTTCGTTTTAGAGCATTTAAATAAAAGCTAGTTTTAAAAAAATAATTATTATTAATAGTTTTATTAAAATTATGGTATGGATGTTTTGATCTCTTGAAATCTATATATGCAGTTGGTTCTGTGTTCATATACGCGAATTCCGCTTCAAAATGATCTAAAATATTTAACTAGTCGCCGCTTATTCTTATCACTCGTCACACCACGATAAGCTGACGATTGACAGCGGCATGTTCGTGGCCAGGCCGTAAGGACCGAACTGACTTATATTCCGTATTAGTCACTACCGTGTTCTGTTCATATTCGATTAAAAAATAAGATGAGTTGTAATATTTATGTTAGCTACATAACTCTTTCACTTCTTACTTCTCTCAATATATAATTCTTTCATTAAAGACAATGCTTAAAGTCTAAGAGCCATCGCCATAATATTTTATTAATATTTTAAATTCATCATCCTTAGGTAATATGAACTAAATAGTAACAACGAAATATTAAAATCTCTGAATAACAAATTCTGGTGCATTTAGCACGCTTTAGGGTGAAAGAAGACATAAGCAAATGCCCATAAGTATATGCTCTCAATTTTGATGTTCTTTGAATTAAGTATCTAGTAAAATACAAAAAAAATATTGCACACTGAAGAACGAGATATTTTGGCCTAAAATTTTTATATGAAGGGCGATCTTAATTACTATTATATTTTTTAAGTAATAAATAAAACGCTACACTAAATAGGAATAACAATATTAAAATGCAATACACTTTTTAAAACATATAGGTAAGTAACTCGAGTTGTTCGCAAAAATGTCGGAAACCTTATGTTAATATTATACAAAAATAAATTTATATGTGGGGTGGACGAATTCACACGAAACACGCAAAATAGCATCTATATTAGATACTATTTTGCATGAGTGTTTATTTATTACTAGCAACCCGCCCTCGCTTTGCTTCGGTTTTAGTCGTTTTACCCGTGTAGTTCCCGTTCCCGTGGGAATACCAGGATGAAATATAGCGCGTTAATATTATAGCTTTCCATTGGTGAAAGAATTTTTGAAATCGGTCCAGCCGTTTTGAAGATTGCCCGGAACAAACAGACAGATAAAAAAATTATAAAATGATTTTTAGGCATGTGTATAGTGCAAATAACCGTGTGAGCATGAAAAAAGCCTATTATTTTGACATTACAAACAGACACTTCAATTTTATTTATTGGTATAGATTCTTGAAATAATTCATACATCCAAACGTTCAGCAGGAATTGAATTATTATTTTACGCATATTGCAAATCAAATCAACGATTCAGCCACGCGCTAGGTTAAAATGTAGTATCACGAAAATTAAGCCATAGGCATGATTAAATTCGTTATTAATGCTCACAATTTTGTTTAACTTAATTTTTACTTAAAGAGTTACTGACAAAAAGTATTTATACATTAATTGCTTATGGATTAATCATTATTTAGGTATTAATCGTAGTCATGTCAGTCGTAGCCGATGTCCCACAGAGGCGGCCTAAGACAGACCCCTGTGGGATACTGCAGCACATGGGCGTGCAGGGCAGATTCCCTGAAGAATCTTGGTACTATGCTTAATAACCTCAGCAGGCTTTCTCAACTAGTACCCACTAGTACTATATACGTCGTTGGGCTGACCACCGGTGCAGGGTGACAAGGCGGCAGTGCTTGGCCTGATAGAATACCCCTTGAGGAGTACCTTTTCCACGTCCGACGTTCCCTTACTTGAGAACATAAGTCGTAATTGCGCGATCAAGAAAAAAAAGCATACCCATAAAAAGAGATATCTTTTTTTGTTAGTTTAGATAACATAATTACGAATACGATAATAAATTATTAAAATATCGTTATTACAAAACACGTGTACAATTTTTCTAAAAAATCTGGTATAGGAAACATAAATGATTCTAAGCTTGATCATACCAAATTAATTAAATAAACTAATAAATAATATGGGTATAATAATGCAAAAGGTTGTTAAGATATTATCATAAGTTAATTAATATAAAATGTGTCGGCAAGTATCTAAAACTATTCATAAATGTAAACCGTGAAAAAATGGCAATATCTGATAAATTTTCAAGGGGATTAAAGTAATAAAACTTTAATTAAAATTTAATGGATAAATGGGGTGAGCACTCCGCCTGGAGGTCACATGGCGGAGTCTTCACCAACAGGCACGCTACCTCCTTCGACACCATGTGGTATCTGCGCATGACCCTGACTACCATGGCCCTCTGGCGATATTTGAATACTCAGCAAGTATTTCCTTCTACAATTTTTTTTCAACAACTTTTAATACTAACTTTATATTAAAATAGCTTGTAGCTTGTAATTATCATTTTACTATCCCTAAAAGTGCTATAAGGTTCTTTCCAGAATGAAGATATAAACAAAAGCAAAATGACTTAGACTGTAAATTAATTTGATACAGTAAAAACTCTCTTCCATATTTTTATTTAAAAAGGTGTAAAGGTATAATAAAGAAAATAAAAAAATACATAAAACAAAATAAAACAGTAAAAAATGTCAATAAACAGAGACGTCAAACGATGGTTGAGATCAAACACTGTAAGAAAGAGGATATTATAATTTAGAACTTTGTCTCTTTCCCTTTAAATTGGTTTATTTGGGACAAAAATGTTTCGCTTAGCGTTCTCTTTACGGGCGTTTACCCCTTTTTACCCGGTACAATGATTACCATTATTTTCTTTGCTGTTATAGGAAAAAGTTTCATTCTTCAAAATTTTGTCTTTGATCTTGCATTTAAAAATTACTTAACATCTGATCTACTCAAAAACCTTTCTTTCGTGAATGCTAAATTTTATTATAGAATTATTATCCACTCTTCAATATTAGAAATACAATTCCTCACAAAGGTAAGTGAGTTTTTGATTAGGTATAGCCCATAATATAACTTTAATATGGTATCTAATTAATAATTGATTATTAGTAATTAGACACCTTAAGAACTGTTATTTTTTTTTAAATCTACTAAATATAATGAACATTAATTAAACTAACTTCTATGTGGTGACAGAGTAAGAATACAATTCACCACTCCATCTTATGCCCGTGAGTACACCCACATTTTTTTTTTATTGCAAACGGTGGTAAACGAGCAAACAGTACACATGGTGGTAAGTGTTGCTGCCGCTCATGGACCTTTACAGGGTCGCTGCCTACCGCGAAGAAAGTGAAGGGAGAGTGAATGCGTGCATTAAGGCTCGATGATACCAAGGGCACCACCAAAACCCTCCACACACAAACACCCTCAGAAAGTTGGGCTTCCGGCTCTCTCGCTCAGCACAGTAACAAATTGGTACTACTCAGACGTCGATTTTCTGCGAGAGTGTGGTACTACCCCGGACGGACCGGCCCGCGGCTGTAGATAGATAACTGTCGACAGTGTGGTCCTACCACTCTTAAACATAACATAAGAATAGACCAGGAGTTACAATATACAGATAAGGTCTAGAAAAGACAAAGGAAAAGAAAAATAAAACCCTTTGCCAACCGGTAACACCAGCGTGCTGTACTAGATTAATTTCCCTTTCATTGTAGGGGAGCACGTTTTTGTAGGTGTTAAATGACATTGATATTAAGCTATGTAATAGTCTTTACAGTAAAGTCGGCTCCCATCGACTAGGGGCGCTCATTCTTAAATTACAAAACAAATGACAATCAATTAAAAAAAAATTACAACAAAATAAAATATACACAATTATGATTATACATATTTAAGATTCTATCACTTTATGAATATAGAACAAAAATATTATATTTTATATCATTAAAGTATTGTATTTTATGTTAACTTAGTCTTGATTTTTTTTATGTCGATTGTGGTAAACGAACAAGCAGCACACCTGATGGTAAGTGAAACTGCTGCACATGGTCCTTAGCAATACTAGGGGCACAGCTAGGCCGTTGCCTACTGTGAAAATGGTCTCCTTAAACCTCGTTTAAAGAAGGACATGTCATAGCGCTCGGGAAACACAGCAGCAGGTAGTTCATTCCCGGGCCTGCACGGATGTGGGAGAAATGATTGCTGGAAACGTACAGTTGAAGACAATAACGTCTCCAGGTGAAATGGATGAATCCTGCTCCGGTGTCGAATGGTATGTTGGTAAAACGGTGACGGTAGTACCAGATCAAACCAAACATTTCCTCAGAGCACTTCCCATGAAAGAGCCGGTAGAGTGACCCAAAGTCTCTATTGAAAAAGTCTTCGTTTCTATCCAGTAGTCTTAAGCATAGACCAAAGATTATTTTGTTTTTCTACGCGTCTGTATTTTTATCTTTTATACGTCTGTAATGATGCACAATAAAGATTTTTAACAAATAAATAGATTATCTTGTGTATTAATATTAGATGTATTATTGTAAATATTCCCATTAGAAAGTTTCAATTAGGTTCATGTTGTTTGTAAAAATAGGTGGGAGAGGAAGGTGATAAATCAAACTAGGGAGGCAAACTGTGGCTTATCGCCAAAAACCAGTAGCAAAATTTACTTACGCTACAAGCACTCATTTTTAAGGCATCGAGGCGTATTAATAATGCTTACGTGAACCTTGAAGACACCTTTACCTTTAAACTGTGTGGCTTTTACGTAAAATAAGCTTATAAATTCTGCTTACTATGTTCTTATTTACTCGTAAGTAAACAAAATAGACTACTTTTCCCCACATTATTTGTACTATTCTTACATTATACCATTTAAAGTCAGCACTTAACAATATTTTATCTTATTCACTTTTGAATAAAATAAACTCAGATTTTAATCAGGCAGGATGATTATTGTACCATAATTAATAGATTTCTATGTAAGCATAATAACTCATTAGCATAATGTTCCCATTAAACGAATTATTTTTGTTGTGTTTTTCTCTTATTTTCTTTTTAGTAGTACAATTTCTATCCCATTTTGGAGGAAAAAGTCATTTTGGCCAAATAATAGGTCATATTTAGGTTGAAGAACATTATTTGTTGTTAACCTTATTTTTGATACAAATTTGCAGCTTTTATATTTTAATGAACTTGATACCCAGTATTATTATTTTATCACTTCCCAGAGTAAAATTGCAGTACCTGTATATAATATCCATGTAATTTATCGATGCATTGTACTATATACATAGTTCAGTAAACACATGAATTACAGATAACTTAAATTGCAAATTTAACATTTATCAAATAATTTGACTTCTTTAGAAACTCGTGGCACCCATAAAGACTTAATATTATAAATAATTTAGCCGATTCCTCGTATCTATTAACTCTAGACTACTAATCATATTTTACAAACATATATACTAATCATTTTGACAACACACGAATAAGTTCATAAATTGAACATCAAATGCTATTTTATGTATATATTTTTATCTAATATAGGTAATCGCTATATTGACACAAGTTTTAAAGAAAAAAAAGATTATATTTAGTAAACATTAATAACAAAAAAAAGTTTTATTATCATAGGACATTTTTTGAGATCGTAATCATCAGTCTTACGTAAAAAATGAAAAATATAACAAAAATAATAAAATCTACTTCTTTTAAACTTTATTATCCATCACATCCGTAACCCACCCGCGACACGTCGCCTTCATCGCTGGACCGACCACCGGAGCAGGGTGACTTGACGTCAGTGGTCAGTCAGACGGAACACCCCTTGAGGAGTGCCCTCTCTTCGACCGACGTCGTGTAGGACGTCGGTCTTTCCTCACGCGGTCGGCCTCTCGGTGGGTGACAGACTAAATCCCCGATCCAGTCTAACCTAACTCGGCCTCGACCTAACTTTGGTCATGCGATGTCATGCGGTCTTCTAAATTAACAGGTGATTCTGCATACGATAAACTGTCAGATATTACCGTCAATGGTTCGTCGTCTTCATCAGGTTGTTCTGTATCTTCGACCTCCAAACGGTCCTCAGTTTCACTGCTATCAATTTCTTCATCGCTATTACTATTAATACTATCATCGTTTAGATATATGGCCAATTCTTTATCTGTGAAGTAGCAAATCTTAGCAAACCCCTTGAAACTTGGAGAAGACATTTTGAATCTAATACGTATAAAATAGCAATAAAAACATGCAATAACCTATCATGTTGCTGCATGCTCACTTTCAAAAAATTACACAAAGACTAATCATGAGTCATTCAGACTGAAATACATCGTATTTACAAAATGGTGGCACTTACCTACTCAAATTTATCGCTCTCGTAAAGATCTGACCGGTGACTGAGCTAGCACTAAGAATCAGGACGATCCACTCTTTCCTTAGAGAGAAATTGCAAAAAAAATGCGCGGTGCGAGTCAATATGACTCAGATTAGTAGTCTAGGGTTAAGATAAATAGGATTACGTTGTAAAAGATTGGTCGCTTTCGTCATTTCGTTGTTTGTCTCTTTTTAATATTACCCTCCCAGAACTTCGTATATAAATAGTTAAAAAATAGTTATAACTAGCATTCCAAAAGTTTGTAGCTGATATAATACTAAATATAACAATAGTGATAATTTTAATGAAATATTTATTATAGATCAAAACTTTTAAAAATTGATTAACTTACTTTAAAATAAAAATACAAATGAATTTTGATATCAAATGAATAAGAATACAATTCACCAACCGCTGTTCCATTTTGTAGATGTTAAAGCGCACGCGCAGATACAAAGAAAAGAATTAAAATTGTGAAATGACTATCAGTGCGGTAAAATGACACTTCGTCTCTCGCACTTCGTGCAGGGAGCATGTCCTAGCGCAGCGTAAAAACTCACGAATTCAGTTTCAGTTTCGGGCGTAAATTCGGCTCGATTATCAGTCGAAACCGAAACTAAGCCGAAACTCGTTTTCTGGCCTAAACTAGACCGAAATTGAAACTTCGGTCGGAGACTAGAAAAAATATAAATAAAATAAGAAAGTACGCATGTGCTTATTTGCTCATTTTATTTATATTTTTTTCGTATCTATCTGAAACATTTTTCTGCAAGTTTCTTTATATTTTCCAGTTTCGTGCGAGTTCAAAAATTCTTTGATAGAATTTGTTAAAAAGTAATCACAACACAGGAGTAGGAATGAAAGAAGAAACATAAGGAATAAATATAGCCATCAGTTATATGCTTATGTCACTTGACTCACAGAACAGATTAATCCTAAATTAAGCAGAAAAAAGCAGATAATCAATGTTGAAGAAAAGAGAATTAACCAGTAAACACCAGGGATTTTCCCTTCATTAAGAGTTGAACGTAAATCTATGTAAAATATTGTGGTGTTCAGTTTATCACGTAATTAAGATGGGCCTCGTTTCAGCTGTATATCAATGTAAATTGTGTGAAAACGCCCCTTAAATCCACGGTAAGCCAACAATAAACGTTTAACTGAATGACAACGCAATTAAGGCAATGTAAACGTAGACAAGGTAAAAGCGTCCGTTTTTATACAATAATTTGAACAAATTTATTAAATTTCATTCACATATCCTACCGTTCATCGATGTCCACTGTTGGACATAGATATTCTCCACGTGAATGCCTCGTAAAAATATTTTATTACATCATAACTTAGGTGTACAACAGTCTGCTATCCGCCCTCGTAGCCACTCGGGAACCTTTGTTCTCTAATCTTTATCGACAGTCTCCGGTTACTGCCACAGTCAGCTCAAAAATCAAGTTATGTCTACTTGGAGTTCTATGCTACCTTGATGTCGGATAAAGGGCTGTATGTAATATGACTAAACATCTCCACAAAAAAAAATACTTGACTACATTTCTTTTAATCATTTATCATGGAGCTGAAATATTAAATACTAGTTTTAAAATTATGGATATCAATTAACTGTCCACCTTCTTTTCAATTTGTATACGTTAGAATTTTCGGAGTAAGCCTAGTTCACAAAAAGAGAGATTGATCTATTATATCACGCTGGTCCGAGGGGTATAGGGTTTTCATTTTGAGTTATACTTCTCATACATGGATGTTATTGAACTCGTCAACAGTCTGAAAGATGAGTGTGTACGCAATTGTGCTCGTGCGTGCGTGCATGTATGCATGCGGGCGGGTGTGCTTGTGTACGTTGTGTGGGCGTACTTGAACGCGTGCGTGCAGGCGGGTACGCATGTGTGCAGGCAAGCGCGCATGCATGCAGGCAGACATGTGTCTTTGCATGCGTGCGTGCTTGCGTGCGTGTGTGTTGTGTATGTAAATACTTTAATTACATTTACGTCTACTTAATATCGACCCAGTTATTTAATTCGATTCTACGTACTTTAAAAAAAAAATACTTATATTTTAACCTCGGCAAGCTTTTAAATGTAATTGAAATAATATTCTTTTGAGGCATTTATTATTTAACTCTTTGCCCAGTTGATATCAAGTAAGCCGTTCTCATCCGCGCATTATCCGGTATTTGCATTTTAAAATTAAATACGAAGCGAAGTACCGAGGAGAATTTTAAGTAATACCCTTGAACAACAGTACTCACTATATAAACAGATTGTGCCGTCTGTAATTAAAATGATCTTCCATACTCAGGATTACTTTTACAGTAAGTGGTTTCCCTTGTTGGTAAATAAAAACATTTCTGTTGATTGCGAGCTTAGAGTAAAGATGACAATTCAAATGCGAATAAGCATTAATAATACAATCATTACAACATTTTATTGTATATAATATTTACATTTATTTTACGTTAATATACATATATATTGGGTAATAAATGTGAAGAGGGTGGAATGTAAATGGGTTTAATTTATTTTAATCTTCGTCTTTTCCAATTTCATTAAAAGAAAATATAAGATTTGAATAATTATCGTCACAGCTCATATACATCCCACTGCGGAGGCAAATTGGCCTACTATACCATGACAGTCAGACGCGTTGGTATAGGGTTATATTTCGAGTTTTCCATTTCTTCCATAGATGTTATATGCATATTATATATAATTATATGCAGATCTCTTAGTACACTTTTGTCTGACCTACAGGCAAGAAAGGGGTCATCATCATCATCATCATCATCGCAGCCGACTTACGTCCTATTGTTGGGCTCGGGCCTCCTCCACCACGGGAGGGAATTTTACCTACAATACCATGCTGGAAAGGCAGGTTGGTATTTTTTTTTTATGTGTGGGCTATGGTAAGAGAACACGCGGTCCATTCCGTCCGGGGCGACGGAAGGACGGCGCGCGGGCCCGTAACCCACCCGTACCCACTTCGCCTTCGTCTTTGGGCCAATCACCAGTGCCGAGTTCCCTGTCCTCTGTGGTCGGCCCGATGGAATACCCTTTCGGGTACCCTCACCTCTCGACGTCCCTGTCCCGGGACGTCGGTTGCCGTCGCGCGGTCAGTCTCTCTGTGGGTAACGGACTAAAGTCCCCGGTCCGATCACCCGAGGCCTCAGCTATGGCGGCATCAGGCGCAGGTACTCGCGCCTGCGCCGCTCGAGAGACGCGTTGGTATAAGGTTATATTTTGAGTTTTCCATTTCTTTTATAGATGTTATATGAATATTATATCCCTTAGTATACTATTGTCTCACCTACAGGCAGGAAGGTCATCATCATCATCGCAGACCACATATATCCCACTGTTAGGCTCGGGCCTTCTCCACCACAGGAGGGAATTGTGCCTACTATACTTGCCATGCTGGTCAAACAGGTTGGTATAGGGTTTCATTTCGAGTTTTCCTTCTCTTTCACAGATCTTTGTGCGTATCCCATAGTCGTCTTTTATGACACCCACGCTCAAGAGAAGGGGTGGTAAATTCTTACTCCGTCACCACAAGGAGAGGGTGATGGATAGTATTCTAACTCCGTCAAAAACGGATGGGAATTAATGGAAGTAGGTATGATAATTATCGTCATCATACCAACTCATACACCTTCCACTGCTCGGCTATAGCCTCTTCCACAATAGAAGGGATTTTCCTCCTATTGGCCTATTAAACCACGGTGGTCAGACGTGTTGAAACAGGTTTAAATTGGAGTATTTTTTCTTCTTCTCTTGTATAGTTGTTATATGCACAAAAACATAACAACATCTATTTATCTGCATATTGTAATCCCTTAGTAGTCTTTTATGACACCCACGGCCAAGATAGGGGTTACCAATTGTATTCTCACTTCCTCCCCACACGGATGTGAATAATGGAAGTACGATAATTATCATTATCATCATCATCACGGCTTATACGTTCCACTGCTGGGCTAGAGCCTCCTCCAAAATGGGCGGGACATTGACCTACTATACTAAGTTGGTCAATATATATTATATTATTAAGAAATGAACCTTTGAGAACATGTAATTAACGGTCAATAAATTATATCAGAAGAGCAATATGAATCACACAAAGTATTTTTCTGAATTACACTTATACATGCACGGTAGACCGGTATCTTAAAGCTGGCGACTGACATGAGTATTTGGCGGTAACGTATGTACATTCGAGGCGAGCGTGTTACGTTACGGCATTACCTGACTGACATGTTCCCCTAGCTCGTGGCGAGCACTATGCTCGATTGCGCTCCGTCTTTTGGTAATCAAATTTTTTTGTTTTTACCTCCTCAAAGAAGCTAATAAACTTGTGATTTTTTCTTACAAGTTTCCACTTCAGTTTCTAGTAATGAAGCCAAATCGACCCACGCCTATTGTTTTTGTATTTTATTGTAATATTGTGCATGAGAGGGGTCCCATAAAATAGGCATTTCTTTATATTTTCAATGAACAACAGAGTTTTATCCTGGTCCCATTTCATCTTCAACGCTCGTCAATAACACTTCGAAACTGTGATACCCGATTTACACATGCGCTCGCAACGACGCTAGGGGCTGTACCGCTGTATTGACCTAAAATTAAGGCGTAAGGTAACACTCAAAGGGATTCGCGAAAATACCGACAACCGGGTGGAGCACGCGGCGCTCGCAGCAAGCGGATCGGTTCATACTGACCTGTAACATTTCGTCGTAACGTAATCTTATGTTACGATGAAATGTTACAGGTCAGTCGCCAGCTTTACATATTGCCATTTGTACAGTCAATATAGAATAAATACAAATATGAAACTCTTTTATTTAAAAATTAAACAAAAAGACAATTGTAATTCAATCAAAATGCTATAAATCGCATGCAATTTTAGTTATTGTGTTATACTTCACCCGGTATGGAGTGAGTGTGGTCAGGTTCAGGGCTGATGCCCTCGATCTAAGGTTTTATTTCAGCTGCTTAAAAGCAATGGGTCCTTGTGTATTCCGGATTATCGATGGTCGATGATCACGACACCCACTCTTCATATCACGATGGCGACCAGCCTGAGTGGGATGAGATCTCCCCGGGAAGGTCTAGCTCCAGGCGACTAGCAACATCAGGTGGCTTTTCGTGTGAGGGGTCCGACGATCTGTAGAATCAATATTCCATTGTAGTTCCACAGTAATTACTCCATACATCCACAAATAACATTTTCACTAAAACCAGTTGCACTATTTAGGAGCAGTTCAATTACATATACGGGTACAGAAAATATATAAACAGTAAAGAGAACAAACGATCTTTAGAAAGCAATTAACCAAAACGTGAGATTATGAAATTTTTAAGGTTTATTATTTTCGATGTTTAGTTGTTATGAACAGTTGTTGTTATGTTAGTTGTTATGACAAACACATATTCATATGTGATGAAACTACTTTTAGGATTTTATTACTTTTGTATATATGATTTTTAGTTGTCCGACGTTTCGAAGACTTTTCAGCGTTGATAATGTAAAAATCTATAAAAAAATGTTTTATTTCGTAAATATACATAGTTTATTTTTAAATTAGTATGTGTAGTTGTATTTACTGCAATTTGCGAAATATTCTAAGAGAGAATCAGACGTTAAAAAGGGTTAATAAATCTCAGAGCAGTGCTGATATGCACCCGACTCGTAGAACTATCTCGGCAGAATGCCAACAGGCTTGTATGCCAGAAGCGCAATAATAGTAGATAAATAATGAACATATTTTTGTTTATTTACTTCTAATCGTTATATATCTTACTTTAGGTTTGATTTAAAAAAAAATGTCTATGTTACATACTTCGGAGTGGTAACAGAATAACATTACAACGACGACCAATTCTGTCTTTCCTGTGGGTGCTATAGAAACTGGTTGAGGGGCAAAATAGGAAAGTCTCCTCTGGGGCTCTGGCTAGCGGAATATAGTAGACTATTTTTCGTCAATTGAGAAGAATAAGATACAGTATATTTTTGCAGTACTAGATAACAGACTGAGAAGAATTAGTCTACTACACGAAGTTAAACAGACGATTTGATGAATGATTAAATGATTTGATGAACCTGGTTAAATACTTGATTTATCTGTTAAGATACCCTTGAGTTAGGAAGGGATAGTAACTATTGTATTATTACTGTATAGTCTACATACTAATATTTATTATTGTATAAATACCATTACTTTAAGCAAGTAAGTACTTTAAGTAAGTAAGTAAGCAGCTGCTGATTATGAGGCGAATTTGTGTCTCTATAGAAGATAAACTTGAATGTCATTCATTATTCAACCTAGCATTCGCAAGTTATTTTGCTTGTATCTATAATTCAAGGAAAGAATTGTATTAAAATATATTTCAAAATCATCAAAAGCTAACAGATATGGCATTTTTATATGAAGATATTAACCGCCAGTATTTACTGAAACCGCTACTCACATAAAACAGACTCTAAGGAATAAAATGAATAATTCTCACTCGAAGCTCTTCCACAATGAGATAGAAATGGAACTAAAACACTCAGCAGTCGGATTAGAATAGTTTTATTTCGTTTTCCCTTATTTTGCAGTGATGTTATCTGCTTCGATTTTAGCTATTTTATGCGTTTTATTTATGTGTGCGTAAGGGGAACCGACAAGAGCAGACTACCAGAGTCGTACGCCGATCAACTAACAAGATGCTGCTGATATTTACAAAACGTAATAACACAAGCGATTTAAAATACTTTTATCATAACTATTTACAGTTTTCTTTTATATTTTCATATTTTCTTGATACTTTTATAAAATTGTGCATATGCGCAAGCGATATAACCTCCTCGTCTGATAACCGAAGCAGCACTAAAGCTGACTAAAGCGGATAGGGGGGGAAGCGTAGCGGCTCTAAGATGGACGAAGCGCGGATGAATTTAGGTATTTCCTTCATATTATTAAAACAAATATACATTTTAAAAATGTATAAGTTATAGGAAACATGACGTTTTATTAATTTTAAAAATTTTTGTGACGTATTTACGCCGTATTATTGGTTCATTTTTTCATTTAGAGGTAACTTTGAATTTTTTTCATCGAGGAAATTACAAGTGATTGTGTTTTTAAAATGTATAATGTATAGAGTCAATTCTTAAATATCTTATATAAGAATTACACAACTAAAGAGTTGGAAATAAGGGTACAGTAAGGGATCAAATGAACGCATTTTTTTTTGTAATTTCCTCGGTTCCGCCTTAGGACTTTAAAATCACCTATAGGAAAGACGTTAGAATTATTGTATTCTTACTACGTCACTATATATAGATAGAATAATCATCGTCATCATCATCCTACTCTTATACCAATCTCTATCTTATTCCAATTACTTTTTACAATGTGCATATTGCTAAAGGTTTTAGCAATAGTTTTGTTACCACCCGCCTGCCTGACGTCAAACCTGCTTGGACATTTAATTGTTGACCATACGGTAGATATTGAATAGAACTGGCTTAAGTGGATGTAAAGATTTTAATCGTGTTAAAGGACACTCACGATTATGTAAGGTTGGTAGCAGAGTTCGCGCCCGCTACCTCACAAGAACTGCTACGATAAGTATAGGTATAACTAAATACCATCAAAAACAAAACTTGTAAAAAAAGCCAATTCTTACAACCGAGTTCTACCATAAAAAGTTGTGAGATCCATCTTATACCAAGTCGGTTAACTCATTCAGTCCCCGCTTAAGGGACCTTTCTTCTTAAGTTATTGCGTAAATAGCTAGCTAGCCTAACAACTTCTTATAGTGACTATATCAATATTAAAGATCTTTTATGTTTTAAATAAACAGAATAACTTGGCAATCACATGAAAACACAATGTACCTCACAAGTAATACATATTATATTAAATTGTACTAAATATAGTGCGATTGAGGGTGGCTCTCTACGCTTCGGTTTCAGTCGTCTTACACGCGTAGTTCCCGTTCCCGTGGAAATACCAGGATAAAATATAGCCTATATTATTTCCTGATATTATAGCTATACATTGGCGAAAGAATTTTTGAAATCGGTTCCGTGGTTTAAGCGTGAAAGCGTAACAAACAAACTTACTTTCGCATTTATAATATTAGTAAGGATAAGTTTTTGTTTATACTGTTAATAGTGTTATTGACGGGATTCCAGTAATTTAAACCATTAATTTGACAAGCACACAGCGTCCTCTCACTATATTTGACACCATATCTACTGCTATAATGTGTACAACCACTCTATGTGTAACCCAATTATAGTCGTCAAACAAAGTTTTATTGCAGTAATTTGGTGTATAATGGAATATGGAAAATACTTCTTGCCATGTATGTTTATGTTTATCAGAAATATACTTCCTGATCTAATAAAATAAAAAACATTTAAAGAAGAGAATTTCTTTCATTTTTACCGACCTTAAGATACATTTCAAACTTTAGAAGTGCCGGTTATCTTGACAATTAGGCCAGACACATCCCCTTTGAGACACATATTCACGTAACTTGCCCGCTCAATTCGCAACGAGCCTAAACTCCAAAGCATTTTCTTTTCTTTGGCATTTTTTTTATTACTCTGGAGTAACAATGTTAGACAGAGTATTTAAAAACATGTAGTTGGAAATTGGGTTGGTTTTTTAGTATAAGTAGTTTTGAAGAAGTTTAAACTATCCATATAAAATTGAATTGAATATAATTACAATTAAAGTTGATTAAAATTGTATTTAAATATTTAAATTAAAGAAATGTAATCAACATGCAGCGAATATGCATTTTTGGCCAAAACGCGTATTGAACTATGCTTTGTGGTGATCATATGCACAAACTATAAGTTTGACAAAAAACATGTTATTAAAACCTGTTAGAAATTTTCATTATTTTATTTTTCTATGTAACAATTTTTTTTATAAAATGAATAGGCAAAGAGGTATTGTAAAAAGAAGAGCGTGCGTACAAGTATGCATATCAGAAGTGAAACTTCTTTGATTCCATGTTTTTTCAATAGTACAAGAAAAATTGTAAAATTAATTTATCAGGGAGATGAAAATATTCACCCAAATATTGTACCTAGCCTTTGCCCTTTTCCCTTCGCCCTTCGTCCTTCGCCTTTCGTCCTTCGCACTTTGTCCTTCATCCTTCGAGCAATGTCCTCCGTCCTTCGTCCTTCATCCTTCGTCCCTTTACCTTCGTCCTTTGTCTTTTATCGTAAATCGTAAATCAAAATACTTAAATCTTAATCGTTACTCGTAAGTAGTAAAGTGTACCTACATTAGTAGACGATAGTGGGGACGCTACGCGGATATGTTCTATCTCATTCTCTCACCGCCGGCTGAATCCTATACATTACGTGTTTGTGTCTTTAAGGACTCGCTTTTTCGTTTCATCGAGTTTGAAATCACAACAATTCTAAAGAAGTTTCACTTCAATAATGTTAGTGCAAATAATGTCTAGGATAGTTATGACCCAATTACATAATCTTTAGTCTATCGACGCCCACTGTTGGACATAAGCCACCCTAAAAGAGAGATGATACCATAATCGTTACGTTGACAAGAGAATTAGCGGTCGTAGTTATGGTTATAGGTTTTCCAAGAGACTATTCTAGTGAATAATAAGATGGCTTTTACGAGTTCTAAAAAAAGGAGAGGACCACATTGTATTTTAACCCCTCATCATATGCGAAATGTCACACAAAGGTGTATATTAGATTTACCTATCGGAGGATCAACACTTACGGGTACCGATGGCCAGCCACAGGGCGTATAATAGCTACTGTGTACGATAGGTTATGGGATCGCATGCCGTCTCCACCGTCGCCCCTGACGATTCGGCTATGGTTATACCATAGCCTGTCCCCAAAACAAGTCCATTAACACCTACTAGTGTTATAAGTTATAACTAGAATTGCCAGGATTAAATGAAGCCATGTACATTTCAATATTTATTTTTTAAAGACAACACTAGCTCCAAGAAAATAATCCTTATATTGTAGGGGACTTTACATAATAACGACGACAAATTACGTCCAGACTCAGAAAAATAATTTGTGGATTGCAGAAGTGTTGTTCTGCATGGGATTCGAACCCATAATACTGGCATGGCAGGTTGGTATCTTAACCACTGGGCCATCCATGCGGAATAGGTATGTAACGTAGTATTACAATAAATATAAAACCATATGTAATAAATTTATGCGTTGTACTGTCAATTATTTTGGGCCAAATGTCGATATTGTATTTTTCTAGAGATTTCTGGCTTTATTTCTACCCATCGAGATAGTTTATATTTTGGTAGAAAAACCGAGACACTGATTTACTGCGTGCTTCGCGAAAGGTGACCCCAATACACATGGCTTATACCGAAATGTGGTAAAAGATAAGTTAATAGGGGTTTGAGATAGTTTGGGTGTAACATGATCAAGAGAGTTTTTGCTTACTGGTTCTAAATCATAAAAGGAGAATGCCCAAAACCAGGCCCTTTTCAGTTGGCAATGGGCCCAAATCAAATACTATCCTAAATTCATATCTTATTTTTATACTTACTCGGAATTAATTTTAGGGTAACTTATACCCTAGCATTAAAAATAATAATTAAAAGTCAAACAAATAAACTTAGGTTTGTGATTTGTAAAAATCGGAGTGACACATATGTGTTGCCAGGTAAAGCCAAAATAATTTATCAAAATATATCGATACATTCTTATCGATTATGAAGGTGAAATTAGACAAATTATTTTAGTCAAAAACCAAAAAATATTTATGGCTGTATCTCACCTTATTATTTTTTGTTTTTACAGATTGTATTTTATTGAAAATAGCATTGGCGGCAATAATTATAAAACACACAACACGTTTATTCAATCATCATTATCATCCAGCCTATCGCTGTCCACGTATAGGATGGATGTAGCTCTGCCTTATTCTTCTTTAAAAAGTGCAGTCCTGTGCCGCTTGCATCCAACAACGCCCAGCAATTTTCACCAGGTCGCCAGTCTTCCTAATTCATCCTATACTGATACTACTATACGATACGTGGCTAGAAGAAAGTCTTTCTTTCCCAGCGGTTATCAGTTTGTCGACCAATGTGGCCTGGCTAATGCCACTTTAGCGTACTAATTCTTCGTGCTATGTCGGGCACACCCGTTCTTTTACGTATTTTGGATTCTATCTCGCAGGGAAATCCCAAGCATAGCCTGCTCTCGCGACTTTAAACTTAGTTTTGCAATCTACATTTAGGGAACACGTTTCCGTGTCGTAATTCTTTCAGTCATTGAGGTATGTTGAATAAGAAGATCTTCTTAAGTTTTTCGAACGCTGCCCAGTCAAGTTGGTTTTGTCGGTGAACCTCTTTCTTGAAATTGAATCTACCTGTCTGTCCTAGGAACGAATTATCGTTACTTAGAACAAACAAGTAGACAAGATCATTAGATTGACAACTTCGAGCCGCACTGTCGACCAGGACCGGTACTAAAATGATTGGGCGTTTGACATGACTTTCATCTTACCTATGTCCATTCGTTTACTCGCTAATATAACTACTAACCTAACCTAACCTAACCTCCCCTTCACCATTGGGTCGACCACTGAGTTCCTTGTCAGATCAGCCCGGGACCAATCTAATATACTACCACCAGCTAAGAACGCAGCCACACTGACAAAGAATCGGCAAGAAAACTCATAAGGCATGATACTTAAATAAATATTAAATACAAAATTAATCTGAATATCTTCTTTCTATGAGTCTAACATCCCTCATACTATCTTTTCACCGGACTATATCGGCGGGTGACGGGGGTGCGAGCGGAGGGCGGTGTGGTCTCGTTAAGGGATCTCACCGCCTGGCGCGTCGACGCCCGCCGAGACGTCATCGCCCGTTGGGCAGTCCGGCTGGAGAGGCCTCGGTTCGGGGTGCGAACCGTGGAGGCCGTCCGGCCGGTGCTGATGCAGTGGTTGGAAAGGCGGCACGGGGTGCTCTCCTTCCCACTGGTGCAGGTTTTGACGGGGCATGGGTGCTTCGCCAAATACCTGCATAAGGTCGTTAGGAGGGAGAGTACACCGTCCTGCCACCACTGCCATTACGACGAGGACACGGCGCGCCATACGCTCGAGGCCTGCGCGGCTTGGGCAGTGCAGCGCTGTGAACTCGTCGCTATCATCGGTACGGACCTGACGCTGCCGGCTATCGCTAGGGCGATAGTCAGCAACGTCGGGAATTGGGACGCGGTCGCAGCCTTCTGCGAGACAGTGATCTCGCGGAAGGAGGCGGCGGATCGCCTGCGCGAGGAGCGCAGCCTCGATGAGGAGATCCGCCGCCGGCGACTGGGGCGGCGTAGGCGCAACTATCTGCACCTCATGCCGCCCTAGCCGAGGCCGCGGGTGACGTGACCGGGGATTAGTCCGTCACCCGCCGAGAGGCCGACCGCGTGAGGAAAGACCGACGTCCTCCCCGAGGGGGGGACGTCGGTCGATGGGAGGGTACCCAATTAGGGGGTATTCCGTCGGGCCGACCACTGACGACAAGTTAACGCTGCTCCAGTGGTCGGCCCAGCGACGAAGGCGACGTGGTTTTTGGGTGGGTCGCGGGAGTTGCGTGCTTAAGCCCCTCTGTCGCCCCGGACGGAGTGGTGCGGAGGCGCGCCGACCGCGACCCACCCACAAAAAAAAAAAAAAAATACTATCTTTTCACAAATATCTTCAGTACATAGATTGGATTTTTACTACTTGATTATGAGAATAGATATAGAAAATGTAGATAAACATTCTTTACATGTATACGTATACTGACTATAAGGGTCTGTATAAACACAGCTTAAGCTCCCCTTTCAAGGTAATTACGTAAAATCCCCGCTTAAATCTCGTTCCCGTATTTTTAAATGCAAGATAAAATGTTTTGTTAAAAAACTAACAGGAGAGGAATAATATTTTATTTGAATTTTGTAGTATTGTTATGAAAACTTGGAACAAAATGAAATTTCCCAAATTTTATTATCGACTTAAAAGTTGTTGTATTTATTTATTTCACGGCTATTATTAAGTTACGTGAATGATATCGGACAAAGGACAATTAATTTGAGAAGGACGCACTCAAATTTGCATACCTAATGTAATTATTTAATTAAGAAAAACAGCGGCAAAGAGAAAAAAGGTATCTAATGTAGTCCGGTCTAAACAAAAGCTCACCACTGTTAATTAGGGCTCGTTAAGATAATCATTTTCTTATGGATGGAAATTTTGCTCAATATAATACAACAATGTTTTTATGAATCTTTGTTATATCATATTACTGTGAGTATTTGGCCAAGTTAGTAGTTTCTCAGAACTGTAATAGTCAAAACTTAGTTTAGAAACATTCACCTATGTATTCTGTGGTGGCGGCTACGTATATTGGGTCGAGTCCATCTAATGCTGTTAGAACTTTAGTTAGAATAACGAAAGGCCAACAGAATACTATTGCAACAGGCTACCTGCAGCTGAATATCTAAAGAGTCTTGGACCCTTACAACGTGTATGTCCACAGGGCAGGTATCACCATCAACGCGGTTACTCAAGTCCAATGAATAGAGGCTACTATAAATCTAATAGAGGTGGGCAGCGAAAAAGTGTACATGTGGCCCTCAAACAGAAAGAGGAAGAAGAAGAAGCAAGCCTAGGTGAGCTTTCCAACCTGCTAGTTATATTTTAGCATGCAAAGCTTAGATTATGTTTATTTTTTTTTTCTTTATGTTTTAAAACGGTATCTAAAAATAATAATAGTCCAGCCCATCTCTTAAAGATTTTGATAATGTCGAAGATGATAATGCCAAATAGAATTACTGCTGTTGCACTTGCCTTGTGCACAATAGCCATCTTATGCAATGGCACTTTCCTTTTTGGCCATTCTGGTGAAATAGTTTAGTGCAGGATTTTCAAGAAACCGGGCCGGCCACGGATGTCAATGCGATAAGGATGGAGTATGGTAGGCTATAGCCTATAGGCCTATAGCCCTATAGCCCATAGCCTGTAGCCTACGATGCTCGACAGCGTCAGAACCTGGGACGCGGTCGTAGCCTTCTGCGAGGAAGTAGTCTCGCGGAAGGAGGCGGCGGGGCGCGTGCGCTAGGAGCGTCTCCTCGACGACGCGAGCCGTCACCGGTGACTGGGGTGGTGCAGGCGCAATTACCTACGTCTGATGACGGCCTAGTCGAGGCCGCGGGTGACTGGACCGGGGAGTTAGTGAGTCACCCGCCGAGAGGCCGATCGCGCGAGGAAAGAACGACGTCCTCCCCGAGGGGGTGACGTCGGTCGATAGGAGGGTACTCCTCAGGGGGTATTCCGTTGGGCCAACCACTGACGACAAGTAACCCTGCTCAGGTGCTCGGTCCAACGACGAAGGCGACGTGGTGTTCGGGTGGGTTGTTGGTGTGCGTGCTTACGCCCCCCCCTGTCGCCCCGGACGGAGTGGTGCAAGGAGTGCGCCGACCGCAACCCACCACCCCCCAAAAAAAAAAAAGAAAAGACTGGGGCTGTACGCCAATCATCCGTCGCCGCGGGCGGATTAGCCGGGGTGTGTCCAGACCATAGCCTACCAAAAAGAGGGTTTTCAAGAAAACCTTCAATGGTATTACAGTTTTCTTTTTAAGTTCTTTATTCAACAGTTAGGAAATTAGGTTAAAAAAGTGGCGAATGGAGACACGTGGAGTCGTCAGTACACCTGATGGGGCAGGAATATTTTTATAGTAGTAATCAATTATGCCGTGTGATGTCCGTCACCATAAGAATACAATTCAACACTCCCTATTTTACCCGTGGATATCGTAAAACACGACTAAGGAATATAATATACACATAACATCTGTGTAAGAGAAGGATAACTCGAAATGAAACCCTATAACAACCAACAAAACCAACATGTCTGACCAGCATAGTATAGTAAGTCAAATTGTAGAGAAGGCCCAAGACCAATAGTGGGACCTATGTGCGCTGCGATGATGATGAGTAATCAATTAACCATAAGCAATATATTTTCCGCAGCATCACTACCTCTGGCGCCATATCTTAATTGTTTTTAAGAATCAATCGATTACGGAAACGTCAAGTATTATACTTGGGTGTTTTTGATACAACGTTGGCAATGATTTTTGATGTTTGTCGTTTGACCGTTAACGTTTGAAATAATACCGAGCTTTCTTTATTGAGAGCGGTTCGTTGAATACTGAGTGGAGAGCGAGACTTGAGGGCGAGTGGTCGTATTGCTGCCGTGCTGTATCAAATTCACCGCGTTTCCCTAATGTGTAATTTCATGTGTAATCACTGCAAAGAAGGACCCGCCATGACAAACATGGCGCCTCAGTTCCAAGGAGTAACTCTCCCAATTTCTGAGAGTATTGGGATTCTCGGCGTCAAAATATCGAGCAAAGTCCAGTTTGGGAGTCATTTGGAGGACAAAGCCAAATTGGCAAGCAAAAAGTTGGGCGTCCTGAACAGAGCCAGGCGGTACTTCACACCGAGACAGCGTCTTGTGCTATACAAAGCACAAGTTCGTCCTCATGTGGAGTACTGCTCACATCTCTGGGCAGGTGCGCCCAAATATCAGCTAGACCCACTTGACTCCCTGCAAAGACGGGCTGTTCAAATCATCGGGGATCCCAATCTTACGGACAGATTGGAGTCGCTGGAGCAGCGGAGAGACTTTGGATCACTCTGTGTACTCTACCGACTCTTTCACGGGGAATGCTCCGAGGAACTGTTTGACTTGGTACCACCGTAACCATTCTACCAACGTACCACTCGACATCGCAGCAGGGTTCATCCATTTCACCTGGAAACGTTATGGTCTTCAACTGTACGTTTCCAGCGATCATTTCTCCCACGTACGTGCAAGCTCTGGAATGAACTACCTGCTGCTGTGTTTCCCGAGCGCTATGACATGTCCTTCTTTAAACGAGGTTTAAGAAGAGTATTTCCTTCACGGTAGGCAGCGGCCTGGCTGTGCCCCTGGTATTGCAAAGGTCCATGTGCAGCAGTTTCACTTACCATCAGGTGTGCTGCTTGCTCGTTTGCCACCGTTGGCAATTAAAAAAAAAAAAAATATCTGTTGGCATACGTAATCATTAGTTGTAATAGAAAATAGTGTTAACGTTAGTTATTGAATATAGTTTAAAAAGTAGCCATCCGAAGTGTTATTTTATTGCATCGCGATGTGTGACCGATCTGATAGTGAAGCAGCACGGACATCAGCCCTCGATATATTTATACTTTTATCTACACTAATGATGTCTGCCAGTAATTCTATTTATAGCAAATCTTTTATCCTTGGATATATTATTTTTAAGTTTATGTTATAAAAATATATTTGACCTTTACGTAGAGCGACACCCGTCTGGAAGCGAAAAAGTCAAATAATTAAAGGTCAAGAGCATTTTATATGGAAATTTAACTTTTTATAATTATATGCCCAGAATCATAATAGATTAAGAATACACTACGTCACCACTTCTTACTTGGCCGTAGAAACTGAAAATACCAACCGAATGATCATCCATAAAATGTGCAATAACACTCTCCCGTGAAACTTATGATATATTCTGCCTGTGGCGATATAGTATATATATATATAATATAGGTATGAGAGGAAACGTCATATATAATGAAATACTAGGTTTCCTAAATTAGCTCGTAATAGCTGAAGACGATTTCATAAATCGTCGTCTACTGTTGACGCATACTATACATAGACGATCTAAGCGAGCATAATGCAATCAACATTATGCATATCAAGTGAATGGGTCCCATGACCACATGGTCATGCAATGGACATCCATTGCGGCAAACGGTAATAACGTTCCCTAGGTGACTCGAATAGAACTTCGAGTGGGGGTGCAAGGACTACAGGTCCGAAAATTGACCCAGGATCCAACGGCATCTCTGGTCGAGCTTGGGTCCTAGCTCTAAAAGCTCTAGAACCACGACTGAGAAACTGAGAGTCTTGAGTAAGACCACATCATAATATTTAGGCCTAGTTTTCAACAGCTGCTGTGCCTTTGGACTTCACCTTCCAATGTTGGACTCCAGATTAATGCGTGCATTGGCCGTACTTTCAAGATTGCTGTTTAAAACTTGGGCACTTGATAATTTGTGCAAAAGACTGTATATGGGGATCGTGTAGCCATTTCTTACTAGGCAGCAAGTCTCCTCACTGCAATTTTACCAAAATGAAAGTTGCAACTTGTACGGCTGAAAACTGGGTAAGTTGTGGCAGCGGTAGCAAGTTCCATCAAGGGTGGCATGTAGTTGGGCAAGAGTCATGGCGTCGTCTCCTACTGCCTGACACAGGAGCTATCGGAACATAGTCTCTTTGGAAAATATTATACATGTGTCGCAAAGGCCGGCAATAGTCGGCCTGATCCTGACCATCTGTGAAGACTTTATTGATAATACAGCCTTAGTCACACTGATAGTCTGATCTGATGATGAGCAGCACCAAGGACTCATTATGGCGACTGGATTGGATTTCCTCTCGCTAGCTCCCAAATATATTATAAGCCATGGTTCACAGTGAGGGCTAGTGGTACGCTGCCGCATATTTCTGCGGAGATTTATATGTAAAGAAGGCGGTAGAAATAAATGAGATAAAACTAGCCGTAGCCTTCTAACTCGTAGACGACGCATCGGGCGCAAATGAAAGTTGGTAGTAAAGTAAATTATACCAATCACTTATCAATTATGAACTATATAACTATATGCGTAAGAAAATCGAATTTTCAAACTATTACAGAATCTATATGCGTATACAAAGATAGTGTCGCTACTTTGAACGTTCGAAACATGAATCTAAAAATATTACATGCGCGCAGACGATTACACACGTACACACGCACACCACTATACAAATTATGAAATCAAATTTTATTTTTATTCGTTACTCGTCGAAATAATTTTAAAAGTAATGTTAAAAACCTTTTTAAGTTTTGCAAATGTGCTGTGACACCATTTGAATGCAGAAACCGTCATAATTACCTATTTAATTTTAAGAGTTGCGTACGTACGTGCAGTACAGTGACCTTGTACATTACGGAACGGTTCCGGCGTAAGCTCCATTAGGCTCCAATTGAAATGCTTCACTTTTTGTGCACGAACTTACCTTCTATACGTTATTATTCTAAGCTCTGCAATGTAGTTTATAGAGCAGATTGAGGTAATCATCATCACAGCTCACATACGTCCCACTGCTGGGCTCGAGCCTACTCCGCAATAGACGGGTAGTTGATCTACTATATCACGCTGGCCTGGCGTGTTGCTATAGGGTTTTATTTCGAGT
The DNA here is from genome assembly GCA_032191425.1 of Lymantria dispar. NCBI lineage: Eukaryota > Metazoa > Arthropoda > Insecta > Lepidoptera > Erebidae > Lymantria > Lymantria dispar. The sequence goes on from CM063449.1 coordinate 26,666,140, forward strand.
TTTCCTTCTCTTACATATATGTTATATGAATATTTAAAATTAAGGTTTCCTATAATTGATAGATCCTATGAATGAATGAGTGATTGAGGTTTCCTATGCGATTTTCTTTTTGGAATATATAGCTAAAATATTAACGTAGAAAAGAATACGTTTTTATTAGAAAACTGCGCAGATAAATTCCGGCTAAATTATATTTCTCGACATTATTATATTATAATAAACAGATCGACGGTCTTCGTCAAATCTCATCTTTGAGGGAATAAAGAAACAACTTATCCCTGCCTAACGCATAAACACAATTTTTGCATTAAACTTGGAAAAGATTTATCTTTCAACGCATTCGCGAACAATAATGGACAGGAAAAAGCGAACTCTTGTAGCGGAAAGTCTTCATAGGATGAATAATAAAGAAAGCTGAATACATTTAAATATGAATGTAGTTTTCTTTGACGTATCGACAGTAAATTGTTGAGAGACTGACTCTAGAAACGTATTTATTCAAAATGTTTATAGACAGATATTTAGAGTTATTGTTTCATTTTCCTCTTGACCCATATAAGTCCCACTATTGGGCCAAGTCTCATTCATAAGGGAAGAAGAATAAAACTTATGCACCGCGTTACTCAAAAGGGGTGCCATAGAATATTATTTGGCAATTTCCTTTTTTTTGTAGTGATATTATCTACTTTTATCCTTAGTTTGCTATTACTAAATCTACAGTCAGGAACGGAAGAGCATTGCATTTTATTGCATTATCATAACTATAAATTACTTCTTTATAAATCGAAGTTTAGTATTGCAACGATAGAACTACTGCACCTATATTATGCTTTATCACAATAGCTCCGTAGTTAATCGTCGTCTAAGTTACACCATAATGTACATACGTACTTGATGAAACAGCATAGTTATTGCTCAGGTTAAATTATTCAGTACTAAGCACGAAGACTATATTTATCGCAGCATTTACTCAGCAATTTGTAGATCTCAGACGCTATTTTTGAGAGATATTTTTGGAGAGTCTAACCTAAATTTAACTGAATTTAAGTGTGTGTGTTTAACACGGTATATCCATAGATAATTCTCGCCATGCTTCTAATATCCTAATATAATAATAATAAAGCTTTATTTAATTCCATATCAGCCTATTACAATACATTTGATTAATCAATATAATAAATAGAATTCTTTTTAAATAATTGCAATTACATTATGAACAAATTAAATTAAATCATTTTTATTATTATTTTTTTCGTGGCTTATATATATATTTATATTATATATATATTATACCCGAAGGGGGTCCCTTCGGGTAAAAGCCTCCTCCAAGGACTTCCATCTATCTTTCTGTCTAGCCAAGGGTATCCAATTTTCTCCTGCTACCTTTACCACTTCATCTGTCCATCTAGCGCATGGGCGGCCTCTAACCCTACGACCTCTAGGGCCTTTCCAATTCAACACTCTAAAGGTCCACCTATCGTCGTCGTAACGGGCTATGTGCCCCGCCCATCTCCATTTCATTTTCAGCGAGAAAGTTAAAGCGTCTGTTATTTTGGTTTTGTTTCGAATGTGCTTATTTTTAATTTTGTCCTTTAATTTTACACCTAATAAACTTCTTTCCATTCTTCTTTGTGTGGTTTGTATTTTATTTCTAGTTTTTAGGTCGAAAGTCCAAGTTTGAGAACCGTAGGTAAGACATGGTAGAATAACTGAGTCCATAATATCCTAATAACATATCTCAATCCTTAATTTCCTATAGCAGTCGGTATATCTTCTACATAGCATGATATCTGGGGCACGGCAGTGCCCCCGCCAAGTCGAGCAATAAAAAAGTCGGGCAAAACGCAACACTGCCGTAACATACTTTTCTCGAAGCCATTCAGGCCATTTTCGACCGCCTGTAACTTCGTTGTTCATAAAACTAGAAGCTTGAAATATATAGTAACCTAGCAGGCATTGTATATATATTGTGTATTTAAAATTTCATTGAATTTGAACCAATAGTTTAAGAATTTTCACTTTGTGAATGTGAATTTTCACTTTCAATTTGTCACTCGCTGACTGACTGACCGATCATCAATATTAAAGAGGCACTTCTAGCAGACATAGAAGCTTCAAATTTAGAATACAATTGGTGTTTAGTGTATAAATGATGGAAAAATTATGAAACATTGTAATTTCCATCCAGTTTGCGAGATACACTAACTGCATAAATAATTTTGTAAACTCATATAAAAATATAGGATTACAAAGTTATATTTGCAGTTAAGGAAATGTAACTTTGTAGAAAATAAGAATACATTTGTCGCCATCATTGCTTTTTTGATAGGAATCGTAACAACCGGATAAAGACTGCACAGATGGCGTAGTGGTTAAGATACCAACGTACCGTACCAGTGTCGCGGGTTCGAATCCCATGCAAGACAACACCTTGTACGATCCACAAATTGTTGTTCTGAGTCTGAATGTAATTTGTGTCGGTAAATTATATGTTCTTTCCGTATGGTGACGAAGTAAGAATACAATTCACCACTCACTATCTTGCTCGTGGATGTCGTATAAGACGACTATGTGATATAATATGCACAAACCATCTGTGCAAGAGAAGGAAATCTCTAAATGAAACCCTATATCACCATGTCTGAGCAGCATGGTATAGTGGGTCAAATTCCCTCCCATTGTGGAGGAGGCCCGAGCCCAACAGTGGGACGTATGAGAGCTGCGATGATGATGCGATGTTAAATTATATGTTTGTAAAGTCCCCCACAATATAAGAATAGTTATTCCCTTAGTGCATGGCGTTGTCATTTAAAAAAAAAAGATTCATCAGGAGAGTGGGCAGCAACTCTTGCCGGGGAAATCTATGATATCTCACTGCGAAACCAACCCACCTACCAAACGTGGCGATTACGTCCTTATTCCTCATATGGCGAAGTAAAATGAGCTCTAGTCATGGCAACTCTGTTACCTACCCTTGAGCGTCGTTGGATGCAGGTGCCACAGTCATCATCATCATCATCATTTCAGCCTATCGCCGTCCACTGCTGGACGTAGGCCTCCCTCATGTTGCGCCACAATGAGCGGTCCTGTGCCGCCTGCATCCAACGACGCCCAGCTACTTTCACTAGGTCATCGGTCCACCTAGTGGGGGGGCGTCCTACACTGCATCGTCCGATACGTGGTCGCCACTCGAGAACCTTTCTTCCCCAGCGGTTGTCGGTTCGTCGAGCGATGTGGCCTGCCCATTGCCACTTCAGCGTGCTAATTCTTCGTGCTATGTCGGTTACACCCGTTCTTCTGCGGATTTCCGTATTCCGGATTCTATCTCGCAGAGAAATCCCGAGCATAGCCCGCTCCATAGCACGCTGAGCGACTTTGAGCCTTGATATGAGGCCTACATTTAGGGACCACGTTTCCGTGCCGTAAGTCATCACTGGTAACACACACTGGTCAAAGACCTGTGTTTTCAGACACTGAGGTATGTTGGACGAAAAGATCCTCTTAAGTTTCCCGAACGCTGCCCAACCGAGTTGGATTCGTCGGCTGATCTTTTTCTCGAAATTGGATCTATCTAACTGGACTGTTTGTCCTAGGTAAACATAGTGATCGACAACTTCAAGAATCGCATTGCCAACTAGGACCGGTACAGGAATGACATGGGCATTTGACATGACTTTCGTCTTGTCCATGTTCATTCGTAAACCCACTAGTTGGGATACCCTGCTGAGATCATTGAGCATTGTGCCAAGGTCCTCCATGGATTCTGCCATAACGACTATATCGTCCGCAAATCGAAGGTGAGTGATGTATTCGCCGTTAATGTTGAGGCCGAGTCCAGTCCAGTCTAAGAGCTTGAAGACATCTTCCAGTGCAGTGGTGAACAGTTTCGGAGAGATAACATCTCCCTGTCTCACGCCTTTCTGCAACTGGATCGGTTTTGTACTCTTATCCCGGATACGGACTGACATTATGGCGTTCCTATACAAACACTTCAGCACTTCGATATAGCGATAGTCGATTTGGCACCGCTGAAGGGACTGCAGCACCGCCCAAGTTTCGACTGAATCAAAGGCTTTCTCATAGTCCACAAACGCTAAGCACAGGGGCCGATTATACTCCTCGGTCTTTTGTATAATCTGCCGAAGCGTGAGGATGTGGTCTATGGTGCTATAGCCTTTTCGGAAGCCGGCTTGTTCGGGCGGCTGGAAGTCATCGAGCTTGCGCGAGAGTCGATTGGTAATGACCCTCGAGAACAACTTATAAACATGGCTCAGGAGTGAGATGGGTCTGTAGTTCTTTAGAAGAGCTTTGTCACCCTTCTTGAAGAACAGCACCACCACACTCCTGGTCCACGACTCTGGAACGTCGCCCCCGAGGATAACGGAATTAAATAGCTTTTGAAGGACTATTAAGACTGGCTTGCCGACCGCCTTCAGAAGCTCTGCCGTAATTCCGTCATCTCCCGGTGCCTTACCGTTACGTAGTTGTTTGAGAGCCATTCTGATCTCGTACAAGCTAATGTCCGGGATTTCTTCGGTATAGTGCCGAGTTAGCTTGGATCTGGGATCTTGGACCAAGCCGACCACGGGATTTCGGGATGATTTGTATAAATGTCCATAGAACCTTTCGACCTCTCCCAAGATCTCACTTTGGGATGAAATGACAGTGCCATCGTCGGTCTTCAGCTTAGTCATTTGGCTTTGCCCAATAGACAGATCTTGTGCGAACACTTTTGAGCCACGATTCCGCTCTATCGCTTCTTTAATACGGAGCGTATTAAATCAGCGAATATCGCGACGCACAGACCTGGAGATCTGCCTATTTATCTGCCTATGTTTGGACCAATCGGCTGAAGACTGCACCGTCATTTCTTTTCTCCGCCCCATGAGCTCGAGAGTCTGGTCAGAAAGTTTTTTAGGTCTATTAACCCGGTGAGCCTTGAAAAATTTCGACCCAACCGCGTGGACAGTTTCCACGAACCTGTTGTTCATATCGTTCGGAGATTCACATACATCCAGACATTGGAAGCGATTGTGTAATTCGAGTTGAAAGCCTTCAAGGTTCTGGTATTGGACAGATGTAGGTCGGAGTGTAGACTTCATCAAGCGTGACCGCTCGACTTTTGTGTGGATATTCAATGTGGCTCGTACCATCCGGTGATCGCTCCCAGTTTTAATCCTGCTGATCACTGAGACATCATTGAATATCTGTCGTTTGTCTGACAAGATGAAGTCTATCTCGTTTTTTGTTGAACCATCGGGGCTAATCCAGGTCCATTTCCTTTGTGGCTGCTTCCTGAAGAAGGAATTCATCATAAAGAAGCTTTCCTTCTCCAGAAAATCAGCCTGTTTCTGGCCCCTCTGGTTTCTCTGTCCATATCCATGTTTCCCCACTCTCAACTCATCATCACTCCCTTTGCCTATTTTCGCGTTAAAGTCTCCCATGACTACCATGAAGTGGGTTTTGGACGTGTATATGGCTTTCGAGATGTCCTCGTAAAATGCCTCCACCTCGTCGTCGGAGTATGTCGAGGTCGGTGCGTATACCTGTATAACCTGTGCCACAGTACCGCACTTTATGGTGAAGCATGAGGGGGTCTATGTTCTACAGTGGACGGCGATAGGCTGAACGATGATTGGCATAATAGGTGTAGACAGATACCTAGATATAATTATGGTCAAAGATAACTTGTAAAATGGTCAATCAACTTAATGAAAAAGCAAGAGTGGGACATGTCTTATGAAATTGTGCCAAAATCTTCCAAAGTATTATGTAAACTAAATTTCCTGAAATTTACCTGAAAGAAAGAACGCCATCATTAGGATTGCCATCAAAGCGGAAAGGAGACTAGAGGAGATGTGTTTCAAAAAACCAATCACATTTCTTTATTTCCACATCTCTCCGCTTAGTTTAGGTAGAAATGACTCAAGCGGAAAGGAGAGATGTCTCATTTTTCAGAGAGTGGGCTCTAAAATAATCCGTTGTTGGTATTCAAGATGTAGAAGGTACCGGAAAGGAAAATAAGTAGGTCTATCTACAAAAAGAAAGGCTTGGCTTTTTTTTACATGTTTTGTTTTTGATGGTATTTAAGTTTTCCATGACATCTCTTTGTTTCAGTCCACCTCAAATTCAAAACGATAAATTTCATAGATTTCATATGCATCTGAAAGTTCTTCACAAGTAAAATATAGTTGCTACCAGAAACACCGCCCAGACCAAGGCAGTGTCTGTATCGGCCGCCCTGGACAGATTATCTAGACAATGCCCTTCTGGATGTCTTCCACTACCACTGAGTCATCCGTTGTCGCGACGCGTAATTCTGTGCACTTCAGCGGTCTGGCGAATTTAATGCCACCTTCCTCAGAAAACAACCCCCTCATCTTGGCCGCCATGCCATCGGCCGTCTTGGCGCCCTCAGTCCCAGGGAACTCTAAAATCCAGGGCTTGCGGATCCTGGCTTCGACGCTTCTGATGTCGGAGATGTCTAGCTCCCGCCGGGCACGACGTAAGATAGCCTCATGGCTGACGCCTTTCTTAGCCGCCTCAGGAAGCACGGTGATCAACTGCACGGCTGTTTGTGGCTACAGGAGCCTCCTGCGAAGGAGCGAAGGCTTCAGCAGCGCATTTAGCCTCCGTGCGCCTTCTCTGGTTGCGACTTTTTCTGCTACGCTTAGCCATCTGCTAGCCCTGTTCGGGCACAGCAGAGGTGCTGGACACAGCAGTCGCAGTCGTAACTGCGGCAGTGCAGTTGCGAGCGGCAGCTGAGGTCTGGCCTTAGCAGGAGCCGGTGCTGACTTCTTTTTAGCAGCGGGCTTTCTTTGGCTTCGGCCCAGCAACGACCGCAACGTAGCCCTCCATACGGTCAACCTGGCAGGGTAGTGTATTAGGAACTGAAGTTAGCCTTTAATTTTCTTTTATGAACGTCACGAGAAAAGAAGGAATAATGAATTGCGTTGTTACTACGCCACCAAAAAAACACCGCGTTATTGCATGGATCAGAAACATACTGTATTGTACACCCATAACTTTTGCTTAAGTTAGAGCAAAGAAAATTTAAAAATATTATATGCCTGGCCTAGACTTTTAATGGCCCATATAATCAATCTTATATTTTAGATATCTTTATCAAGTTGTACCAAGCAGTATTTTAGGGTGCCGAGACTTTCGCTTCTAGGGCATAGACATGGATTTAATATGCTTATATATTACTATCTAACTTTACTTCCATGTAGTAGGAAACGAGGCTATTTCAATTTAGAGACTGTCTTTAAAATAATCGACATGCATTTTTACGCACATTATTATTTTTATGCTCTTAATAAAGTAAAAGAGTAAATAAATAAAATATATTTCAAGAATTATAATCATCATTCATCATCATTTTTAAGAAAATAAGCTTTTCCAAGCCATTATAGAACAACTTACATCAATTAAGATAACAATAAAATTATAATGATAACAAAAATTGAGAAACATCAAAAGCAATTAGGTATATCGGTTTGTTATTAAATCGCTCAACATTATAAATATTGGAGCGTTGTAATAATGATGATCTATAAAATTTTCAAATAATTTGTTTTAAATTACTAATATTAATGAAAGATTTTGTCTATATAATGGCTCATCTATAACATGATTGGAAAGCAAAAGGTTTCAAATATTCAAGAGGTATACTACATTATTTGGCTCATAGCGTTACTCCAGTCATGTTGCGCAACGTTCATTCTACAATTATACCTAAGAATCAAGCATCGAAGTGGATACCTGAAAGGCTAACGAAAGTTACGCCTCTAGCAACACAATATAATAAATTAACTGATAAAAGTATCATTTCTCTTAAAAGCGTGAAAACTCAACTGTTTGGTGCGTTATTATTCGGAGTCAACAGAAGCTACCTACTTCACAACAATCGTGTACTTTTAATTCTTAGTTATATATACTGCATAACAATTGTATCTCTTGTATTATTCAATATGTACAGGTTTGAGTCAATTAATATGAGCAGTATTTACTTAGCTTTTAAATATACTTTATGTTCCGAATACTTAATTATTGTATTTATGGCTTCATTCACAAATAAAAAGAGACTGATAAATTTGTTTCATAACCTAGACAAGTTTGATGACACTATAAACATAAGGAAAGACTTAAATGTAATAGACAGCGGCTATCTCTGTTTATTTTGGGTCGTTGGTTGTATAGTATATAGTGTCATAGAATATAATTTATTGTACATGTTTGTCTACCTATTTTTGAATGATAGCGCTTACAGCTTTTACACCATAATGCTAACCCACGATTATGAACAAATAATGCACTTCATTCTTCTAAGAAATATTTATTTGAGACTTCGAGTACTGAAAGCACATGTAACTAAAATATTCAAAAACGAAAGTGATATTAATAATATAAGAAAATTAGATAAAGTTGAAGCACTATCGGATAACATCCGTCTTGATATTACTTCTGTCCACCGGGTATATGACTTGCTTCATAAATGTGCCGATGAACTCAATTTCGCAATGAGTGTACCAGTAAGTATTGATTTTAACTTAATATTTTTAGCATCATCCCAATGTAACAGTTTATTGATGTGTAATCCCCAAATGATAACGAAATGTTATATATCTTCTACGTTTTCTGGCAGTCGCAAAAATCGCTAGAAGAATGGATAATAACATTCTATTGCGAAACTTTGATCACCGACCCGCCTATGTCCAACAATAGAAGTTAATGTGCCAAAAGAAGTTAATGTACCTGCAATATGATCTATAGAAAAAAGTTATACTATTTGGAAACATCAGAGACTAATCGCTTTTTGTAAAGGTTGTAGTCCACGATTTCGCTTACTTTTAAAATCTACTCTCGATAGAATTTATAATAATGAAGTATTATCCATTATTATTATTAATTCTAACGGGGTTGATGACAATAATTTATGATCTATATATCTTAAGATATTAAATCTGTATTATTTATAAAATTTCTAATTATCTCATTTGATGCAGATGACAATAATACTTTTGACTTCGGGATTATGTACAATAATGTTATTAAAAATACTGGTAACGATAATACAATCATTAGACGCAAGTAGTTACGTAAGTATAACATTGAAATCAATATAAGTCAACAACGTAATTAGGTCATTTAAGTGACGTTTAGCTGAGATAGATATTATTACGGTATGATATTTCAAATCTGGATCCGAATGAGATTATAGGTTATGATTATAAACATTATTTCGTATTAAGGTACACGCTCTACCTATAGCAGCGGTTACGAATACCACTAATCCTTACATTACTAGTGGGTGTCGTAAAACGTGATATAGATTTTGCATTGTCTTGGGTCCACTCCGGGTGCTATCTGATTAACAATTACATAGTCTAGGACTAGCGTCATAAACTATTGCCAAAACTTTTCTATTATTTCACACGAGAAGAGCAAGTTGCGCTTCGACTCCAAGTAATTGGGATAAGAGCAGGATGATGATGATTCATATATAATTATTTGATATTCCATATTTCTTATTTATTACTAAATATTGCATTAAAAATGTTAAGTTAAAGTATAAGAATTAAACCTCATAGAAGTTTTTCTACTTATGATTAAAAAGTTTTAAACTTAAGCTATTCTGTCTCTGTTCAAAATACAATTGCTTTATGTGATACGGTTAACATTATTAAAATTATTGCTGTTTCATTTTCAGATTTCTATAATTACCTACGGGAAGGAATTTGAACTATTATACTGCGCTGGTCAGACATGTTCGCGTAGATTTTTATGTTTGTAGAGATTTTCTTGTTTTGTATTGATGTTATCTGCATATTATATCCCTTAGTCGGATTTTACGACACCGACGGGTAAGAAAGCAGATGGTGAATCCCTAGCTGAGGCCGCGGGTGACAGGATCAGGGATTAGTCCGTTATCCGCACAGACGATAACCGCGTGACGGCGAGCGACTTCCCTGGAAGGGGACGTGGATAGGAGAGGGCACGCCCTCAGGGTATTCCGTCGGATCGACTACTTAAGACATGGAACTCGACTCCGGGGGTCGGCCCAACGACGAAGGCGACGTGCCATGGGTGGATTACTGCACGTTAGCCGTTGGCCGCGCACCACCCCCCCCTGTCGCCCCACAAGGAGCCGGGCAACGGGTGCGCTGACCGTAGCTCTCCCCAAAAAAAAGCGGATGGTGAATATTACTCCGTTATCACACAGAAACACGACACAGTGAAGTAGGTTAATTATCTTTATACTGCAGAGGATGACGAGTATGAGCAGGGAAGTCGGTATTTAGATAATTTCGCCACCTATTGTCTTTTTCTTATTTGTTCTTTTCAGTCCATATTAGTCCCACTATTATGGACCACGTTCTTTCATACGAGGAAAATTAAACAATTGCAGCAAGTTTTCCATATACATAGGATAGCTTAGGGTTTTAATTAGAGTTCAATTGCTGATATGTCATCTTCTCATTTCTTGCAATTAAATATTTCCTATATCCACGAGAAAGGAATGCGGTGGTCATAATTATATTCTTACTTAGTTACCATACAGATAATATCTATTACGTCAGTAATAATGATATCTGATGTTTACGCGAGCACTACACATTGTAAATAAAACTACTTTTACGGATTATATCGCGTTTGTATTTGATATATGATTGCCCGACGTTTCGAACACTTTGCAGCATTCATGGTCACGGGCGGTCTAAGGTGTCTCACGTCCAACAAGTAATCGTTATTACAGACATTTACAATTATCTACCCGATACAGAAAATAGTTATAAATTTATTAAATTGTTACCCACATTTTAGTACAAATTTATTGCCAGTGTAAGAAGAACTTCTTCTTACACTGGCAATAAATTATGTATGTATATATAATAAAGTATGTATGTATGTACTTGTTCTTACACTGGCAATAAATTATGTATGTATATATAATAAAGTATGTATGTATGTAAGAAGAACTTCTTCATACACTGGCAATAAATTTGTACTAAAATGTGGGTAACAATTTAATAAATTTATAACTATTTTCTGTATCGGGTAGATAATTGTAAATGTCTGTAATAACGATTACTTGTTGGACGTGAGACACCTTAGTCCGCCCGTGACCATGAATGCTGCAAAGTGTTCGAAACGTCGGGCAATCATAAATCAAATACAAACGCGATATAATCCGTAAAAGTAGTTTTATTTACAACGTCAGTAATCTATACTAATATTATAAAGAGGTAAAATTTGTAAGTTTGTATGTAACGAATAAACTCAAAAAGTACTGGACCGATTTTAAAAATTCTTTCACCATTGGAAAGCTATAATATCAGGGAGTAACATAGGCTATATTTTATCCCGGTATTCCCACGGGAACGGGAACTACGCGCGTAAGGCGACTGAATCCGAAGCGAAGCGAGGGCGGATTGCTAGTAGTTAATAACATGTTTCTTTTTATTTCAGCTAGCCAAAGTAGCAATAATATATTTGCTTACTCGGAGCATTAAATATACGCTGATGGTTGTGGTATCTTGCTACTATTCCAGTGTCACTACAACCCAGGTTGCGGCAATAAGGACAGTTTTACATGATGCCATACAATCAGTGCATATAGGTATTAACAATTTGCTTATAGTCTAGTAGAAAAGCCTCGATTCGGTATTCGGGCTGTCGAAGCCTTCGGGCCAGTGATGATTGAGTGGTTGGATTGGCGGTATGGAGTCCTCTTCGTCTGATTACTGCAGGTCTTGTTGGGGTATGATTGATTCGGCAAGTACCTACACTAGGTCGCGAGAAGGGAGAGGATACCGGCCTGTCACCACTGCGATTGCGACGAGGACAAGGCGCAGCACACACTTGAGGTCTGCGCAGATCAGCTCCGTAAACTCGTTGCGATCATTGGTGTTGATCTGACACTCACTGCCGACCATCCCTAGATCAATCCTTGACAGCGTGAGATACTGGGATGCGGCCTTCTGCGAAGCAGTTGTCTTGCGAAAGGAGGCGACCTAGGGTGTCTGGGAGGAAGTCCTCTTCCACGAAAAGCTCCACTGCCGGTGCATTGAGCGTCGCAGGCGCGAGTACTTGGGATCAGTCGCCCATCAGACATTGAAGGGGCAGTACCTGAAACGGTAATCTGCCGGACCTACCACGGATGTCAAGGAATTGACACCAGTGGTCGGCCCAATGGCGATGGGAAGGGAATGGAATAAGTTATAGAAGCCGCACGCCGCCTGTCCGTCGCCCCGGACAGATTGGGCAAGGTGTGTCCAGACCAGTAGTTTGATGTCAATTATTGGCTGGTCTATCCATAATGGGATTTATACATATACAATAATGCTGTAAGTTAAGAAGCTGTTTCATTAAATACCTCGCTAATAGGAACAAATTATTTTACCAATACTGCATTATTATTATAAATCATTAAATGGACAGCAAATGTTTAAAAGTTTTAGTCATTTTTTTATAGCAAACAGCAGCAAACGATCAAACAGTACTCCTGATGGTAAGTGATGCTGCCGCTTATGAACCTTTACTAGGCCGCTGCCTACTGTGAAGAAAGTGAAGAGAAGAGTGTAAATGCGTGAAATGAGGTTCGGTGCCGCCACCACACGTAACACCCACAGAATGTTGGGCTTCCGGTTCTCTCACGCACCGAACGAAGCGCAGTAACGAATTACTACTCAGAAGTCGATTTTCGGGGAGAGTATGGTACTACTCCGGACAGACCAGCCCGCGGCTGTAGACAGACAATTGTCAACAGTTTGTTCTTACCATTAATGAATAAAGAAAACACAACACTTGGTACTTGACATAGCTACTATCACAACTAAACCATTATATATCTAACATTATGTTTTTTTTTAATTTTATTTAGGTATTTTTTTTGACCCACCGGTCGCGGTCGGCGCGCTCCTCGCATCACTCCGTCCGGGGCCACAGAGGAGCGTAAGCACGCACTCTCGCAACCCACCCACGATGCACGTCGCCTTCGTCGTTGGGCCGACCACCGGAGCAGGGTGACTTGACGTCAGTGGTCGGCCCGACGGAATACCCCCTGTTTGGGGTACCCTCCCATCGACCGACGTCCCCTCCTCGAGGAGGAAGTCGGACTTTCCTCACGCGGTCGGCCTCTCGGCGGGTGACGGACTAATTCTTTATTTAGGTAATAGAGTATATATAACTAAAGTCTAAAAAACTAACTTTATATTTCAGATAAAATTGAGCGTCGTAAAATCAAAGCATTCTTCCAACTTACAAAAGAAAACGAATTTGCTTATGCTTTAGGTGGAGTTATCAAACTAAATATGTCTTTACCACTTAGTTATATGAGCCTATGTATTACCTATCTGATTATATCTATACAATTCTCCAAATTTATTGACTAAAGAAAAGTACACAGAAAAATATTGTTCCCTACTAAGAATTATTCTACTAACCAAGAATAATATCGATTTGTATATTAGTTTAAGTAAAACTCTTTGGAATGGTAAAGATAAGATCAATAAATGTAAAAAGATCATGATATACCAATTAAAATGTGACACGTGTAATAATGTTTACATTGGATAGGTGGATTGTTTTTAAATTAGATATAAAAAGCACTTAGTCGCTAGCTATAATTAGAAGTTATAAAATTTAGCAAACACATATTTGTAAATGAACAAACCTAGTTAAATAAATCTCCATTTTTAAAATTGTTTGTGTATAAATAAAATGACTCGACGCAGAGGGAGAAGGTGGTGGAGGGAGTATTTAAAGAGGATCGCACAGTTAAACGGTGTTCTACCATCACGCAGTATATGAAACAATGTGCCAGTAGATACTTTGATTCTGCCACGACATATTCTAAACCCTTTGTGGTCGTTTCAGCCAACTATACTCTGCCATGGATCTCGAAGGTCCTTCGGTTGAAATTTATTCTCGACGAGCCCTACAAAAACACCACTACAGCTCCGATTTCGTGGCCCACGATGCCATGAAATATTAAAAAAAAAAACTACAGTTACATACTCACCGTCGAGGTAATTTATCGTGTAATTAACCATCCATTTAACGTGGATCTACACTGTTCTCAGCAATCGAGGTTAATACTCAGCATCGAGATTAGTACCCACCAGGGGTGCCCTTGAACCCCATTGCTAAAATGTAATGAGCTGAGAGCTCTTTGCGCTCACCATTAGTCCGCATAAGGATGTAATCCAAGTCATCCAAAGCTAATATCCCTAGTACAACAAAAACGTACAAAAATCGAGCTGAGCTCATTTAAAGCCAACCTATCTTGAGAATGCCTCACTTAAGGACGAAACACGATTCGAGTCACTATTCGAAGTTCTGTGGCAAATTGCAAGCTGAAATTGAAAAGATGGCTCATTACATAAGAGTAAGAAGACTTCCTTATATCCTGTTCCCCATTGATGGTATCCTGAAGTCCTTCCTTTTTTAAAGTAAAGCGGTAGATTGATTAACCTTACAAAAGTGTTGGTGGATCTCCCCTCCACACCTTAATTTTAAAATAATAATATATTGCCGCCATGTATCGCCTAATTCAATCGATTTATATGTGTATAAATAAATATATTGTTGACTTTAGCCTAGTATTATTTTAAATTGTTCGTTTGGATATGAGAATACAATATTTCAACCAAAACAAAATATTTTATTACTGAAAACTATACTGTACAAAATTTCTTACGGAGTCTTTAGAGTCTCTATGCTTTATCCCGATTAAGCCTCAGGCTATCACTCTGGGGGAACGCCGAGAGGAGAGGGTACCCCGCGACTGGAGTATTCCGTCGGGCCGATCACTGATGACAAGTCACCCTGTACCGGTGGTCACCCCAACGACGAAGGCGATGTGCCACGGGTGGGCCATGGGGTCGCGCGCCGCCCCTCTATCGCCCCGGACGGAGCCGGGCGGCGGGTGCATTGACTATGGCCCACCCTAAAAAAAAAAGGCTAACAACCGCCGCACATGCCCACACTCGCATTGGCCGTCAAGAGCCGTGTGCGAGTGGCAGTATTTAAAACCTATGGCGTATGGCGTACACGCTCACGTACGTGCCTGCGTCGATACTTGAGAGCAAATGCGGAGTTTGGTATTTTTTTTGTGTGTAAGCCTGTCTGTTAGCCTCAGATGGCTTTCACAGCTTAGCCCGGACTATGGGTAAGCGCTGATGGCTCTCAATCCGGCCGAAGTTTCGTACTGCGCCATTAATTTTGAATACTGCCACTCGCACACGGCTCGTGACGGCCAATGCGAGTGTGGGCATGTGCGGCGGGTGTAAGTAAATGCATACTACAGACAAGCTTGCCAAATGCATACTACAGACAAGCTTGCCTTTAAATCCAAATGATACGATTAGATTAGTATTCCGACCAATATTAACTAGGCGGAGACCTATGATTAAGATGTTGTCATATGTCATCAGCCTACATATATATTGAAGCTGTTTTAAAGGCAGGCATCATGATGTTGCATTGTAACATATGGCTTATCTCTTCGAGGTGCAAATTTTGCCGTCACACCTTGTGTTTTTTTCTGACAGATTAGAGTTCAATTAAACTAAGTCACCTACTAAATAAAGCAAGACCAGTTGACATCCTTGAAAGTGGCATCGAGAATTTTAGAAATAAATTCTTAAATATGGTTACCCTTGATGAGACTAACATTGACATTTTTGAATTTTATTGGCATCGAATAAATTAACTCGAAACTCTTATATGTGGCAACTTATATTCAAAAATGGTACAATGAAAGTTATTACGATCAATATACCTATTGATTTCAATGTCAACATCATCAGCCTATCAACATTTACTGTTAAATAGAAGGCTATCTGCTTTGGACTATGACTATTAATACTGGTGTGCCATAATGCTCGGGCTCTTCTCGACACTGTTTTTCCTGCATATCTATATGACTATACGCTGCCAATGCGTATGACATTAGGGGTGACGAGCGACATACCGGGTATCAGATCAGTCTCTTAGAGTATGTTATAGAAAAGAAGGACTCAACAATGTCTAAAGTTGCGCGTTCTCTGGGGCAGGCCTAGGAATGGGGTGAATGGAACTTAGTCAGTTCCGACAGTTCAGTCCCAAGAAGACATAAGTTTGGGCATTCACTATAATACGCACCCGCTTGTTAAGGTACCTCAGTTTCAAAGAGTAACTCCAAATTTTAGACGCCATTATCCTCGTCGTCAAAATATGAAGAAAAGTCCAGTTTGGGTGTAATTTAGAGGTAAAAGCCAAATTAGCCAGCAAAGAGCTTGGCATCCTGGATAAAGCCAGGCGGTGCTTCATACCAAGACAGCGTCTTGTGTTATACAAAGTACAAATTTATCCTCATGTGCAAGACGAACTACACAGCAGCATTCTAAAATTCTTTAATTATAAAATGATATCTTAGAAGGAGAATATACTCGTATATTGATTCATCAATATTTTAAAGTATTAAGATTAATTGTGTTTTCTAGATTTTTTTATGGGTAATAATAGAACATAACAGAGTATAAACTTAAGTAAATATTGTTTTATATTTAAACAATATTTTTGAGAATAAAGTTTAGCTTGATTTATATAAAGGTATCCATTTAAATGCAATATTTTTCTATATGTGCTTATTAAATATTTATATTATCCTCTTAAATAGATAGATACAATTAAAAATATTACGATGTTATATTATGAAATAATTTATATCACAATGACTAATGACAACAAAACTTTAGAATTATTAAAAGCAATTAAATTGATATGTTACCAAATTGTTTGATATTAGAGATATTGGACTATAATGTCCATAATAACCCAAAAGCTATTCTAATATCTCAATAATTGGTATTAAATTAATAATATTAATGAAAGATTTTATCTATATAATGGTTTATCAGTAACATGATTGGAAACTGAAAGCTATCAAATATTCTAGAGTCGCTGTATTATTTGTCTCATAGCATTAGTCCAGTTATGCTGTACACTATACATACTACAAACATACCCATGAATCAGGTATCAAAAAGGATACCTGAAAGTCTAACGAAGAAACAATCTAAAGTTACGCCTGTCACAACAAAACATAATAATTTTACTGACAAAAGAATCAGTGCTGTAAAATGCGTGAAAACTCAACTATATGGTGCGTTATTATTCGGAGTCAACAGATGTTATCTACTCCACACCAATCGCGTACTATTAATTCTCAGTTATATGTATAGTCTAATAACTGTAATTCTTGTATTATACAATATGTACAGATTTGAAACGCTCAGTACCGCTTACTTTATATTTAAATACACTTTATGTACAGAATACTTCATTGTTGTATTAATGTCTCTATTCACAAATAAAAGCAGGCTGATAAATTTGTTCCGTGATCTCAATAAGTTTGACAATATGTTAAACTTAAGGAAAGACTTAAAAATAATTGACAGCGGCTACTTTAGTTTATTTTGGGTATTTGGATGTTTAACATATAGTGTAATAGAGTATACTTTAATGTACATGTTTCTTTACCTATTTATGGATGACAGTGTCTACAGCTTTCACGCCATGATGCTAACCCATGATTTTGAACAGATAATGTATATAATTCTTTTGAGAAATATTTATTTGAGACTTCGTATTCTAAAGGCACATGTATCTAAGATGTTCAATGACGAAAACACTAATTTTAATAATAGAAGAAGATTAGATAAAATTGAAGCACTATCAAATAACGTTCGCTTTAATATTACTTCTTTACATCGCGTCTACGACTTGCTTCACAAGTGCGCCGATCATCTCAATTCCGCAATGAGTTTACCAGTAAGTTTTGGTCTTGATTTTTTAATTTTATTTTAATAATCCTATTATCATGTGATATAACAGTTTGTGTTGCATTCACATCAGTAGATTACCACTTGTGACGTTGCCGTAGAAGTCGTAAGAACCAGTTGAGAGATCAACAGAAAAATGAGTAGCAGTATTATTTTGAGAAACTACTTGACTACATGAATGACGCGGCGGATAAGGTACCCATTTCGCGTTCAAGTATCATGGATATCACTCCCATGTGGGATAATATTTTGTGCGATCCACAACAAATCAGAATAAAAATTCTGAGAAAGTTTGTGTGTTACTTCTGTCGGTTTAGTATATGTTTGTAAACTCGCCCGCCATACAAGGATTAATTACGTAGTATGAGTTGTGTATTTATTTAAAAATAAACAAAAATAAACATTTAGAAAACCAACTTTCATCGCCAACCCGCCTACGTCCAACAATGATCGTCGATTAACTAACGGATGACGATGATTTAAGACAGAAAATTGTCTGTCTTAAATCTACTAACATAATTATGTTAGTCAAGCATGAATTGATGGCATTCAAATTTTTACAAGCTGATATCGATAAAATTTGTAATAATGAAGTAACTTTTATTATTGTAAATAAAAATATTTTACGAATTTTATCGCGTTTGTGTTTGACTTTTGATTACCCTACGTTTCAAATACTTTACAGTGTTTATGGTGGACTCGAGAGTCCGTCTGCGATAAAATTAGTAAAACAGTTTTATTTACAGTGTATTCACGTAAACGTCAAAAATCATTATACTTTATTATTATAAATTATTTGGACAATGATTTTGTTTATGATTTTGTTTTATATATTCAATTTGTGATATTTATAATTTGTTTAATTATCTCATTTATTACAGATGACAGTAATTCTGTTGACTTCGGGCTTATCTACAATAATGTTATTAAAAATGCTAGTAACTGTAATACAAACAATGGCCACCAAAAATGCCGTAAGTATAATAATTAATTTGATATAAGCCATAAAAATGCAATTAGGTCTATAGGTAAGATGGGTATTCTCAAATGATGATTTTTCGAATTTACATTAATCTCAATATATTCCAAATATCTGTTGTATCAACTTTAATTATGAAATTGATTCCATATTTGTGTATATGTTAAACATATATTAAAAGAAAATTGATTTTTTAAAAGAAAAATCACGCTTAATAATTTGACGAAAATATGTCGGTATTTTAGTCACTTTTAGTACCTTTTATCTGCCAAAGCCACCGTGACCCAAACTTCATAATTGGCCACCGTTCTTACCTGTGTTGGGAGCATGCGCTGACAAACTTACAGCCTTAATAAAATGACGAAGGTCTGGGGTCCACAGGCTCTTAGTCTATAAGGGATATAATATACATGTAATATAAATGCAAGTGAAAGAAAATTCGCCATAAAAATCTATATGCTGCATAGTAATCAAAACAATTACACCCAGTATGAGTGGTCAGTATTTAGATCATTTCGTCATCTGTGGTGTTTTCTTATCTTACGTATTTTGCTTGTAAGTAATCACTATTAGGAACTGATCTCCTTCAGATGAAATTAACCGACTACAGCACCCCGGCTAGATACGACGGTGTAGATAAGGTTTTAGTTTGAGTTCTCTTGCAGTGACGTTGTCCAACACTTACTTTAATCAATTTTACTAATAATCAACGTTACTCACGGGTAATGAAGTGGTGAAAGTCACTATATTATTTCTTTTTTACCGCACAGATCTCTATCTGTGGAGGCTGTAATAGTCAATTTCTAATTTGTTGTTTTATTCTAGCTCGGCAGATCCACAGTAGTGTATTTACTTAGTCGGAGCATAAAATACACACTGCTGGTTGTGGTATCTTGCTACTATTCTAGTGTAACTACAACCCAGGTTACAGCAATAAGGACGGTGTTACATGATGCGATACATTCAGTGCCTATAGGTATATTAGTATTTCAAATGTTATATTTTACGTTTTCCTCATACGGTGATAGACTACATGTCACCCATTTTTTTTTTTTTGTTTATGCGTGGGCTATGGTAAGCGCACGCGCGGTCCAGTCCGTCCGGGGCGATGAAAGGACGGCGCGCGGGCCCATAACCCACCCGTACCCACGTCACTTCGTTGTTGGGCCGACCACCGGAGCAGATGTGACTTGTCGTCAGTGGTCGGCCCGACGGAATACCTTTTCGGATACCCTCACCTCTTGACGTCCTGGGACGTCGGTCGCCGTCGCGCGGTTAGCCTCTCTGCGGGTGACGGACAATTCCCCGGTCCGATCCCCCGCGGCCTCGGCTAGGGCGGCATTAGGCGCAGATACTCGCGCCTGCGCCGCCCGAGTTGCCGGCGGCAGAACGTGTCGCCGAATAGGATCTCTACTCGCACACGATCCGCCGCCTCCTTCCGTGAGATTACGGCCTCACAGAAGGCGGCGACTGCGTCCTATTTCCTGACGCTGACGAGCATCTCCATGACGATGGTCGGCAGCGCCAGGTCGGCACCGATAATTGCGACGAGTTCACGGCGATCCCCCTCCCATGCAGCACACTCCTCGAGCGTGTGCTGCGCCGTGTCCTCGTCGCAACTGCAGTGGTGGCAGGACGGTGTGCTTTCCCTCTTAACAATCTTGTGCAGGTACTTCCCGAAGCAACCGTGCCCCGTCAGCACCTGCACCAGTCGGAAGGAAAGCACCCCGTGCGTCCGCTCCAACCACTCCATCAGCACCGGCCGGAGGGCCTCGACGGTCCTGACACCGTACCGAGGTCTCTCCAGCCGGACTGCCCAACGAGCAATGACTTCTCGGCGGGCGTCGACCCGCCAGGCGGAGATCTCTTTGATGGAGACCATGCCGATGACATGTCACCCATAGCTTTCTTTTTGACAGTCAAAAAAGCGGGCTGAACCATAATCAAGTGAATGGGGATATGCTATTTAGAATAAAATAATGGCCATTTGCCCGATTATAATTCAGACCATTATTTTATATTATAATAGAATTGGGCTGAAATATACTCAGAAAAATGGGCATATGCTATTTATTATCTTCTCTTAGGAAGGCATATATATATATATATATATATATAAGATACTGATATACTATTTGGGTTAGTTTTATTTTTCTTCGATGTTATCGGCACTAAACACATACATAACAGCTAAACTCAAAACCATTATTTATGAGTGACACTAAGAACTATTTTCCGTGGTTATCAAACTTACCTTAGACAACAGGGCAAATCGCTGCAAAGACTAAGCCTTCCGTGTACTAAATCAATAAACATCCTATGAGTAAGGTTTCTTCCATTTCGTAGAGGTCTATTAGCCTCACTACTGTATTTTTTTCTTATTTCTATTGGCATGTAACTTACAGGCTAGTAATCAAAACATAAGATTAGTTTATCAAAAATCTGGTGTTTGATATTTTTAAATAAATGGAAGAATTGTAGGTGGTTCTCGAATCTTAAAAAAGGAAGGAAGATGAGTTGAGAGCCATCCGCGCTCATCCATAGTCCGGGCTAAGCTGTGAAAGCCATCTGAGGCTAACAGCTATACATACAAAAAAAACTAGCTGCGTTAGAAGTATAATAATTAACTTGAAGACAACCAGCGGATTACTGGGTACCATCCCCTTCACGCGATCAGCCTCCCCTCGAAGGAGGCCTGGAGGAGGCTTTCCCCTCGAAGGTGCGAAAGCAAAGCGCCCATAGGTACAAATAGCAGCTCGCAATTCAAGTCGAGTCGTCGAGGCGAGTTTCGCAAATGGGCCAAAAATGAAGCGGCCGCCGCAAGGATGTTGTCAAATTGACCTATTATAGGTATCACGCTAGTCAGATGGGCCTATATATGGATTTTTGTCGATTTTTCCCTTTTTTGTATAAATGTTATCTGCATATTATAATCCCTTAGTCGTTTCTACCATACTCACGACAAGAAAAAGGGTTGTGAATTGTATTCTTACTCCATCACCACAAGAAAAAAAAACATACAAAAATCCTATACAAACGCAATATAATATGTACGTAACAATAGTTTTATTTCATAATACTCTCGTAATCATCAGAAATAATTAGCGTAAAATATTTTTGTATTTATTTAGATAATATTAAATTTTCAATTAATTACTTACTTGAATATTTAAAATGTGTAATTTTTTTATATTTCAGATAAAATTGAGCGTCGTAAAATAAAAGCATTCTTTCAACTGACAAAAGAGAATGAATTTGCCTATGCTTTGGGTGGAGTTATCAGGCTAAATATGTCTTTACCCCTGAGTTATATGAGCATATGTACTACTTATTTGGTTATATCTATACAATTTTCGAAATTTATCGATTAAGTCTTTTATCACATCGCCGCAAGGATTTGATGTTTTAATAGGATATTAGCAACCCGCCCTCGCTTTGCTTTGGTTTCAGCCGCTTTACCCGCTTAGTTCCCATTTCCGTGGGAATACCGGGCTAAAATATAGCCTATGTTACTCCCTGATATTATAGCTTTCCATTGGTGAAAGAATTTTTGAAATCGGTTTAGTGGTTTAAGCGTGAAAGCGTAACAAATAAACAAACTTACTTTCGCATTTATAATATTAGTAACGATACCTATTATTATAATTATCTTATGCTTTATTTTAAAAAAATATTACTGTATTAAAGCATAAATCCTTATTACATAATAAGCTTTACAAGATACGATTGAGTGACATAAATAACACCAGAACTCAGTACAATAATTTGAGGTTATCATAAAAGTTAGTTCTCCATGAAAATTTCAACAAGGGCATCAAAGTGACGGGTGTTACTAATTGTAATAGGCATGGTCCCGTCTAATAGCAGGCCTGTCATTATAATTTTGCAGGCATTTCAATTTCCGACCATACAGTTTATAGTTTTATTCTTATCGTATGTAGCCACAGTGCAAATGTATGATTGGTGACCGTTTTACTTATTCTTTGAGATAATTGTTTGAGTTAGGTGTTAGTGTCCAAAAATTCATTAGTTTTCTCGAATGGAGGCTAAAAATACAAACAACTTTCCCACGGTTAATCAACGTACTGCACAACGCAAGAAACAAATCAAAATGAAGTAGTATATAAGGAAGCTTCTTATACCTATGTGATGAACAGCTTCTAAAATATCAACTTGCAAATTTGCCACAGAACTCTAATATTCGACAAGGTTTTCACCTCTAATTGATGCATCTTCGAGGCCGTCATGTGGATGCCTTTTCGTATTTTTTCATGCTTCTTTGAAAAAGCAGTGACTGTCGCAATCGATCCTTTGTTTAATATATGAGTCCTTTATTTACTTTTATTTGCTAGCAATACAATACTTGCTGTGTGGTAGCGGCTTCGAATACCACCAACCCTTGCTTTGCTCGTGGGTGTCGTAAAAGACGACTAAGAGCCCTAGATTGACCCGGACCAACTCCATCTGCTACCATTTAGGTCAACGATTACATTCCCAAGGAGGGTTGACGTCAGGCAGGCGGCCGGTCATAAAAGTCATTGCTGAAACTTTTTGCAATATGTCAAAACAGATGACATATTGCGTCGACCCCAAGTAATTGGGATAAGAGCAAGATGATGATGATTTGCTAGCAATACAAGGAACCCTTGTGGGTTCCTTTTATTGTTTGATTAGGATCTAATTAATATAATGTATATAGAATCAATATGTAGTATGAGTTTATTATAATGATGTAATAAATATACCATCTATCTATGTATCCATCATGATTTTATTAATTAAATGTATAACTAAAGGCTTTATGTAAACTAACTTCATCTCAGCCCATATACGTCCCACTGTTGGGCTCGGGCCTCCTCCATAATGGAAGGGTAATTGACCTACTATACCACGCTGGTCAGACGTGTTGGTATAGGGTTCTATTTCGAGTTTTCCTTCTCTCGCATAGATGTTATATGCGTTTTATATCCCTTAGTCGTCTCGTACGATCACCCACGGGTAAGATAGGGGGTGGTGAATTGTATTCTTACTCCGTCACCACACGGAAAGTAGGTATGTGTAAATGTGTAAACTTACTTAAGAACTGACAATTATTTTAGATCTATATTTTAATTATAATACAATAAACGTCATCATTATCATCATCATTTCAGCCCATTGCTGTCGACTGCTGATCGTAGGCCTCCCTCGTGTTACGCCACAAAGTACAGTCATGTGCCGCTTGCATCCAACGACGCCCAGCAACGTTAACCAGGTCGTCGGTCCAGCTAGTGGGGAGACGTCCTACACTGCGTCGTCCGCTATGTGGTCGCCAATCGAGAACCTTTCTTCCCCAGCGGTTGTTGGTTCGTCGAGTGAAGTGGCCTGCCCATTGCCACTTCTTCACATAAAAAACGTGTGTTCATGTAATTGTTTCTCGGAGTAACGAATAGAAAGCTAATTTTATGATTTGATCCAGGTTAGAGTAGCATTCATATTCAGAATGATGCAAATGCAACCTTTTTATATAATTTCGGCATTTTTCGAACACACTCACATCGGCAGATACGTATGTGAATGCGGTTCTTAAGATTTAAAAAAACCGAAACCTATAATATAACAATAAAAAAAAAATAAAGTGTATTACTAATTAAGTGTTAAAAGATTTAGTATTTATTATTTGTTTCTCTAGGATTCACAGATATTCATCTGTGAATACACTACGCTATTAAGCACTGTCTACTTGGAACACTGACTGGTAATCTCGGTTAAAATCAGCCTGCTACAGATGGTAACACTGGTTAACCAGCATATATTACGCGTTACTTATTGAGCCTGTCCAATTTCTTTCAAGTGACTTGCTCTATATGTATCCGCATGAACTTAAATATAAGGACAAATGCTAATCTTTATATCAACGTAAATATACCCAATTGTAGGTACGAATATTTATTACTCTCTGATCTTTTTCACTGACCTAAAAACAAAAAATATAATAATTGTCGTGTAGTTTTATATTACTAAAAGAAAACAATTTTAATTGTCAATTATAAATAAGTATCTAATTAATTGATATAATAATAGAAAAGCTATATATACATACCGTGAGCATCAATTTTGAGCCGTAAATTGCCTATCTAGACAACTTCTTTGAATTATTTTTTGCCTGTAATCTCAACGAATATGTAATAGTGAAAATTATAATATATATCTTTATTAAATGTAATATTGATATAATTAATATGAGCAATCATATTAACATTCAAATTACGTAAAATATGAACGACGCTTGTTTAATTTTCACTAGAGCCCGATACCTAGAATTTAAATTATAGCAAAGATTTTTTACAAATTTCCGTGCACTGAGTCACAGTAACGTCAGTATAGGGATCAGGTTATTATGGACGAACTGTAGATTTTTGGGGCAAGAGGAAAAATTAGCTAAGATAACATTCAGTTTTATTACTCACCGTCTGTCTACGCCAAAATGTAGGGCTGACGTAAATGACCCTAGGGGCTTTTTATCTCCAAAAGTGGATAAGGTTAACTGTAAAAGGGGTTTAGTTGTAAGAAATATAATTTTGACCACTTTATTAACTATGAAATCAAAAAATTCTGTAACTATGAACGTATTTGTTTTTTACGATATTTAAATCATCATTTTAATCATCATCAGCTTAAATACGTTCCACTGTTGAGCTTAAGCCTCCTGCACAATAGGGGGCCATCCATTAATCACGTGAGGCTTGAAATTATTTGACAAAAATCACGAAATATCACAAGGAGGGGGGTGTAGTAAGATATCACGTGTGTTTATTTTTTCGTCAAACGCGCGATTATTCAACCTGTTGGTTTCGGACATGATGTCTAGAAATTTTTATCATGGAAAGACCATGACAAAGACCAAGACAATTTCAGAATAAAATAAGATTAAATCTCACCACGTATCACCCTTGGTTAAAATGCTTAAAAAAAGACTACGTGATTAATGGACGGCCCCTAGGAGGGAAGTTGACCTACTACTACTACGCTCAGACGTGTTGGTTTTATTTCAAGTTTGCCATTCCAGTTTTCAAATAGTATAATAGTAGACTATATATTATATTCCTTAAGTTTAAACATATATTTACAAATAACAGTCTTGTTTATAAAACCACTTAAAAATATTATACCAACGATAATTACTAAGCAAATAGTTTGCCGAGTTATATTTAGTCCTAAACTATTATTTTATACAAATTTTTAATTAGTTTCATCAGTCCCACTATCTGTCTGTAATCAATTCATATACGTTAAATTTGACATATCTATCAATGTCCATTTGAGTTATAATTTTTTATACACCTTTATTTTTGATGACAATACAATACTAAATGATCGTTATCATAATAATTCCAAAATGCATGTCGTTTCAAGATGGTAGATTGCATTTTCTTTATCCCCTTAATATAGCTATAAAATGCCTTTTATTTAATACCCATATTGTTAGCTTAAAGATCAAAAAACAATAGAATTAATGATTATCATACTAAATCCAATATGACTACCGTTCCAAAATGGAAGACTACATTTTCTTTATGAGTCCCTCTTAATATGAGTTCCAAAAGAAAGGGCTTAAGTAATAAAAGATAAGAAAATTGTATGTTTGTTACATTACGTTACGTTTACGTTAATTTAATATAACCGCTACTCTGAGATTATAGGTCACATTTTTCTCTTCACTGACCCATAATAGGGCTATAAAATGAAAGGTCTCAAACAGTAGAAAACTATAAAGTTGGTGATATCACACTAGAATCAATATGGCTGCTACTTCAAGATGGCGGATTACATTTTCTTTTCAAACCTTTACGCGTATCAAATGAGAGAGATTGAAGAATATCAAAAGATACATTTAGTGCCATCACATAAAAAACATTTCCCAATGCCACAGTGATTAACGCAATAAAAATTTAACCAATTTATAAAGTATTATATATTGGAATAAATTTATAGGTAATAATTTAGAATAAATTTACAAATTATTAAATTAGTTATTTGCCTATCATATGCTAAATAAAACATAATTGGAAGAGAATAAGTAAAAAAATAGCTCTTATTTATTACCTACATTTACGTAGACTATCTATTATGTTAGTGAGAAGTAGAAAGGATTATGCCTCCTTTATGTACTCGTATGATAATAGCGCTCAAACGAATATATATAAGTTAGACAAGGTACAAAGCCAAGCTTTAAGAGTAGTAGGAGGATTTATACGAAGTACACCAATCCATACTATGGAAGCTGAAATGTGTGTACCTCCATTATTTATCCGTAGAAGATATTTAGGTTACAAATTTGGTTTAAAGATTCGATCGATATCTGATAATACAAAAATAACTTTATTAGCTAAGCTTAGGAGCCTTTGTAATCATTCGTACTGGAATAAAAAGAAGTACCATTACTAATTAGGATCTTCGATTCCATCAGAGATATACCAATATCGTCATCCTCAAAGCTACACATGTTTAAGATGAAAATTTGGGTTACGAATATTAATGTCCACAATATAATAAAAACTGATCTGGAGAATGTTAAACAGACTAAACGAATGCATGATTATAATATATTAAAATACAATGTTGTTGGAGAATTACAAATTAAATATCATGGTCACTATGCCATTTTTACCGATGGTTCAAAGGATGAAAAAGGATGTGGGGCTTCATATTATGATGTACAAAAAACAAAGGTTAATAATGTAAATAATTGTTTTAAATCTGTCTACAAATTATCTGTTATGTCGATGGACCACATAGCAATTTCAAAAGCGCTTCAGTATGCACGTACAGTCAATAATAGATATATCCTCATATGTACAGACAGTAAAAGTGCTTTACTACAGATAGCTCGATACGCCTCTGGCATCAGAGGCTCACCGGTAGCATATGCAATTTTGGAGGCAATATACGAGGCCTACTCCAATAATATCAGCCTAACAGCAATGGTTTCCATCACATATAGGGTTAAAAGACAACGAGGAGGCTGACTAGTTAGCTAAAAAAGGAGTTATAGAAGGAACGGAAGTGTCTATCTTGCCACAATATTGTGAATACCTACCTCATTGTAAGAAAGATTGTTACCATGAAGGGAAAGAATTCTTTGATAAGAAATCTTTAGAGAAGGGTATATGGTACAAAACGCTACAAAGTGAGCCACCTCGTATACCTTGGTTTATTAATGCAAAATTAAATAGGAAACTAACTGTAACAGCGTTCAGGCTTAGATCTGGACATATGCCACTTAACAGGTTAGCATATATGTTTAAAATAAGAGACTCGCCGAATTGTAAACTATGTGGTATTGTAGAAGATGTGCATCACCTGTTGGTAGAATGTGTCCGATTTCAGTCGGAACGAGAAACTTTAATGTAAAAATTAAATTTAAATAAACTCGACATGGGTACCTTCTATGGAGTGCTAGCCTCACCAACTTCAACCGCAGCGAAATACTTATTTTTGTATATTAGTCGGCGTTAGATATACTATAAGTCCTTTTTGTAAAATGTAATATACTCAAATGGTAGGACCACACTGTCGACAGTTATCTGTCTACAGCCGCGGGCCGGTCCGTCCGGGGCAGTACCATGCTCTCGCAGAAGATCGACGTCTGAGTAGTAGCAATTTGTTACTGCGCTTCGTTCGGTGAGCGAGAGAGCCGGAAGCCCAACTTTCTGAGGGTGATTGCGTTGGAGGGTTTTGGTGGTGCCCTTGGTATCACCGAGCCTCAATGCACGCATTCACACTCCCTTCGCTTTCTTCGCGGTAGGCAACGGCCTTGTAAAGGTCCATGAGCGGCAGCAACACTTACCATCAGGTGTACTGTTTGCTCGTTTGCCACCGTTTGCAATAAAAAAAAAAAAAAAAAAAAAAAAAAATGGAACTGACATGTACTCAATGTATAAAAGTTCCTTAAATAAAGAAAAAAAATTTATTAGCTAGAAATAACACTTTGTTTTGCTGCTGTTAAATGTTATTGTTTACTTTTTTATAACAGAAATAACACTATTATGGTGCTAATTACGTTAGCGGCAGCCAAAGGAGCGAAAAGAAAACAAAATTACTATAAAACTATTTAATTAATTATAAAAATTCATTCATTCATTTCAGCCTATTGCCGTCTACTGCTGGACGTAGGCCTCCCTCATGTTACGCCACAATGTGCGGTCTTATGTCGCTTGCATCCAACGACGCCCAGCAACTTTCATTAGGTCATCGGTCCACCTAGTGGGGGGCGTCCTACACTGTGTCGTCCAATACGTGGTCGTCACTCGAGAACCTTTCTTCCCCAGCGGTTGTTGGTTCGTCGAGCGATGTGGCCTGCCCATTGCCACTTCAGCGTGCTAATTCTTCGTGCTATGTCGGTTACACCCGTTCTTCTGCGCATTTCCGTATTCCGGATTCTATCTCGCAGAGAAATCCCAAGTATAGCCCGCTCCATAGCACGCTGAGCGGCTTTGAGTCTTGTTATGAGGCCTACATTTAGGGACCACGTTTCCGTGTCGTAAGTCATCACTGGTAACACACACTGGTCGTAGACCTGTGTTTTCAGACACTGAGGTATGTTGTACGAGAAGATCCTCTTAAGTTTCCCGAACTTTATAAAAATTACATAAATTTAATTAACCTAACCTATTCGAAGTATGAATAGAGAATGAATGATTTTATTATAAAACTACGTAAGTGCAATCGATGTCAACCGCAGCGTCAGCTCTCGAATTCCGGCGACAGGGCGGCGGCGAAGCATTGCTTGCGTAATTGCTGATTTACCACAACATTGAATGCATATTAACTGCTGCTGAATCCGCGGTCTGCCTGGACTATTAATATATAACATGCTGATAAAAAGAACTAACAGTAAAACCCAATTTATTACCAAAATAATAGATTTATTTTAATTATTTTATGAAGTCTTTTTTATTTAGATAGTAGACAATATTAAATGCTAAGAAATTAACCCAAGTACCGCGTCTAAGAGTTTATTAATATTCAGCTAATGAATAAAAATAATACTCATACTCAAATCAATAATTTGAAAATAGCACAAACATCTGGCTTGTATAGGAATTAAACCCACGTCATTTCAGCCGAATCTAACCCACGACTTAGGCAATATTAAAAACAAGGTTAGCAATTATATGTTTTTTAGCAGTGTATGTAGATAAGTTTTTGTCGTGAGTTATTACAGACTATGATAGCTCCAACATTACCAAGTGTGGCGATAATGATACCACACTTCTATAAATGAGTATAATAAAATTAGTAATCTTTGGGGTCGCTCTATATTCAACATCAGCTAATATAAGGCCGATGGATGAATTAATTTACCGAACAAATTTTATAATGAATCAACTGATAAAAAATAATTTATCGTTTTGAATGAAAGACATGTATAGTCCATAAAATATAGCTTGATCTCTGTGACAGATGTCAACGAAACCAACGAAGTAAGTTTGAACGAGCGACATGTTTACAATTTCATTTTGTATCGTATATATTTTCATTCTTATTACGGCAGTTTTATTGCAACTGAATTGCAATATATTATAAATATAAAAATATTAATATTCATGCCTAAAATGTACCTCGTAAGTACTGAAATACCTAGTAAACATTTTATACATAAATGACGCTTACGCACGTACAATGTCATACTGGACTAAAAATAAAAAAGAGATGGGACAGTCGATATACGTAAATCGATAACCGATCTTTAATAACTTATTCATAAAAGAAATAAACCCAATACAGTACCTATATAAAACTTTCAACATATTTTTTACAATTAAAACAGACAGTTACATTATAAAATTCATAAATTGATTTAATTAAACATGAAAAAACTACTTTTCGTCCCAGAGTAAATGATAAAATTATGTATGCATTATTGTCAATACTAGACATATTTATTTATAAAACAGTCGTAATTGATCGATTGATCTAATAACTAATCCCTATTTTGGCAAAAAATTATAAATGTTCTAGCAAGGACCGCTCCAGTAATGCCGATAATAGTGACCTAGACCTTAATTTTACTCCTTTTGAATAAATAAAACAGTCAAAAAATAGTTTTTGTTTGAATAAATTCAAAAAAATTTTCATTGATTGTATTTTAATTTTAAAAGAAAATCACAATTTTAAAAGTAAAGAGTTTTATCGATAAAAAACTACGGACTTTATCGTAAGTGTGACGGCACTAGGGACAACTGTCACAGAGATCATCCTATATTTTATAGACTATAAGTAAATTATTACATATATCAATGTCATGACCTAATTTTCGTGAATTTGATAATATAATTATAATTCAAATTTATTTACATTTTTCCATTGGGTGACGGAGTAAGAGTACAAACTAATGCTATCTTGCTTGTGGATGCCGTAAAAGACGGCTAAGAGTTATAATATGTATATAATAACTGTGCAAGAGAAGGAAAACTCGAAATAAAACTATATTAACCGGCATGATTTTAGTAGGACAATTTTCCTCCTATTGGGAAGGAGGCTCTAGTCCAGCAGCAACTTGTATATGAGCTGAAACGAATTAAAAATTTCATAGACCATGTCGATGACGACTTACATAAATTTACTCCCCATCCAAACCTACGTATAGAAGTTTTCACTTCAAAAAAGAAAAGCAGTAGATACCAAATAAAATTCCCAGTTTATTTGGTCTCCTCACTATGGGAACAAATCTAACTACTACACACAAAAGTAAGGCGATTCATATCGTGAATTGACCCAGTATCCACGAGTCATCTGTTTTCGGCGCGTCCCGCTATTGTCTGGAATTATGTGAGCTATTATCATTAGTGGCAGATGACGATCCTCCGTAACTTGTCTTATCTTTTATATGGAGCGCTTTTGTTTCCTAATCGGTTAACTGTCACCCTCAAAAGGTATAGAATAAAAATCGTATCTAGCTTCAGATGAGATAAGATTTTTTCGACATAACTATATTCAATGAAATATCGATGATTTGTATTTTCGCTTAAAAGTCCATTATACCTATTTCTCTATAATATTTATGAATATATATTATCATAGTTATAAAAACCAAAATTTACAACACTCTCTGCGCCATATTTTGTTCGGTCCCATTCATCTATATTTTACATTCATACTTCCATCCAATTTTTCGCATTTATCTACACTCATTTGCAAAAAAAACGGGCACCTAAGCAATGAACCATTTCAAATGTTAATATTTCTTTGTTTGATAATTATAGGTAGTTTTATCCACACAATTTGCTAAATTAATAAGAAAATAATCGTTTTCATCAGTATTTCATAAAATTTAGATACAATTTATGGGAAATAATGCTAAACCTCGCTAGTAGTGTATATTCGCTAGTAGTGCATATGCTCATGAAGTAAAAATAAAAAAGTTTTTTTGTTTGTTTTTCTTTAATAAAGTAAAAGCAGATAAATGTTTAGTATCGAGTGTGACCCCCTCTAGCTAAAATCACAGCTTGAATTCGTCTGGGCATGCTAGCGAGTATATCCCGGATACTTGCTTGCGGAATACGTTCCCACTCCGCAGTAATCACATTCTTCAGCTCTCTGATGGTCTGCGGAGCCGGGTGTACTGATCTCACACGCCGTTTCAGAACGTCCCAGACATGCTCTATGGGATTGAGGTCGGGACTTCGAGCTGGCCAATCCAAACGACGAATGCCGACCTCTTGCACATACGCATTAACATCGCGGGATCGGTGGGCGCGAGCATTGTCGTCCATAAAAATCGAGTCTTCACCTAGAGCGGCCAATGCGGGTTGTGCATGAGAAATTAGAACTTCCGTTATGTATCGATGCCCAGTCAGTGAGCCGTTTTCAATGAAGACTAACTCTGTACGATCCATTGAATTTATTCCTGCCCAAAACATAACAGAGCCCCCACCATAAGGTGTGATTTCTTCGAAACATGCCTCTGCAAAGCGTTCTCCTTGTCTTCTTAGCACTCGCCGACGTCGATCTTCACCGAACAGAGATATCCTGGCTTCATCAGAGAACAAAACCCTATTCCAATCGTCTTGAGTCCATGATTCACAATTTCTAGCGAACCTAAGCCTGTGAACTCTGTGCTCACGGAGTAATTTGGGGCCGCGGGCCGGGCGGTGACTGCGTATATTGGCAGCGAGAAGCCTCCTCCTGACCGTCCATAGACTAATATGCACATTTCTTACTTCTTGGAGGTTGTTCTTAAGATCCACATACGAAGATTTGCGATTTCTCAATGCGCGACTCACAAGAAAACGATCATCCCGTGGTTGGGTACATGGTTTTCTTCCAGAACCAGGCCTTCTCTCGACGGAACCAGTCTCCTGATATCGCTGCCAGGTCCTTTGGACTGTCGAGCGACTAACATTTAGCCTCCTAGCCACGAAACATTGGCTGCAACCCTCTTCAAGCAGCGCGATAATTTTGGTAGCTTTTACCACTTTATCTACCATTTTTGATACAGCCAAACAGCATTAAATAAAGCTTTGACAGTCAAGGATTTGAAATTAATCGATAAAAATTGAATAAAAGTTATGAAAGTCGATGTTAACTTCTGGAACTTCGCGCCAAAAATGTAGGATAAAAAGGGGTTTTCTGTAAAAATGAACATCAAATGAAAAATTGAATTTAGAACGTACTTTTTTAAATACCACAGCATTTTTAAAACCGGCCAGTAACGTGTACAAACGATTGAAACCTTTTTGGTATTGTATCTTTTTAAATATGAATGAAAATCAAAACCGCCCGTTTTTTTTGCAAATGAGTTTATAATAATATTATAGTTCGTGAGTTTTGTATAAGTTTAGAATGGTAAATTAGTACACAACATTGGTTGATTTTGAAAATTAATACACAAGGGACTTTTGGCGAGAATTTGGAAGTGTCATGTGGTTATTATTATGGTGTTTTGATGGCATTTTATGTAATATCTGGCGGAGGAACCGCTGAGGTGTAGTGAATATGATATAAAAGTGCTTTACATATCTTTTTTCTAAAATTCTCAAAAGATACCGTTAATAGTGGCCATAACACTGTAGAAAGCGATAATTTACCTTGGTGACGAACAATTACTAAAATAAAGAAATTGAGAATTTTTAAAGAAAATTATAACTTGACATTGGCAAAAAAATACTAATGTAAAGAAACTGATAATTTGTAAAGAAAATTATACCTCGACACTGGCTCGTATTAGTGATTGCCAAGAGAAAAAAAGAATTCTTACGCTATTAGAAAGCTATGTTATTCCTGACTGTTATAGGTTATTTTTTTTTTATTTAAATAAAGACATTTTTTCATTAGACAATCACAATAAAAGTAATTGAAGTCAGAAAAAAATTCGATCTGATTGATATATCAGCATAGGCTGCCTAAACAGTTTGAAATAAAGTAATAAAATGTACCTGCTGCAAAAATATTAATATTTTATATTTACAAAAAATTCCAGGGCGCGATACATCTAACTTTAATATTTCAGCCAGAAACAAGTTACTTCATAATTAAGAAAAATTTAAAATTGAAGTTTGTGTGTAGAGTTCGAAGATAATTTAAAAAATTATCTTTTTTATATATAGTATTTACTCCCTATCTTGCCCGTGGATGTCGTACAAGACGACTATGGGATATAATATGCATATAACATCTATGCAAGGGAAGGAAAACTCGAAATGGAACCCTATACCAACATGTGTGACCAGCATGGTATAGTAGGTCAAATTCCCTCCCATTGTGGAGGAGGCCCGAGCCCAACAGTGGGACGTAGGTGGGCTGTGATGATGATGATGATAAATATATATATTTCTTGTGTACGTGTGTGTCACTGAACTCCTCCTAAACAGCTGGACCGAAGTTGACGAAATTTTTTGTGTCTGTTCAAGGGGATTCGAGAAGGGTTTAGATTCACAATTGGACCCAGTAGATGGCGCTGCTATCAATTTAAAGAAGAATTACTTTTATTTTATTTGAACAGAACATCGTCTGTTAGATCAGCTAGTAACATATCTATACCAATAAATAAAATTGGAGTGTCTGTTTGTAATGTCAAAATAATAGGCTTTTTTCATGCTCACACGGTTATTTGCATACATATGCCTAAAATACACTTAAATTTTTTTTATCTGTCTGTCTGTCTGTTTGTTCCGGGTAATCTTCAAAACGGCTGGACCAATTTCAAAAATTCTTTCACCAATGGAAAGCTATAATATCAGGGAGTATACTAGGCTATATTTTATCCTGGTATTACCACGAGAACGGGAACTACGGGGATAAGGCGACAGAAACCGAAGCGAAGCGAGGGCGGGTTGCTAGTAATATATAAATCTTCTGTGCGTGTGTTTGTAATTGAACTCCCTGAAATGGCTGGACCGATGTTGACAAAATTTTTTGGATGTGTTCAAGTGGGTTCTAGAATGGTTTAGATTAATATTTAGACCCGGTAGGTGATGCTGCGATCGATTTCAAAGAGGTTTTTTTATTTTGACAAAACAGCGTCTGTTGGTTCAGCCAGTGTGCAATAAAAATAATAAGTAGATATTTAATTTCATCGGTAAACTGGACGACCGAAAGTAATAGGCGCGTGTGGAGACACCGACTAACATTTAATTAATAGCCGTATTTGATAACTACAACTTTCTATTAAAATTTTCAGCCCAACATTCTCACTAAACCGAAGCAAGTTTTTTTCATCATTATCATCTCAGCGCATGTACGTCCCACTATTGGGCTCGAGCCTCCTCCATAATAGCGGACAAATTGACTTACTACTATCCCACGCTGATCAAACAGGTTGATAAAGGGTTTTATTCCGAGTTTTCTTTTTCTTGCATTTTTTTTTATTGCCAACGGTGGCAAACGAGCAAGCAGTACACTTGATGGTAAGTGATACTGCCCTGCCGCACATGGACCTTTGCAATACCAGGGGCACCGCCAGGCCGTTGCCTACCGTGAAGAAAATAGAAATACCGATTTAAAAAAAATCGATTATTAATTGATTATTTTTTTGTAATCGATTTTTACAATCGTTTCAAAACAATAAAAATCGATTATTAATCGATTTTCTACTGTTCGAAATTAATCGATTATTCACGGCCAGATTTCTTAAACAAGAAAGTTCATCACGATGTTTCATAGTACCTATCTTAGAAAAAAGCTCGCATTTCCTAAAAAAAAAAGAGGTCATCGTAATCCTGTTGGGATTTCGCAATTATTTTATAATCGATTATTTATTTTAAAATAATCGATTATTTAATAATCGATTTATTTTAAAAAACAAAAAATTAATTATTTTCCCTCTAGGTCACATCCCTAGTTCATTCCAGAGCTTGCACGTACGTGGGAGAAATGATCGCTGGAAACGTACAGTTGAAGACCATAACGTTTCCAGGTGAAATGGATGAACCCTGCTACGATGTCGACTGGTACGTTGGTAGAATGGTGGTGGTACCAAGTCAAACAGTTCCTCAGTTGCATAGATGTTTTACGCATATTTAACCCCTTAGTCGTCTTTTACAACACGCACGTGCAAGATAGAGGTCGGTGAACTGTATTCTTACTCCGTCACCTAACTTCTTTTATAGAATTTCTTTTTTTTTTTTAATTTCTATGTCCTACACCCGACCATCGTATCATTAGAGTAACTACTAACAACAAAAACATAAACCGTCGTCTGTTATGCCTTCAGCATTAACAAGAATATGTCAGCCTAGAGCCGTAACAAGTTTCATTCATGTCAAAATAGCAAAATTTTCTAGTAGGAGTCAAATGAGGTCGGTGAACTTGTAACTTTTGACATTTGCGAGAATAGGAACTTCAATATCTCATATGACTAATTAAATAACGTCCAATGTGTTTCGTACAAAATGAAAAATTAAATCGCGTATAATATGAAGGCACTGTGTTGGTAGTACGAATTTTATTTCACTGAAATTTTTCCATGCTCAAACGCCAAGTTTCAATTGCAGTCGGGAGCATTTTCGTCCGCTAGCTCCACGGCTTGTCGGCGGGGCTTCCGCCCTTTCTTGGTTGATGCTCAATGTGGGCAGACCTAGCGCTACGTGCCAACGGCTGTACGCAAGTATAATCCGGTTGATGAACTTGTATGGCGCACCGGTGTGAACGGGGTTCCTGACCGTTAGTCTGAGGGTTTTCTTGTGGCGTCCACAGAGGACCATGGTGGCCAGGGTCATACGCGGATACCGCTGATTTTACTATATCCGGAGGTGACAAATTAAGAATACAATTCATCACCCTCTAGCCCGTGGATATCGTAAAAAAAACTAAGTGGTTAAATATGCAAATGAGATCTTTGTAAGAGAAGGTAAACTCGAATATAAACCCTATACCAACACGTCTGACCAACGTGATAGAGTGAGTCAATTATCCTCCTGTTGTAAAGGAGGCTCGAACCTGACGTATATAATCTGAAATGATTGTTTTTTTTTTAAGTGAAATCCTTTTTGAACCCCGTTGGGTACTTTTTGGTAGAGGAACATCGTATGGATTCACGTCACCGATACGATCAGGATTGGTGCACGCGCAGTTTGCTGTGCGAATTAGATTTTTCCTGGGTGAAATCACGCGCGTTCCCATCACCGACATGCTTATACACATAGTATAGCTATAGACAGACAGTATAGCTATACAGCTAACGTATAATATTGTGTATATCTTATAAGTGAAATTGAATGCATTTAGTGAAAAATTCAATGTGTAAATACTATGCATTATTGAAATAGTGTTTTTATTATTATTTTATTCGTTAAGTTTAAGTCGTTTAATTGAAGAATCATTGTGCAGTACAATAGTGAGTAGGTACTAAGTAAATATACTAATATTTTTAAGATTAAAAATAAATAACAGAAAATTATTTATATGCACATCTTACAGAAATAACAGGCAGACATCGTACAAATTGAAAAACCAGATACTTTTAAATAAAGATCCAAAAATAGCAACTGAATGTTCATAGTTTTCAGTTTTCACTTCTGTCAGCGGTGCTCTCGAATGCTTTATGTTTTTTTACTGCTCAATATCTATTTAAAAAAACCTGATAACTGTCAATCCAGTTATGATACTGATGTCATTGGCCACCAATCATATGTTTATACCACTAGTAAAGTAATAAAGGAGTTTAAAAAATAATTACAGATTTAAATATTAAATAGTAATTTACACATTTTCCATTCTTATTTAGTTTCCTTATATTATTGCAAGATATGACACAAAGCAATTAGTAATTTAATAAGATTCTTAAACAATGAGTAAATATATCTGCATTATTAAATTATCTTCATTTAGGAAACCTGAATGAGGAAATATCGAAATAAGCTTCAATAATTTCAAATTTTTCTAACTAGTGAAAATTTTCTTATATGTATATTCGCAATCATTTCTTGCCATTAAACCGGACATCAAAGCTATGCCAGTTTTATCATTCATCATCATCATTTCAACTCATATACGTCCCACTGTTGGGCTCGAACCTCCTCCACAATAGGAGGAAAATTTACCTTACTAATCAGATAGGGTGTTATAGGGTTTTATTTCGAGTTTGCCGATGTAATATGCGCATTATATCCCTTAGTCGTCTTTTACGACATCTACGGGCAAGATAGGGAGTGGTGAATTGTATTCTTACTCCGTCGCCACACGGAAAAGTGAGAGAAATTAGCCTAATATACTACGCGGGTCAGCATGGACGAGCATGAAATTTTACGTTCAGTTTTTCTTCTTTTACTTCGATGTTAACTACATATATCCTATCTCTTTGTCATATTTTACGATACTCGCGGGTAAGAAAGATGTTAATGAATTGTATTTTTAATCTGTCACTACACTTTTTTGGCTGTGCAGAATTTGTGTTTAGGTTAATTATTAATTTATTAATTCATCGCAGCCCACATACGTCCCACTATTGGGCTCGGGCCTCCTTCACAATAGGAGGGAATTTGACCTACTATACCATGCTGGTCAGACATGTTGGTATAGGGTTTCATTTCGAGTTTTCCTTCTCTTGCATAGATGTTGTGTGCATATTATATCCCATAGTCGTCTTATACGACATCCTTGGGCAAGATTGGGAGTGGTGAATTGTATTCTTACTCCGTCACCGCACGGAATAAAATTAAACTACTTTAAGGATTTTATCGCGTTTGTATTTGATTTTAGATTGCCCGACGTTTCGGACACTTTGCAGCGTTCATGGTAACGGGCGGACTAAAATGTCTCACAGCCAAGTACCAACAAGTCATCGTTATTACAGGGATTTATAATTATCTACCCGCTACAGACATCAGTTACAAAGTTTTGACCCACGTTTTGGTACCGATTTATTGCCAGTATAAGAAGTAAATGATTCTATATGAAAAAAAAAATGTTTATGGTTAGTATTTATTAAATATTACATTTTTAGTAATTATTATGATATTTTAGTAATTTAAAACCTACGACCACACCGAGAAAGAGCCGACAAGAAAATTCAGGGGATATGATGCTAAATTAATATTAATTTTTAAAGGCGGCTACTTTGTTTTACTAAAAGGTTTTTGATTTATAAAATTATCTTAAACTAATATTACTCTGGGTCAAATCTATACAATAAGTGCTCACGGTGTCTTGCAGTCTTGTGGTGGTCTTTTTTGATTTATTTTTAACTAGCACCCCGCCCTCGCTTCGCTTCGGTTTCAGTCGCCTTACCCGCATAGTTGCCGTTCCCATGGGAATACCGGGATAAAATATAGTCTATGTTACTCCCTGATATTATAGCTTTCCATTGGTGAAAGAATTTTTGAAATCAATTTGGTGGTTTAAGCGTGAAAGCATAAGAAACACGCAAGCAAATAAATAAACTTACTCCGTGTTCTTTTGCGAGAATTTGTGGTTTATCAAACTTGATGTTATGGCGGGTGCAGTCCTATGTTCACAGAGTGTAGACTTAGTGTGACGACGATGCTTCACATCCACTATATCAAAGAACAAGTCCGAGTTCTCATGGATCTCTTTGTTTGTCGAATATAAGAGAAACCACATTCACAGTCAAGTTTATAAACTCCTGCATCTCTTAGAGGGATCTGGCACTTGACAGGTGGTAAGAATTGATTAATCCTCTTGAGTGGCTTAAAATCAGTTTTGCTGCAGCAGGTATGCTGCAGCTCCCCAGCCAGGTGTTCATCGTCAGAGATTCCTCTTGCTCTCTGCAACAAAGATTTACCCACAGTAGCTAACTATGAAGAGGGATGATGTGAATCACCGTCCAAATATTTGTTTGTATGTGTTGCCTTACGATACACTGTATAACTTAAGGTATTGTTAGGTTTACGAATAACTAAAATATGTAAGATAGCTAAAGAGTTGTTTGACTCCAGTTCCATAGTGAATTGAATATTTGGATTAATGGAGTTAAGGTGGTTTAGGAATATGGTTATTTTGTCTGTTGACAATATTGTGAAAATGTCATCTACGTACCTCTTGTAGAACCTGAGTGTGACAGCTGAGCTTGATAAGGCCGTCTCTTCGAAGTCGCCCATGAATATGTCAGCAACAACAGGGGAGACCGGCGAGCCCATAGCCACTCCCTCTGCTTGCTTGTAGAAGTCATCATTCCACATTAAATAGTCAGGTGTAGGGCATTGACGTTATAGTTCAGCATATTCCAATGGCAATAACGATGACTTGTTGGACGTGAGACATCTTAGTCCGCCCGTAACCATGAACGCGATATAATCCGTAGTTTTGTTTACAATGTGTATGTAATACTCGGGTAAACATCAGAAATCGTCAGAAAACATTGTGATATATTTTATTTATTATCAATGCAATAGCTCTGATTAGGAAACGTACGGCGTTGAATACGAGGTAGATTTTAAAATTCATCGCCTTTTTGCAACCATCGTTAGTCTAAATTGGCATTCGTTAGTAGTAATTGCGAGCTGCTTTATTTTGTTTTCAAAAAGGTAAATTTCTTCAAGAAAATATAATTGTATATTTTGGTTAAAGCTTGTATTATAATCATATTTCGATTAAGAAACTTTTCTGTCTACATAATAGAAGGGACAATATTTTTTTTAGCATTACATCAGATGTCAAGATATTTGATAATATCTACATACTTACTGATTGAAATGTACGTAGGAATGTAAGTTGGTACATTGCTATCTATTCACGATGGCTTGGTGATAAAGTTTCTTAACCGTTGAAGGTAAAAAAATGCCCGGGACGGATGGTAGATGTGAAACATCGATTTTATTTTGTACAAATAATATTTATAAAAGAACAGATTACGACAGGAACTAATATGGTATAATGTAAAAATAAAATGTTACGATTGTTGCCGAAAAATTATGATTTTTATTCAAATCCAAAATATTTCAAATCGTGACAACTACGTTCTTTTAATCAGTGACTTCGTTAGTAATATAAAGATGCCTATACATGTTAGCCGAGCCGAGAACGCCAAAGTGTGTACACCTTATTTGACTTGCACGGTCAGTGTTTGGCATCGCTTGCCTAGTTGGTCAAATGAACCCAAGCGCCAACATATGTACAGGTGATTTGACGTGAATAGGCATGATGACAGTTGCTAAAAATTACTAAAATTACGGTTTTAAATAATAATATAGGATAAAGAGATTCTAAATAAAACACTTATTTTTAAATTATGATTGCGATTCTATTTATTTTAATAAACATTAAAATTCAAAACATAGCAATCCGCCATGTTAGGTCAAACACCAATTAGAAGCGTGTGACGTCAGATATTCGTAAGAGAATTTTGGCCTCTTGTATATTGTTCGAACTTACTTTGTATTTACTCGTTTCGATATTAATTGCACCGTTTATGTGATATTTAGTTGTTAAATGATACTTACTTAAATTGTGTATATAAATGAAAAATAAAAATAATTATTTAACAACAAGTAAGTATATTATATTATGTATGGTTGTACCAAATTTTGTAACAGACAATGTTGTATAAGGTACCACACAGATTGTTTTCAATCATAACTAAGCCCACAATTATATTATTATTTGTTATTGATATTGTTCGTGTGGTGACGGAGTAAGAATACAATTCACCACTCCCTATCTTGCCTGTTGATGTCGTAAAATATAACTAAGGGGTATAATATGCATATAACAACTATGCAAGAGAAGGAAACTAGAAATAAAACCCTATATGTACCCTGTATGTTTGACCAGCGTGGTACAGTAGGTCAATTTCTCTCCCTGTATGTATGTATGTACTTCAACGTTCCGATGAAATGCTTGCAGGTTTTAAATGTTTTGTAGGTGTACTTTTCTCTGCAAAATCTTTTTCACTATCTTCAATCAGTAGCTTTCTTTGTATTCTAAGAAAATAAGGTAGTTCTGTAGTATTAGAAGTGGGTTTTCTTCTGTCTGGTTGGCATTCAAATCTTGTGGGAATACATTCTGACTTCATGAGCACTTATGAAACCAATCCCATCATATGATACTGAATGTAATTTTGCATATCATTGGGTAACTGAAATAAGAATAGAGGTGTTAGTTAGGTACAAATAAATAAAACTACTTTACGGATTTTATGGCGTTTGTATTTGATTTTTGATTACCCGACGTTTCGAACACTTTACAGCGTTCATGATCACGGGTGGACTAAGATGTCTCACGTCCAACAAGTCATCGTTACTGCAGAAAATTTATAATTATCTGCCCGATACAGAAATTAGTTATTAAATATTGACTCACATTTTGCTACAAAATTTATTGCCAGTGTAAGAAGAAAATGATTCTATATGAAAAAATTATATTGTTTATGGTTAGTAATTATTAAACATTATAATTAATAGTAATTATATTTAAAAACTAACCAATAATCTAGTATACTTCCATCGGATCGGAACACGGCCACACTGAGAAAGATCCGGCAAGAAAACTCAGGTGACATGATGCTAAATTAAAGTTAATTTTGAAGGCGGCTTACTTTATGTTACTAAGAGGTTTTAATTTATAAAATTATCTTTAGTTATTATTATTGTGGGTCAAATCTATACAATATGAGCTCACAGTGTCTTGCATGGAAGGGTTCCATCGACCGACATCCCCCCCTCGGGGAGGACGTCGGTCTTTCTTCACGCGGTTGGCCTCTCGGCGGGTGATGGACTAATCCCCGGTCACGTCACCCGCGGCCTCGGCTAGGGTGGCATTGCACGCAGATAATCCCGCCTGCGCCGCCCCAGTCGGCAGCGGGTCGCCGCATCGAGGCTGTGCTCCTCGCGCTCGCGACCCGCCGCCTCCTTCCGCGAGATCACTGTCTCGCAGAAGGCTGCGACCGCATCCCAATTCCCGACGCTGTCGACCATCGCCCTAGCAAGAGCCGGCAGCGTCAGGTCGGCATCGATGATTGCGACGAGTTCACAGCGCTGCACTGCCCAAGCGGCACAGACCTCGAGCGTATGCTGCGTCGTGTCCTCGTCGCAATCGCAGTGGTGGCAGGACGGAGTTCTCTCCCTCCTAGCGACAGTGACTGTACAGGTACTTGCCGAAGCATCCATGTCCCGTCAAGACCTGTACGAGTCGGAAGGAGAGCACCCCGTGCTGCCTTTCCAACCACTGCATCAGCACCGGCCAGAAGGCCTCCATGGTCCAAACACCGTATCGAGGCCTCTCCAGCCGGTCTGTCCAACGGGCGATGACGTCTCGGCGGGCGTCGACGCGCCAGGCGGTGAGCTCCCCCCCGCGCACCCCCGACACCCGCCGACACTAGTCGGCCAGCATTCCCGCCTCCAGGTCCCACAGGGAAATCCCGGCCAATAGGCACGCCGCCTCCGTCGCCACCGTGCGGTACCCACGAATGATTCTGACCACCATAACCTTCAGTGGACGCCACAGAAGGGCTCTGAGTCGGGCGGTCATGGACCCCGCCCATACCGGTGCGCCGTACAGGGCCATCGACCGGATGACCCCCGCGTACAGCCGTCGGCACGCAGCGCACGGTCCGCCCACGTTCGGCATAAGCCACGATAGGGCGGACGCCGCGCCGACGAGCCGCGGAGCGAGCCTGCGGAAATGCTCCCGGAACCACCATCGCCCGTCGAGCACCAGGCCCAAGTACCTCATATGGGCCCGGATGCTGATGTCGACCGAGTGGACGGTGATCGAGACGCCGACGGGAGGGCTCATAGTGCGCCCATGGAACAAGAGGGCCTCCGTCTTGTCCAGGGCCACCCTCAACCCCAGCGCCTCGATCCGCCTGACGACCTCTTCGGTGCCTGAGGTCGCCAGGCTTATCGCCTCTTGTAGCGTCCCACCGCGGGCTGTGACGAGCTTGTCGTCGGCGTAACAAATCACGCCCAGCCCGGGTGGGAGGCTCCCCCGCAACGCCCAGTCGTAGCCGAGCATAGATGTTCTTAAATGTGCTGCTAGTCCTAAAAAAATTATGTAGCAAAACACATGTCAAGTCGACATAAATACGCTCGCCATAATACCGAACGTGTTTTCAATTATGACTGGAGAGCTAGAAAGTATTTGATTAAAAATATTTTTTATTACTTTTCCATGTAATGCCCCTACACAGTGCGGGAATCTGAATCCTACCTTGCGACATGAAGCCATTCTTTGGGTGATATAGGAATGTGGAAAAATAAAAAATATTACTACTACAAATCTGGAAAAAAAGAATTATTAATATCATTTTAACTATTGATATTTTTATTTCTTGTGTCTCTTATTCTTGTGTTCTTGTTAATTAAAACAAGAGACTGATTCTAGACAGAAAAATGAACAAGAGGAGCACCAAAGATTTTCAAATGTTACCACCATGCAAGATAAATTTTCATCATCTGGTATAAAACTGTATTTAAGCGCTGTTCTTCTGACCCTTTTGAACTTCAAAAGGCAAGCAAATATATACACAGTGCATTAAATACTCTCAATACCTTATCTATACCAATAAATAAAATTGGAGTGTCTGTTTGTAATGTCAAAATAATAGGCTTTTTTCATGCTCACACGGTTATTTGCACGACATCTATGCCTAAAATAGCAATTAAAAAATTTTTGTCTGTCTGTCTGTTTGTTCCGGG
This sequence comes from Lymantria dispar, assembly GCA_032191425.1. Taxonomy (NCBI): domain Eukaryota; kingdom Metazoa; phylum Arthropoda; class Insecta; order Lepidoptera; family Erebidae; genus Lymantria; species Lymantria dispar. The sequence goes on from CM063449.1 coordinate 26,711,025, forward strand.
TAATCTTCAAAACGGCTGGACCGATTTCAAAAATTCTTTCACCAATGGAAAGCTATAATATCAGGGCGTAAACTAGGCTATATTTTATCCCGGTGTTTCCACGGGAACGTGAACTACGCGGGTAAAACGACTATAACCTAAAACCGAAGCGAAGCGAAGGCGGGTTGCTAGTTGATGAATAAAGCAAGTCAAACAATATTTGCGATCAATATGAGTAATTATAATTACTAGCTATAATTATTAGCTCCCAAATTAAGAAAATATTTTCCTGACATCAAGCAGCAGGAAGTTATATTCGAATTGGATGAGTTGGTGGCTAATAGAATCAGAAATCGCCTATAAGAACAACGTTTTAGACCTTTTCCAAGTGGAAGCTCTAGTTCTGTAGCTTCTACATCAACGACTGAAATGTACCGTCCTTCTTCCTCTCAAATTTTCTATATTACTCCAAATTCACCTGTATCAGTTTCACAGCATCCACATTTATTTCATAGCTATTATTCAATCCCAGTATTACAGTCAACAAATACAGTGTCTCAGAACATGATAATGTCATCACCACAACACCAACAGGGACTACATCCAACACTTGATCAATCAAGAAACCGAATCCAAATTTTATCTGAAGAAATTATAGATTCAGCTAAACTTAATCCAATTTTGAATGAAGCATATTTTAAACCAGTAGGTGATGATAATAAATAATTATTATAATTTAGTTTCTTAATTATAATTAAGTAATTCTTAAATTTATTTTTACTAATAACACTAGTGTTTGAGTAGTTTAGAATAAATAATAATAAAACTAAATAAATGTTAAATCTAAATAAATCATTTACCCTGACTGTATCCTTCAAAACTGCAATGAGTGCTTGACAAACTTCAGGTATTATTTGAGATATTAATTAACTGGATATTTTGAATATGTAATGTAAATTTTTGTAATAGTTACAAATAGTTACAAAATGTAATAGCTCCAGTTGCTAAGTATCTCAATGTCACGGCAAATCGAAACCTAGCTGGCATGCTGTCTCTGAAGTCTGTGTTGTTTCTGCTAATTATTGGCTAGATTCTTTGAAGCAAATATTCAAAATCGACATTTTATAGATTAGACATTCGAACAAAGTTTTGAAATTCCTGTGCTTCATGTTCTTGCAGAAGCTCACACAGCTGATTATTCATACTATCTTTGCGAAAAAGAAATGCATAATTATGTGACAAAGTTGCAACAGTTATATCCTAAATATTTTCAGCAGTGATTTAGATCATGATTTGGACAACTTCCCCCAAGTGATATAGGTAGAAATATAATCGTTCACAATCACGGAGGTACGTCTGTGGAATGAACTTCTGCTAGATATAAAACGGTCAAAGACCCTAGCCACATTTAGAGTAAAACTTAAAAATTATTATCTAAAATTGATCAGTTAGTATTTGCTATCTACCTTATTATATAACTTAAATTTTATTTATTACTTTAATAAACTTATAAATAACTAGCTGACCCTCCAGACTTTGTTCTGTTCAAATAAAGCGCCACCTACCAGGTCTAATTGTGAATCTAAACCATTCTCGAATCGCCTTGAACACACATAAAATTTTTTCAACATCGGTCCAGTCGTTTAGGAGGAGTTCAGTGACATGCACACGTACGCAAGAAATTTATATATAAAGATATAAAGAAAAAACTAACAAATTAAAAAAATGTTCGACCTCCATATCTATTAATTTGTCAGCTGATTGTAAAATCTAGTAACGGAGGTTGAATTTTCTTTTTATATATTTATAGACACTAGTGGTCGCGGTGTGGTCGAAATTCGGCCATAATTAATTTTAATTAATTTTTCTGCTACACAATTTTCTTTAATTTTATTTATGAATAATTGTAAATTAGGCAAGCTGGATTTCACTAATAAATAAGCACAAATCTCTATTAGACATTGTCATCATAATTATGATTTTTTGACATTCAGTTCGACCAGAGATTTTAACCGTAAACAAAAGTGTATAAGTGTTGCTACGCAACACACTCACGCAAACATTGTGTGTGTAGCGAATGCGTTGTAGTGTGCGTAATGCCTTTTTTAATGAATTTAATGTATTTTTAATCCCTTATTATATCAAATTTTAATTTTCTGCATTTCTCCTCGATATATTCTTCAACTGTGCCATATTTCATATTTGTCCGTGCGCGTAATTTTCGTAAAAAGGGGTACAAAGTTTTTGCTTCACGTATTAATATATAGATGCTTGTTTAGGAAAGTTATTTGTTACTATGATTAGTATCACGCGTTAACACACGTAATTGTAATCATGATAACGAAATATACCATTACTTCTAGATATGCATCGTAAATAATTAGATCCCAGTCACCCTATAACAACAAAAAGTATCTTACCTTGTTCTATTTCTGTGAATACTCAGCATCCACCACCTTTTTAGTCTTTTCTTTTTTACCACTTTACTGCGGTATATATTGAGATAATAATTATATACGCTCATTAAATAAATAGCCCAAGCTGCAGTAACGTCAATGTCAATGTCCCTTTTATTTCGGAGCACAATGAACACTAACAGTGGACAACGTGTGGGCAACTCTACAAATACTCGTCTACATTGGCCACTTGCTTGTACTTGGCGTTCGACGAACTTGTCGAACGGGTTGACATTAGCATTTGCTTTGTTCCTATTCACCGACGCTCGCATTGTTCTACGCTCGGCCAACATGTATAGACTTAATATAATAGTTATAATCGATGCCTAGACGATATTACTGTGACCATTCGTCGAAACCATACTTACTATCATATAGTGTGACGCGTTGCCACGCCATGAGTCGCCACGCTAGAAATCGGCTTAACGTGCAACTATATGTTTCACATCAAAATAAATAATAATTTACTGCACATAATTCCAAAAACCATAGGCCATGGGAATGGAAACCGTGACGTCTGCGGTCCAGTTTATTGCTCTCCCACTCTACCACTACTACTTACATTCTGTAAAGGATTGCAAAGTTATTCAGGCACGATTTTTATTTGAAGTCTGATAATATTATACGTTGTATTATAAATCATATATAGCAAATATATCAATACTCGACGACAAACTTTCGCATTTAAAATATTAGAAGTTTATAAAAATGTACGTACGCATACGAAAGTTATTAAAATCTTAATTTTTTTTACAGCACTCAAATGATAGACAATTACGTTACAGAGAAATTACAAGACTCTTTTCGATTTCATTAAAAAAACTTTATATTTAGTTCAATTTATTACTCTGAAGGGATAATATATGCCTCTACCGCTGTAACCGTATTTCGTCGGCAAAAGGAAAATGGAAAACCTTTTATTTATATTAAAGACTTATAAAATAAGACAAGTAACTCGAGTCTTCTAATATTTTTTACATTTATTTAAGAAGTGAAAGCACGCAAAATTACAAACAAGCTTAAAATGAATCCCCGACAATATACCAGTTCTGCTTTCATTTCTTAATTAAAAATAAACAGCCCTTTCAAATTCTACTTAAATATTTCCTCAAGCAATCTCAGCTTGTGGCCGCCTAACTGGGGTCCAAATGCTACCTTTATTCACATTATCCTAATTGGTAATTAGTGAGGCCAATTCTGTTTACGATATCAATACAAAAGTCCTGGTTAGTATCTCTACACTGTGTAGAATACAAATGATACTTAAATGGTCGTATTTCTTATCCTAAACGGATTCCTTTCGTTGCTAAATAATAATTATGTGAATTTTATATTTATTATTTTTAACGTTATGACGAAGTACGTAAGTAGATGACGAACATTACGTACATTACGATGACTTAATGGATTTTCAATAAATGTACATTCAATTCCCCTGTGTTATAATTATTTTGCCGTTCGAAAATGAGTTATTACTAAAGTGTTTTTTAATTCACATATACATACGTTATTTGAATACTTTTGTATTTAGTTTAATGTCCGTATTTATATTAATAAGAATATTTCCGTTGCTATTTTCTGTGTGGTGACAGAGTAAGAACACCTATTCACCAACCGCCACTCTTGTTCGTAGGTATCGTAAAAGTCGACTAAGGAATCCTTACTTCCTTACTAATATTATAAATGCGAAAGTAACTCTGTCTGTCTGTCTGTCTGTCTGTCTGCTACGCTTTCACGTCTAAACCACTGGACCGATTTTGATGAAATTTGGTACAGAGATGGACTAAAGCTTGAGAAAGGACATAGGCTACTTTTTATCGCGAAAAAATGGGTATAAGGGGTTGAAATAGGGGATGACATTTTGAATGGAAATTCGTCATTTTCGATGATAGAACCACGAATCTTTGTATTAAGACACCTAATAATAAATAAATAAATATTTGTTCAAGCGTTTTGGAAATTTCATTTACATGGGGATGAAATTCAACCCCTAAAATACCAAAAAGCATACAGCCGAAACCACTGGGCCTAGAAACGTATTTTTTTTTACACAATCATATTTCTTGGGGTGCACGAGCACTAGCAAAGGATTTTTGGAAATTCACCCCCTTAAGGGGGTGAAAAACATATAGTCTTTCACGTCTAAACCGATTTTGATGAAATTCGGTACAGAGATGGACTAAAGCTTGAGAAAGGATATAGACTACTTTTTATCGCAAAAAAATGTGTATAAGGGGTTGAAATAGGGGATGACATTTTGTATGGAAATTCGTCATTTTCGATGATCGAACCACGAATCTTTGTATTGAGGCACCTAATAATAAATACTCGCTCAAGCGTTTTGGAAATCCCATTTACATGGGGATGAAATTCAACCCCTAAAATACCAAAAAGCAAACAGCCGAAACCACTGGACCTAGAAACGTATTTTTTTTTACACCGTCGTATTTCTTGGGGTGCACGAGCACTAGCAAAGGATTTTTAGAAATTCACCCCCTTCAGGGGGTGAAAAACATATAGTCTTCCGCGTCTAAACCGATTTTGATGAAATTTGGTACAGAGATGGACTAAAGTTTGAAAAAGGATATAGGCTACTTTTTATTGCGAAAAAATGGGTATAAGGGGTTGAAATAGGGGATGATATTTTGTATGGAAATTCGTCATTTTCGATGATAGAACCACGAATCTTTGTATTAAGACACCTAATAATAAATAAATAAATATTTGTTCAAGCGTTTTGGAAATTTCATTTACATGGGGATGAAATTCAACCCCTAAAATACCAAAAAGCATACAGCCGAAACCACTGGGCCTAGAAACGTATTTTTTTTTACACCATCATATTTCTTGGGGTGCACGAGCACTAGCAAAGGATTTTTGGAAATTCACCCCCTTAAGGGGGTGAAAAACATATAGTCTTTCACGTCTAAACCGATTTTGATGAAATTCGGTACAGAGATGGACTAAAGCTTGAGAAAGGATATAGACTACTTTTTATCGCAAAAAAATGTGTATAAGGGGTTGAAATAGGGGATGACATTTTGTATGGAAATTCGTCATTTTCGATGATCGAACCACGAATCTTTGTATTGAGGCACCTAATAATAAATACTCGCTCAAGCGTTTTGGAAATTCCATTTACATGGGGATGAAATTCAACCCCTAAAATACCAAAAAGCAAACAGCCGAAACCACTGGACCTAGAAACGTATTTTTTTTTTACACCGTCGTATTTCTTGGGGTGCACGAGCACTAGCAAAGGATTTTTGGAAATTCACCCCCTTAAGGGGGTGAAAAACATATAGTCTTCCGCGTCTAAACCGATTTTGATGAAATTTGGTACAGAGATGGACTAAAGTTTGAAAAAGGATATAGGCTCCTTTATATCGCGAAAAAATAGGTATAAGGGGTTGAAATAGGGGAAAGTATTTTCTTTTTACGTCGTCTTATTTCTTGGGGTACACGAGCACTAGCAAAGGATTTTTGGAAAATCACTCCCTTAAGTGGGTGAAAAGCGTATAGATGAAACTCTTGGAGCTAAGAACGTAAAACTTTCTATGCAATTCTCTTTCCTTTGTTGTAAGTGAGCTCTAAGAAATTATTTTATTAAAATCAACTCCTAAAGGGGTGCAAAATATATAGCCGAAATCATTAGGCCTAGAAACATGGAATTTTGTATAAAGTTGCCTTTCTTGGGGGAAGAGAGATTTTTGCAATTTTAGTCCTAAGGGGGTGAAAAACGTTTAACCGAAATCACTGAGCCTAGGAAGGATCATTTTAGTACACGGTCGGCTTTCTTGGATTACCCCCAGATTTTCTTAGTGCTCACTTACCAAGCACTATGAAACAATTTTTGGCAAGGATAAGCGAGCTCTAACAAAGAATTTTTGGAAATTCAACCCCTAAGAGGGTGAAAGTGTATAGCCAATGATATCGGGCCTAAGAATGTGAAATTTTGTATACCGATCGGTTATTTGGGGTAAGCACTCACTAAGAAACAATTTTGGGCTGGCCCAAAAGGATAAAACACATAAGACATCCAGCCAATGATATATCATCATTATCTTGCTCTTATCCTAATTACTTTGGATCGACGCGATATGTAGGTACTCTTCTGCCATCGTAGATATATTGCAAAGGTTCTAGCAACATTTTATGACCTGGCGCACGACATTGTTGGCCAGACGGCATCACCGGTCCAGGTCGATGTAAATCTTTGTCTTAGTAGTATTTTGCGACACCCACGAACAATGAAAGCGTGGTAATATTTCTAGCAGCTACCAGACAGTAAGTTACAATCAAGATATTATTCCAATTTTCTATCTCTACAAATAAATAAATTTGAAGCGTCTGTTTGTCTATCAAAATAATAGGTTTTATTTATGCTCACACAATACGGTCCAAATGCTTTTGTCTGTCTGTCTATTCGTTACAGGTAATCTTCAAAATGGCTGGACCGATATTGATTATATTTTACCATCAGGTCTACCAGTCGTACATAAGGAATAACTTAGACTATATTTTATCCCAGGTTATATTTTATCCCGGTGTGGCTGAATTAAGTCGATTTTAAAATTATTTCACTAATGGAAAGCTATTTTTAAGCGAGTAACATATTTAAGCTATTTTTATCCAGATATTCCTACGGGATCGGGTACAATGTCGATGAAATCACGGGAATTTAATGGTTTTAAAAATTAATTCACTAATGAAAAGCTATATTATCAGTGAAAGGCTATTTTCATTCCGGTATTTGCCCAGGAACGAGAACTATACCGGGGGATGTCGAGCAATTTTTAAAATTCTTTCACCAATGGAAAGCTACCTATGTTGTCAGCGAGTAACATAGGCAATTTATATCTCTGATATTTCTGGGATTTATATTATTATTTTTTTTTTGTATGTGTGTAAATTTATAATATCAGCGAGTAACATAGGCATTTTTTTATCTCGGTATTGGCATGGGAATTTCTACGTGAATGGTAAACTGCGGGTGTTTGATTGATATAATTTTTTTTTTTTCACCAATGGAAAAGTACGTTATCAGAGACTAAAGAAAGGCATATTTATCATCGTATTTGCACGGCAATCTGAACTATAAGGCTGGAAGTAATATTCAAATGTGAAAGTTTGTGAAGATATTTGGATGTTTGTTACTCAATCACGCTTAAACTGTTGAGGAGATTTGGATGAAAATTGACACGTAGATAGAGTATTTCTTAAATTAAGAAATGTAATACTCTTTATGCCGATAATATTCTTTGCGATAATAGTTCAATATGCAAGTAAATTTTTACGCGGGCGAAGCCGCGGGCAAAAGCTAGTAGTTCAATATGCAAGTAAATTTTTACGCGGGCGAAGCCGCGGGCAAAAGCTAGTTATTATATAAATATAATATACATGCAGGAGAAGGAACACTAGACGTAAACCCTATGCCAACACGTCTGACCAGCGTGGTATAGTCCAATTTTCCCTTCCATTGTGGCGAGGCTTGACCCTAACAGTGGGAGTTATCCATATAACTCCCACTAAGATGATAATGATGACTCTCCTTAGCCAACCAAGCCTGCCATCAGCCGCAAAGAGGCCAACGGGGAACCGTACCTTTCGAGAGAGCCACCTATGTCTAGGAATCGGCTACGATGGTCGTCACAACTAGCGGATATGTATTACGACAAACAGATTATACGGCCGTACGTGCTTTATGTACCGCACTTACGTCACTCCTGACGGTTTAGACTGTATATGGTTAAACCGATCGGTTAAACTCATTAAAAAAAGGCTCCTGCTTTTATCGCAATTACTTGGTTTCGATACAATATATTCTGATTCCATCGTATATATTAAAGTGTTTTGGCAATGGTTTTCTGACCAGTGACCTACTTGACGTCAATCTTCCTTGGGAATATAATTTTTTGACCAATGGCATAAGATGGAATTGGTCCAGATTCATCTAAAGCTTACAGTTGTCTTGTACAAAACCCACAAGCAAAGTAATGGTGGATTTTATTCGTAGCCGCCAATACACAACATTATTATAAAAATTCTAATTTATTACTGCGATATTAAAATTACGCAACTGGATCTGGTCATATTATCCATCTTTCACGCAAAGATTTTATCACATCTTTCTCGTTCCCAAGAGGAGAATATTTTTTAAAAAGGATAATATGTATCATCTTGTATATATAATGTACAATTTTAGTCATCACTTTGAAGTTTACTCTTTCTGTCTTTTTCTTCTCGTTTCCTGAATTTTGATTAATACGCGATATTCCAAATATGATTCTATTTATTTTTTTTCTTTGTGTAGCAACCATTTTGAAAATTGACAACATATTTTTGAGAAAATTTTTCATCTACAGGAAGTAAATGACAAATATTTTTTAAATAAAATATTTCACATAAATTGCAAGTTTTCGTGACGGTCATCCCTATCTTGCCCGTGGATATCGTCGACGACTAAGGGATATAATATGTATAAGTAGCATCTATGCAAGAAAAGGTAAACTCGAAATTTAACCGCCCATGCTCACAAAATTATTAACTTAATAAAGGTTTTCTAATATTTAATATGCACATAAGCTAATGATTCTAAGCTTTTTTTACACAAGATATATCTTAATATTTACTGTAGAAGAAACTTCTTCTTTTAACAAAATCTCACTTATAATATTGATACAAGTATATTGTATGAAATCGCATGTACTCTTGTGAGCACATACCGTGAAATACAGTAAGCCTCTAGCCAGATTTGTATTACTATAGTAGTAATAGGATAACGAACCTTGTTATACCGTCGGGAGTAACATCAAATTATAAGTAAATACAGTATAGTAAAAGACTATGAAATTTTGTTGATCTTTAAGATTTATTCATATTAACTCGTTATTTTAGCTCTAATATAATTTTGTTACCAACGTCGGAGATTTTTTTTAAATTATAAAATTTTTATAACTGTATCATCATCTCAGTCTATATATGTCCCACTGTTGGGCTCAGGCCTCCTCCATAATGGGTGCGGAATCGACCTACTATTCCACGCTGGTCACACGTGTTGAAATAGGATTTTGTTTCGAATTTCCCTTCTTTTGTACAGATGTTATAATATGCTTATTATATCCCTTAGTCGTCTTTTAAGACATCCACGGGCAAGATAGGGAGTGGTGAATCGTATTCTTACTCCGTCACCATACAGAAATAAATGTATACCTACTTTAATTAATTATGATATTATTAACGAGTGACTTTAGATGCGCTCTGAAATTATTTATACTTTCTTTAGGAAATCATTTAGAATTTTAAGAAATAAAATAAATGTATAACTATGTATACCAACATATATTTTGTTTAATAATTCATTAAAAGCTAATAACAGCAATGTATTGAAGTTGCGTGTCTTTTTGTGTGGTGACAGAGTAAGAATACAACTCACCGCTCATAATCTTGGCCGTGGTTGTCGTGAAAGACGACTAAATGTTCATTGCCGTGCATCGATGCCAATCGCGGCCGTTCGCGATCCATGAGCCTGTCCAGATGAGGCGTTTCAATAAATATTGCGTCATATAGGGGCGGCAGTCCCGAACGATGAGCTATAAAAAAAATTATACAAATTAGCGCTGCGTAGCGTGAAGGCCATGTCAACTTAATCGCATAGTAACTAATACACTGCACTAGATGTCGCTACAATAACCAGTTTTATTAATTTATTTTTTAATAATTATAATAATTGGTAAAATGTTTTTCTATAAGTTAAGTTTTAGTTATATACTATTTTTAAAATAAAATTAGATTACTCTAGATCAAAATTTTTTAAGGTGTCAACACTGACAGAAAAGGAAACAGAACACTCGAAAATAAGGGTTCCTAACTTAAAGTTTGTCCACCCAAATTTGGGAGGTTATTAAGTGGTATAGGTTCTTAGAATAATAACGCATAAGAGGATAGTGTCGGTACTTCGAGCGATCAAAAATATGAAGTCAAAAATACTACATGCGCACAGGCGATTACACACGTACACACGCACACCACTATACAAAATATGATATCAAATTTTGTTTTTATTAACAAAATCGTCGAAGTACTTTTAAAAGTAACACTTATTTTTTGTTTTTCAAATGTTCATAACACATTTGAAAAACTAAAAAAAACATTTAATGGTTTTATTCTTAAATTTGGGGATAAATATTTTGAAGAGTTGGCAACATTATTGAAAGATTTTTAACGGTACTTTTTGAGGTTTCAAGTTGAATTTGTGGTGCTTGCGGTGTATTTTCGTTAATTTCTTACTGTGTTTACTATTCTACTGACCTAAGAGTGCATTCTGGAATACTGATTGTTAATCTTGATTGTTAATTTGGCTATTTCATACGGACACTGGTTTATACTCCTTATCTGAACGACCCTGGCTTCGTTTACTGGATTTGAATACACGTGTATTGTAGTATTTAAACCTAGGTTTCTGGCTATAGCGATGGCGAATATACCGAAGAACCCCCGTTCTAACTGTTATTTCGAGTGTAAGGAAGGAGGTAAGAAAATTAATAATTGGTTTCTGTCCACTTTTGGGTATTGAACGTAGATTTTAATTGAAACTTTTAAATTTCAGGTCCACTACATCACTTTCGCAAGCCTCACAACGATAAAGAAAGATTTGATGTCTGGAAGACAGTATTAGATCACGAAATTCAAAGCAAAACAGATATGTACATTTACAATCAAATAAGATTGTGTACTACCCATTTTGAAAGTTATTATAAATCATCAAGTAATCGGTTAACAAGAAATGCTGTTCCAACTCTGTATATTAAAAAAGGTAGGCATTTTATCACTACTGTGCATTGCCTTCATCTGATATAGATACCTAATCAAAATTATTATTTATTATTAATTGTACTCAAATGTGTATATATATATATATATATATTCTACACAGGTAAATTTCTCTTGCTAACTAATAACTAGGTAATTATTACCTTACACGAGCCCATCATCATCCTCCTATCCTTGTCTTAGTTAATTTAATGTTTTTTTATTAAAAATTATGATGGCAAATGAGCAAGCAATACATCTGATAGTAAGTGACTATTGCTTGATGATAAGTGTTGTTGCACATTTACAATATCAGGGCCACAACTAAGATGCTGGCTCACGTGAAGAAAGTAAGTGCTCTCTTTAAACCTTGTTTAAATAGGACACGTCATAATGCTCAGGAAATAGAGCAACAGTAGTCCAGCTCCTGCACATATGTGGGCGAAAACCATTATGTTTCCACGTGAAATGGATGAACCCTGCAACGGTGTCAGGTAGTACGTTGGTAAAGTGGTGACAGCCAAACATGGAGAATATTGCTTATATCTCTGAGAGAGAATGAAAATTTGGATGCTACATCCAAATTTTCATTCACTTTATCCCAACTATTCATTTCAACATCCGAACTTAGTTGATAAAATAAAAAATGTACCTATCCAATATATGTTTAATGTTACAGATATGCCTCATCCATCGACTTCCACAGAAGTATATATTGATTCGACTCTTACAGCTGTGGTAGATCAGGACAGAAAGTCCAGCATTGAAAAAAAAATTCCAAAAGGTTGGTAGCTGTTGTTGATGTATCATTAATGGAGAATAAATTGAAAATTGCTGGCTCACTGTGACAAGATTACATTTTACTTTTTTTTTTGCATTAAGTAACATAAACCTTTGTCATAGATAGCTTTCTTTGGGAAGGACTATAGATGCTAGCCTCAGATGGTGCATATAATCTATAAAGATATATTCGTTCACATGTGTGAACGAACATCAGTGTGTGTGTGCATGCCTACCAATCTGTTGGTTGTACCATTAGGCTAGCGCTACTTTAAACATATAGAACCAGTTATGCCTGCCCAGTTGTATTTTTTATTATAAGTCTATCACTATAATAGACTTACCTAATGTTATGAATGTTATCAATGTCAACAGTTCACCTATGTTATGGTGGAATACTGATTCCTAAAACGCAGGGACTCGAACCTAACTTAGGATTCAGGGATTATTTTATCATTGTCTATTCTATAATGTGATCTTTTTTTTTAGTGCCATGGTGTCAAACGAGCAGGCAGCACACCTGATGGTAAGTGATGCTCCCGCACATGGACCTTTGAAATACCAGGGGCACAGCCAGGCCGTTGCCTACTGTGAAGATAATACTCTTCTTAAAGCTTGATTAAAGAAGGACATGTCATCTGCGCTCGGGAAACACAGCAGCAGGTAGTTCATTCCAGAGCTTGCACATACGTGGGAGAAATGATTGCTGGAAACGTACAGTTGAAGACCATGATGTTTCCAGGTGAAATGGATGAACCCTGCTGCGGTGTCAAGTGGTACGTTGGTAAAACAGTGACGGTACCAAGTCAAACAGTTCTTCAGTATGATGGTGGCTTCAATAGAAGTGCCCTGTACCAGACCCTATCGAACGCCTTTGCGATGTCTAGGCTGAATAGCTTATATATATATATAACTTGTACAATAAAGAATTGTTAATTAATTATTACCTAATGAAACAAAATTAAGTATCATTCTCCTATTTTTATGATACGGAATATCATTAATGATATAATAATTTATATTATTTCAGGTCCTGTTCTACAAAAAGATAAAGTAATTAGAAGACTGGAGCAGAGAGTATTAAAATTAACAAATAAACGTAAAACACAAACAAAAAAAATACAAGCTGCCAAAAAAATATCAGAAGCCAAACCTTTCATGAAAATAATCGATTCAATGCCGAAATCATTAAAAATATTTATGACTATGCAATTGAAGTCAAAGCAGACGGCAAAAGGAAGAAAATTTACATTAGATGAAAAAATTATGGCAGCGTCTATTATGAAGCAAAGTCAGAAAGGTTACAAATTTTTAAGAAAATTATTGGTACTACCTTCTAAAAGAACTATTCAACGCCTTTTAAGTACCCTTGTAATTAAACCTGGTATTAACAAAAATTTAATGAAAATTTAAAAGATTTGGTTATGGGTCTGACCCCTGAAAAAAGGCTATACTCTCTTTTATTTGACGAAATAGCGTTGTCGCCTGAACTTTACTATGACAACAGACAAATTATTGGGTTTGAAGATATTGGAGAGAAGAAAGGTGTAAACATTGCTGATCATGCTTTAGTTATTATGATTAAAAGTATTAAATCAAAAACAAAGCAGCCTATATTATTTACTTTTTGTAAAAATAGTACAAAAAAATATGATTTAAAAAACATAAGAGAATTAAACCAAGCAGGTATTATTATTGTATCTACCATTTGCGACCAAGCAACGACAAATGTTAGCAATATAAAAATGTTATTAAGGGACACCACTGAACAATATTTAAGAAAAAATGAGGAGTATATATCAAATGCCTTTGAAATAGATGATTTAAGAATTTTTCCTATATTTGATACACCTCATTTATTAAAAGGAGTACGGAATAATTTCATGATTAAAAATATCAGGTTTATACAAGATAACAAAATGAAGGTAGCTAAATGGGAACATTTAAGACTTTTATTGAATGAAGATAAGGGAGAAGACGAAGTGAGAATTTTAAATAAATTAACTGAATACCATATTAATCCAGAAAAATTCCAAAAATGAAAGTTAAATATGCAGCCCAAGTTTTTAGTAGACAAGTATCTGCTGTTATGCGTTTTCTAGCAAGTAAGTTATTTTGACATACAGTATTTCACCTAAAAGTTGGTACACAATGTATTGCATAAATACAATTGCCTTATAATCATCGTCATCATCATTGCCCACATACGTCCCACTGTTGGGCTCGGGCCTCCTCCACAATGAGAGTGACCTACTATATCATGCTGGTCAGACATGATGGTATACGGTTTCATAGCGAGTTTTCCTTCTCTTGCACATATATTATGTGCCTATTATATCCCATAGTCGTCTTATACGACATCCACGGGTAAGATAGGGAGTGGTGATTTGTATTCTTACTCCTTGATGGAGTTTGCAAATTGCGGTCGTGCTTTTAATAATTGTGGCTATATTTAAGATGTATGTAAGTCAGCCCTGCAAAAGAGTTGCAATACTAATAATAATAATCATGTACGATATTTTTTCCTTCTTACAGAACGCAAAATTCTACCAGCGGAAAGTGAAGATACTGCTGATCTTTTGCTCATCTTCGACAAGTTGTTTGGCTCTCTTAATGGTCACTCTTACTGTGATACAGCAAAAGTTCTTAAGGGGTGTCTTAAAAATAACTCTAAACATTTCCAGTTCTGGGATGATGAAGCATTACCTATTTTAAAAACTATTCAATTTGAAAAAAATGTGAAGAAGCATGATGGTACTGTAATAGTTAAGTATGATAAAGTGCCATCTATACAAAACTGGATACATAATATAAATACATTTAAAGAACTGTGGAGATACTTAAACACACAATTTAAGGTGAAAAATATCTTAACCCGAAATTTCAACCAAGACCCCCTTGAGAATTTCTTTTGCTGTATTAGAAGTAATGGAATTAGAAACATAAATCCCACGTGTATGCAATTTATTAATGCTTATAAAACATTGTTGATTAATAATATGTATTCGGGTCATTCAATTAGCGCTAATTGTGAAAAAGATGATTATCAACCATTGCAATCGATGAAATGTTTATTATTAGAGGAATGTGTTTCTGTAGAACCTGCTGATTTTGCATGTGAAGTTGATTCTTTGATCATAACAATGAATGAAATTAAATTAAACCTCTGGGCCAGTCGTTATCTCACCATGAGACTAACGCAAACCTCGGAGGAAAATTATATGGCTCTCTAAATTCTTTTGATATAAAAGAAAAAATGTATCACAAGATTTATAATAAAAGTCAATAAACCGCAGGGCAGCTTGTGGCGTGCTGAATGTGAGTGGCGACACTGCGGTCCTGAGTGCTCCAGAGAGTCGGCCAGGGCCTCGTATCCAGCTGGCTTTTATTGGCTGGCTGGAGTGGAAACCGAAGAGTGCCCGCAGGATTCTCAACTCTGGCTTGCCTTAAATGGCTGGTCAGAGAGGGGTCGCCAGAGCTATATGCTCGGGGGTGGAAGTGTAATTTTCAAGGGCATAACTACGGGGAAACCACTGCGATGATGAAACCGGCGCCGCACCGTTCGACACCCCAAGCCACTTGCACCAATGTTGCCCCCCTGTTGCCAGTATGACCTGCGTGTCTGTGGCGACCGTTTGGAGGGGCCCATTCAGTGAGTTGGCGAGTCACCGTCTGCCACCGTTCAATACGACGCAAGAGATTGACGGCAGACGACAGGTCAAAATCAATAGTTTTAAGTAAAATAGTCCATCAAACCTCGTAACCCCATAACCAGGTTTTAGATATCATCATTATACAATAGTTTTACACCTACCCGGTTACTACACCTACTGTTCCGCGTAATCTTCAAAACGGCTAGACCGATTTCAAAAATTCTTTCACCAGTGGAAAGCTATAATATCAGGGCGTAAACTAGGCTATATTTTATCCCGGTATTCCCACGGGAACGGGAACTACGCGGGTAAAACGACTATAACCTATAACCGAAGCGAGGGCGGATTGCTAGTATATATATATATATATATATATAAATAAATATATAAATAAATATATATATATATATATATATATATAAATAAATATATATATATATAAATATATATATATATATAAGCTATTCAGCCTAGACATCGCAAAGGCGTTCGATAGGGTCTGGCACAGGGCACTTCTATTGAAGCTACCATCATACGGAATCCCCGAGGGACTCTGTAATTGGATCGCCAGCTTTCTGGATGGACGGAGTATTAAAGTCATCGTAGATGGCTCCTGCTCCGGTACCATGACCACTAATGCTAGTGTACCACAAGCTCGGTGCTCTCCCCGAGGTTGTTTATCCTACATATCAACGACATGCTCTCCATCGAGAATATGCGTTGCTATGCGGATGACAGCACGGGTGATGAGCGGTATACTGAGCAACGGAATGTCCCTCGGAGTACTCAGGAAAGAAGAGTTCAATTTGTGTCTGAAGTCGAGCGCTCTCTGGGGCGGGCCTCGGAATGGGGTGAATGGAACTTAGTCCAGTTCAATCCCACAAAGACACAAGATTGCGCGTTCACTGCAAAGAAGGACCCGTTTGTCATGGCGCCTTGGGGGCAGTCCCATAACCAAATCTTTTAAATTTTTCATTACATTTTTGTTAATCCCAGGTTTAATTACAAGAGTACTTAAAAGGCTTTGAATAGGTAGTCTTTCAGAAGATAGCACCAATAATTTTCTTAAAAAATTGTAACCTTTCTGATTTTGCTTCATAATAGAGGCTGCCATAATTTTTTGATGACGATGATGATGACTAAGGACTAATGACAATATAACAATTAAATAGTTTGTCCAATTGTCCTTACAGGATTAGCGATTTTTTTCAAGGTTGTCAAGGTTTTTCAATCTTGGCGTGATAAGATAGATGTTTGGTTCGGTCGGCACGACAAAAGCGTGTTTTTATTTTGTTTTATACTATTTTCATTTGAAATATTTTAACAAAAAGAACAGACCTGCCGTAAGGTCGCGGGGATATTTAAACCCAACAAACAAGACGGCAGGACTTGTATGCTCATGTTTAAATAAATGCCATATTTGCAGTAAAATATATAATAAATTTCCTTTTATTTCACATGATTAATAAGTAGTCTACTTATTCAAGTGTAATTTGGATGTCACTTATGCGTGTATAATTAATAGGTACGTATATTTGTAATAATAGTTTCTTTGTGCATAATTGATGGTTATAATTATTGATTGTTACGGGTTATAATGTGCATTATTGTTGAGTCTACTGCTTGTAGTAATAGTTTATAAAATATGAGTGGCCTGTTCATGAATATCTATTGCGTTTAATAAAAAAAATTGAAGAAAATAACTAATGTGTTTATTATTTGCGTGTGTTTTAACACTTTAACCTTACTAAACAAAATAGAATCTCCTACCTACGTGTATACTATACTTAAATATATATACATATATATATATATATACACACAGAAACACGTGTGTGTGTGTATATATATATATATATATAGGAACCTATACAACGGAAATCATGCCACCTGGTGGAGAGTCCGTACAAATAAATCACTATTTTCTCAGTGATCTCATCTATTCCTATAAATATGTATATTATCTATGTATTGCGTCCAGATTTCACGCTTTACGCGCGTTCCTACTCCATCAATAAAAAGTTCGGTATCGAAGTTAACACGCTCCATTTTGTAATAGGTACGTCCACTCGTTACGGATTCGCGCGTAGTAATGGATGCAGTAATGGCGCCCGAGTATCCAGACTCGCGAGGCGCTGGCGCGTAGAACGCGTGAGTCGGGAGTCTCGCTCATTACCAGCGTTTTACGCGCGAGTGAGGATACGCGCGTCATCATCTGGACGGAATATACGTGGCTCTAGTATCTCGGGAACGCGCGAGTAACTAAACTACGTAAAACGCCTCATCTGGACAGGCTCTCACGCAGGGATGCACAGACTTATTAAGACTAGGGGCCACTCGGGCAAATCATGAACTGATGGCGGGCCGCCAGAAGTATAGGTAATTAAAGACAATAAAGAATTGATAATCTGGAATAGAATTCAATATTTTTCGAATGTACAATAGTATTATTTTTGCTGTCGGCGGGCCACCAGTGTTCGACCGGCGGGCCGCATGCGGCCCGCGGGCCGTGGTCTATGCATCCATGCTCTAACGCTTATGACTGTCGCGTCTGTCATTGGTCGCGCGCGGCTGTCGTGTACCTCGGAAACGGCGCCATACATTTTCATACTTTGACTATTGTCGCATAGGCCGCTGTGATCGGCCGCGATGCATGGAAATGAATCTTAAGGGATATAATATGTATAAAACGTCTGCGAAAGAGAAGAAAATCTCGAAATAAAACCTTATACAAACATATCTGACCAGCTTGGTATAGCAGATCAATTTCCGATTTTTTTTGGGTGTGAGTGACGGTAGTTACGCTTACCTTAGTCAGCGCACCCGCCGCCCGGCTCCATCTGAGATGGCAGAAGGGCGGCGCGCGGCCCTGTAACCACCCATAAATTCCCGATGGAATTCCCACATATTTGAGAGAAGGTTCGAGCCCAGCAGCGAGCCATGTATGAGCTGAAACGAAGGGTTGCTTACAATCTACACCGCCAGTTAAGAATCTAAAATGTCAAAGTACTTTTTTGTACTAAGGAAATAATCCTTGTGTTGCGGAGGAAAGCTCCTTACAATATTTATAATTAATGGACACAAATCACATCCAAGTTCAGAATAACAATTAATGGATCGCGCAAATTGTTTCTGCGGGGGATTCGAACCCGCGGCACCGGCACGATAGATCGATACCTTTAACCACTACGCCATGTGTGTAATCAAATTAAATTAACTATACGTATTACGTATAGTAAAACGATATATAAATTATATCTGATATTTACGCGAGCACTACACTTTGTAAATAAAACTACTTTTACGTATTACACGGAATTTTACGGATACAGACATTTAAATGTCTGTAATAACGATTACTTGTTGGACATGAGACACCTTAGTCCGCCCGTGACCATGAATGCTGCAAAGTGTTCGAAACGTCGGGCAATCATAAATCAAATACAAACGCGATATAATCCGTAAAAGTAGATTTATTTACGATATATAAATTTAATATTGATACGATCATAACTAACGTCAACTTAAAATATCTACAAAATGTTATTAAATTTTGATGTAACAAAATATGTGATCACTAACACTGATAGAAATTCTAATAACATAATATGAGCAAGCTTTCCGCGTAATATCGTGTCGCTGTAACGGGTACACTTGCAATAATAAATGTAAAGGAATCTCTGAGAAGTATTTACATACAAGAATATGAAATGATGCTACTGGTAGTCGAAAAACTTTCATAAGTAGTTCATAGGATAATCATCATTAACTCAACCCATATACAACCTATTATTGGGCAAAGCCCTCCTCCGTTATGAGAGGGAAATGCATCAGGTCATTTCTTATAAAGATATTTGACGAAAAAATCTGTCCTCATCATCATCGTTTTGGCTCATATAGGCCCCACTGTTAGATTCGAGCCTCCTCCACAAGAGGAGTGTAATGGAACCCCTATACCACGCTGTTCAGACGTGTTGGTTGGTATTTGTGTCCCACACTGCATCGTCTGATACGTGGCCACCACTCGAGAACCTTTCTTCCCCAGCGGTTGTCGGTTCGTCGAGCGATGTGGCCTACCCATTGCCAGTTCAGATGTTGGCTACAGCCATTCTTCTGCGTATTTCAGATTTTATCACACAGAGAAATGCTGAATATGGCACGCTTCATAACACGTTGAGCGACTTTGCGCTTCGTTATGAGACTTAAATTTAGGGACCACGTTTCCTGGTAACACACATTTATCGTAGACCTGTGTTTTCAGACACTGAGGTATGTTGGACCACATGGGCATTTGACAAGACTTTTGTCTTGTCCATGTTCATTCGTAAACTCACTAGTTGAGATACCCTGCTGAGATCATTGAGCATGGTATAGTAGGTCAATTTCCCTCCCATAGCGGAGGAGGTCCGAACCCAATAATGGGACGTATATGGGCTATGATGATGATGATGATAATTTAAGTGAAAACAAGTTTAGGCAACTTGTCTAACTTGCAGTCGATATATAAGTATAAATGAACCAATTAACAAAAAAAAAACTATTTTTATGTAACAATAATTTAAATATATTTTTATGCCACATTAGGGAAAAATTGTGAGAGTAAATTTCTACAATGAGCACGCACATTGTCACGAAAAACCGATACCCTGAAATTAGCTAGTCAACATTATTTACAATGTGCGCATCGCGCATTGTCACAAATGTCAACTAAATATTGTATTATAATAAAATTTGCAATATATTAAGTTCCTTTTTTTTCTATTATTACTGTGTTTTTTTCTACAAACATAGGTTAACGCAAAGCCAAAGTTTTAGAAATATTTTTATTGCTATGCCAAAAAAGTAAAAACTTCTTAATTGCGTCCATAACACACTTTTTTCAACTTTTTAATTCCGGTTAAATATTATTTCTATTTAGTATCAAAGAGATTACACAATTTTAGGAACTTCAAGTTTAAGATATAAAATAGATTTATAATATATATTTGGTTCAATAATTCTTCAATTAATAAAACTGAAAATGTGTAGAATTTGTATTATATAAGAGTTCTAACCATACCCGATAAATTTTTAACCTATCTATAAACCCATGACCAGGCTTTGATTTTCTTCGTCCGTCCATTAATGAGTAAGTATGTGTAACCCTCAGATGTGCAGTTTATATTCATCATCATCTCTATGATATATGTCCCTCTGCTGAAGTCGAGCCTCCACCACAATAGGAGGGAAATTGACTTACTATACCACGCTGGTTAGACAGTTTACGGCCATCTTTATTGCCTAAGAGATTTACTAAGCATATGAAGTGAGGTACAGCAAAACAGTTGCCGTATCGCACTGGACTAAAAATATTTCCTTACTTATACATTACGACATTATTGGTATACAAAATAATAATTATATCATCATCATCTCTGCTCATATATGTCCTCCTGCTAGGCTCGAGCCGCCTCCATAATAGGAGGGAAACTGACCTTACTATACCATGCTGGCCAGACAGGTTGGTATAGGGTTTTGTTTTGAGTTTTCAATTTCTATCCATAATAATTATATATACAACAAGCTATGATACCCGGCTTCGCTCAGGAGTTAATATGAAATTACGTGGTAGTTGAAATAAAAAAATAAACTATGACGTAAAAAGTAAAAAAAATATTGAAACCATTTTCTCATTATTTACACTACTTGTTTATAAACAACATTTTTCATTTTATTGTCCGGGGTATTTATATATAAATTTTTCGAATTTTCTACTCTTGAGCAAGCTACATATAGTTGACTGTGAGAGAAGGAGAATTCTTTGAGGTTGATGTCACAATATTTTAAAGATTGCCCTTCATCATCATCATCATCTCAGCCCATATACGTCCCACTGTTGGGCTCGGGCCTCCTCCATAATGGAAGGGTAATTGACCTACTATACCACGCTGGTCAGACGTGTTGGTATAGAGTTTTATTTCGAGTTTTCCTTCTCTCGCATAGATGTTATATGCGTTTTATTTCCCTTAGTCGTCTCGTACGATCACCCACGGGTAAGATAGGGGGTGGTGAATTGTATTCTTACTCCGTCACCACACGGATAAGATTGCCCTTGCGCTTTGTTAATTGTAAAAACGAAAGGCCTCGGTACGGTGTCTGGACCGTCGAGGCCTTCCGGCCGGTGCTGATGCAGCGGTTGGAAAGGCGGCACGGGGTGCTCTCCTTCCGACTGGTGCAGGTTTTGACAGTGCATGGATGCTTCGCCAAATATCTGTACACGATCGCTAGGTGGGAGAGTACACCGTCCTGCCACCACTGCGATTGCGACGAGGACACGGCGCAGCATACGCTCGAGGTTTGTGCCGCCTGGGCAGAGCAACGTCGTGAACTCGTCGCAATCATCAGTGCCGACCTGACGCTGCCGACCATCGCCAGGGCGATGCTGAAACTGGAACGAGGTCGCAGCCTTCGGCGAGGCAGTAGTCTCGCGGAAGGAGGCGGTGGGTCGCGCGCGCGAGGAGCGCAGCCTCAACGAAGCAACCCGCCGCCGGCGACCCGGGTGGCGTAGGTGCGACTACCTGCGCCTCATACCCTAGCCGAGGCCGGTGACGTGACTGTGGAATTAGTCCATCACCCGCCGAGAGGCCGACCGCGTGAGGAAAGATCGACGTCCTCCCCGAGGGGGGGACCGCCGACCGCAACCCATCCCAAAAAATAAAAGGATGTTTATTAGAAATATTGAGTATAATATTTTTAACTAAACGGATATATATCTGGATGTTTATATTTTAATTTGCCTTCAATTGTAGTTTTGTTTCTTAAGAATTTCTTGGATGTTTAGAAAAAGAAACTATAGTGATATTATTGTTAGTCTATCATTATTATCATCTTAGCTCGTAGGTATATATTTCACCGCTGAGCTTGAGCCTCCACCACAGGGGAAGGGAAATTGACATACTGTACCAGCCTGTCTGGCTTGTATGGGGTTTTATTTCGAGCATTCATTCTTTTGCTATAGATAGATCTTGCATAGATGTATCATATGTAATCCTTTAGCCGGCTTTTACGACATCCACGGGCAAGATAGGGAGTAGTGAAATGTATTCTTGCTTCGGCATGGAGTAGCCGTAGTAGTCATCCACCATACAGATCTAATTATTTTTACTAACTTTATTCCAAATAAATTATACGTTTTATTTTAAATTGTTAATTTAAATTTAATTAACTCTCACTAACTAAATATCATATTAAACGTTGGGACAATTCTAATACAAAAAAAAAAGTAAATTGCTGGTTAGTTTATTAAATAAAGTAACTTTTTCTTGGTAATTACTATGAATGCCGATGAGTACTTGACGGATTTTATCGCGTTTGTATTTGATTTTTGATTGCCCAACGTTTCGAACACTTTGCAGCGTTCATGGTCACGGGCGGACTAAGATGTCTCACGTCCAACTAGTCAGCGTTATTGCAGAAAATTTATAATTATCTACCCGATACAGAAATTAGTTATTAAATATTGACCCACATTTGATACAAATTTATTGCCAGTGTAAGAAGAAAATGATTCTATATGAAAAAGTTAAATTGTTTATGGTTAGTAATTATTTAACATTAAAATTAATAGTAATTATATTTAAAAACCTAACAATCTAGTATTACCTACCTACCTATAATCTAGTATTACCTACTACCACTGGATCGGAACACGGCCACACTGAGAAAGATTTGGCAAGAAAACTCAGGTGACATAATGCTAAATTGATATTAATTTTGAAGGCGGCTTACTTTATGTTACTAAGAGGTATTAATTTATAAAATTATCTTTAGCTATTATTATTGTGGGTCAAATCTATACAATATGAGCTCACACTGTCTTGCAGTCTTGTGGTGGTCTTTTTGGATTTATTTTTAATAATGTTAATAACAGGATCCCAGCTTAATGGTAACACTCAGGCAGCCTCTATTGAAGTTTTTGTGTTTTCTAATTTCAATAGCCTCGCATACCATTCCAGGCAGGTATCGGTGTTCTTTTGCGAGGATTTGTGGTTTATCAAACCTGATGTTATGGCGGAAATTAAAAAACACAAAAGCTTATAATCTTTTTTATTAAAAAATATTTTTCATTAATCTATAATATTAGGTCTTTACCTATGAAATTGCTGTTATGTATGAAAAAAAATAAACAATTTTTTTTCATGTATTTTTTAATTGTATTAATCGAAGTAATCACCCATGCAATCAATGCATCTTTGCCAACGCAGCGGCAGTAAATTGATGCCCTTCTTAAAGAAATCAGCTGGATGGGAGGCAACAAATTCTTCAAAGGTATTTTGTACTTGTGCCTCTCGGGTATTGAATTTCTTTCCCGCCAAAAAGTTATCCAAATTCTGGAAATAGAAGTAGTGTGTAGGCGCAAGGTCTGGTGAGTATGGCGGATGACGGAGAGATTCCAACCCCAGTTCTTGCAACTTGGAGACCGTCTGCTGTGCAGTATGAGGTCGCGCATTGTCGTGCAGGTGCAGCGGAGACGAGCGATTGACCAATGCTGGTTGGACATGTGCCAGCTTCTCCATCATTGTGTTCAGTTCTTCATAGTACACATCTGCAGTAATGCTCACCCCGTTTGGTAAGAAGCTGTGATGAACCACACCGGCGCTAGACCACCAAACAGTGACCATCACTTTTCTAGGGGTAAGTTTTAGTTTAGGGCATTGTTTAGGTGCTGAACCAGGATCCAACCAACTTGCTGTGCGCTTGCGGAACAGAATCCATTTTTCATCGCAAGTAACAATGCGTTACAAAATTCCTTCATTTGTGTGTCTGTCTAGCAATGCAAGGCATTTCTCGACGCGCACTTCACGCTGGCGATCATTAAGTTCGTGGGGCATCCATTTGTCAAGCTGTCTTACCTTTTTTAAAAAAAAAAAAAAAGATAGTAAAGCTTTCTTACCTTGCCAATTTGACGCAAATGGACCAATATTGTTTTGACGCTAACGTCGAAAGCTGCAGCTAATTCAGCCGTAGATTGTGTATCATCAGCTTCCACAATCGCCTTTAATTCGTCATTGTCGACCAAAGTCTTCTGACGACCGCGAGGTTCATTTTTCAGGTCGAAATTTCCAGAACGGAAGCGAGCAAACCAATAACAGGCGGTGCGTTGATTTGTAGTGTTAGCTCCGTAAACGTCGTTGATGTGGCGTGCTGCTTGTGCCGCGTTGCTGCCACGACGATACTCATATTCCATAATTACTCGAATTTTTAACGTATTCCATGATGACGAAGAAGATTGAAATGCGATGAAAATGTAACACTAATCAATAAACAAATGACTACTTTTGGAAAATGAATTCCATGTTTTAA
The DNA here is from genome assembly GCA_032191425.1 of Lymantria dispar. NCBI lineage: Eukaryota > Metazoa > Arthropoda > Insecta > Lepidoptera > Erebidae > Lymantria > Lymantria dispar. The sequence goes on from CM063449.1 coordinate 26,736,046, forward strand.
AATAAAATTAATTTGAAAGTAGAATTCTTAGCCAAACAAAAATTATTTTGATTTGAAATGGCCAGTACTGCAGAACGGCAATTATATAGGTAAAGACCTATTACAAAAATGAATCGCTGAATGTGTTGCAAAACGCAAACCTCGAGAACAGCTGAACAGATTTCACTAACGCTTTTTTTAGAGTATTCTTTGAAGTACAAGTATAGTTGTTATGCTAAGAAAATTTTCAAAAATTGCCCAGAAAGGTCTTAAAACAACACTTTTCTATACTCTCATACAAACGATTCGTAATAATACTTAAAAGTCAATTTTAACTCTAATACCATACCATGTAACATGAATGAAATTCAAATGTTAGTGGAAAGGCAAAACCATTGAATGACGATAGTATTGTGTATATACATATATTGTTGTTAAACACAAAATTTTAGATGTTTTATAATTTTTATTTATTAACATAATGTTATTGTTGACTCATTAACTTTCTTTTTTGTTTTTTATCTTACTAGCTGACCCGGCGTCCCGAATAGCAGAATAAGTATTAAAAAAAAATAAAGAATCAACTGTTAGGCGGTACGAAGTTCGCCGGATCAGCTAATATTAAATAAAATAAATATTTTAGAAGTACTACTAGAAATATAAAGTCTCACTTAATAAGAGAATGTGATGAAGCTGACACCATGGTCCTATGAATTTAAAATCCGGCACTCCATTACGGGGAAAAGTTAAGTAATTTGTCCAAGGATAAAATATAGCGGTGAATATCCTGGATTATTTCTTTTTTTTATTGCGAATGGTGGCAAACAAGCAAACAGTACACCCGATGGTAAGTGGTGCTGCCGCTCATGCACCTTGCTAAGCCGCTGCCTACTGTGAAAAAAGTGAAGGCAGTGTGAATGTGTGTAATGATGTTCGATGAAACTAAACGCATCACCAAAATCCACCACACGCAAACACTCTCAGAAAGTTGGGCTTCTGGGTCTCTCGCTCACCGAACGAAGCGCAGAGTAACAAATTGCTACTACTCAGACCTCGATTTTCTATAAGATTGTGGTACTACCCCGCACGGACCTGCCCGCGACTGTAGATTTTAATTAAATGAGAATTTAATTAAAATTGAATGCAGAAGTGACATACTATAGTTTGCCCCATCACCATTTTCTTTATTTTTTGTATTAACTATGGCAATAGTCCTCGTCCTCAACCTACCCAATCCTTCGAGATGATAGAATCGTGTAGGTCCCGAATATTAAATTCCCAAATTTCAATGTGTTAAAGGCTTAGGAATAAAACGTGTCACAACTCCTTATTTTCAAGTCAGAGTCGTAAAATAGGCTTAGAGATAATTACGAACTGCGAAGCTGGCGATTAAAGTACTGTATCTCTTTAGTACGTACATATATTTAATAATGTACATCGATGGTTTTTTTTTTTCGATCGATGGTTTTTATTGGGGCTAATCCCACTACACTTTCCCGTCGTTGTAACTCCTGTAAGCCAGGATCTCCATAGATTATACTGAGGTTTGACCCTCAGGCAGCCTCGGAAAATGATTTTAATTGTCTTGGAACCCGCAACACATTTAATTAAAAAAGTTAAATAGGAATAGTTGGAATAGATTGATTCCACGTAAGGCGGGAAACATGAAGCAAAATTGTCTAGTTAGTCAATAAACAACAAGATGTGCAGCTACGACAAGCGTAGCTGCGCAACCTCTGTTTTTTTTTTATTCTCTCGGTAGACCATGAAACTTCGTTCACCGTCCGATCTGTATGAGGCAACGAAAAGGGGCGGTGAACGAGCCCATGGCCCGCCGGGTGCTTTAAGTGCCAAGTGGGCGGGCCACCGGTACCCGACCTTGTCATCAATGCTAGCTGCGCAGCACCTGGTAAATGGGAGAGCTTGACGGGCCTACATCGATGGGATCATGGATGGAAAGTTGTTGAGGTGAAATTAAAAAGAAGACATAACTAACAATATCAGGGAAAGAATATTGTGATTCATGTTTAAAGTCTAGCTATGTATTAGTGTTACCAATGAGCAAATAATAATCGACCCTTCGTTCCTGGATTTTATTAGAAATAACAACAATTGGTCTATCCTAAATTGAGTTTTTGGGGGTAAACATTATTATAAATTTACTGTCTTTTTTGCTTTAAGAATATTTAAATATATTTTCTCAGGCTGTTGTAGGTAAAATATGGAGAAATTATATAGTTTAAATTTCAATATCATTTTAAACTCGGTGTCGGTTACGTAACGTTTATACTAATAAATATATACTGTTGATGTAAATAAGTGGTAATTCAATAAAATCAAGTCAACGTCTACTTCTTTACATAATGGAGAACCTGCGGTGGTAGACAGAAACTGTTTCTGCATATTTCATATCAAATTTCACGGCAGAAGTCCATGAAAGCCCGCAACCTGATTGTTTGTTTTCCAGGTCAGTCGTCGAGTTAACGAACAGGCTTCAATATTCCATAAATAAAAAACGGATTTCACATTGTAACTAAATCGGGCGGATTAAATTTTATTTTAGTCCTTTGGTGAAGACGGAGACGTCTATATTAAAAGGCTAAAATAGAACAGAAAGAAACTTAATTGATACATTTTTGCAATTTATGAGCTACGGATGATCCTTTACACTTTAATAAATAATTATATTATCATTAGAAAAAGAAAGTATAGTACATTTATAAATGGTTGAAATGATATTTTCAATTTTCATCTCAGCGAGTTAAAGAAATTACAATCTACAAAAACTGGTAAGATTCTAAAATTCCAATTACATTTCGAGTATACCTTCACCACGTCTTTTTTCAATTTGATATTACAATGTTGCGATAGCGTTTCGTAAATTAAAGTTGTAACAATAAGAATTACTTATTTCTTTGAACGTGCTTATCTTTAGACAGACCCAATTTTTTAGCAAATCTTTTGAAATCCTAATATGTCTTTCATTGAAACATGATATTTAAAAATGATTAATTAGCAAGGATAATACGTAACAAAAAATCCCGGACTTTAAATTAACAACGTAATTGGAGTAACTATTTAATTGAAAATTTAATAAAACATGAAGTCTTAAATGCACGCGTTAAGCTAGTATATAGGATATTTGTTATATTACATAATGATTTATGATGTTTACGCGAGTATTATACATTTTAAATAAAACTACTTTACGGATTTTATCGCGTTTGTATTTGATTTTTGATTACCCGACGTTTCGAACACTTTACAGCGTTCATGGTCACGGGTGGACTAAGATGTCTCACGTCCAACAAGTCATCGTTACTGCAGAAAATTTATAATTATCTACCCGATACAGAAATTAGTTATTAAATATTGACCCACATTTTGATACAAAATTTATTGCCAGTGTAAGAAGAAAATGATTCTATATGAAAAAATTATATTGTTTATGGTTAGTAATAATTAAACTTTAAAATTAATAGTAATTTTATCTCTTGAACGGATGTTATGTGCATATTATGTCCTATAGTCGCCGTTTACGACATTCACGGGCAAGATAGGGAGTGGTGAATTAAATTCTTACTCCGTCACCACACGAAACCACCATTTCATGTTACATATATTCCGTATAATAAGACGTGATCCCTCCGACATAGTTCTAAACTTCTGGAGTTTTGTTAATAAATATCCAAAAGAAATTAAGAAAAATAGAGTGAACGAAAAATTATCAATTTTGTGACGAGTTAAGTATAAGATTGAATTCCTTATCTGCCTATATCGGAAAAGTGGTCGATGATAGATCAGCAGATAACATTATTGCAAGCAAAAGAAAACTTGAAATTTACTGATGATAGTTCACAATAAGGCCTACTACATAGTTACAAGATATGAAAAGTCGCTGGAACACAGCTCTGACAATACTCAAATAAAATAAGTTTTAACTTTGGGGTTTTGCTGAAATTAAAGTCACAATCCCCGTCATCAGCTTGTATGGGCAACGTATATAAATTACTAGGTTCCACCCGCGACTTCGTCTGCGGAAATAGTTACTTTTGAGCTAACGCTAACTTAAGTTTTAACCTGCGAATTTGTTTACTTAGGTGAAAATATTTTTAATTCTGTCTTTTTTACTCTGTCATACACGATTTGTGCGAAACTTTAACCGTTTATGCAGTGCACACAGCAGAAGCTTTGAAAACTCAAAAAATCATCTGATTTTTGAACATTCTTAATTGGTGCTCCGCTCCTATTGGTCTTAAAGTGATGATGTATAGCCTTTCTTGATAAATAGACTATTTATCATTGAAAGAATTTTATTTTTCAAATCGGACCAGTAGTTTCTGAGATTAGCGCGTTCAAGCAAACCAACAAACTCTTCAGCTTTATATATTAGTATAGATTGTTAACATATTGAATATTAATTAATTAATCTGTATTAAAAAAATATAATATTACGTTTTTCACAAAAAAGCAAATACTTCAAAAAATTAAGAAAATTAGCTTTCAAAGATATCAAAGAAATACAAAAGTTTCCACTGAGTGACCTATTTAAAAAGTAGCATAAGACTCTTATTATAAAGGAGGTTAAGTTGCTACCATTTGCAGCCGCGTTTTAAGGGTTCTTATGTAGTGTCACAAAGCTTTGCCAGCGCAGAGAATTTTCAAGGAAAATAGTATATAATATGTTCTAATTATATGGTATTAGGGTATATATAAGGTTAAAGCGAGTTGTGTGACATTAAGACATACTATAAAATACAAAGTTGCTTAAAAATAACCTATAGTGGTCATGCGTGGTGCTGGAGTAAGAATACAATTCACCACCCCCTGTTTTGCCCGTGAGTGATGTAAAAGACCAAAGGATATGCAGATAAAATCTATGCAAAAGAAGGGCAACTCGATATAAAAAGTTTTACCAACACGTCTGACCAGGTATCGTAGGTCAATTGTCCTCCTATCGTGGCGCAGGTCCGAGCCTAATAGTGGGACTTAGATGGGTTGAGATGATGTATCTATAGAGAAACAAGGATCAAAAGTGTTAATTAATAATGTGAACTCTTAAAACCCAGCGATTTATGGAATTCAATTCCATTTCTACATTAGTAAAGTCATACATACTAATATTATAAATGCGAAAGTAAGTTTTTTTGTTTGTTTGTTACTTTTTCACACTTAAACCACCGAACCGATTTCAAAAATTCTTTCAATAATGGAAAGCAATAATATCATGGAGTAACATAGGCTATATTTTATCCCGGTTTACCCACAGGAACGGGAAATACGCGCGTAAGGCGATTAAAACCGAAGTGAAGCGAGGGTGGGTTGCTAGTAATTAATAACACGTTTCCGTATTATTATATCTTTACACTACTGTAAATATCGATAGAATTAAAAACAGAGTGATTAGGGAACGTTGTGGAATGAATGTAGATGTAGTGACAAGGATTGAGAAAGGTATGTTAAGTTGGTTCGGCCATGTAGAGAGAATGAATGAAAGGAGATTAACAAGAAGAATTTATAAGGCGAATGTGAACGAAAGTGTTGGAAGGGGAAGACCGAGGTGGACGTTCCACGATCAAATCGGGGATGTTCTTGAGAATGGTCAGGTTAGGAGTACCCTGAACCGAAGAACATGTATAAGGAGATTAATGAATGTGGAGGAGGCGAAAGTGGTATGTCAAGATCGTAGCAAGTGGAAGGAATTGGTCTCTGCGTACCCCTATGGGAAAGAGGCGCCATTTACGCCATACCTATTCCTAAAAAGCACTTTAAATATTTTTGTCTGTCTGTCTGTTTGTTACGAATAATTTTTAAAACGGCAGTAGTGATTTTAATAATACTTTATTATCAGATAGCTGTCTCTATAAGGAGTAACTTGGGATATATTTTAAATTATTTACGCTATACCTAATCCTAAAAATCAGTTTAAATATTTTTGTCTGTCTGTCTATTTGTTACGGGTAATAAAACGGCAGAAGCGATTTAAATAATACTTTAGCTGTCTCTATGATGAATAACTTGGGATATATTTTATCCTGGCATTTCCACAGGAACGACAACTACGCGAGTTAAACTGCGAGAATGTACTAGATATACTTCGTAAATTTGATTTTTCTTTCCGTGTGGTGACGGAGTAAGAATACAATTCACCACCCCCCTCTCGTGCCCGTGGGTTTCATAAAAGACGATTAAGGGATTAAATATGCATATTACATCCATGCAAGAGAAGGAATCCTCGAAACAAAACCCTATACCAACATGTTTAACCAGCGTGGTGTAGTAGGTCAATTACGCTGTCATATTGGAGGAGTCTCGAGCCCAACAGTGGGACATATATGAGCTGAAACGATGATGATGATGATGATCAAAGTCAAGTTTACTAACCATATGATAAACGATAACAACAATGATATCTTATATCAATGTGCCTGACCATCATGGTATAGTAAGTCAATTTCCCTCCTATTGGGGAGGAAGCTCGAACCCAGCAGGGGGACGCGTATGAGCTGAGAAGACGAGATTCAAATACGTTATCGGATTTATATATAAAAAAATAATGTGAAATTTATCTACAAAATATAATTTCATAGCAATCAGCGGAGACGCACTTTTCGTGAGGTTAAGGTTTGATTTAATCAGAAAAGGGCAAGGTGGAGTTATACGTAGACCTTTCTTAAAAAATATGATGGTTGATGAAACGTTCTTATTTTCGTAAAAATAATTTGGTTATTCAAATAACTTTTATTGCGGTGAATCAGATTTTCGGAAAGCATTTCGTGCAGTGAATTGTTAAAAAATATTAATACCGATTCTATTGATACGCTAGAAGCGTAAGCAAAAACAAACTATAGATGCAAGTCAGCTTGAATCATGATAGTGCGACTATATTATGTTACGACGTTACATTACATAAATTACACTTAGAAATAAATCTGTAATAAAATATCATTCGTAAGGCCTAAAAATATGCCCAAATAATTTTTATTGATATAGAATTTATACTAATATCATAATCGGTGTGGTGACGGTGTAAAAACCACCCCATCTCTTGCACGTAGGAATGGTAAAAGACAGCTTAAGGTTATAATATGTATATAACATCTGTACAAGAGAGGCTAAACTCGAAATAAAACCCTATACCAGCTCGTCTGACCAGGTAAGGTCAATTTTACTTCTATTGTGGAGGAGGCCCGAACTGAGCACAGGGCAAATTAACATGCTTGGCAGTCGGGTTAGCAATTTCAGTAATTTTTTTTCCGTAGGTCAAGATTCCTGTGATAGTGAAATCTTTAACTATTTGCCTAGTTATTCTTAAGCCGGTTTCTATGACTACTTTACTATAATCATGATCCTGCTCGTACCTCTATTACTTGGCACCCACTTGACAGGGATGCAAAGGCATGCTATTCGAATCATCGGAGATTTCAATCTTACGGACCGAGACAGAGTCATTGGAGCGGCGGAGTGACTTTGGGTCACTCTGTGTACTCTACCGACTCTGTCATGGGGAGTGCTCTGAGGAACTGTTTGGTTTGAAAGAAAGAAGAAAGAAAGACAGAATAGTTTATTGATACATTTCGTTAACATAATTATACAAAATATAATAAAAGGATATACAACGTGTGTTTGAAATGTATCAACCAGGAGTCCATTTCAGCATATGCCAGGTACAAAGTCCTGGCCCTGATTTTCAAATGGAATCTGTCAGTGAAATCACGGATGCCCATAGGGACTATAAATAAAAATCTTAAAAAAAATATTACACTACGCTAATTTAAATGAATAAAGATTACAATAAAATAAAAACATACCCAAGAACTTTATATACTTATAATTTGTTTTAAAATATATGATATATTTATCTGTTAATTTTTGTGCTGTTTATTTATGTGCATATCACTACAATACATCATCATCATCTTGCTCTTATCCCAATTACTTGGGGTCGACGCAATATGTCATCTGTTTTGACATATTGCAAAAAGTTTCGGCAATAACTTTTATGACCGGCCGCCTGCCTGACGTCAACCCTCCTTGGGAATGTAATCGTTGACCCAAATGGTACCAGATGGAGTTGGTCCGGGTCAATCTAGGGCTCTTAGTCGTCTTTTACGACACCCACGAGCAAAGCAAGGGTTGGTAGTATTCGAAGCCGCTACCACACAGCACATCACTACAATACATATATTGATATAATTGAAGAACATACCCACTTATCATATTACTAAGACTATTAAAATTTGTTTATATTTAATACATATATCTCTCTATATTAATAGAGATATGAATACAAAAAATATTCGAAGTTGTGTATAGACGGAAAAATTATTGGGTTTTAAAGTGTGTAAAATTGTATAGCCTGAAATATATACAGACAGATTTTTATATGCATATTTAGATATTTATATTATTATTATAAAGTGAACACAATAATATTACAAAAATACAAATAACAAGGGAAAGAATAAAGTACCAAAGAATATTATTAAAAATATGTTAAATTAAATTTAAAAAAATTAGCAAAAATTACTATGAAAAAAATATATATTAAGATGAGTTAGGTTCAAACATGAACTAGTATATTGCCGTTTTTGGTCCATACGTATTTCCAATTAAAATTGCGTGCGTTTCTTCTTACGTGATAAAATAGCCATTTATTATATGAAGTCAAACGTTCGTTAATGTACAGGCGCTGTGATGGACCAGACACAGAAATATCACCAGAACTGACATTACGCTTTACACGAGCTGCTTGTATAAGAAGCTCACGGGTCACACGTCTTCCAAAGTTCACCGCAATGTTCCTACATCTTGAAGTCTTGGAGTCTGGTACACAGGAATCATGAACAGTTTCATCTGACCTGTGCCGAGTTGAACCCACGCGTTCGACATGAACGATGTCCTTTTCATCAATATCAACACCCAGTCGGTTAGATATAGTTTCGACCAATTGCATCAAGTTTTCACCCGTCTGGTACTCCTGCTCTCTCTACGTCATTAGCTAACAGCTCCTGCTGACGTCCATTTATCTGGCATTCTAGTTCAACAATTGCATCGTCATATGTGGCATCTGGCACTAACTTTTCGTCAAGAAGCTTTTCGATAGCGGAAACGCGACCATCGATTGCCTTCACAGCATCATTACAAACATTCACCGCAGATTTAAAATCAGCTAGTTCGTCTCGATAGGCACGTACTTCAGATCTTAATGCACTTAGTTCGTTCCTAAAGGATCTAATTTCCTGTGCATGGTAATTTAAGCTCTTGATTGCAATCATCCGTAAAACCTTCGAAAAGCTCAAATGAAAGATTTCCACCTAACCGTGGGCTTAAACTTGTCGTAACCTCAGACGAAGAAATGCTCAATTTATTCTTACGATTAGTGCAAGACCATCCATTACCAATAATGATTGTATCCGATAACGCCTCACACCCACGGTGGTAGGATATTGAACATTTGTTACACTTTGCCGCCGCCTGAGCTGCAAGAAATTTACCACATATTCCGCACTTAGCCATAACGCTTAATTACGTATATAGTTTTATTAGCAGTTAAATATTAAGGTTTTTTTTTTTGTTTATTTAGATTGATGTGGTACCACCATCACCGTTTTACCAACGTACCACTCGATATCGCAGCAGGGTTCATCCATTTCACCTGAAAACGTTATGGTCTTCAACTGTACGTTTCCAGCGAACATTTCTCCCATGTACGTGCTGGCTCTGGAATGAACTACCTGCTGCTGTGTTTCCCGAGCGCTATGACATGTCGTATTTTTTTTTTTTTTAAACGAGATTTAAGAAGAGATTTTTTTCATGATAGGCTAAACTCTTGGTATTACAGAAGTTCATGTGCGGCAGTATTGCTTACCATCAGGTATACTACTTGCTTGGTTGCCGCCATTGGCAATAAATAAAAATAAAAACTTGACTTCAACACTATATGTACTCTGTTTCCATCGTAAATATTACAAAACTTGTTAGCACTAGTTGTATGACCAGCTTCATGTCTGACGTCTACCCTCCTTGGAAATGCAATTGTTGACTAGACGCACCAGAATTTTCCTAGGTCGATGTAAAGCTCTTAATCGTCTTTTTAATTCCCACGGGTAATGTAAGGGCTGATAGTGTACCTTAACAATATAGTGATAGCACCATACAGCAGACTACTCTATAATATCCGACTATATTCATCATTTCATCTTCATTTCAGCTCATATACGTCCCACTGTTGGTCTAGAGTTTTATTTGGAGTTTTACTTCTCTTGCATAGATGTTATATGCGTATAATATCTCTTTTTTTTTGTGGGATGCGTTGCGGTCGGCGCGCTCCTCGCACCACTCCATCCGGGGCGACAGAGGGGCGTAAGCACGCACACCCACAACCCACCCACGATGCACGTCGCCTTCATCGTTGGGCCGACCACCGGAGCAGGGTGACTTGACGTCAGTGGTCGGCCCGACGGAATACCCCCTATTTGGGGTACCCTTGCATCGACCGACGTCCCCCCCACCTCGGGGAGGAAGTCAGACTTTCCTCACGCGCTCGGCCTCTCAGCGGGTGTCGGACTATTCCCAGTAATGTCACCCGCGGCCTCGGCTAGGGCAGCTTGAGGCGCAAGTATTCGCGCCTACGCCGCCCCAGTCACCAGCGGCTTATCGCCTCGCCAAGGCTGCGCTTCTCGCGCAGGCGATCCGCCGCCTCCTTCCGCGAGACTACTGTCTCGCAGAAGGCTGCTACCGCGTCCCAGTTCCTGACGCTGGTATAATATCCCTTAGTCGTCTTTTACGACATCCACGGGCAAGATAGAGAGTGGTGAATTGTATTCTTAGTCCGTCACCACACAGGCAATGACTATGTTATTACGAGAAAATAAAAAATGGTTACACATTGTATTCTTACTCCGTCACCACACAGGTAATGACTATGTTATTACGAGAAAATAAAAAATGGTAACACATTGTATTCTTACTCCGTCACCACACAGGTAATGACTATGTTATTACGAGAAAATAAAAAATGGTAACACATTGTATTCTTAACACGTCACCACATACACACACCCATCCACAATGCCATGTAAAACATTCACCGTAATATTTTTTATGATAATGTACACGCGGTTCTTCCTATTAAATAAGATAAAAGTATACAATTTTGTTCGTCCCGCCCGCCTTATAAATGAGCTTATGATAGCTGTTAGCTGTAATTGAAAAAAAAATTACAGGTGTTTGTTGATATTTTATGTTTCTGCCTTCGTGAGTTATTGTAATATTGTTTTATCTACCTATAAAATGTTTCATTTGCGTAGAGTATAATGCGTTTGTATTTTATTTTGACTTTCTATTTATATATTAGGCTAACTTTAGATCACGAATTCATCCTCCATAGAAAAAATTACATGTGTTACAAAAATAAATCCGTGTGGTGACGGAGTAAGAATACAATTCACCACTGCCTATCTTGCCCATAGATGTCGTACAAGACTAAGGCCAATCAGACCAAGGCTAAGTGATATAATATGCACATAACATCTGTGCAAGGGAAGGAAAACTCGAAATGAAACCCTATACTAACATGTCTGACCAGCATGGTATAGTAGTTCAAATTTCCTCCCATTGGGGAGGAGACCCGAGCCTAACAGTGGTTGTATGTGGGCTGCGATGATGATGATATTATAAATAAAACTATTTTTACAGATTTTATGATCTTTGTATCTGATTCTTGATTGCTAGACGTTTCGAATAATTTTTATGAAATGAAATGAATTTATTGCAAGAAATATGGTTTACATTGTGTGGTTAATGGTTCACAAAGAGGTCTCACATACTTCGTCGCTCATTACGACATGCAACATAATACACATATACATACATGTTTTTTTTGTTCGATATTAGACTTCTGAGTTGAAATTCTAATTTTATTCATATTCATTAGATTTTCCCAGTCAAAAAAAAAAATAATTTCATGTCATAATTATATAAAAAAAAATGTTAACAGAATAATATAAAAAAAAAAAAAAACGTTAATACAAAACATAAAAATTAAAGTGTATAATCATATCATTTTATAAATAAGGTTATGTCATACCAAAAAAGTCATTCATTGAATAAAAACATTTCTCAAGGAGCCATTTACGTAGATTTGTCTTAAAAGGCTTAAGTGGCAGATCTCTCATAATTTTTGGTAAATTATTATAGATTTTAATTATCATATAATAGCAGTTTCTTTGATACAGTGTAGTTGAACAACTAGGTGTAATTAGTCTTGTCGGATCTCTATTTTTTATTACTGATTTATGTTTTTTTTCAAAAGTGCTAAAATATGAACCGTGTTCCTTAACAAAACAACCTGCCTGAAAAATGTATAGACATGTAAGAGTCAGTATCTTTAATTTTTTAAAAAGTGGTTCACAACTTGCAACAGGTTGAGCAGCACATATTGCTCGTACAGATTTTTTTTGCACAATGAATGCTCTATTAATATTTGTTGAGTTACCCCACAATAGAAGACCATATCTCAAGACTGAGTCAACGTAGCCATAATACGCAGTAAGTGCAATACTATGTCCCGAGATACGCCTTAAAGTTCTAAGCGCAAAAATAAATTTATTTAATTTTTTACAAATGTCATCTATATGCGTTTTCCAGTTACAGTTTTGGTCAATATTTATACCTAAAAAAATTGTATTGTCAACCTTCTCTATAATTTCATTACAACATGTCAAATTAAGATTCAAATTATTATCATTTTTATTGTAATTACAGAATTGCATATATTTAGTTTTAGACGGATTTACTTGGAGATTATTAGATTTCAGCCACTGGACAATAGAAGCTATCTCGTTATTGACTATATGCTCATAATTGACAGACTTTATTTCATTTTCTATTATAATAGATATATCATCGGCAAAGAGGACGCATTTATGTTTGGTGATGGAAGGTAGATCGTTAATGTATAAAAGGAACAATAGTGGCCCTAATATACTACCTTGAGGCACACCAAAAAGATTATATTTTTTACTTGATTTGTACGTCGTACATAATAAAGAGCTATCAGTGCTCCTAATTTCCACATATTGTTCCCGATTTTTAAGATAACTCTCTAGCCAATTATGAGCTGTACCACGAATACCATAAGTTTCACATTTCTTTAGTAAACTATTATGGTTTACAAAGTCAAATGCCTTGCTCATATCAAAAAAGACCACTGAAACTGGAATACGCTTATCAATATATTCAACTATATTACGTACTAATTGAAATGCCGCAAGAGTAGTAGACTTTTTCTTTTGAAACCCATTTTGCTCTTTATTTATTACTTCGTGTACTGCCAGGAAATCAATGATGCGTTTATGCATAGCTTTTTCAAATATTTTGCCGAAAATCGATACGAGAGTAATAGGTCTGTAATTATTTAACTCCTTCCTATTTAGTTTTTTAAAAAGTGGTTTCACTACAGATAGTTTAAGTCGGTTTGGATATATTCCTTGAGTAAAAGAAAGGTTTAATAAATACTTCAACACGTAACAGATATGGGGTGCACTTTTTTTTAAAATATCCGTTACAATACCGTCAAATCCTACTGACTTAGTGTTGTTTAACGCTGAAATTATAGTAGCAACTTCATTTGTTGCTACCGGTCGTAAAAATATAGTACTACTTACGTGTTTAAATTTTGCAACGCTATGTTTATTTTGTGTGTATTTTGTGAATGTTGTTGGTGACGAGTTAGTGTTAGTTATATTAATAAAATAATCATTGAATGCCTCGGCAATTGCGTGAGGATTTTTAGTAATGTAACCATTATTGTCAATTTCTTGAATACTGTCACAAGATTGTACAGAGTCTACTTTATTTTTAATAATATTCCACGATGTCCTACATTTATTCTTCGATTTTTTAAAAAAAATTCATGGTCATATTAGATTTAGCTTTGATTATACATTTCTTAAGTATGATGCTGAAGATATTATATTTTGCCTTATTTTTGGACGTTTTATATTTATAGTAACGATACCTTAGTTCTCTTTTAGTTTTCGTAGAAGTTATAATGCCTTTTGTAATCCATTTCGGCGCAGAAAGGTTACTTTTAACTGTATGTCTTTCTATTGGAAAACAAAGGTTATAAAGTAGGCAAAACATGTCATGGAAATTATCAAATGCCTCATTTAGATCAGTGGCCATGAAAACATCGGACCAATTGAGGTTGGATAGGTAACTATTAAATTTCTCTATATTTTCCTTGTGATAGTTTCTTTTTTCAATATACCACTGATGCGGTGTTTTATGTCTATGTGGAATAGGGACTGTAAGTGTCTGACAAGTTTCGTGATCAGAAAGATACACTTTGTGGATACAACCTTTCGCGTTATCTAAATTACTTATTATGTGATCTATACAACTACCCTGCCTGGTTGGCTCCGTGATGAGCAGAGTAAGGCCGTAATTATATACTACATCCAAAAATCGTGTTATTGCTGGCCCTGTTTTTAAAGTATCAATATTGAGATCACCGGTGATTATTAATTTTTTGTAGTTTTTATTTAGAATTTTATGTAGTAAAATGTCAAAATTATTAATAAAAGCATTAATATTACTATTAGGGATTCTGTACAAGCACAATACAATACAATTAATTAATGGAATTTGTATACCACACACCTCAAAATTTTTTTCCTTACAATAATTATTACAAATATCAAGTATATTATAATCTAAGTTTCTTCTCACTAAAATAGAAACGCCACCTCGTTTTTCTTTCTTTCGGGAAAAATAACTAGCCAACCGAAATTGCTTAAGACTAATATTTAATTCATCACCAGATTTTATGAACGTTTCTGTTAGGCAAACAACGTCAATATTTATTTTTAGTTCTTGCTTAAAAATATGCATACATAATTCAATTTTATCTAATTTGTTCAACAGTCCAGCTATATTTTGGTGAAAAAGAATAAAGTGTGATGTATTACGTGTATTAACGAAAAAATGATTTAGTGGAACCGGTTACTGATTTTAAATTTCTATCATTATTATTAACTTTAAAATAAAACGGTATTTAGCATTCATGGTCACGGGCAAACTAAGATAAATCACGTCCAACAATTTATCGTTATTATAGACATGATATATCCATATGCTATTGAGATTTGTTAAGTCAGAAGGCATGATACTTAATTATTATTTATTTTTAAAACGCGGCTTACTTTATCTTAGTAAAAATCTATTAAATACAAACGCAATAGAATCCGTAAAAAGAGTTTTATTTATAATGTTTAATACTCGCGCAAACATCAGAAATCACGCTGTGCTAAATGTTCAAAGCACCTATATTTACTCTAGAAACTATCTGTATTGCTTTTTATGTTTTATTTATATTGGTATAAACAGATTAATGTACATCGGTATATATGTTTGTCCAGAACCACTTCATTACCTCCCTGTGCAAGAATTACCAAACTGTTGGCGGAATACACATTAGAAAAGGCTCTTTTAAAACTATTCTGCCCATTGAATTTTATTTGCCTTTTTATTATATTAATTTAACAATTGCAATTTCAATTACTTCAGACAATATAGCTTCACGTATTACTAAAAGCCGTTTCTAGCTAGTTTAAAATCTTCAAAATTCGTATTATTAACTTTTATAGCAACTTAACTTTTAAATTATTTCATCAGTTGCTCGCAACGTATCACTTTTTTATCTTCTATAATTGAATCTTTATAACTGAATTAAAATACAGTATAACAGTATTGGAAGCGTAAGAACCATATTGAATAAAAAAATACATTAAGAATAGCAGACCAATGTCCAGATAAAAGACTTTTCTCAAAAGACAAATAAAATCTCAATCTGAATCTCTATGAGTTAAACATTGCCGAGGTTATTCGATTAAATGAATGGCCCTCTTGGTGCTGCTACGAACAGTACTACAATAAAACGGAATGAATACTGAACCGGTGACGTTGTTATGCTTTGCAATTGTCTGTGTATTTAGTTAGAGGGTTTAGATAAGAGAGAATCGAGGGTTCTTAAATAAAATGAGTTTTCTTCCACTTATATATTTTATATTGGAATCTATATTACTATGACAAAGTTGCAGGTTTTGTAATGCTTTAAACTGAGAATGTATTAATAGTAACTTTTTATACTATACTAGCCTATACCTTTCTCTATAAATACTTAAAGCCTATATAAAACGCCTATCAGTAATCATCAACATTAACATTAAATCGAGAAATATAATAATTATGAACCATTTTTAATAAAGAAATTCTAGATATTTGTATAACAATAAACAAATAATTTCTTGTTAAGAATATTATCATGATATCGCCTGTAATAATGATTTCGTATTAAATTCTATTTTTAGGTATTATGTGGCGACATCATTATAGAATTAAACTACGTCAGCAAAATGGCTGGAGTGGATGACTGGAGTTTCATCTATAAATTGAAATGACAATATTGTTTCTTGTTGAAACGAGTGTGATGTCTCGTCCGATCGTTTTTACTTACAATTATATTGGTGTCAGTTTCTAGTCCAACCAGTTTTGGGCAAAATAACATGGAGTAACTAATATCTTGTCGTAGCAGTTATTAGATAGACGTCAAAATACTGCAGGGTACCCCATTTTCATATCGAATATCTGGCGAAACACAGATGGCGAAGTGGTTAAGATACTGACTTAGCGTGCCAGTATAGTAAATTCGAATCCTAAACAGGACAACACATTGTACGATCCACAAATTGTCGTTCTGAGTCTGGATGTAATTTGTGTCAGTCAATTATGTTTGTAAAGTTCCCCGCAACACAAGGATTGTTTTTTTAGTAGAGGGTGTTGTCCTCTGAATAGAAAAAAAAAAATAAAAATCAACAAAATGAAGTGCAAGTCATGCTCAATATTTTGAGTTTTATTTATTTCATTTTGATTTTTACATGACATTTACATGATAATTAAAACATGATTCTCTTAATAGTTGTAAATTTGCTAAAAATTTAAGGCGTGCATTATTTTATACCTATATTCCATACTACTTTCACCTACAGAGAGCAAAGCGATGATATCGACAATACTCTTATTGCTCGTCGCCCGCAGAAACCGACACTTACTCTGGCAATACAAAGTGGAGTTCGATCCATTTTATTAGGGTTGTGTAGTTATTCATATATTATTAAATATATAATATACTAGCAACCCGCCCTCGCTACGCTTCGGTTTCAGTCGCTTTACCCGCGGCGTAGTTCCCGTTCCTGTGGGAATACCGGGATAAAATATAGCCTTTTTTTTTTTTCACGCTGTGGAAATGCATTTACGCACTATCCCCCGCCGGTTACAGACAGGGGAGTGTGTGTGGGACTCGCCGGCCACAGAAGTGACCGAAATACCCACTAAAATCACAGCGGCCCCTTCCGCGCTTTTACGAGGTGCCGGAGAGATCGTCTGACAACATTCTATCCCCGACACCTCAACGCTTGGCCGTCTGGCCACGTCCTGTCATCATTCAGAGCGGTGGGTGGAGGAGCGCATAGCGGCGTCTCCTCCTCCCTGGTCGTCGCCAGCGGAGCGAGTCAGCGGACGCAAGCGCCTCGCGTGCCCGCTCCGCGGCCTCCTTCCTTGTCATGACAGCCTCACAGAAGGAGGCCATCGAAGACCAACAGCTGTCGCTGCCGAGCATCTTGGAGATGATGGTCGGCAGCGACAGGTCTGTTATTCCCAGTTCCGTTGACAGGACGTGGTGCTGAGACCCCCAGGCGGGGCATACTTCCAGTGTGTGGCGCGCATCGTCGATAAGCGCGCCACACTCATGACTTCCTGGGGCCTCTTCTCTTCCAATTCTGTGCAGGTACTTACCGAAGACCCCATGTCCGATAAGCACCTGCACCATCCTAAATGTAAGGCTGCCGTGCCTTCTCCTGAGCCAGCGGTGGAGATGCAGCGCAACCGCCTCCACAGTCCCCCGCCCTGCTACGGGGGACTCTAGATCTTCACTCCACCGCTGGATTACTTCCGTTCGAGCCACTTCTCGAGCTCTGCCCAGCCCCCCTGCGGAGACCCGCTCGCCGTTGACTCGTGCTGTGGTGCGGAACCGGTATACATCTGTCAGCGCTTCTGCCACCAGCGGCCAAGGCGGATCGCCTGCCAGCAGTGTCGCCGCAGTCCAGGACACAGTACGGTAGCCCCTAATAGCCCTTACCGCCATAACCCTCTGCGGTCGTCGCAGAAGGGCTCTGTTGCGGGCGGTGAGAGACTCCGACCAGATAGGGGCACCATACAGTGCCATGGACCGCAGAATGCCGGCGTAGAGTCGCCAGCATGACGACCCAGGACCGCCAGTGTTCGGCAGAAGCCTTCCCAGTGCCGCGGCCGACTTGACGAGCCTCGGGACGAGCTGGGCAAAGTGTGGCCCGAAATTCCAATTTGAATCGAGGTGCAGACCCAAATATTTTATCTGGGCCTGCACCGGCACGGCAACCCCAGACACACTGATGTGTGCTCCTCGGGGGGGACCTCGGCGTGGGCCATGGAAAAGGAGGGCCTCGGTTTTATCCAGCGAGACCCTAAGACCCAACATCCCAATCCGGTCTACGACGAGCGCCACTCCTTCCTCTGCCAATCGGGCAGCCCCCCGGAAGTCCGCCCTCTTCACCGTGATGAGGGTGTCATCAGCGTAACAGATGATCCCCATCCCAGGAAGGAGCTGACCCCGTAGGAGCCAGTCGAACCCGACGTTCCACAGCACCGGACCGAGCACCGAGCCCTGTGGGACGCCGCACTCCACCCGATGGCGATGGATGCGCCCGTCGCCCCCCTCCCAGAGCACGTACCTTCCCTCGAGGTACGCCTCCAACAGCCTCACAAGATACGGAGGCACTCCATGGTGGATAAAATATAGCCTATGTTACTTCCCTATATTATAGCTTTCCATTGGTGAAAGAATTTTTGAAATCGGTTCAGTGGTTTAAGTGTGAAAGCGTTACAAACAAACAAACAGACCTCCTTACTTTCGCATTTATAGTATTAGTATGGATATCAAAAATATGAGGAATCATGATGAAATTTTTCAATGTAGTTGCGCGATATGTAGGAATATTTGCAGATATCCCCAGCACACTTATTAACCCCATGGATTTGGAATCCAAAACCTTAAAATCAGTTGCGTTGGGCAATCTTTACACAACTGAAAAATAGTAATATATCATGATAATATATTGGATGAAAATGTGGTATTTATTTAGGACAGCTAGTAATTTATACATATAAATTGCACATATATGTTATTTTTTACGTTTACGCTATTTTTTACCCATAAAATTAATATATATACACAGTTCATAAAGCTATCATAACATGCTTAGTGGCTCATGTACGTCTCACTGCTGGGCTAGAGCCTCCTCCGTAATGGGAGAAAAATTGAACTCCCTGTACTTACTGGTCAGACAGGTTGATATAGGATTGGTTTTGTTTTGATTTTTCACTTAGTCGTCTTTTACGACACCCACGGGTAAGATATTGGTGAATTGTATTCTTACTCCATCACCACACGGAAAATATTAAGCTATCGGTCCAAATATTAAGTCATAGCATAACTATTAATATACTAAGGTTAACTATATATTCATTAAGAGTTTATTAATGCACTTCGGTGTTATTTAAGTATTACTTAATTGTTATCTCTAAGGTTCATCATCATCAGTGTCTAAGTCATTTCTGAGCTGGAATCTCCTTCTCAATGGAAGGGAAATTTAACTATAATAACACGCTGTTCAGAAGGGCTGGCCTCGTAGGGCTGGAAGGGGGAAAACCCTATGTTTTTTGAGCTTTTCTTTTCTTCCACAGATATTACCTGCATATTATATTCCTTAGACGACTTTTACAATAACTACGCTCGTACGCATACGCTCGTATTTAATCTATACTAACATTATAAAGAGGAAAGATTTGTTTGCTTGTTTGTATTGAATAGGCTCCGAAACTACTGGATCGACTTCAAAAATTCTTTCATGATTGGAAAGCTATAATATCAGGGATTAACATAGACTAAATTTTATCCCGGGATTCCCACGGGATTGGGAAATACGCGGGTATGGCGACTAGAACCGAAGCGAAGCGAGGGCGGGTTGCTATCCTTAATATTTTTAAAACAATGTCTTTGGAAAAAGAAACTCATAATAATTTATTTTACTAAGAATATTATCTATCAAGTATTGACAATGTAGTCAGAATACCGCCTCTTCATTTCCTACGATACAAGATGGGGATCCTCAAGACAAAGGTCTGTATTAAACCATTTGATTAATGTGAGATACTAGGCCATTTTCTTTCGAAATCTGGTGAACGCTCCTGTCTGACAATGAGTCATACTTGTCTAAACTGAAAATTAATAAAATACTGTCCCATTCGAAATAATCCATTTTTTCATATAGGTACTTATTTTACTCTTATTCCCAGCATAAAAGTGAAACAGAAATCTAAGATATAATAAACTATTCAAAATAGATATATGCAAATAATATGGTATGTAATTTCCGTAAACAGGAAATATATACCAACCCTAGCTATAAAAGTTACTCTTGCCCGTGACCACGTGAAATCAAGCGGGGCGTATAATGGCGATAAGACCTCGTACTGTATGTGTAGTCGTCCTCAATATAGAACTGCATTTAACATGTAGAGAACTACTTTACGGTTAAAACTTCTCAGTAGATATATCTTTTAGAGTTGGAAAAAAATTATTGCTCGTAAAATTGTCTGATAATTTTACGTGAGTGAATTTGACCTCATAAAAGAACATTGGTGAAAAACTGCATACTTATATGAATTAAATTGAATTATTGTCACTGAATTATCATTATTTTGTATAATACAAAGGAGTTAATTGCATTTTTTTGCCGCAATTCTTGTTGTAATAAACAATGAAAACAACATTTTCTTTTTTTTTTGGGTGGGCTACGGTCAGCGTACTCGCCGCCCGGCTCCGTCCAGGGCGACAAGGGAGCGGCGCGTGACCCCGTAACCCACCCAATAGCACGTCGCCTCCGTCGTTGGATTGACCACCAGTGTACCTTGACTTCAGTGGTCGACCGACGGAACACCCCGAGGGCGTATCCTGTCCGTTCGATGTCCTCTTCCCGGGACATCGATAGCCATCGCGAGGGTAACCACTCCGCAGGTGCCAGACTAAATCCCCGGTCGGGTCATCCGAAATTAAAACCACATTAAATTTTCACTGAACTTTATAAGAGTTGACAAAATAGTTCACGTGTAGTTTGTGTGTTGCCGGTGCCTCTCTTTTACTTGTACGCAGCGATGGAGTGGAAGAGAGAGATGCGTTACAAGCCGAACGTTTAGGCCGATCGTGCCTCTTTATCGCTTGTTAGGCGCTCTCGCTTGCACTTGCGCTCTGCTCAAGCGGAACGTGACAATGAGCCATGCTATTTCGTGCGTGCGTTCGTCGATATAAGACGTTATTATCCACGAACGGATTATTCAACCACTAGCAACCCGCCCTCGCTTCGCTTCGGTTTCAGTCGCTTTACCCGCGGCGTAGTTCCCGTTCCTGTAGGAATACTGGGATAAAATATAGCCTATGTTACTCCCTGATATTATAGCTTACCATTGGTGAAAGAAGTTTTGAAATCGGTTCGGTGGTTTAAGTGTGAAAGCGTTACAAACAAACAATCATCCTTACTTTCGCATTTATAATATTAGTATGGATTTTATTTATTATAGTAATACCATACTTACAAATTACTGTATATGTTCTCAATCTTATTTAAATTTGATTACTTAACTGTGCGCTATGTGCCAGCAATATTGCAATTTTTAACGCAATATCTAATGACACTTAGCCGCGAGTAGAATAAATAATTAGTGATTAAAAGTTGGGTAATAAACTAATAAGCAGTCATTTTTCATCATTTGGGCTCATACATGTTCCACTGTTGGGTTCGAGCCTCCTAAACAATAGGAGAGAAATTGACCTACTATATAGCTGGTCAGACGTGTTGGTATAGGCTTTCATTTTAAGTTTTCCTCCTCTTGCATAGATGTTATATGCAAATTTAATCCCTTAGTCCTCTTTTACAACACCCACAGGCAAGAGAGGGGGTAGTGGATTGTATTCTTACTCCGTCACCACGCTGAAAAATAAACATATAATAAATAAGCAGTATATGTATGTAAATAATTTAAATACATCCTAATGTCGGACTCGAGCCTCCTCCACAGAGGAAGGAGAATTGATGTACATGATCAAACATGTTTGTACACGGTGCCATTTCACGTTTTCCTTCTCTTGTATAAATATTATATGCGTATTATACCCTTAATTAGTCTTTAAAAATACACACCGGCAAGAGAGAATATTGTATTCCTACTCTGTGACTATACAGAAATTTAAAAATGGTAAACTTTTCGAAATTTATGAAAAATAGTAAGATACGAGTCATAAATCTTAAGTCCGTCATTTACCACGAAGCGGCGACACTGATAGTATGATTTTGTCCATTTTCCTTATCCTTTTGTTTCGCCCTTATCATTATTTAGTTACGTGAACACTGAGGCTCACGACAAATGTTGTGTATTTTGACACACGTACAATTTTGTTGTTGTCTTGAAATTTTGGGTCTATATATTTGCTATCAATATTTTATACGCATGCTTAAACTTTATGGCTCATAAACTTGATGAAATGTTCTGTTTCTACAAAAACATTTTGATATTTTATGTTTATAGAGCGAAGTTAACAGAATCAACACAATAAGCACTATAAATGTATAATATTAAGTAATAATATCTAACATACTATGTAGATCTATATATCACCATTTCATCTAATAAACTAGGTACCCTCTGTTGGACTCGAGCCTCCTCCAAATAAGAGGAAAATTGACCTACAGCACGCCAGTCAAACGGGTTGATATAGGAAACTATCATCATCGCAGCCCACGTATGTCCCACTGTTGGGCTCGGGCCTACCACACAATGGGAGGGAATTTGACCTACTATACCATGCTTGTCAGACATGTTGATATAGGGTTTCATTTCGAGTTTTCCTTTTCTTGCACAGATGTTATGTGAAATTATTTCCTTTAGTCGTCTCTTAAGACATCCACAAGCAAGATAGGGAGTGGTGAATTGTATTCTTACTCCGTCACCACACAGTACAATACATACTAACATACAATAGGAAACTATAATTATATACATAATATTTAAAAAAAAATTCTATCTATATTCGTTTCTAGTCTACGTTTTATTAAAGAGGCTAATGCGAAGATGGTTTTTAACTATAAAATTTTACACACCTATCGAAACAAAAAACAAATGTTTGTTCATAACTACTAAGACGAATAATTAAAAAAAAAAACAACTTTTGCCTTTAAGAAAATATAATTTTAGCTGATAATTAAGACGTCGCGTAAGAACAACGAATTTAGTATATTCGCTTTAGATTTAGTTATTAAATTTTTCTATCACTCGAGAACTGATTTTGTTCTAATAAAACATGAACTTTATGGTTTTATATCCTGATAATGTGTATTCCAAATTTCAAGATAATCGGTGAAATATTTAGTTAAGTTGAATTATAACAAATAATCGCACATTTATAATGTTTTATTTATCATCTTAATGTGTTATAAATTACGTATTTTCAGTTGGATTGATATAAATGCCAGGCCGTAACATTTAAAACATTAACTTACGCGTATTTACGGGGTAAAAGTCTCAAATGCATATACAATATTTTGGAAACCAGATCAGTGGATAAGCCAATATATTATGTTCTCAAACAGTAAAATCCATTCTCAAGGTCCAATATTGATGTAGTTTTTATAATAAATAAGATTTAGAATGGAGTTAAATTTATCTACTGAAGAGAAAAAGAAGTTTATAGATCATTCCGATTTATCGCATCAATTTACTAAAAATATTTTTTCATCAAGTGAAGAAATAAATTTAGTACTCAAATATTTAAATCTTACAGAAATTGATCTAATAATTTAAGTTTATTAAAATATGTTATTACGCTTTTAGGTAAAACTTAATTATAATGAATATTATGATTCAACAAGTGTCTGAATTATAATTGAGCTAATATAATATTTGAGACAACTGATTTAAATTAGAAATTAGACAAATAGAAAAAAAAATAAAGGTAAGCGGTTTTGATAAAAATATTATTAATACAGATTAATTATTATAGAAAATTAATTAATAAATAGTACAGAATACGATCTTATTTCATTGCCAACCGGAGATTTTTTTTTGCCTTCAGGAGAAGGTTTTAGACAATATCTATATCTATACTAATATATAAAGCTGTAGAGTTTGTTTGGTTGAACGCGCTAATCTCAGGAACTACTGGTCCGATTTCAAAAATTCTTTCAGTGTTAGATAGCCTATTTATCGTGAAAGGCTATAGGCTATATATCATCACGCTAAGAATAACAGGAGCGTAGCACCAAAGAAGATTTATTTTGAGAACTTCCGCTGCGTAAACAGCAAAATTTTTACAAAAATCATGTGTGACAGAATAGTATTATTTAAAAATATTTTCACCGTCTACGTAAAGAAAGTCTTATGTTAAAGTTAGTGTTAGCAAAAAGTATCTATACCACGCGGACGAAGTCGCGAACAGAACTTATAACGCTAGTAACTTATAACGCTGTTCTATTTAGAGTTAATAGACTACACTTGCCATTGAAATAATTATTTTTTGCAAAAAAAGAAACGTTCAATAATGTAGACAGTGTAGATGATTTTTCAAAAACCATGGGTCCGATTTCGAAAATTTTTATGGGACTATTTGGAAAGTATACCCTTTCCAAAAAAAAAAGAATCATCAAAATCAGTCACAAAAGGCAAAGTTATCTGCGACCAAACAAAAAAGGCATATATACGGTCGAATTGAGAAACCTCCTCCTTTTTTGAAGTTGGTTAAAAATACTTCTAAAAAGCTACTCTTAGCTTTCGTCATGATGTTATCATTAGCCATTAATTAAGAATTACTCTATTCGTTCTCATAGAATAACCGCGGAGTAACCGAATTTTTGAAGCTATACTTCTTTTAGCGCATTAGGAAAAAATTATGAGAGCAAATTTTTATGATGCGCGCGCATACCGTCACGAAAAACTGATACCATGATGTTAGCTAGTCAACATTTTTTACGATACGCACGCCGTCATTAATGTCAACTAGATAATATGTTATATTAAAACTTTCATTGTATTAAATACCTTTTGTATATTATATAAAACGAAGGCGGCGAGGGTGGTGGCGAAGATAATGAAGACACACTTTGTACTTTACAATTTGTATTTCTTCTTACAGCGGTTACAATACGAATGAATTAAAATATTCAAGATAGCGATATTTATAGATACACGCGGCGTGAGCTAATATTAAATACACAAATTTAATAGATAATATTAAATGTAAAATATCTTAATTATTCTAATAGTTGTTTACATGTAAATATTATACAGGTTTATGTAACATTAAAGATTTATTACGCCGGAAGTTGACATGCAAAGATCAGTATGATGAAATCATAAATCAGTGAAATAAGAATCTAATAACTTAATCATTATATTATACATAATAAATCAAAATGATCTTAGGATTGATTAATTAATTATGAGTGTGATCCGGTCGATGGCCCTGTACGGCGCACCGGTGTGGGGTCCACCGGTTCAGGGCGACAGAGGGGTTTAAACACGCAACTCCCGCAACCCACCCGAAAACCACGTCGCCTTCGTCGTTGGGCCGACCACCGGAGCAGAGTTAACTTGTCGTCAGTGGTCGGCTCGACGGAATACCCCCTACTTGGGGTACCCTCCCATCGACCGACGTCCCCCCCTCGGGGAGGACGTCGGTCTTTCCTCACGCGGTCGGCCTCTCGGCGGGTGACGGACTAATCCCCGGTCACATCACCCGCGGCCTCGGCTAGGGCGGCATGAGGCGCAGGTAGTTGCGCCTGCGGCGCCCCATTCGCCGGCGGCGGATCTCCTCATTGAGGCTGCGCTCCTCGCGCAGGCGATCCGCCGCCTCCTTCTGCGAGATCACTGTCTCGCAGAAGGCTGCGACCGCGTCCCAATTCCCGACGCTGTCGACCATCGCCCTAGCGATGGCTGGCAGCGTCAGGTCAGCACCGATGATTGCGACGAGTTCACGGTGCTGCGTGGCCCAAGCGGCGCAGGCCTCGAGCGTATGCTGCGCCCTGTCCTCGTCGCAATCCCAGTGGTGGCAGGACGGTGTACTCTCCCTCCTTACGACCTTGTGCAGGTATTTGGCGAAGCTCCCATGCCCCGTCAATACCTGCACTAGTCGGAAGGAGAGCACCCCGTTCCGCCTTTCCAACCACTGCATCAGCACCGGCCGGAAGGCCTCCACGATTCGCACCCCGAACCGAGGCCTCTCCAGCCGGACTGCCCAACGGGCAATGACGTCTCGGCGGGCGTCGACGCGCCAGGCGGTGAGCTCCGTCAAGGAAACAACACCGCCCTCCCCGAAAATTATATAATGGCGTATGATTACTCGATTAAGTGCTTCCACACGTGCCAGTATAATACTTAAATGACAATTGATTGATAATTTCTATTGAAGAGAAAGTAATACTTTTTTTATTATTTTAGTTTGTTTCGGAGGTTATTCAAAATTTTCAATTTTACTGATTATTATATCTATTTATTATTAAGTACTTTTATATTACATTAATTTACATGCCAGTCTCGTCGGATATTAGCGACCATTTTACTTAAAACGAAAACGAAACGAAAACCGAGTTGATCTGATTGGCTGTGAACCACGGGTTAACTTGCTGAGCACAAGTTGTACTACTAATAGATAGATGCTGTACATTGTCTATTTACACCTTTACATACCTTTACATAAACACTACAATATGAACTATAACCCGACGGTGCATCCGCCCATAGTTACTGGATGTAATTTGATATGTGGATAACACGAACCAAACCTAACCTAACCACTTAAGGGCCGTAGATTAGAAATGTATGATCACACACTATAATAATGCAGCTTCAGGTATCTGATCGGTCATTAGACTATAGGCCCACTCCAGCTAAAGCTAAATAAATCAGTAAAGTGGCTACACATTATACTTGTCGCGAAGATACGGTTAGTAAAGTCTGTCTTCGGTAATGACTGCAGGGGTTGCAAGTACGGGGTTAATTTAGACTTATTGATACTACTATGTGGGGATATCGATCAACAGATAGATGCACAACAGTACATTAAAGTTAAATGTATAGCATGCTAGTGAACACAGTACTGATTTGATGTAATAATAAACTAAATTCAACAGTCAGAATATTCAGTTCCCTAAATATCTCTCTACGAGAGTAATAAGTAAAATAAAAGAGCCTTTATTTCTACTACCTTATACAATATATAAATTAGTGAAATAACTAAAACATGACTTATGTAATAATTAACACACGTATTAACTAATTACTGTAAAACGAAACTATTTATTATTATAATGTAGTAGTCGCCTCTACGGCGTAGGCCTCCTCTAATCTTTTCCAAGCTTCCCTTCTACGCGCTTTTTGCATCAAATTTATGCCACATCTTTCAATAAAAATGTCTCCTCATCTCTTTTTGGATCTATATTTCTTCCAAGCTAGAGCTATTCTTCTACGTATTGCCTTTTCTGTGCTATTTTCAAATGATACC
This sequence comes from Lymantria dispar, assembly GCA_032191425.1. Classification (NCBI taxonomy): domain Eukaryota; kingdom Metazoa; phylum Arthropoda; class Insecta; order Lepidoptera; family Erebidae; genus Lymantria; species Lymantria dispar. The sequence continues at coordinate 26,763,734 of CM063449.1, forward strand.
ATTTTTCTAAGATAAATATATTCTTTAACGTATTCAATTTTAACGTTATTTATTAAAATTAAAATATCACGTGGATATCCGTTGATTAAAATTTTAGTTTTTGCTGTATTTAATGACAACCCAACTCTATGGCTCTCGGTTGCTGGTTCATTATCCATAATTTCAAGCTCTATGGGATTTTCTGCAAAGCGCACAATATCCTCTGCGACGCGTAAATGATTTAGTAGTTCTCCATCGATTTTTATTTCCTTAGCATCCCAATTCAGACGTCTGAAAACCTTCTCCAGCACAGCTGAAAAAATTTTTGGAGATAGAGGACCGCACCTGTCTCACACCTTTTTGTGAAGGAAATTCGTCACCTTCACGCTATATTTGTACTTTGACCTGACATTTAGTAGATATACTGTATATTATATTTATATATTTTTGATTAACCCCTTGTTCCACCAAACATGTCTATATAGCATCAAAGTTTAGCAAATCAAACGCTTTTATGTAATCTATAAAACACATATATAACCTTTATTGGTATTCATTACGAGAGTACCCACCTATTATTTATTCTTAGGCCTAAATTATAAATTGCCCGGATAGCTCTTTTTGTAACACAAAGATCCTATTCAATACCGCGAAGCAACCCTACAGTAATACGCCCTGTGATAGAATATTATAAAAGTAAGCGAAATAATCTATCCAGGCTGTTTCAATAAGCGATAGTTTTACCGCGTAAGCCGCTATGCTAAGGCCTCTTTAACAATTTTTCAATATGAGGCGCCCAGGTTTGCTGTAAGTTTAGTACTAAAGTCTAAATGAATAGCAAGTGGCTAGTGGTCGTCACCGCATAGTTCGCTAGTTCATGTTTTGAACTAAATGTATCCCTACCTACTAGAATTAGGTTATGACACCATTAAATTCAATTGTTCCCAATTATGCAGCAGATTTTCCTCTTTTCCAATATTTTACTTTAAATATTTTTCTTCCTGTTGTCCTTTATTAAATAATACCACAAATGGGATACAAATTGATGATAATTTCAAATAAAATTCTGAATTAATCTACATAATAAGATTTGAATTGGTATTATTTTTAAAACTGTTATCGAAATCAAATTGATCGTTAAATGAATTACAATTTTATTTAATACGTTCAATCGTTAATAAGGTTCATTACCTTAGTTTCTGGCTCTTTAGTTTCATACTTATTTAGCTTTTTTGCAACTTGGAATAGGGTTTTTTATACTTCTACGTTTTCATCGCCGAAGGAGTAAGCGGTAATATAATATACTCCTATTTTAAGACGTCATTACGTCATGTCGTTACGTCATATCATCTATGTCACGAGGTAAATCCCCTGGCCATGACGGGCTCAGCATAGAGCACCTACGATATGCGGGTGTGTACCTACCTAAGGCTGTGGCTATGCTGTTTAATTTGTGTGTGGCTCATTCTTACATGCCGAGTGATATGATGCGGACTTTGGTAGTACCTGTAGTTAAGAATAAAACTGGTGACCTCGCAGACTCGCGTAACTATAGGCCCATCTCGCTCGCTACTGTAATATCGAAGGTTTTCGATGGCATGCTTAACGCACAACTGAGTAAGTACATAACACCTCATGATAATCAGTTTGGTTTCCGACCTGGTCTATCTACAGAAACAGCTGTGTTGTGCCTTAAGCAAGCCATTGTATATTATACATCACGCAGTACGCCTGTCTATGCCTGCTTTCTAGACCTATCTAAAGCATTTGACCTGGTTTCCTATGATCTTCTATGGAAAAACTTGAAAATGTGCAAGTACCACCAGCAATAATAGATATTTTAAAATTTTGGTATGGAAACCAGGTAAACAACGTGAGATGGGCGGGAGCATTGTCACGTTCCTATAGGCTGGAGTGTGGTGTTAGACAGGGAGGTCTGACTTCCCCTACTCTCTTTAACCTCTATGTAAATGACTTGATCGGCGAGCTCAGCGGCACTAAGGTTGGCTGTCACATAGACGGAGTTAGTGTCAATAATATTAGTTATGCCGATGACATGGTGCTGCTGAGTGCGTCGATCTGTGGACTGCGGAGGTTAATAGCATGTTGTGAACAGTATGCGATGTTACATGGACTGAAGTACAACTGTAATAAAAGTGAGTTCATGGTCTTTGGGGCTGGGGGTCAATATCCCAATCTTGTACCTCCTGTATACCTTAACGGTTCGCCGTTACAGAGAACTACTAAATTTAAATATCTTGGTCACATATTGACCCCTGACCTTAAGGACGATGAGGATATTGAACGAGAGCGGAGAGCGTTGTCTGTTCGGGCAAATATGCTGGCTCGCAGGTTTGCACACTGTACACTAGATGTTAAAATAACATTATTTCGTGCCTACTGTACAGCTTTTTACACATGCAGCCTGTGGGCGAGGTATACGCAAAGGTCATATAGCGCTCTTCGCGTTCAATATAATAATTCCTTCAGGGTGCTGGTGGGGCTGCCTCGCTACTGTAGCGCATCGGGGATGTTCGCGCATGCGCATGTTAATTGCTTTTATTCAACAATGCGTAAGCGGTGTGCATCCCTGGTGCGCGGGGTGCGGGGCAGCGCCAACAGTATCCTGAATATGATATCGAGCAGGCTGGATTGCATATATGTGGGGCGCTGCTGCGCCATCTCTCATGGGATGTTGCGGTAGTGGCTCACATCATGTGTAGACTGTAAGTAATTTTTAATTTTAATTTAATGTAATATATATATGTATTAATAATTGTTTTAATGTTAAGGTTTCATACTAACATAGATTTAAGTTTCACTAACTTTTTTGAGTCTTGGTTACTCGAATAAACAATATTATTATTATTATTATTATTATTATTACGTATAGCATAATAGAGGCCGAACTAGGTTCGTGCCTTATTACGTGGGAATGTAATTACATGTGTTAACTGTGTACAGTTGCAAACCTTGTCTTTATTTTTGCAATATTCCTCAATATCTTCTTACCACATCAAAGCACATCTCATGTATATTACACGGGCTTTGCGTATTAATGTTAAATTTCGTTAATAAATATAAAATTTGAAAGACTGTTACGCGTTTTCTTTTACGCAAATATGAATAAGATATTAAAAAGCGAAGTGAGAAGCAAGGAGTCGTCTCACGACTTATACATAGTCCCGACTCATACAAGTTATTTCGGCAAAACAAATTTCAGTAATGAAGAACATAATTATTTTTGATTTTTCTACTGTTTAGTCATTTCAAAGATTTTGTATTATAAATTTCTTTATCTCCGCATTCTATAGTATTCTATTTATTTATAGTTCTATAGATATGATTTTTCTTCTTGTTTAATGACAATGAGCTACAATTATATGAGCTATTGGTGCCAGTATCGAGTTATTATATTGATTATTCACGTCTTTAGGCTTCGTCTATTAGTCAGTCCTTGACAATGATTTGGAGCTGATGACCAAATCATTCCTCTAGGAATTTTGGCAGAATGTGAAAATGCACGCAATTCGCTATTATATCGTATTAACTACATTTCAGCATTTTGTAGACATAATATTACATAAAATATCAGCAAAATTATATAATATAACACTTTAAAAAACTAAAATAATGAAAAAAATATAAAAGCGCTACATGACATTATAACATTCGCGTCAAAAGTACATACATATGATTTCTAAATTGTTTATTTTCTTCGATATAAGCTCTCAAAATAAACTATTTATTTCCGTCAGGTGGGCTTACACAGCACCTATTTCGAGTTTACTTTTATATGCTGCGATTTTATCCGTGTATATTCTGTAGTAGCCTTATCTAAATCAACAGTACATAAAAGGTTGGTGAGGCATTATATTCTTCAGTCTAACTGCTGAAAGCGCTTGCGTTAATTTATATCACAAGATGTCGTGATGCATGGTATTCGTTCCGTTTTTGGTCTTTAGTCCCAACGCCTGCTCATAACTAAAACCTAACTACGACAAAAAACAAGATTAAAAAAGTATAAAATAAAATTTTCATCACACAGGATTAAACAAGGTTACTGATGAAGCAAGATAATCGACACAAACACTCTACCAAATGCGTTCGTTTGAGTTCTATAATAAGTTAGTTACTTAGTCCAGTTATTCACCGCAATGTGGGATTCGTTTGACATGGAATCTCAGTTCCAAGGAGATCTCTCCAAAAGAGTATTGGGATTGCCGGCGTTGAAATATTTAGGAAAGTCTAAAGTCATTTGAAGGATAAAGGCAAATCGGCAAGCAGAAAGCTGGGCGTCCTAAATATAGCTAAGCGGTACTTCATACCGAGACAATATCTTGTGTATTCAACTTAGTACTACCGTTACCGTTTTACCACCGTACCACTCGACACCGCGACAGGGTTCATCCGTTTCACCTAGAAACGTTGTAGTCGTCAATAAAACGTTAACTTACCTCCTAATTTGAAGGACCTTGAGCTAGCAGTGGGACGTATTATACAGAAGTAATGAAAAATATAACATCTCAACGTCTCTGTTCTAGCGGGTAGCTTACCAAATTTATTTTTCATCGTGAAAGAAAAAGGAAGATAGAGGGAGATATAGAAAAAAGAAAGCAAATCTTCTTTATAATAGCAGATTTAATGAAACTTTAATAGAAATATATAGTAAATCATAGTTAAATGATTACATATTATGTAGATATTGGGTAAAGTGTAAATCGAAGTACTTCACTACATTTTGCTTCTTTATATTACAGGCTTCACACCATCCATCCAGTGACATTTATAGGTATCGTCTCTACAAAATAACGTTAAAAATCTTCGATTACTTGTACAAAATAGCTACATGTACAGTTGTTTTTATGCGATTCACAGTGCATTCTCAATCCACATAAAAAAGGACAGGTTGTATTAACAAGCAAAGCTATAAGTATTATTGTCTTTTTATATCCTTGCATTCATCTATCAATTAGCCTATCGTTGTCCACTACTAGATATTGAAATGACGGAATAAAGTATAGTAAATAATGCAATAATATATTTCAAATATTTGTTAAGTTTTCTAAAATCAATGAAAAGTAATTATTGATTTAAGAGTTTGAAGCTCGTCATTTCATGTTTCTGAGGTACAATGAGTATCACAGCATTCCCTAACTTAAATCACATATCTAGTCATAATACACATACCTATGCTGTCAGAAACAGTTCGTGACTGTATCAACTCGAGCTATTTCATATTCTATATATAATTTCCTACTGCGAGTCTAATTAAAATCTTTAAACGACTCGCCTTAGAACAAGCTCAAGAACTACGGTGCGGTCCGTGTTCAATCAACGGTTTCCACTATTACAGTACGTTACGTTTTGTGAACCGTAAGCACGGCATCACCGTGACTTCAACCACTTTCAAATTCAAATAATTTATTATGCATAATATACAAAAATATACTACCACCGGATCGGAATGCGATCGCTACTGAGAAGATCCGGCAAGAAACTCAGCGGGCTTATCAATTATTTTTAACACTAGTTGGCGCATTGAGGTGTTAAACCTGTCGATTACGTGCTTAAGGTTGACTCCTGATTGACAGCAAAGCAAAAGAGCAATACGGTATCAATTCTTTTACGAGCTGAGATGTGTATTTTTTTTTTCGTTTAGACCTTAAAATATAATAAGAAAATATACATTTCTACAGCAGGTACTTAGATACTTAAATAAACACACTAGATAGGTATAAGTATTTACACTAGTAGGATAAACGAAAATCAACGAACTCAAAAAAATCGCAAAAATTAATATAAAGGCGAAAGATAAAATATTTTTTTAGTTGAGACCAACCCCACCACTGCAACTCCTGTAAGCCAGTATTCACGATGGTCTCTATATAAGACACCGAGGTTTGACTCTCACGAAATCCCAGGGAACGCTTTAAATTGTCTTGGGATCTCCAACAAATTTCTTTTAGAAAAGAAAAATAGGAGGCGTTGGAACGATTCCACTTCCCTCCTATGCAAAACGGGAGACATGAAACAAAGTAGGCTAATGACCCAGTAAATAAGAGGATGCACAACTACGTAAAGCGCAGAGCACAGCACAGCATGGATTCAACAGAGCTTAAGGGTAGTGTGTGAGCTTTAGGATTAGTTGCAATAGTAGACATGGAAAAATTGCATGAACGCACGGCAAGTTTCTCGAGTTGCTACATGGTTCGTATAGTAGGTATATTACCCACATGTGAATTATAGACTGTCTAACATGAATTTCCGCTCGTAACGCCAGAGAATGCACTCCCAAAGGATGTAACAAGCTGTTTTGTTCAAAATCGGAGTTAGCAGTCGAACATTGACAAAATGGTGAAGCTACTGGTTAAATCAAATCAATTATTCTGCATAAGGCCAATCAAATCAATTATTCTGCATCTTAAGGGCACTATTGTCAAATTTATACATCGTTCCATTAATCTATCACCGGATCGGATCGAGGCCACAAGCTGAGAAGATCCGATAAGAAACTAATCGAGCTGTCATTTTTTTATTAAACTTTTAAATATGTATAATTGTATACTTCGTATAACATATGGTATTAGTTCCAGTGTGATGTAGCCGTGTATAAATTTTCAAAATTCAGTACAATTCAAAAATATTATAGAGTGGAAAGAAAATATGGCTGAACCAGATCCCACAAGCACCACCTCTTAGGAATGCTAAAAAATATCAAAACCAAAATTCGTCAGGCAAAACACGCTACGCTGTACAATCACAAGAGTAACAATAAAAAAAGACCTGTGAATACATACAACAAATTAGGAGAACTATAAAGCTGTAACAATTACACTAACAAAAACTGCTGAATAAGGAGCTGCTCATAACTATTGTGTATTAACATCTAAGTAATCCGAAATTTTGTAACAGTCTTTGCTACAAAGTCTACCCATAATAGCTTTTTAAACTTGTTAGTTGGCATGTCTCGTATACTATGTAGTTTATTGTAAAAACGTATACATTGCCCCATGAAATACCTACAAATTTTTTTTAGACGAGTAGTAGGAATTACTAGATTATCTTTATTCCTGGTGTTTACATGATGGATGTCACTGTACTTTTCAAATTTAATTTTTTTTTATATACTACTTCGTTTCCATCCATCCATCAGCCTACGGACGTCCACTGCTGGACATAGGCCTCCCCACAAGAATGCCACTCGGAACGGTCCTGCGCCACTTGCATCCAACGGTTCCCTGTGACTTTGAGAATGTCGTCAGTCCACCTAGTGGGGGTCGTCCTACGCTGCGCCGTCCGATTCGTGGTCGCCATTCAAGAACCTTTCTTCCCCAACGGTTATCGGTTCGACGAGCGATGTGGCCTGCCCATTGCCATTTCAACGTGCTAATTCTGCGGGCTATGTCGGTTACACCCGTTCTTCTACGGATTTCCGTGTTCCGGATTTTATCACGTAGAGAAATACCGAGCATAGCCCTCTCCATAGCACGCTGAGCGACTTTGAGCTTTTTTATGAGGCCGACATTTAGAGACCACGTTTCAGTACCGTAAGTCATCTCTGGTAACACACACTGGTTATAAACCTTTGTTTTCAGACACTGCGGCATATTGGACGAGAAGATCCTCTTAAGTTTCCCAAACTTCGTTTACTTACTATAATTTTTGTAGCATTTTCATTTTTTAGTAAGCTGATCAGCGAACACACCGCGAACACCTGTGATAGATAAAACAATTCAAAGTCAGTAAACTAGTGACATAATCAAATATTGTTATATTTAAAAGGATGGAATGACTTTCAAAAATGATAGGAATGAGCTTCGACAAAAATGGTTGTGGTAGTGTTACGATCTTGAAAATATTCTGCGTAAATAAAATACAAACTTATTATAAATTATATTATAATAGAGCAGTCTTATTTTCCCAAGTGACGGTGATTTTAAATATGTTTAACACGGCTGAGATCTATAAAAACAAGATGGCAGTTCAGTTGTCCATCCGACGTCCTTGACGAAGAGGACCACACAAAAAAAAAAGCAGTTCACTTGAGTTGTTCACGAGTTGCCCACCGGTCAGGACACTGTTGTTTTAGAGTGTCATATTATACATACTATTATTAGAAGTGTTGTGTGTGGTAATACATGATATCGAGAATTTTTTGCAAAGGTTGAATAATATGTAATACTAATCCGTGAAAGTGCCATTGACTACAAGGTGAGTCTTTCAATAATTAGGCCTGCAAAATTCAAATTCTCTCTTAATTCTACCCTCTTGCTTATTTCTTTCATTTCACAAATATTACACTAACCTCTTAATAGTCATTATTCAAAACAGTGGTTATTATACACAAGAAAGTGTTTCGCATATGTAGATTTCACTATAGGTTAAAGTAGTGAAGTCATGCCTAACGGAGGGACAACAAAAATGTAAATTGAGGACAAAACCACAAACCGTACTGTTGCTAATGTACAAAATACTTATAATTTATAGGTTGCTTTAAGCGAATAACAGAGCCGAATGTTTGGTTATTGATTCTTTTTCGGTGTGGTGATGGAGTAACAATATAAATCACCACCCTATCTCTCGCCCGTGGGTGTCGTAAAAGGCGACCAATGGATATAATACGCATATAATATACATGCAAGAGAAGGAAATCTCAAAACGAAACCTTATGCCAAAAAGTCTGGCCAGTGCGGTATAGTATGTAGATCAATTGCCCTCCCATAGTGAAGGAGGCCCGAGCCAATAGTGGAACGTGTATGGGCTGAGATGATGATGATGATGATACTTTTCAAAACCTCGTATGTATATGTGTATGAAAGAAATAATGATTTCTGATATTTACGTGAACATTACATATCCTTACTTAATTCTTACTAATATTATAAATGCGAATGTAAGTTTGTTTTTTGTTTGTTTGTTACGCTTTCACGCTTAAATCACTGAACTGATTTCAAAAATTCGTTCACCAATGGAAAGCTATAATATCAGGGAGTAACATAGGCTATACTTTATCTTGTATTCCCACGGAAACTACGTAGGAAAGACGACTGAAACCGAAGCAAAGCGAGGGCAGGTTGCTAGTAGTATTATAAATGCGAAAGTATGTTTGTTTGTTACGCTTTCACGCTTAAACCAGGGAACTAATTTCAAAAATTCTTTCCCCAATGGAAAGCTATAATATCAAGGAGTAACATAGGCTATATTTCATCCCGGTATTCCTATGAGAACGGGAACTACGTGGGTAAGAATGAAACCGAAGTGAAGTGAGAGCAACCCTCCCACGCTTCGCTAGTTGAAAATAAAACTATTTTATGGATCTTTTCATTAATCCATAAACGTGACCATGACCTTACGCTGTAAGTTAAAATATTATTGATATGTATAAATCAGAGTTTTTATAGTGCAATTATGAATAGGAAATAAAAATTGAAATCGTAAATATTATTTACGATATCTTTTTCAAAAATACACATAAGTGAGGCCTTTTTTTTTTGGGGGGTGGGTTGCGGCCGGCGCGCTCCTCGTAGACAGCGGGGTGTAAGCACGCACACCCGCAACCCACGCCACGGGCACGTCGCCTTCGTCGTTGGGCCGACCACCGGAGCAGGGTTACTTGTCATCAGTGGTCGGCCCGACGGAATACCCCCTATTTGGGATTATCGTACCCTCCCATCGACCGACGTCCCCCCCCCCCCCCCTCGGGGAGAACGTCGGTCACCATGTTCGAGGGCCTGGAGACGGCGACAGCAGATATTGCCCTGAATGAATACGCACTCCCTGGCTTTACGACGGAAGGCATGCTCCAACTCGTAGTCGGGGTAATTTAGGTACGAAATATCATCAGGAGCACCTATCTGCGTCTCCGTTAAAAAGAGCAAGGCAGGCCGCGCCGTCTCGAGATGATGGTGGCGGGCGTCGAGGTTGCTATGTAAACCCCCCCGACATTGCAAAAATCCACATCAAATGTGGATAAGGGGACCACCGTGAATATCTTTTATATGTCCTTTTTATAGGATTTTTAAGAAGAGGAGGAAGAGAGTGTGAGTGTGTATAATGGGGTCAGGTGATACCAAAAAAAAAAGGGGGCGGGGCATAGTGTATGGTTGGGGTGAGTTTTGTAAATAAGTTATCTGTTCTTTAATCTAACGACCTCTCTTATAACCAGATTGTTGTGCACTCAGCACAGCAATCTGGTTATAAGAGAGCTTTGCACTCATAGATAAATAGTTATTTCACTCACTACACACAGTAGTAAATTACTTACCAATGCAAAAGCGAAAGCAAGTGTCTTCTTCATGTCAACAATAAACTTGTTCTAATGTTTGATCGATAGAATAATGCTGCTTATATACTTCACACGCTCCTATATAAAATGAAAAATACGCTAAGGAAACAACAAGAATTGATAAAACCATCGTTAACAATTATCACTATCTTCTTTTCTGTAGATACACAATTCAGGTAGAATTTTAAAATAATTCTGTGGCCTTGAGAATACAAATTAGATGCAATTACAACGCGACATAGCATTTCCTACATTTTTACTCTTATTATTTTATAAACTACCTAGATTAATTAAATGTTAATATTTTGTTCTTTGTCAAAAACACGTCACGACAGAATAAGAATACTGGTCGTTGCTCCTCGTGGTGGTCATAAGAATCAGCTGCGTGATCACCAAGATAATGGTTAGCATATTTTTTTGGAATCTGGAGGCGCGATAGTGCTCCCGAGCCATTACGTACCAAGTAAAAAGACAAGAACACTATTACCTTTATTAAACCCCCATACTTGTGTTTAAACTATACTAAACTAGTTTTTATCCGAGACTTCGTCCGCGTAGAGAGCATTTGTGGCAGAAGCAAACACAGAGTAGGGTGTGCTAAATCCTACGGGATTATCGTGTTTCTAGTTAATGTGGTTGAGCTACTGACGAGAATCGTGGTACTTGAACATTCGAAGAGCGCGGCCTTAATGCGCCTGAACCCTGTGGTAGCAGAGCCATCACCAACTAGTTCAATAGTCTGCTTTTCAGTTGCTTTAAGTTACACGTTAGCTTTAAAATGTCATCGTATAACTGAAATGGATGATAACTGACTATTTAGAGAGGTTCAGTACTCTCTAAATGAATCAACTTGGGAACACTGTGCGAAGGCCCGTGTTGTGTGGTGTCCTACAGGGGTCGCTCTTGTAACCATCCCTGTGAAATATAGGCTACGACAGAACCTTGCTAGACAGAGAATTTTGAGCTTAATTTGCTACACTAACGACGCCCTCGTTGACGCACAAAAAGGGTAGGTTACAGTGGAAGAGCCAATATGCCTGACCATTCTCGGTACCAAGAAGGTGATTCGATTGATCCAGACGCTGCGTATTAGTGTGGCTCCGAATAAAACTTTCAATTTTCACTCTTTTTCAACGCTGGGAAGCAAAATATTTTATGTGAAATATTTAGGGCTTGCCCTCGACGCCCGCGGAGAGACGGATTGCGTGACACCTCGACAGCGCTCACAGCTGGTGGCAGTACCCGACGAAAGGGTGATACGTCACTGATGATAAGGGCGGATAACGGTGGCCTGCCCACTTGGCGTTTAAATGTACGCACCCGGCGGGATTGGACAATCAACGACGCATCATGGTCTGCCGCCAAGAAAAAGGGTGTCCTCGAGGGGTAAAGCTGGTTCTGCTAACTTATTTGTCTACGCTACGGTCAGCGCATCCATAGCCCGGCTCTGTCCGGGGCGACAGAGAGGCGGCGCGTGGCCCCGTAACCGGACACGTCTCCTTCGTCGTTGAGTCGACCACCGGTGCAAGGTGACTTGTTATCAGTTGTCGGCCCGACGGAATACCCCTGAGGAGTATCTTATCCTCCACCGACGTTTCCCCGCTGTATTAGACTAGATTACTCGGACTCCTCTTTTATATATTTTACCCTCATAAATTTTGAGAATGGAATTCGCATCGACCTGGGCTATCCAATGCCTTTTGGCCAACAATTACATTTCCATGAATTACTACTAATATTTTTATAGCGTGATTTACAAAACTGGTCATCTATCTATGTGTTAATGAAATCAATCTACAATAACAATTTACAATATTGATTGAACATTCCACCCACTAACCTACGAAGGACATGTCTATGAAAGAGTTGTCCTTCCTCAAAACAAAATTAAAAGTAAAAGACCGCTCACCAAGGTGGTCTTGAAATAGTCTTAAAAAAAAACTTACATGATTATTTTACGATTGGTAAAACACACAATTTATTCATTATCATCATCATTTCAGCTCATATATTGACCTACTATACCACGCTGGTCAGATGGGTTAGTGCAAGGGTCTGTTTCGAGTTTTCCTTTCTCACATAGATGTTATATGCATATTTGATCCCTTAGACATCTTTTACGATACAATTTATAAGTTGGGCGTTTAGTCAAGGAACCAGTACACGCCATGTTACAACTCGAGTAATTTCGTCCCTATATAAGTGCTTTTAAAGAATCGTCCTTAGTAACATATATCAGGTGGTTAATTGTCTTCTTTTGCAAGGATGATGTCTCCTATGTTTGACTCTGGTTTTCTTTGCGACTTATTATAACATTGTAACATGTAAGCCACGAAATCTTGCAAAAAGCGTCGCCAGATATCCTCAGTCATACGCTGCAGTCACTGCCATCTTTTTAAAAAATGGCAAGGGAACTTGTGGATTCTGAACGATTACTACCTAAATATAAAAATAATAAAAGCAAAATATAGCCATTCTGTAGTTGTTAAACAAAGAATTGATAAAGCTGAGCTTTGAATAAATACCTAAAGACAACATCATAGTTAAAAGTTATGCGATTTTTCCGCCCAATTCGAGATTGAATGGTTTCTTTTGCTTTATATATCTAACCGTAATATAGGGTAAACCACTATACAGGATGTATCAGGTTATGGGGCAACTGGTCAAATGGGAGCTAGGCAATTGTGGTAGGCATCCATGAAAACGAATTGCAATAAAAATATCCATTCGTTAAGGAATTAGAGACACGTAAAGTTTTCAATTTTGTCATCGCTTTTTAGTGTAAAGCTGATTCAAATGTATAAAGTCAAAATACTTAATCTGCAACATATTAGTACTTTGTTAAATGTTCATTAGACATTGAATAAATCAATGATTACGTTCGCATAAGCAAGACAAACTTCGCTTTAAGTCAGCTGATCGGCCGATGACTGTTGATGGGTCGCCTTTGTACCTACGTTACCATTGAAGCGTTCGCGCAAATCATACTTATTCATACTGTCGAAGCTTTACATGCCTACATGTATCCTGTCTGTACATGCCTACATAATACGTAACATTTAAGGAATAGACTCTTAGACACACATTTTTGAAATCACTGTAACTTTTATGTTATATTGTTTTTGTGCAATATATATTCTAATTACGATCTATGACCGTTGAACTACAACATACTCGAACAGTTGCCCCATAACCTAATACATTCTGTATATAGGGGCCACATTTTGTACAAATGAGCCATTACAGGGGTCTTGAGATGAAGACTAAAGAAGCTCAAAGATTAGAAGTAGTTATTTAGTGTTTAGTTTGTTTTGTATGTTATGTGATATTACGCAACGCTATGACTGAGTTAGTAATGAATTCTGTGTACGACGAAAGAAACTAAGGTAACGAGTGTCAAAAAGGTATTGTCTTGTTAAATTGCCATAGTTATAGAATAACGTGTGGTGACGGAGTAAGAATACAATTCACCACCCCCTATCTTACCCGTGGGTGATCGTACGAGACGACTAAGGGATATAAAAGGCATATATCATCTATGCGAGAGAAGGAAAACTCGAAATAAAACCCTATACCAACACGTCTGACCAGCGTGGTATAGTAGGTCAAGTACCCTTCCATTATGGAGGAGGCCCGAGCCCAACAGTGGGACATATATGGGCTGAGATGATGATGATGATGATGATAGAATAACCAAATTAATGCAAGCGATTTATATAAAAAGCTGTAAATAATAAAGTTATCTATCACAATATTTACCTTGAAGAACTAGTCTAGTTAGGTAAATCTGAATTCGAGAAAGAGATCAACTGATGAATCCAACTCGGCTGGGCAGCATTCGAGTAAGTTAAGAGGATTTTTTCGACCAAAATATGCCGAAGTGTCTGAAAACAAGGATACATAACCAGTATGTGTTGTTACCAGAGATAACCTAAGGCACTGAAACTTGGTTTCCAATCGCCGGCCTCATTAAAAGGCTCAAAGTCGTTCAACGTGCTATGGAGAAGGCTAGGCTCGAAATTTCTCTACATGATAAAATCCCGCATCTCTACATGATATTCAACATTTCCGAATTCCGGGTGCGATTCCCGATTGACAGTCCTTTGCAGGTGGCGCACTAAAATATGACCAGAATTTATGACAACTGGAATTACTTACCAGTTCCACAAAACAAGTAGTACGACTGAATCTAGCAACTATAGATAATTAACCTTTTTTTTGGGATGGGCTATGGTCAGCGTACCCGCCGGCTGGATCAATCCGGGGCGACAGAGGGGCAGCACACGGCCCGATAATCCATAATAGCTTGTCGCCTTCGTCGTTGGGCCGGCCACTGGTACCGAGTTCCTTGTCCTCTGTGGTCGGCCCGACGCAATACCCTGCGGGGTACCCTCTCCTGTTGATGTCCCCTTCCCGGGGCGTCGGTAGCCATCACGCACTCAGCCTCTCTGCGGGTGACGGGCTAATCCCAGTCCCGTCACCCGTAAATTTATATATATTTATATATAAATTTCTTGTGTACGTGTGTAAGTCACTGAACTCGTCCTAAACGGCTGGACCGATGTTGATGAAATGTTTTGTTCATGTTCAAGGGGAATCGAGAATGGTTTAGATTCACAATTAGACCCGGTAAGTGGCGCTTATTTGACCAGAACAATGTCTGAATTGGGTCAGCTAGTATAGTATAAATATTTTTCAACTTAAACATAATCTACGTATAAGATACATTAAAATAATTAACACAGAATTGAATCAATAAATCTGCGGTTGCAACAAATTAACGAACATTGTACCCACTGGTTTATGCGGCTTGTCCTAGTTTCATAAACAATGTTTGGTTTTGGAGTTTCCCCTATTGTGGTATCAAATTTATTTTCTAATTCAAACAATTACATCCTTAAATCTAGAATAATTTAATTTGAAGCACATCGCTCACACGCTGAAATATCATCATCAACATCTTAGCCCAGGTAAATCTCACTGTTGGGAAGGAAATCGATTGGTATAGGGTTTTATGTAGAGTTTTTCTTCTCTATATACTATCTGCATATGATATCCCTTAGTCGTCTGATATCTATGAATAAGAAAGGGTGTGGTGATTTGTATTTTTACTCCGTCACCACAAGGAATTCTGAAATATAATATGTATTTAAAACATTTTTTCATTTGGAGCCATTTGGATTTGACAATTATATCTTATGGTATTTTTCACATACAAGTATTCTTAGCAATTACTTCCATTGAACATCATATTACTTATCAATCTCGTTGACAAAAATAACATATAAAAGTATTTTAATATTTGCTAACTAAACAGCAGCTACTTTAATAATCTGGGGGCACGGCAGTGCCCCTGCCAAGTCGAGCAAAAAAAAGTCGGGCAAAACGCAACACTGCCGTAACATATTTTTCTCGAAGCAATTCAGGCCATTTTCGACCCCCTATAACTTCGTTGTGAATAAAAATAGAAGCCTGAATTTTTAGTAACCCAGCAGGCATTTTATACACATTGTGTATTTTAAATTTCATTCAATTTGAACCAATTGTTAAAGAATTATAACTAGTCAAAGTTTTGTAATTTTGTCACTCACTGACTGACCGATCATCAATATTAAAGAGGCACTTTTAGCAGACATAGAAGTTTCAAATTTAGAATACAATAAGTGTTTACTGTATAAATGAAGGAAAAATTATGAAACATTGTAATTTTTCTCCAGTTTCCGAGATACACTAACTGCATAAATAATTTTGTGAACCCGTTTAAATATATAGGATTACAAAGTTACATTTGCAGTTAATGAATTGTAACTTTGTAAAAAATAAGAATACATTTGTCGCCTAGATTGACCCGGACCAACTCCATCTGGTACCATTTGGGTCAACAATTACATTCCCAAGGAGGGTTGACGTCAGGCAGGCGGCCTGTCATAAAAGTCATTGCCGAAACTTTTTGCAATATGTCAAAACAGATATTATTGCGTCGACCCCAAGTAATTGGGATGATGATTAGAAGATGATGGGAGCAAGATGATGATGATTTGTCGCCATCATTGCTGCCCTATGGGAATCGTAAAGACCGCCGAAAGACTGCGCAGATGACGTAGTGGTGAAGATACGAACGTATCGTGCCAGTGTCGCGGGTTCGAATCCCATGCAAGACAACACTTTGTACGATCCGCAAATTGTTGTTCTAGGTCTGAATGTAATTTGTGTCAGTTAATTATATGTTCTTTCCGTGTGGTGACGAAGTAAGAATAAAATTCACCACTCTATCTTGCCCGTGGATGTCGTAAAAGACGACTATGGGATATAATATGCACATACCATCTGTGCAAGAGAAGGAAAACTCGAAATGAAACCCTCAACATGTTTGACCAGCATGGTATATTGGGTCATATTCTCTCCCGTTGTGGAGGAGACCCGAGCCCAATAGTGGGACGTATGAGGGCTGCGACGATGAATTATATGTTTGTAAAATCCCCCACAATGTAAGGATTATTATTCCCTTAGTGCAAAGCGTTGTCATTTAAAAAAAAAAGATTTAACAGGAGAGTGGGCAGCAGCTTTTGCCGGGGAAATGTATGATATCTCAATGCGAAACCAACCCGCCTACCAAACGTGGCGATTACGGCATTATTCCTCATATGGCGAAGAAAAATGAGCCCTAGTCGTAGCAACTCTGTTACCCTTTAGCGTCGTTGGATGCAGGTGCCACAGTACCGCACTTTATGGTGAAGCATGAGGGGGGTCTATGTTCTGCAGTGGATGGCGATAGGCTGAATGATGATTGGCACAATAGGTGTAGACAGATACCTAGATATAATTATGTTCAAAGATAACTTGTAAAATGGTCAACCAACGGAATGAAAAAGCAAAAGTGGAACATGTCTTGTGAAATTGTACCAAAAGCGCCCAAAGTATTACGCAAACTATCTTGTATAAGACGCAACTATATAAGAGCAAACTATCTTGTATGGGATATAGTAAGCATATAATATCTATGCTAGAAATGGAAAACTCGAAAGAAAACCCTATACCAACCTGTATGACCAGCATGGTATAGTAGGTCAATTTCTCTCCCATTGTGGAGGAGGCCCGGGCCCAGCGGTGAGACGTGTATGGGCTGAGATGATGATTAAGCAAACTAAATTGCCTGAAATTTAGCTGAAAGAAAGAACGCCATCATTAGACTCGATTGCCATCAAAGCGGAGAGGAGACTAGAGGAGATGTGTTTCAAAAACCAATCAAATGTCTTTATTGCCACATCAAGTGGTTAAGTTAGCTATTTACGTAATAACTTAAGAAAAAATGTCCTTTAAGCAGGGACTGAATGAGTTAACCGGCTTGGTATAACATAGATCTCATAACTTTTTATGGTAGAAGAACTCAGTTGCGAGGCTTGGCTTTTTTTACAAGTTTTGTTTTTGATGGTATATGTATTTACTGTGTGAATTGATTAAAAAATATAGCCACATTAAAAATTGAGTGACGTAAATAAATTGAATTATGACTTAAATAAGGAGATTTAAAATTTTAAGCAGGCTGCGGTAACCGCTTTAAATTAATAATAGAAGAGTAATCAGAGAGATATTGTAGCACTCTTTACAGCTACTCAAGTAATTTTAGACAATAATCACTTCAGAAATTAACAGTGTGACATAAGCCACAAGAATCGTTCCAACGTTGTCACTGCAGTGACTGCCACTTGACAATACAGTGCTACACAAACCAATGGAGTGTGCAGCTTCGATGCAGTGGATGAACTCATAGCACTCTAGGTTAACTCTCATGCTACTGTTCAGAATAAAGATTTGGTTTGAAGTGAAGTGTTAGAAGTTTGAAGCGATTTAGTACTTCGCTACCTTTTTCTGCGAAAATGCGAATTGTGCAAAAAACTCCTCTATGTATGTCAATCAAGTACAAACAGATATCAGCCGTAAAAGGAACACGTATATCTTTGAGGGTTAGCAAGCCATTTCATTTACTTCAAATAATAACCAAGAAAGAATGCGATACTATTCTGCGAGTGTTGCCCCAGAGTAGAAAACTCTTGGCCGCTTGGCCTTCTACTACAAAAGTAACTTAGCTATACATCACTATATTATGCGTAATTAATTTAAAAAAAATATATGGAATATCCAAAGATTTTCAATAATGAACTTCTTATTGAAAAAATACCAGAGGGTCCCGTAGCATCAATCTATGTCATTTTCATATGGTCAACTTTGAAGGAATTTATTTTCGAGAGCGACTGAATACCATTAAGAATAGCAATTTAAGGGTCTCATTTAAATCTTATATTTTCTGCTAAGGTGAACAATGTTGTAGGTGATACCAATTTGATATCTATTTAGTGCAGTATCTAAGTGCTCAAAAGTAGAATTATTTAAAGCGCAAAGATACGTATAAAAATGTAGGCTTCTTCATTATTGCCAAAAGGTAACAATGTGTAATCCGACATTTTTAGGAATAAATGTGTAAAATTTTATATAGACATTATTTTTACACGCACAAAATTATTTTTGCTACTAATTTAACTCATATTTTAATATCATATATCATCGAAGGTCCTCCAATGGCCCTTGATGATGAATGTTGAAACAGTAGCTTATAGAGTTCCATGCTGCCCTGCGGTTGCTTCAAACGTTTTAGTCCAGGTATATCCAAACCATAGCATGTCAAAAGTGCTTAGTAATTTTGGTGGCAAATTAAAAAATATGTGAATTAAGTATATACCTATAGTATATACTTAATTCACATATTTTGGGCTGACTCTGCTTTTTCTTCTATAAAGCACGGTGTTTGGTTTTCCAAATAAATAATTTTAAGTGTCCATTTTAAGTTATTACATCTAAGTACAATTAAAAAATCATGTTGTCTGTTATTTTATTGTTATAATTAAGTATTTGTGAAAACTGCAGCTTACAACATGGATCGGTACTATTATGTCATGTAAGTAGGAATGAATACATTAAAATATAGGTTTATCTTTTTTGTTATACGATATTGAACCCAAAAACCGGTAAAATGTATTTACCCTAACTTTAAACCATCTGGTTTAAAGTTAGGGTATAGTACTTAAAATGATTTATTTTCACGAAATAATGATATCAGATTAATCTACAAACAGTAAAATTAATAATTATTTGTGTAAAAAGAAGTGCCTATAGCATTTTTTTTAGATAAAAGCATTTTAATAGCAATTGTCCCATAGTGCTCTCGCCTGTCGTCATACTGCTGCCAGATGTGACATTTTGTGCAAGATGGCGGTGCCAATTGAGCGGATAGTCGTCATATACGACATCCACGGGCAAGATAGGTATGGTGAATTGTAAATTGTATTCTTACTCCGTCACCACACGGAAATTAATTAAAATGTACATTACGTCAATTCACATTATTGTAAAAAATATTTAAAACATTGCAGAAAATGTCATTTCCAATGACAGACAACAATTTCATTACCATTGCAAATTTACATGGTATCTAGAAAATTGATAAGGCAATTGCACTAAAGTAATTCATCGACTAATTTTTAAAAAGTCGTGCTTAAATTCTGTAGGAATTATTTTGCTGTGGTAAGTCCTTCTTTCAGCATTTATACGTTCATGCCATAAATAGATAGTACTTTACTACGCAGGTTAGATAAGCTATATAAGGAGCAGTATAAACATATTTTTATATATATTGTGACACTTCCGTGTGGTGACGGAGTAAGAATACAATTCACCACTCCCTATCTTACCCGTGGATATCGTAAGAGACGACTCAAGGATATAATATGCACATAACATCTGTGCAAGAGAAAGAAAATTCAAAATGAAATCCTATACCAACATATCTGACCAGCATGGTATAGTAGATCAAATTCCCTCCCATTGTGGAGGAGGCCCAAGCCCAACAGTGGAACGTATGTGGGCTACGATGATGATGATTTTGTAATGACGTAAAAAAAAATGTATATGACCTGAACCCAAATATGTGTTTGAACCTTTTTACAGTAGTTATACACACACATATAAATGACGTAATGGTTAAGATTGATGCGATCGGCAAATTGTTGTTCTGAGTCTGGATGAAATTTGTTTCTTTTAAATTATGTTTGTAAAGTCTTCCCAATACAACGATTATTTTCTTAGTGTAAAGTGTTATCTTTTAATTATAAACAAAATGATTTAATGGGCATTACAGTATAAATTAACTACAACTAGCTGCTTTAAATTCCAGCACCAATTGTTATAAATTTGTAATCAAATAACTAAGGAACTGAAATGTTAACTTAATTTGTTGAGCTACCTGATAGAATTGTTGGATTTCTTTTTGATGTAGAAAGCGAATTTACATTTTTATTTTGGTTTTTTTTCCAAGTTGAATTACATAAATATATTTATTTTTGAATAACAACTTTATCCGTGTGGTGGCGGCGTAAGAATACAATTCCCCTCACTTGCCGGGGGTGTCGTAAAAGACGACTAAGGGATATAATATGCATATAACATCTATTATACAAGAGAAGGAAAACTCGAACAAAAACCTTATGCCAACACGTCTGACTAGCGTGGTAAGGTAAATTTCCCTCCCATAGTGGAGGAGGCTCAAGCCCAACAGTGGAACATGTATGGGCTGAGATGATGATGAAGATGAATAACAAAATGCACAATATTTATGTTGTAGCTACGCTTTTGTACCATAGAATAGTATTTTCATACAATTTCCTACAATGCAATAATATAAATTGAATCTATGTAGAGCATTTTTTATTAAATTACTATGTTAGACGACTATAAATACGTCAGTAAATTATAATTTACTTTACTCTAATTTAGTACTATATCCATACTAATATTATAAATGCGAACGTAAGGATGTTTGTTTGTTTGTTTGTATGTTTGTTGGGCGCCCTCGCTTCGCCTCGGGTTCAGTCGCTTCCCGTTCCTGTGGGAATACCGGGATAAAATATAGCCTATGTTACTCCCTGATATTATAGCTTTCCATTGGTGAAAGAATTTTTGAAATCGGTTCGGTGGTTTAAGCGTGAAAGCGCTACAAACAAACAAACAAACATCCTTACTTTCGCATTTATAATATTAGTATGGATGTGATCGTAATTATGTATATTTATGCAGTGTATATATATGGTTCAGGGGTTATCGTACAGTGTCTTGGACTGCGGCGACGCTACTGGCAGGCGATCCGCCTTGGCCACTTGTGGCTGAGGCGTTGGCGGAAGTCTACCAGCTCCGTGCAACAGCGCGGGCCAACGGCGAGCAAGTCTCTGCAAGGAGACTGGGCAGAGCACAAGAAGTGGCCCGAAGGGAGGTTATCCGGCGGTGGAGGGAAGACCTGGAGTCCCCCGTAGCAGGGCGAGGGACTGTGGAAGCGGTTGCGCCGCATCTCCACCGCTGGCTCACAAGGAAGCACGGCAACCTAACATTTAGGATGGTGCAGGTGCTTACCGGACACGGGGTCTTCGGTAAGTACCTGCATATGATTAGAAGAGAAGAGACCCCCGGATGTCATGAGTGTGGCGCGCCAACTGATGATGCGCGTCACACATTGGAGATATGCCCCGCCTGGGGGTCTCAGCGCCACGACCTGTCGGTGGTACTTGGAGCGGACCTATCGCTGCCGACCGTTATCGCAAAGATGCTTGGCAGCGACAGGTGCTGGTCGTCGATGGCCTCATTTTGTGAGGCCGTCATATCAAGGAAGGAAGTGGCGGAGCGGGAACGCGAGGCGCTTGCGTCTGCTGACTCGCTTCGTCGCCGGCGACCCGGGAGGAGGAGGCGACAATATGCCCACCTACTCCCACCGCCCTGAACAGTAATGACAGGACGTGGCCAGACGGCCATGCGTTGGGGTGTCGGGGATTGAATGTCATCAGACGACCTCTCCGGCACCCCGTAAAAGCGCGGAAGGGGCCGCTGTGGTTTTAGTGGGTATTCCAGCCGCGGATGTGGTCGGTGAGTCCCACACGGCCCCCCCGTCCGTCACTGGCGGGGGACAGTGCGTAAATGCATTTCCACAGCGTGAACAAAAATAAAAAAAAAAGTGTATATATATGGTTTAATAAGAAAAAGAAATAGAAAAACTCCAAAAGATGAGCTCTAAAAATCGACTGTTAATTTAATCGAATGTTTTATACACTTTAAAGTGTTATAATCACTAATCAAAGTTATAATCAAATAAATTAAAGGCGCTTTTTTTTTGTGGGTGGGCTACGATCAGCGCAGACGCCGCACCGTGGGAAAATCGCGTATGTTTCGTCTTAAAACTCCATATCTCAGTTGTTTCAAATGAGCTGTAATTTTGCACACATATACTTGAATGTTTAAAGTTTAAATGAAACAACTTTGATTTTTAAAAAATCTGTTTATAAATTAATTAAAAAAAATTAAATTAAAAATACGTGAATTATATAAGAAAAAATACAAAATATGCTTGTTTAATTTACATAAAATGGTAGAACATAGTAAAAACATACTATAAACGTATACTACACTACTACTACATACTACATATACTAAAATAGTATGCCAAACTAGAAAAAAAATTTTTTTTTTGTTGCAAACGGTGGCATTGCTGTGTGGTAGCGGCTTCGAATACTACCAACCCTTGCTTTGCTCGTGGGTGTCATAAAATACGACTAAGAGCCCTAGATTGACCCGGACCAACTCCATCTGGTACCATTTGGGTCAACGATTACATTCCCAAGGAGGGTTGACGTCAGGCAGGCGGCCGGTCATAAAAGTCATTGCCGAAACTTTTTGCAATATGTCAAAACAGATGACATATTGCGTCAACCCCAAGTAATTGGGATAAGAGCAAGATGATGATGATGATATTGCAAACGGTGGCAAACGAGCAAACAGTACACCTGATGGTAAGTGTTGCTGCCGCTCATGGACCTTTACAAGGCCGTTGCCTACCGCGAAGAAAGGGAAGGGAGTGTGAATGCGTGCATTGAGGCTCGGTGATACCAAGGGCACCACCAAAACCCTCCACACGCAAACACCTTCAGAAAGTTGGGCTTCCGGCTCTCTCGCTCGCCGAACGAAGCGCAGTAACAAATCGCTACTACTCAGACGTCGATTTTCTGCGAGAGTGTGGTATTGCCCCGGACGGACCGGCCCGCGGCTGTATACAGATAACTGTCGACAGTGTGGTCCTACCACTCTGAGTGGAAATAAAACTACTTACTTTTACGGATTATATCGCATTTGTATTTGATTTACGATTGCCCGATGTTTCGAACACTGCAGCATTCATGGTCACATTTAAACGTGTAAACATCAGGTATATTAATTTATAAATTTTATTCCATTACAATGACTTTCACATGAAATGGTTTTGAGACGGCTTTGTATGGGACCAGCGTGCGCCGTCCGACTCCGTCCCGGACAACAAAGGGCAGCGTGCGCAGGCCCGTAACTCACCCGTGACGTCGCCTTCATCGTTGGGCCGACCACCGGTGCAGAGTGACTTGTCGTCAGTGGTCGGCCCGACGGAATACCCCTTGAGGAGTACCCTCTCCTCGACCGACGTCCCCTTACTCGGCCGGAACGTTCGTCGTCGCACGGTCAAATTATAGGCGCTACGAAATCCTTAGAGTCATCATATTTAATAAATGTATAGATATAATACATACAACTATTTAACATATATACATAAAGTAGAATAATAACACCCATCAAAGAAATACTCTACAATATTACGCTTAAAGCTTGTTGTTTCAAATTATCTTAGCTATAAATTGGAGGAAAATTTTTGTAACGATTTAAACTAAAACTTGGTTGGGGTCTGTGTAACACGATAAAAACTTGTTTAAAGATGCCTGTGGGTCATGTTGGCATGTTTGACATATTTTGCTCAAACTATACCATGTAGTGTAGATTGTTCAGAATGTTGGAATGTGTTTTCTAAAAAGCCATGCATAAAACATTATCAAAATGTTTTGATAAAATATTACAAGGTTAAATATTTTTTTAATTATGTATTCATGAGTTCAACTGAGAGATCTTAATGATTTCTAATGTTTACGCAAGTATTACATATCCTTACTAATATTATGGCATCGCGCCAGGTCTTCGTCTTGG
Source organism: Lymantria dispar (assembly GCA_032191425.1). Lineage (NCBI taxonomy): Eukaryota > Metazoa > Arthropoda > Insecta > Lepidoptera > Erebidae > Lymantria > Lymantria dispar. Next base: position 26,788,098 of record CM063449.1, read on the forward strand.
GGGACTTCAACGCCAAGTCCGTGGCGTGGGGGTCTCCCCGGACGAACGACCGAGGACGGGCGATCGAGGAGTGGGCGGCGGCACTGGGCCTCTGTTTGCTGAACAGGGGCTCGGTGCATACGTGCGTGCGACAACGGGGCGGGTCGATAGTGGACCTTTCGTTCGCTAGCCCCGAGGTCGCCGCACGCGTGGGGAGCTGGCGCGTCGTGGAGGAGGTGGAGACCTTGTCGGACCACCGGTATATCCGGATGGAGGTCTCCCCGGTAATCCCGACGCCCAGCAGGGGTCACGGGGCGGATGGACGTCCTGCGTTCCCGCGATGGGCTGTGGGTCGCTTAGACCGGGACCAGCTGGCGGAGACAGCCATCGTTTACTCGTGGCTGTCCTCTGCCAACCAGTCGGACGGGGTGGACGCCGAGGCTGGCCGCATCCGCAGTGCGTTGACGCAGATCTGCGATGCGGCCATGCCCCGGGTACGGCGTCCGCCCCCGAGGAGGGCGGTCCACTGGTGGTCCCGGGAGCTGGCGGATCTCCGGGCCGCGTGCATTCGCGCCCGGAGGGCCTACACCCGCAGCCGGCGGCGGCAACGCGACGCGGAGCGGGAGGCCTTGCTGTATGAGGGTTACCGCAATGCGCGGTCGGCCTTCAGGCTGGCCGTCCGCTCCGCCAAGGACGTCAGTCGGCAGGAGATGCTGGACGGTCTCGATCGGGACCCCTGGGGACGCCCCTATCGCGCGGTGCTGAATAAGCTCCGCGCGCGGGGCCTTCCCCTCACCGAGACTCTCCAGCCCAGCCTTCTCACCCGGGTCGTCGAGGACCTGTTCCCGCGGCGGGCGGAACACACGCCCCCGGTCATGGCTCCGCCAGACACTGACCGGGAGGCCGACGACGACAGTGTTCCGCCCATCACGGAACCCGAGATGGGAGTGGCGGTGGCGCGCATGTGCGCAAAGTCCACCGCCCCCGGTCCCGACGGTGTTCCAAACCGCGTGTTGGGCCTGGTCCTCGACCACCTGGGTCCCCGCCTCAGGGAGCTGTTCGACGCGTGTTTAGCGTCCGGACGGTTCCCTGGGTGCTGGAAGGAGGGAAGGCTGGTGCTCCTGCCGAAGCCGGGACGGTCTCCGGGGTCGCCTTCGGCCTACAGGCCTATCGTGCTGCTCGATGACACGGGCAAGCTACTGGAGAGGGTGGTAGCTGCCCGCATCGAGCGGCACCTCGTCGGCACGGGGCCCGATCTGTCGGACGCCCAGTTTGGGTTTAGGAGGGGTCGTTCGACGATCGCGGCTCTGTTGCGCCTGAGGGCCGTGGCGACTAAGGCCGTCACCGGTGGGGGAGTGCTGTTGGCGGTGTCCCTAGACATCGCCAACGCATTCAATAGTCTGCCATTCAGCTGCATCAGGGAGGCACTCCGGTATCACGGAGTGCCAGCTTACCTGAGGCGGCTAGTGGCAGACTATTTGGTGGGGCGCAGCGTCCTCTGTACCAACCGAGCAGGGGACGTTGTGCGAACGCCCATGACGTGCGGTGTCCCACAGGGGTCGGTCCTCGGACCCACCCTGTGGAACATCAGCTACGACTGGGCGTTGCGGGGGAGCCTCCCGCCCGGGCTGGGCGTGATTTGTTACGCCGACGACACGCTCGTCACAGCCCGCGGTGGGACGCTAGAAGAGGCGGTAAGCCTGGCGACCTATGGCACCGAAGAGGTCGTCAGGCGGATCGAGGCGCTGGGGTTGAGGGTCGCCCTGGACAAGACGGAGGCCCTCTTGTTCCATGGGCGCCTTATGAGCCCTCCCATCGGCGTCTCGATCACCGTCCGATCGGTTGACATCAGCATCCGGGCCCATATGAGGTACTTGGGCCTGGTGCTCGACGGGCAATGGTGGTTCCGGGAGCATTTCCGCAGGCTCGCTCCGCGGCTCGTCGGCGCGGCGTCCGCCCTATCGTGGCTAATGCCGAACGTGGGCGGACCGAGCGCTACGTGCCGACGGCTGTACACGGGGGTCATCCGGTCGATGGCGCTGTACGGCGCACCGGTGTGGGCGGGGTCCTTGACCGTCCGACTTAGGGCCCTTCTGTGGCGACCACAGAGGTTCATGGCGGTCAGGGCCATCCGCGGATACCGCACGGTTGCGACGGAGGCAGCGTGCCTATTGGCCGGGACTCCCCCGTGGGACCTGGAGGCGGAAATGCTCGCCGAGTTGTATCGGCGGGTGTCGGGGGTGCGCGGGGAGGGCGGTGTGATCTCGTTAAGGGATCTCACCGCCTGGCGCGTCGACGCCCGCCGAGACGTCATTGCCCGTTGGGCAGTCCGGCTGGAGAGGCCTCGGTTCGGGGTGCGAACCGTGGAGGCCTTCCGGCCGGTGCTGATGCAGTGGTCGGAGAGGCGGCACGGGGTGCTCTCCTTCCGACTAGTGCAGGTGTTGACGGGGCACGGGAGCTTCGCCAAATACCTGCACAGGGTCGTGAGGAGGGAGAGTACACCGTCCTGCCACCACTGCGATTGCGACGAGGACACGGCGCGTCACACGCTCGAGGCCTGCGCGGCTTGGGCAGTGCAGCGCCGTGAACTCGTCGCAATCATCGGTGCCGACCTGACGCTGCCGGCCATCGCTAGGGCGATGGTCGACAGCGTCGGGAACTGGGACGCGGTCGCAGCCTTCTGCGAGACTGTGATCTCGCAGAAGGAGGCGGCGGATCGTCTGCGCGTGGAGCGCAGCCTCGATGAGGAGATCCGCCGCCGGCGACTGGGGCGGCGCAGGCGCAACTATCTGCGCCTCATGCCGCCCTAGCCGAGGCCGCGGGTGACGTGACCGGGGATTAGTCCGTCACCCGCCGAGAGGCCGACCGCGTGAGGAAAGACCGACGTCCTCCCCGAGGGGGGGACGTCGGTCGATGGGAGGGTACCCCGCGTAGGGGGTATTCCGTCGGGCCGACCACTGACGACAAGTAAACCTGCTCCGGTGGTCGGCCCAATGACGAAGGCGAGGTGGTTTTCGGGTGGGTTGCGGGAGTTGCGTGCTTAAGCCCCTCTGTCGCCCCGGACGGAGTGGTGCGGAGGCGCGCCGACCGCGACCCACCCAAAAAAAAAAAAAAAAAAAAAATCCTTACTAATATTATAAATGCGAAAGTATGTTTGTTTGTTTATTTGTTACGCTTTCACGCTTAAACCATCGAACCGATTTCAAAAATTATTTCACCAATGGAAAGCTATAATATCAGGGAGTAACATAGGCTATATTTTATCCTGGAATTCTCACGGGAACGGGAACTACGTGGGTAAGGCGACTGAAACCGAAGCGAGGACGGGTTTCTAATTTCAAATAAAAATACTTTACGGATTTTATCGCGTTTGTATTTGATTGCCCGATGTTTCGAACACTGCAGCATTCATGATCACGGGTGGACGTGAGACACGTCCAACAAGTCATCGTTATTACAGGCATTTATAATTAACTACCCGATACAGGAAATTAGTTATTAAATTTATTAAATTTTGACCCAAATTTTAGTACAAATTTATTACTAGTATAAGAAGAAAATGATTCTATATGAAAAAAAATATATTGTTTATGGCTAGTAATTGTTAATTATTAATTTTGTAGTGATTATTATGAGAATTAGTATTGGTGGTATCGTAAATGACGAGTAAGGGATATAAAAAACGGAGGCAAAACCTTATACCAACCCTATGTAGGTCGTAGGTTAATTGCCCTTGTATTGACACTTAAGTCCAGTAGTGCGTCATTCAAGAACCAAATTAAAGTTGTTCGTTTTGTAGTATGCTAAGTCTACAAATGAAATACCAGTATGCGTATGCTCTCCTACTTAGGAGGACTACTACGAGATAAACTAATTTTTATGAATGTCTCATGAGACTTTCTTTGAGTTCATGTGAATATTTTTCTTCTTAGTTTTGTTAGGCCGCTCTTCGAATACTTTACTGCATCCATAGTCCCTAGAGGACTGTAACGTCTATGAATCTTGAAATTTTGGGGTAGCAAAAATAAAAAAAATGATAAAATTATAAAAAAAGAAATATTTCATACACGTATTACTTGCATCCTCATAAATTATTAACATATTATGCCCGTATTAAGTAGTAAGTAAGCATTTTAACGACTTCAAAAAGGTAGTATTCAACAATTTTTTTATGATTATCAAGAGTAGAGCTTATTGGTTTATAAATTAACTTAGATGATTCTATTTTATTAGAACGTCCTATTTAAATTTTATCAGGATATTTACCATACATTTGTATGAGCTAGTAAATGAGCCATTGGTAGGATTCCAACTATCCGTTTATTCATCAGCCTTCATACAGGAGGTCACACTTGACAGGCAGGAAGATATCGCACTTGGTTTTTTGAACTTCCCAAAGTAGCGCAGCTGGAGAGCTGTTTCTTAAGATGGTGACACATTGCGCTAGGTTGTCTGCAAAAAGTATTATGTATTTCAATTTGTTTATTTTGACTTTGCGCATACAAAGACGGGCCAAGCAGTTAGTGCAAAATAATAAAAAATATCATTTATGTATTAATATCAACAATTCAATATTATCTTTTCATTAATGTTTTGGTCCTAAACAAACATATGAATGTTTGCAAATTACCCATATTATATCGATTCACGGTACCGCAGTCACTATTTACTTATTTTCATATGAATAAAACACTTTTATTAACTGCCTCGCTACTTTAATGATGCAAATGATGTTTCGGTCATGTCGGTGCATGGGTTCGAATCTTAGGTTAGACAAAAAGTACATTCCGTCACCCTCAAATATTAAACGAAGACCATCATCGTCATCCCAGCTCAAATACGTCCCAATGTTGGGCTCGAGCCTCCTCCACAATGGGAGGGAAATTGACCTACTATCACCACGCTGGTCAGACGTGTTGGTATAGAGTTTAATTTCGAGTTTTTATTCTTTGGCTTTAAAAGTTGTTTGCATATTGTATCCCTTAGTTATCTTTTAAGTCACCCACGGGCGAGAAAGGGGGTGATGAATTGTATTCTTACACCGTCACCACACGGAATAAACGTGGATATGAACAAAATAAGAATCATTAAATTTAAAGGAAACTAAGCAAATGCCAAATCGCAAAAAGCAACTCGAGAATTTAAGAAAAGTGAGTGAGACAACGCTAACATAAATTTCCTAAGGGACGATTCAAGAATGAAAGCAGATATGATCACTGCGGGAAAATGGAATCTCGAAATAGAGCCTTATGGTAACCATGTGATGAAGTAGGTCGATTTGTTGCCCATCATAGAGGAGATTCGTGTTCAACAGACTAATATGGTGGATGAGGAGAAGAAAAAGGATATGAAATCAAAAGCGTATTTGATATAATTAATATCTATACCAATAAATAAAATTGGAGTGTCTGTTTGTAATGTCAAAATAATAGGCTTTTTTCATGCTCACACGGTTATTTGCACTATACATATGCCTAAAATGCACTTTATATTTTTTTTGTCTGTTTGTCTGTCTATCTATCTGTCTGTCTGTTTGTTCCGGGTAACCTTCAAAACGGCTGGACCGGTTTCAAAAATTCTTTCACCAATGGAAAGTTATAATATCAGGGAGTAAACTAGGCTATATTTTATCCCGGTATTCCCACGGGAACAGGAACTACGCAGGAAAGACGACTGAAACCGAAACGAAGCGAGGGCGGCTTGCTAGTAGTTTATATAATTGCTACACATAATTTGAATAATAGAGTGTTGGCTGCAGTTAATACCGCAAACTGATGAGTTAAAATATCTGGGAATGAACCCTCATAGGCGTCTATCTTGAAGAAAGCACATTTTTCAAAACACCTGACAATGAAATAATGATTACGCAAAATGCACTGGGTGATCAGGGGGTGGTTGTAGCTTTCACTGAAAAATAAGTGTGTAATTAAACCATTTTGAACTTTCAGTCTGCAACTGTGGGATGCGCCGGCGAGCATAAATATTTAAGTACTGCAACGATTTCGATTAAAAACGCTTCGCATGGTTGGTAACGTACTATTGTATATAATGAATTACTTATATAATATATAAAAATTGTTAAACAAGAGATTGTAGACAAAATAAAGACTGACATAGAAGACTAAAACAGGACCTTAATTCAATTGCAAAAACTTAATGGATAATCCAACTATGTCTCGGAGACTGAAAAGAAAAATTCCACAGAATCGGTAAAGACTGTTAAACAAGAGATTATAGACAAATTGGAGACTCACATAAGAGGATTAAAGGCCGCGAGATAAGCGAGCACTAACAAATCATTTTTGACATTTCAACAATTTTGTTTATGGCACATGGTATTGGTCATGCTCACTGAAGGGGCTGCTTGCGTTAGCTACGAGGAGCGGGTCATTCCCTTCCCTACATTGTGGTGGAGGGGAGTGATGGCTACTCTAGTGGTTAACTCGTGATCGGGTGCCGCTTGCGGGATCCAGCCATGGTACTTTTTCATTATATTTAATGATTATATTGTATGATAGTTCGTAAGGCATCACACTGGAGCTATTACTAGACATGTTGTAGGTTATTTTATTTAAATAAAAATAGTAAATGAATAAAAAAGAAGACAATCCTACTGAGTTTCTTGCCGGATCTTCTCACTGCGGTCGCGTTCCGATCCAGTAGTAATTTAAGGTAAAATATAAAAAAAAAAAAAAATGACAATGTGTAAGTGTGCCCGCGGGGTTTATACATAACAAGGGATTTGAATTCATACCAAAGGGGTGAAAAGCGTGTTGCCCAAGACACCGAGCTTAGTCGTTCTGATTATTCTGCTCATATCCTAACTCATTACTTGAGATCGAAGCAAAATGTAGGTACTCTTCTACCATTGTAGGTATTGCAAAAGATTTTGCAATATTTTATGATTTGCCTATGGCTGCTTCTTTGATGACATTGTTAATCAGACAGAATCAGCAATGGCTTGAGATCAATGTAAACTTTAGTCTTGGTAGTCTTTTACAACATCCACGAGCAATGTAAGAGGCAATATCTGCAGCCGCTACCACACAGCAAGTTACAATTAAGATATTGAATCCTTTTTATATTACTAAAAAATAAGTTTGCCCTCCGTTCCACATACTTCCAATAGGCATAACATTTTTTTTTAGGCAAAAGTAGCCTTTAAGTCTTCATGTTTACAACTGTGAACTTAAATCTGGGGGCACAGCGCTGACCCCGCCAAGTTGAGCAAAAAAAAAGTCGGGCAAAACGCAACACTGCCGTAACATACTTTTCTCGAAGCAATTTAGGCCATTTTCGACCCCTATAACTTTGTTGTGAATAAAACTAGAAGCCTGAATTTTTAGTAACCCAGCTGCCATTGTATATACATTGTGTATTTCAAATTTCATTCAATTTGAACCAATAGTTTAAGAATTATAACTAGTTAAAATTTCGTAATTTTGTCACTCACTGACTGCCTGACCGATCATCAATATTAAATAGGCACTTCTAGCAGACATAGAAGCTTTAAATTTAGAATACAATTAGTGTTTAGTGTATAAATGAAGGAAAAATTATGAAACATTGTAATTTTCGTCCAGTTGCCGAGATACACTAACTGCATAAATAATTTTGTAAACCCATAGAAATATATAGGATTACAAAGTTACATTTGCAGTTAATGAAATGTAAATTTGTAAAAAATAATAATACATTTGTCGCCATCATTGCTTCCCTATGGGAATTGCCAAGTCATTCTGTTTATTTAAGACATAAAAGATCTTTAATATTGATATAGTCACTATAAGAAGTTGTTAGATTAGCTAGTTACGTATTAACTTAGAAAAAAGGTCCATTAAGCAGGGACTGAATGAGTTAACCGACTTGGATGATCTCACCATGATCTCACAACTTTTTAGGTTAGAAGAACTCAGTTGCGAGGCTTGGCTTTTTTTTACAAGTTTTGTTTTTGATAATAATAATATATTTTATTTCACAAAAAGTAATACACAGGACATACATACAAATTTGAAACAGAAATGTGTTGAATCATTATTTATTTGGACACTGGTACCCAAAGTAAGATTTAACTTGTGGTATGGATACCAGGCCCGCGCAATATTGCAATAATTTAACATTGATCTATATTACAATAAGAAATTTGTGTAAAGTGAGTGTTTATATGTGGCGAGAGTGTTTGTGGGTGAAGTAGATGATTAAGTGGGTATGAGAGTTTAGGTGCGACGTGGGTGATTATATGTGGCGCGAGAGTTTGAATGAGGCGTGAGTGTTTGTGTGTGCCGTGGGGGATTAAGTGTGGCGTGTTTGATTATGGCATGAGTGTTTGTGTACGACGTGGGTGATTATGAGGGTCGTGAGTGTTTAGGTGTGACGTGGGTGATTGTGGGTGGTGTGAATATTTATGTGTGGAAGTTTGTATACCTGTTGGTGTTTGAATGGGTGGATGTGTGTTTGCGCATAGATATGTGAGCAAGCCCAATATACATATACTATATGTATAAACACATACACATATATACGTATGTATTATAGTATACCTATTTTAAGTAAATTTTCAATCTGCGTTTTAGCCTGTAACCAATTTAAGGTTTTTTTTTGCATCGTGTCCTAGGTAGGGGATATATATTTAGGCACTTGTTGATCAGATTGTATAAATGGGAGCTGAGTATGTTATAATGTCTAGCGGCCAAAGAACTCTTGAAGTGCTGGTTAGGACAGACTTTATAGGTACGACGTTTATGTAGACTATCAGGTGTGTAAAGAACTATGTTTTTTAAATATAGTTTCAAGCACAAAGAGTTGTCTAACACTAAGCAATTACAATCGGAATATAATTGAGCGGTTGATTACCTGAATGGTTTGAAGGATAAAACTTTAAGTACAGTTCTCTGTGCACGCTCCAGTGGTAAGATATGAGACTTCGCCGCTCCACCCCAAACAGTAATGCAATAGCTTAATATCAACTGACACAACGCGCAGTAAACGGTTTTCAAAATGTTAAGATTAGCAGAATTACGTAATTTTTTGAAAATGTAGATCATTTTACGCATTCGAGAAGTGAGGCATGCTATATGCTCCTTCCAACTTAAAATACAATAAATATATACACCAATATATTTACCTGAGTAGATCGGCTTAAGACAGGACAGTCATATGGTGTTTGTCGTTCTGAAGAACAAACATGCGCTCTAAGGTGGTACATATCTAGAGAAGGTTGCGTTCGTGACGACAGTGAAAAAGTTAAGTAAGACACGATTTAGAGCATGTTCAGAACGCGTGAAAACCTCAGCCCAAGTCTTGCCGTGGATGAGAAGGGCAGTATCAACAGCATATGCGGAAATATAACAAGACTGAATGGAGAGATTACATATGTAGTTAATATAGAGAAGAAAGAGTGTTGGCCCCAAAACTGAGCCTTGCGGAATACTAAAAGTGCATGAGGCAGAGTCGCTGACATGGCAATCAATTTTTAAACATTGGTTTCTTTCAGAGCATAACCCCGAATTCCCAATACTCTCCATCCTTACTAAAAGTGCGGCACAGAAATACGGTTTCTGTCCGAAAGCTTTCCTAATATCAAGAAATATGCCAAGGCAATTTTGTCTATTATCTAGTTTGTCAACCACTTTATTTATAAAAGAGCTCACTGCATCTTCTGTTGAGCGACAAGGTCTAAATTCAAACTGGTTTGCAGCGAGACTATAGTACCGTTCCAAAAAATTGTCAATCGTATATTTAACAGCTTCTCCAGTATTTTAGAGAAAGCAGGTAATATGGATATAGGTCTATAATTATTCATGCTAGCCCAGCTGCCACCGGCCTTATATATTGGGTAAACAACAGCTCTTTTAAATAACCTTGGAAATATACCCGTTCTCATTGATATGTTACATATATAAGTGATTACAGGCACTAAGATATCAGAACACTTTTGTATGACCTTAGTAGGGATTTCATCCCAACCTACAGCACTGTTGGTACGTAAGCTGTGAATAATTTCTTCCACCTCATGTTCACTTGTGGGTAATCACACTAAAGAATGAACCTGCCTATAGTTATCTAGTTCCATGTTAGTAGTCATTATGTATCCGTCTCATGTTCATAAGAACTCGGATCAAAGAACACATAGCCGATGTGAAGCACCGCCGGGACACTAGGTCTGCAGTCTGTGAACATAGTCAGGACCGCGCCCACCATAACATCAGGTTTGATAAACCACAAATCCTCGCAAAAGAACACCGATACCTGCCTAGAATGGTACGCGAGGCTATTGAGATAAAAAAACACAAAAATTTCAATAGAGAGGATGGCTGGGTGTTACCATCAAGCTGGGATCCTGTTATAAACATTATTAAAAACAAATCCAAAAAGACCACCACAAGACTGCAAGATACCGTGAGCTCATATTGTATAGATTTGACCCACAATAATAATAACTAAAGATAATTTTATAAATTAAAACCTTTTAGTAACAAAGTAAGCCGCCTTCAAAATTAACTTTAATTTAGCATTATGTTACCTGAGTTTTCTTGCCGGATCTTTCTCAGTGTAACCGTGTTCCGATCCGGTGGTAGTATACTAGTTTATTAATTAGTTAGTTTTTAAATATAATTACTATTAATTTTAATGTTTAATTATTACTAACCATAAACAATATAATTTTTCATATAGAATCATTTTCTTCTTACACTGGCAATAAATTTTGTATCAAAATGTGGATCAATACTTAATAACTAATTTTCTGTATCGGGTAGATAATTATAAATTTTCTGCAGTAACGATGACTTGTTGGACGTGAGACATCTTAGTCCACCCGTGATCATGAACGCTGTAAAGTGTTCGAAACGTCGGGTAATCAAAAATCAAATACAAACGCGATAAAATCCGTAAAGTAGTTTTATTTAAAACCAATTCCAAATTAATTAAGATGGGTGCATGATCAGTAATAAATGTGTCAAAAATCAATGTGGTATTTTTTAGATCCGATTTTAGTAATATATGATCAAGACAACTTTTGTCACGTGTGAGCATGTAATGAGTTGGCGAGAGACCATGGAGAGCAATTGATCAATGATTGAGGTATTCATTTGCATGGCGATTTAGCTCTGATGAAATGATGTTAATATTGATGTCTTCAACAAGTACAATATTCTTATATTTGGAAAGAGATTTATGTGTATCTAGTCCAACTAGAAAATCATCAATACAACGATTATGAGGCGGACGATACAAAGCAATTATGGCAAGGTTGCCAGTGTCCAACTTACATAGTAAACAATTCGAACCTGGTATAATATGTGGTTCTATAATTGTATGCGATAGAGACGATTTCACGAAAATAATAACACCATCGTTTTTGTTTATGTATCCTTTAGTATGATATGCATGGTAACCATTTATTGTCAGGATAATTGTAGAATTACTTAACCAACATTCCGATAAAACAATTACTTCTAGCAGTACAACTATGGTCTGCAAAAATATAATGAATTCATCAAAATTTCTATTAACACTACGAATGTTGACATGTAATATATTTATAGAACTATTAAAATTACACAACATATCAACACATTGATTAGGTTTGCAAATATAAGCACAGGTTGAGCCAAATTGATCTAGTTCATCTGATACTAATGTTAGGTCAGGCATTTATATGTATTAAGAGCATTCAATATAAGCAATATACAATATATTCCTAATCTGTCTTTATTCACTATGGCACAACCTGCAAGGTATGGGCTGTATTACATAAAATTTTTATTTATTATAAATAATTTATTTGTGGTTATTAAAAAATTCAATATAATTGAGATGTTGTATATATTATTAATTGGGTATTGCAGTAAGTAATAATAGCTTGAAAAAGCACAGAATGACTGGTGAGATAATTGTGTTATATATGTGACTGTAATAAAGTTATGCAAGTATATGTAGTAGGTTATAGTAAGTCTGTAAGATGAATAAATGACCAAAAGAATCCTAAATGTAAATGTACATAATACACCTATATGAAACATATTTTTGTGGGTGTAAAGCATTGAAATAAATCTACATGTTGTATATATGAATGAATCAATTCTAAAAATAATAACACAAATCAAAATTGAGTAATTTTTTTTTTGTATAAATAGAGAATTGATAAAAGTATATAAGACAAATAGGTATAGGAATAGATTTTCAAAATGATTGGACACAACATATATGAATGAAAATAATTTTTGTATATGTAGACTATTGATACAAGTCTTGTATGATGAATGTATGAACAAAAAAGTTTTAAGAACAAAAATATCTAACTTAACTGAATGTAAGGTAATTTTGTATATGTAGAATAGTGACATAAGTTTGCATGAAGAATAAGGGAATGAATGAATTTTAGAAACAGTAGTATATAATACAATTGATTGAAGAACATTTTTATAAATAAAAATAGATAAACAAGCCTCAGCAGTGCAGCTCTGCCGCACTGTGCAGTTTCTTGAGGCATGATGCTGATTTAATGTTACCTTCATGCTCCCGAAGAAATATCTTTCCAACACAATTTATAATTATTGTTCTTGGCAAAGAGGCGGGTTTCATAGAATAATTGCCTGAGAATATGTGGAAGATGCTCTCCAATGTAGATTGAGTTTCGAGACCCAGTTACACCAATGTGGGAAGTATTCAGTTTGTCAGCAATAGCTTGAGATTTATTAAAACTCCGGGCAGCGAACAAGACCTGGTTCGTCAGTGGAACTGCTGAAAATTCACAGACTATAGGTCTATTAAGACCACGTTTCCCTGGCAAACAATAGACATCCCTCAGTACAGAGACTGTGAGTGGGGCTCCAATAGCTTTACAGGTTTGAATCACAGTGGATGTAAGATCAGCAACTGATTCGTTGTCCCGGATTGGGACGTTTCTAATTTCCATAGTTGAGGTACGCGATGAGGATTGTAGATCAGTTATTTTTTTCTCTAACACAATAATATATTCACGTTGATCACTACATTCTTTTTCTAACTTCTCCAGAATAATTTTCATACTTTCATATCCATTATTAATAAACTTCAATGATTTTTCTATTTCACAGATTTCACCATTCGTTCTCTGAATTTCTTTATTTTGTTGCATGATTACTGCGATATCGGAGTTAATTTTATTTAATTTGTAGTCATGGTCTTTTTTCCAGTTATCCAATAAAGACATAATCTTGGACTCAAACGAAACTGTACATTCATTATCGGATGAGAAATCGGGTCGCTGGCGCTTTCCTCTCATGGAAGGATTAGAATCGGCAGTACCTTGCTTGGAAGACATTTCAGGTGTTGAGAACATTGGCTGACTCACCGAAGTTGAGGGCGATCGTTGTACTCGTGGCATTATTTACTAAAACTAGTAATTTATTGGCTATTTTAAAATAATTTTCTTTCTTGATTTATTATTGACCAAACTGTAGGTAGATTCACATTAAAATTGTCTCTTTTCTATGGAAATATTCAAACGTTGTTATTAGTATCACTTATCTTAATATTTACAGCGTTAAAGTTTATTACACACATATTGTATTCAATATATTACTATAATCTTCAAAGTTTTTAATAATTTGACAACTTATTCAACAGTTATGAATTTAATTATAGGAGACACACATAAACACGTCTGTCACAGAGCTAGCACAGTGCGGGGGTTGAATGTATTATATATACACGGTGACTTTTTTATCGTCTTACACAAAAAAATACCATAAAAGTATCCGACCTAAGAAACATATCTAACATATTTAAATGTTCAATAGTGGTAGTTATAAAAAAATAATAAAATAAAATAAATTAAAGTTAATATTTTGTAACAGCCTGTTTATCATGTTTACATTTTAAACAAACAAATCATGCAGAATTTCGTTAGCCAGTCATAGCTACGAACTCCACGTGGACAGCTATTACAAAGCGTAATCCCTGCCTTCCCAGGTATCCTTGGCGATCCACGATTGGCCGCCAATTGTTTTAGTATCCATCCAACGGTGCGTGAAAGGGAAAGCTCAAGCGCATGAATTTACAATTTCCGTACTTAATTACCTATTTCGCGACATCGTTGTGTGTTTGTGTTATTATGAAATGTCTAATAGACATTATCAATACTCGAATATCGTACCAGTACGTACAAATAGTGCACAAATGGTCGTTTATGCATAGAGAAAGAAAGGGTGGGCAATTTGAACAGTTCTAGTACAACAGCTGTGTTAAGTACCTACGCTACATGCTGTTTCCTTACTATTTTAACTTGTAATTATTTATAATCATTTTTATTAAAAAATATTCTAGTAAATATTTTTTTTTAACTTTTAATTATACGAATGTAGATACTGGATACTTTAATTAGCCTGCTTTTGTAAGACGACATAAATGTCACCGTGTATAATGTCGAAAACATTTACATAATTTCTTGTCAGATACACTATTATCTTTGTCTGACTCAAAATTTGAAAATGACACCTGATAAGAAATGTTCAGTTACGTATCTCTTCTACAAAACAAATCAGTGTATCCATATTTCCTCCGAATAATATTGGCAAATCGCAATCGCAAATTCCTCTGTGGTGTCGCAATAACAGTATAATTCACCCCACATTTTGATCGTGGGCATCGTAAAAGAGGACTAAGTGATATAATAGCCATATAACATTTATGGAAGAGAAGGAAAATTTGAAACTAAACCCTGTGCCAGCCCTTCTGATGAGGTCAATCAACCTCCTATTGTGGAGAAGGTTTAAGCATACGTATGTGAGCTGTGATGATAAATATTCGCAAAATAATAAAATAATAATTTAAAGGCTTAATTCTGTAGAAATTTAAGTATTACAAAGATTAGGATCATCAACCGGTTTCACCACCCTCATTTAGCTTAAAGTATTAAACCAAAAGTGGCAAACTCATTTCAAACCTTCCCTACGCTTTAAATAATTCATAGTATAGGAGGTAATAATAGAATTTTGAGAGCTTCTTACATTAATTTACCAAATTTTGATAAAGGAAACAGTAGTTTAAAATTAAAACTAGCTAAGCTTGGGTCGGGAATGGCTGGATGCCCTTCACACTCCGGCGTTCCCGCCTGTAGCGGAAGGTCATGCTGAAAATATTGGCAAGAAGGAGTAGAATGAGGAGATAGCCTATATTATCTTTACGGTTGTGGTACCGGACCGTTCCGAGTGGCATTCTCGTGGAGGGGCCTATTTCCAACAGTGGACGTCTACGGGCTGATGGAAGATGTTATATATTATTTAGATCCCCTTCTGATTGACCTAGGTCACTAGGTTAACTTAGGTCAACTAGCTAAAAGCCTTTAGACTTGTTCAAATAATTATCACTTTTGACCTCGAACCAAGTGAAACCATTAGTACTACAGATAATAATTAATTTTTCATTCGGGCCAGGATTCAAACATAGATCTCTTGATCATATTGGCGTACGCCTTAGACATCAACGAAGCAGACTTACTGTTTATAATAAAATATAGGTATGTTACGACTCTGTCTATATATATATATATATATATATCAAGGGAATATCATTCATAAAAGTTTGGGTGATCACTGTTACAAAATATTTATTAAAAACCATCATTACATTTTCTTACAGCTCTGAGTGAAAGCGCGTAGTCCACCGAAAATTTATTTACTTCCTTTGCATCAATGTTGACGGCACTTATACATATCCTTCATCTACATATGAAAGGGGGGCGGGGCCGGAGCACCTCCACGTGGTGCTCCCTGGAAACGTCCATTTGGACGTCACGCGTCCATTTGGACGGCCAAGATTCCGGCAGGAGGGGGTCTCCGCGTGCGGCTCTGATGGCAGAGCGCACGGCGGATCTGACCCGGGGCCAATGGGGCGGATGTGCCTCATGGCACTCCGTCGCCAGAGACGGTGGCGTCACGGCCCGGGGGCGTGACGGGTCGGTCGCTCGCGAGCGGCCAGACCCGGAAGGCCCAAACCGTAACCCTGAGTGTGACTGCGGCTGAAGCTCAGGGCCGGGGGTCTTCGGACCGTGGGGAAGAAAACCCCTATAAAAAATTACCCCTAATCCTAAGTTTGGCACCTCGGCGAGGGGATGAATGGTTGGTGGGTTAAAAAGCGCGCAAGCGTCCAGCCGTTAGAGTGGTAGTCAAGGCAAGACTTAAAAATGTTCCAAAAATGGCAGAGATTAAAACGAGCGTAGCTACTCCAGAGGGTCCCGGCCACGCCGGGGAATCCCTCACTGTGCCGGTGTCTGAGCGCGAGATGCGCACAAACACCGGCACGGTCAGTCTCCGATCGTATGGGAGGGAGACAATCGCTGCTGTAGTTGCCGAGAGCCTGGCAAAACATCCGGAGGCTCCAAAGACGAGGAAGAAGAGGAAGAGGAGGAAGCTGATCGCCACCACCGTACACTCCAATAGGGTGCGTGCGCGAAAGGAGGCAGCAAAAAAGGAGGCGGCGCGGCAGGCGCAACTAGCTGCCGCCGTGGCCGCGAGCGACGAGGGCGGTGTGACCGCAGCCACCGCAGAGCCGTCGCAGAAAGTGGACGCCGGTACTGCCCGGCTGTCAGGCGGAGAGGAGAGCGACGAGGGCGGATCAGCCGCAGGACCGTCGCGGGACGAGGGCGGGAAAGCCGCAGAGCCGTCCCCAAAAAGGCGCGGAGGAAGCGACAGCTCGACGGGGCTGTCGAGCGACGAGGGCGGCACCGCCGCAGAGCCGTCGCAGGACGACGGCGGTGGTGCTGCAGGGCCGCCGAAAGCTATGCGCCGGAGAAGCTGCTCGACGGGGCTATCGGACAGCTCCGGGAGCGATGTGGCGTACGCGCTGTCGACAGACGAGGGCGGCAGTGCCGCAGGGCCGTCTGTCTCTGAGATGTCGGCGGACGAGGGCGGCAATACCACAGAGCCGTCCGCCGACGAAAACATCAGCCATCAGCTGCAGGTCGTCCAGAGGAGGGACAAGGGCGGTGGATGCGCGGGTCCGTCCAAAGGTGGTAGGAGTAGGGAAGGCAGGCCGTCAATTGAGGAGGGTATAGGTAGGCCGTCATCCCAGAGGAAGGAGAAGGAGTTAGGAGGTAGGAAGGAGAAGGAGACGGGTAGGGGGGCTGCCGAGGAGGCTCTAACGGCAGCCCCAATTGTGAAGGAGAGGGAGGAGGCCCTTCCCCCGAGCGTCCGGAAGCGCCCCCTGCAAAAGGGTGGTGGCTCAAGCTCCGACTCGGAGGGGAGTTTCGTCGTGCCTCCTCCCAAGGTCTCGACCATGCGCCGTGGGCGCAGGGGTAGGGGATCGGCGGTGGCGGCGAGGCCGGGGACCCCAGGTCCGGCCTGCCAGAGCGGGGAGGTTGCGGCCCTGCAGGCCGCGAATGCCCGCCTCAGTAAGGAGGTTTCCAGCCTGCGGGAGCGCAACCGGAAGCTCGAGTCGGAGCTGTCGGCGGTGCGGAAGGAGAACCGCGGGTTGGCCAAAGACGTGGCTGACCTGCGGTCTCAAGTCGCACTCTTAGTACCAGCTGCACCGCCGACGCCGGCCTCGCCGCCGAAACGGGCTGCGCCGGAGAGGGCGGGCCCGTCGACTGCGCCCGTGGCGCCGCCTGCGCCTGTGGTGCCTGCCGCGCCGGTTGCGCCCACCGCGCCGGCCGTTGGCGCCGCCAAGAAGCGCGGCGGGCCCCGAAAGGAGGCAGAGCCGCTGCCCGTGGTGCACGGCGTGCCGGAGGGGTCGATGCGCGTCATCTTTGCTAAGCTTGAGCTTATGCTGGATGCGCGCATCAAGGCCTTGGTGGATCGCCTTCCGCCCGAGCCACCCCTCCGGCCACCGCTCGCCACGGATAGAGCGAGGCGGCCGCAAGCGTTGGCTCCCACCCCGCTGCCCTGTCAGGGTGGCCGCGTGGTGAGCTACGCTGCGGCCGCCGCTGGGCCCAAGGGGGCCAAGAAGGCCGGCAAGGTGCCGGCTCCCGCCAAGGCCGGGCCGCGGCCAGCGCCAGCGGCTGCACCGCAGGCGCCGGCCAACGCACCCGCGACCGCTCCTGCTGCGCTCAGCGCTGCTGCCAGGCTCGAACAGGGCTGGCAGGTGGCTGAGCGGAGCAGGAAGGCACGCGGCCAGAAGCGGAGAGCGGCGGCCAAGGGTGCCGCCGTGGCCGCCGCTCCCCAGGCGGGAGTCGGCAGAAAGGGGAAAAGGTCGCGCAGGGGCCTCAAGTCGCCGAAGACGGCCGCGGTGGTCATCACCGTGCTGCCTGAGGCGGCTGAGAGGGGCCTCAACTATGAGGCCGTCCTAAAACGCGCCCGGCGGGAGCTGGACGTCTCCGACATCGGAGGCGTCGAGGCTAGGACCCGCAAGGCCCGGACAGGGGCTCGAATTCTCGAGTTCCCTGGGGCCGAGGGCGCGAAGACGGCCGATAGTGTGGCTTCGAAGCTGCGGGGGCTGTTCGGGCCAGAGGATGGTGTCCGAATCGCCAGGCCTGTCAAGTGCGCAGAGATGCGCCTGACGGGCTTGGACGATTCCGTGACGGTGGAGGACGTCCGAGAGGCCATTATGGCGCGTACCGGATGTGCCTCGGACACCGTCCGGATTGGCACCATCCGCCCTGGTCCAGGCGGCGTCGGTGCTGCCTGGGTGCAGTGTCCGGTGGAGTCGGTCAAGCAATTGGCCGACTCAGGCAGACTCCTCGTGGGCTGGAGCTCGGCGCGGGTAACCGTGCTAGAGCCCCGGCCCGCGAGGTGTTATAAATGCATGGCGGTCGGGCATACCCGACCGACATGCAAAAACTGCTTTGACTGCAGCGGGCTATGTTTCCGTTGCGGTCTGACCGGACACCAGGCGGCATCGTGCTCTGCGGTGCCCCACTGCCCCGCGTGTGCGGCAGGCAATAGGCCTGCCAAACATCGCATGGGCTCTGGGGACTGCAGACCCCCGGCATCGGCCCCAAAGGGGCGGGGCGGCCTATCGACCGGGCCAACCCCCGCTCCGAGCGCGACCCGATCGCCCGTTAGCGCGGAGGAGGTGACGATGGATACGGACCGTTAATGGACCCCGTATCCATCCGTCTCCTCCAAGCCAATCTCAATCACTCCGCCGGTGCGCAGGACGTTTTCCTGCAAGCCATGGCGGAGTGGTTGATAGGAGTAGCCGTAGCCGCGGAGCCGTACGCGGTGCCCGACCGGCCAAATTGGCTGGGCAGCACCGACGGTACCGTGGCAATCATCGCTTCCACGTCGTGGCCTTCGTCGCCTCTGATCCTTAGGGACAGGGGCGTCGGATACGTCGCGGCGGACTGGGGAGAGATTACGCTCCTCGGAGTATATCTCTCCCCTGCCTGGAGAGCGGCTGATTTCGGGGTCTCCCTTACCATCTTGGGAGCCTCGTTACGGCGATTGGCACCGCGCCAGGTGATCGTATTGGGGGACTTCAACGCCAAGTCCGTGGCGTGGGGGTCCTCCCGTACGGACGACCGAGGACGGGCGGTCGAGGATTGGGCGGCGGCTCTGGGCCTCTGTTTGCTGAACAGAGGCTCGGTGCATACGTGCGTGCGACCTCAGGGCAGGTCGATAGTGGACCTTTCGTTCGCTAGCCCTGAGGTCGCTGCACGCGTGGGGAGCTGGTGCGTCGAGGAGGAGGTTGAGACCTTGTCGGACCACCGGTATATCCGGATGGAGGTCTCCCTGACAATCCCGGCGCCCGGCAGGGGTCACAGGGGGGTGGTAGGGCGTCCTGCGTTCCCGCGATGGGCTGTGGGTCGCCTAGACCGGGATCTGCTGGCGGAGGCAGCCATCGTTCATTCGTGGCTGTCCTCTGCCAACCAGTTGGACGGGGTGGACGCCGAGGCTGGCCGCATCCGCAGTGCGTTGACGCAGATCTGCGATGCGGCCATGCCCCGGGTACGGCGTCTGCCCCCGAGGAGGGCTGTCCACTGGTGGTCCCGGGAGCTGGCAGATCTCCGGGCCGCGTGTATTCGCGCCCGGAGGGCCTACACCCGCAGCCGGCGGCGCAATCGCAGCGCGGAACTGGAGGGCCAGCTTTACGAGGGCTACCGCAATGCGCGGTCGGCCTTCAGGCTGGCCGTCCGTTCCGCCAAGGACGCCAGTCGGCGGGAGATGCTGGAGAGTCTCGACCGTGACCCCTGGGGTCGCCCCTATGGTGCGGCGCTGAGTAAGCTCCGCGCACGGGGCCCGCCCCTCACCGAGACTCTCCAACCCAGCCTCCTTACCCGGGTCGTCGAGGACCTGTTCCCACGACGGGCGGAACACACGCCCCCGGTCATGGCGCCGCCAGACAATGACCGGGAGGGCGATGGTGGCAGTGTTCCGCTCATCACGGAACCGGAGATGAGGGCGTCGGTGGCGCGCATGCGCGGTAAATCTACCGCCCCCGGGCCCGACGGTATTCCAAACCGTGTGTTGGCCCTGGTCCTCGACCATCTGGGTCCCCGCCTCAGGGAGCTGTTCGACGCGTGTTTAGCGTCCGGGCGGTTCCCTGGGTGCTGGAAGGAGGGGAGGCTGGTTCTCCTGCCGAAGCCGGGACGGCCTCCGGAGTCGCCATCGGCCTACAGGCCTATCGTGCTGCTCGATGATATGGGCAAGCTACTGGAGAGGATAGTAGCTGCCCGCATCGAGCGGCACCTTGTCGGCACGGGGCCCGATCTGTCGGACGCCCAGTTTGGGTTTAGGAGAGGTCGTTCGACGATCGAGGCCCTGTTGCGCCTGAGGGCCGTGGCGACTGAGGCCGTCACCG
The DNA here is from genome assembly GCA_032191425.1 of Lymantria dispar. Taxonomy (NCBI): domain Eukaryota; kingdom Metazoa; phylum Arthropoda; class Insecta; order Lepidoptera; family Erebidae; genus Lymantria; species Lymantria dispar. Next base: position 26,808,798 of record CM063449.1, read on the forward strand.
GCGGGGGAGTGCTGTTGGTGGTGTCCCTAGACATCGCCAACGCATTCAATAGTCTGCCATTCAGCTGCGTCAGGGAGGCGCTCCGTTACCACGGAGTGCCAGCTTACCTGAGGCGGCTGGTGGCAGACTATTTAGAGGAGCGCAGCGTCCTCTACGCCAACCGAGTAGGGGACGTTGTGCGAACGCCCATGACGTGCGGTGTTCCACAGGGGTCGGTCCTCGGACCCACCCTGTGGAACATCGGCTACGACTGGGCGTTGCGGGGGAGCCTCCCACCCGGGCTGGGCGTGATTTGTTACGCCGACGACACGCTCGTCACAGCCCGCGGTGGGACGCTACAAGAGGCGGTAAGCCTGGCGACCTCTGGCACCGAAGAGGTCGTCAGGCGGATCGAGGCGCTGGGGTTGAGGGTGGCCCTGGACAAGACGGAGGCCCTCTTGTTCCATGGGCCCCGTATGGACCCTCCCATCGGCGTCTCGATCACCGTCAATTCGGTTGGGATCAGCATCCAGGCCCATATGAAGTACTTGGGCCTGGTGCTCGACGGGCGATGGTGGTTTCGGGAGCATTTCCGCAGGCTCGTCCCGCGGCTCGTCGGCGTGGCGTCCGCCCTACAATGGCTGATGCCGAATGTGGGCGGACCGAGCGCGGCATGTCGACAGCTGTACGCGGGGGTCATCCGGTCGATGGCCCTGTACGGTGCACCGGTGTGGGCGGGATCCATGACCGCCCGACTTAGGGCCCTTCTGTGGCGTCCACAGAAGGTCATGGCGGTCAGGATCATCCGCGGGTACCGCACGGTGGCGACGGAGGCGGCGTGCCTATTGGCCGGGACTCCCCCGTGGGACCTGGAGGCGGAAATGCTCGCCGACTTGTATCGGCGGGTGTCGGGGGTGCGCGGGGGGGGTGGTGTTGTTTCCTTGAAGGAGCTCACCGCCTGGCGCGTCGACGCCCGCCGGGACGTCATCGCCCGTTGGGCAGACCGGCTGGAGAGGCCTCGATACGGTGTTTGGACCGTGGAGGCCTTCCGGCCGGTGCTGATGCAGTGGTTAGAAAGGCGGCACGGGGTGCTCTCCTTCCGACTCGTGCAGGTCTTGACGGGGCATGGATGCTTCGGCAAGTACCTGTACAGGGTCGCTAGGAGGGAGAGAACTCCGTCCTGCCACCACTGCGATTGCGACGAGGACACGGCGCAGCACACGCTCGAGGTCTGTGCCGCTTGGGCAGAGCCGCGTCGTGAACTCGTCGCAATTATCGGTGCAGACCTGACGCTGCCGACCATCGCTAGGGAGATGCTCGGCAGCATCAGGAATTGGGACGCGGTCGCAGCCTTCTGCGAGGCAGTTATCTCGCAGAAGGAGGCGGCCGGTCGCGAGCGCGAGGAGCACAGCCTCGATGATGCGACCCGCCGTCGGCGACTGGGGCGGCGCAGGCGGGAGTACCTGCGTGCAATGCCGCCCTAGCCGAGGCCGCGGGTGACGTGACCGGGGATTAGTCCGTCACCCGCCGAGAGGCCGACCGCGTGAGGAAAGACCGACGTCCTCCCCGAGGGGGGGACGTCGGTCGATGGGAGGGTACCCCGGGTAGAGGGTATTTCGTCGGGCTGACCACTGATGACAAGTAACCCTGCTCCAGTGGTCGGCCCAGCGACGAGGTCGACGTGGTGTTCGGGTGGGTTGCGGGAGTTGCGGGCTTGAGCCCCTCTGTCGCCCCGGACGGAGTGGTGCGTAGGCGCGCCGACCGCAGCCCACACAAAAAAAAAAAAAAAATCTACATATGAAAAATAAATCATCATTTCGGCTCATACACTGCTGGGCTCGAGCCTCCTCTATAATAGGAGGGAAATTGACCTTACTATACCTACCATGCTGGTCAGACAGGTTGGTATAGGGTTTTGTTTGAAAAAAAAGAAAGAAAATCTGTTTATTGTGATGAACATATTTTACAGTTGATCTAAGTATGAGATTAGCATAACAAATGAAATTGTTGCTCATCACAAAACGTCTCCATCTCAGCATATTGCAAGTAAAAGAATATGCACTGATCTTCCGTGGAGGCGCTTTAATGACGTCACGGAACTGTGCGAGTCAACATCATAAACGTTTTTAAAACATAAATAAAAGAAAAAAGCAAATAAACACATGAAAAAAATGATAACCTTACAATAATAATTATTAAACCAAACTATTAAGTATTTTGAGTAGAAAAATGAGTGTGTGTATATATTATTACTATTATACAGATGTCTAGATCACCCAGTCAAAGTTGTTAATCATATCAAAGACTGTTGTGGAGTAAAAAGGGTAAGTATATATGAAGTAAATCAAACAATAAAATTCTTTAAAATTAAATTTAATTATATGGGTATAAAATTAAAATGTAATTAAATTAAATAATAATAATTTAAACAAATAATAGAGAGATATTGAAATAAATAATAATAATAAAACAATAATAATAATGTTTTTAAATAGCACTAGTGTCATGTCTTAAGAGTTCTTCCAGTTTTTGATGTTCAATAATGAATTTTTTTACGTTCATTTTAAAACATTGTACATTTTGTATATTCCTTATTGGCGGTGGAATATTGTTCCAGCACTTTGTTGCCGCATACCGGAAACTACGGTCCTATGCCAAAGTCCTACTCATCTTCCAGGATAGCAAATGCATGCCGTCTGGTAAGAGTACTATCGTCGCACACCCAGGCATTGAGTTTGTTTCCATCCTTCCATCAGCCTACAGACGTCCACTGCTGGACATAGGCCTCCCCACGAGAATGCCACTCGGAACAGTCCTGCGCCACTTACATCCAACGGTTCCCTGCGACTTTGAGAATGTCGTCAATTCACCTAGTGGGGGGTTGTCCTACGCTGCGCCATCCGATTCGTGGTCGCCACTCAAGAACCTTTCTTTGCCAACGGTTGTCGGTTCGACAAGCGATGTGGCCTGCCCATTGCCATTTCAACGTGCTAATTCTGCGGGCTATGTCGGTTACACCCGTTCTTCTACGGATTTCCGTGTTACGGATTTTATCACGTAGAGAAATACCGAGCATAGCCCTCTCCATAGCACGCTGCGCGAATTTGAGCGTTTTTTTTTTGAGACCACGTTTCAGTGCCGTAAGTCATCGCTAGTAACACACACTGGTTATAAACCTTTGTTTTCAGACACTGCGGCATATTGGAGGAGAAGATCCTCTTAAGTTTCCCGAACGATGCCCAGCCGAGTTGGATTCGTCGGCTGACCTTTTTCTCGAAATTGAATCTACCTAACTGGACTGCTTGTCCTAGGTAAACATAATGATCCATAACTTCGAGAAGCGCATTCCCAACTAGGACCGGTACAGGAATGACATGGGAATTAGACATGACTTTCGTCTCGTCCATCTTCATTTGTAGACCCTTAGTTGAGATACACTGCTGAGGTCATTGAGCATAGTGCCAAAAGCCTCCATGGATTCTGTCATGATTACGATATCGTCAGCATATCAAAGGTGAGTGATGTATTCGCCGTTGATGTTGATGCTGAGTCCGCTCCTGTCCATGAGCTTGACGATATCTTTCAGCGCGGTGGTGAACAGTTTCGGAGAAATGACGTCTCCCTATCTCACACCTCTCTGCAACTGAATCGGTTTCATACTCTTATTCTGGATGCGGACTGACATAGTGGCGTTTCTATACAAACGCTTCAGTACTTCGATGTATCGATAGTCAATTTGGCTCCGCTGAAGGGACTGCAGCACTGCCCAAGTTTCGATAGAATGAAAGGCTTTCTCATAGTCCACAAACGCTAGACACAGAGGCCGAGTATACTCCTCGGTCATCTGTATAATCTGGCGTAGCGTGTGGATGTGGTCTATGGTACTATAACCTCTTCGGAAGGCGGCTTGTTCGGGTGGAAGTCGTTCGTCGCCCTTCTTGAAAAACAGCACCACCACACTCTTGGTCCACGACTTTGGAACGTCGCCCCCGACAATGACAGAAGTAAACAACTTCTGTAGGGCTTTTAGAGTTGGCTTGCCGCCTGCCCTCAGAAGTTCTGTGGTAATTCCGTCATCTCCCGGTGCCTTCCCGTTCTTTATTTGTTTCAGTGCCATTCTGATCTCGTACAAGCTGACGTTCGGGATTTCTTCGGTGTAGTACCGAGTTAGCTTGGATCTGGGATCTTGGACCAAGCCGGCAACAGGGTTCTGGGATGATCTATACAACTGCCCATAGAACCTTTCGTCCTCTCCCAAGATCTCACCCTGGGATGAAATAACAGTGCCGTCATCGGTCTTCAACTTAGTTATTTGGCTGTACCCGATAGACAAATCACGTGCGAACACTTTAGAGCCACGGTTCCGCTCTATTGCCTCTTCAATACGCTGCGTATTAAATCGGCGAACGTCGCGTCGTACGGACTTTGAGATTTGTCTATTTAGCTGCCTATGTGTGGACTAGTCAGCTGAAGACTGCACCGTTATTTCCTTTCTCCCCTCCATGAGTTTGAGAGTCTGGTCTGAAAGTTTTCTTGGTCTATTTGCGCGAGGGGTCTTAAAAAACTTTGACCCGACAGCGTGGACAGTTTTCACGAACCTGTTGCTCGTATCGTTCGAGGATTCGCACTCTTCTAGGCATTGGAAGAGATTATGTAATTCGAGCTGAAAGCTCTCGGGGTTCTGGTATTGGACAGGTGTAGGTCGGAGTGTAGACTTCATCAAGCGAAACCGCTCGTTTTTCGTATGCAAATTCAATGTGCCTCGTACCATCCGGTGATCACTCCCAGTTTTAATCCTGTTGATCACACAGACATCATTGAATATTTGTCGTTTGTTCCGATAAGATGAAGTCTATCTCGTTTTTAGTGGAACCATCGGAGCCAATCCAGGTCCACTTCCTTTGTGGCCGTTTTTTGAAGAAGGCACTCATCATAAAGAGGCCTTCCTTCTCCAAAAAATCGGCCAGTTTTTGGCCCCTTTGGTTTCTCTGTCCAAATCCTTATTGCCCCACTCTCAGCTCATCGTCTGTCCTTTGGCGTAGTTTCGCGTTGAAGTCTCCCATAACTACCATGAAGTTGAATTTGTTTACAACTATTATAATTCAAAAGTCGATTGAAAGAACACATAAAAATCCCTACACTAAAATAAAAAATAGCCCGCTGAGTCCGCCGAGTCCACCCGTGACCATAAACGCTGTAAAGTATTTGAAACGACGAATAATCAAATTTCAATTATAGACGCGATAAAATCCGTAGAAATAGTTTTATTTAGAATGTGTAATACTACTGTAAATACCAGAAATCATTTCAAAAAATAAAATAATTTTATTCCAAAAGACGTCTTACTGGTCAGTTTAGAACCTTCTTCAAGTTCAACACCAACGTCAATGATCTCTGCATGTCTGCGTTGTTTTGTCCATGACGTAAGAAACTTATAATGTAGCGAAGGTAGTTAAGTTTTATCTATCATTAACCTATATGACTTAGTATCGTCGCCAAAATTATAAGTAGCTCGTCTTTGGATTAAACACATAAGTCTGATGAACCTTCATTTCCAGCCGGAGCAGTTTCGTATAGTAGGTCAAATTCCCTCACACAATATAGCAGGTTTTAGCCCAACAGTGGAGCGTATATGGATGATAATAATGAACCTTTAAGGAGCGTTTATTCTTTTTTCATTTTATAAAACTGAATATACATATCACATGTCAGGCAGGCTTTACCGTTTCTATAATTGCCACCTTAAAATTAGAACTGATAATATACCTAGGTAATCATTAATAAATAATAATACTACCTGATTGGTCAAAGCCTCGTACAGCATACACCCTACATACTGCAAGTATCTGTGAAAAATAAAGTAAATTAAATTTAGTGTGGTACTCAAATAATGTTGTACCTACTTGAGTGATGGAAGGAGTTTCAAGGATAATGCTGCGATAAAATTGTTGGAGGCCCCCTCACTTCCTTGTACAGATATTTGTCAAAGCAACCATACCCCGTCAGAACCTGCACCATTGGAAAGAAGAGCACTTCGTGCTGCTGACCCACAGCCACATCAGCACCAGCCGAGGGCTTTAATGGTTCGAACACCGCATCGAGGCCTTTCCAATGGGACTGCCCAACGGGCAATGTCATCCCGACGTCATCCCACCAGGCGGCTAGTTCGCGTACTGAGCCATATACGCGAACATCGCTGCCTTAAGCCATCGTCGCCGAAAAACCCGGCAGTAAAGACCAGCCTACACCTCCTCCTCGATTCAAGAACCCTGCGTAATTCATTCTGCATTTATCGTCATTTCGTCATCAGTGGTGGGCTCCTGTTCTCATCTAAAATGGGAGAGAAATTGATGTACTATACCACGCTAGTCAGATGAGTTCGGACAAGGTTTTATTTCGAGTTTACGTCTCTTGCATAAATGTTGTATACATATTATGACACAAATGAAGTCAAAAGTAATAAATTACTTATCAATACAAGAGCGAAGGCAAGTACTTGTATGTTCTTCATATTGATGAGCTTCAATCTAATGTATGACTAGTCAAATATTGCTTCTTATATACTATATTTCCTTGTATATAACAGTGATAAACAGATTAACGAAACACAATTTGATAAAAAAATCGTTGGTAATTTTATTTTGTATTCTATTAGTAGGTTACTACATAATTGTGAGATATTGATATCTATTTTAAAATGAGTTTGCTGTGGCGCTGGGAATGTAAATTTAATGTTATTTTTAAAGTTACACCGTAACATGTTGTTGACTATATTTTTGAATTTATTGTTATCTGGTAAATTGGGAATGCTAATTGAATAATTACTAGGATCATTAACCCCTTGTAAAGCAGAGCGATTAGGGCAATAACCCCTACATGTATGGCCACATCATGCGGCACTCTATGACGGTAATCTATGTCTAACTGTGGAGATCATATCACATCATATCATATCTTAATTTTCAACTTACATAATATGTTTATCAGAAAGTCAGATCATGCATACACTTTTTCAATAGATGATAGAAATAAAGAAAATTTATTTTGGAAATCTTGCAACATAATAAACATTAAAGTTGAAAATAAAAATAAAATAGCCCCGTGGGACCTGGAGGCGGAGATGCTCGCCGGACTATATCGGCGGGTGACGGGGGTGCGAGCGGAGGGCGGTGTGGTCTCGTTAAGGGATCTCACCGCCTGGCGCGTCGACGCCCGCCGAGACGTCGTTGCCCGTTGGGCAGTCCGGCTGGAGAGGCCTCGGTTCGGGGTGCGAACCGTGGAGGCCTTCCGGCTGGTGCTGATGCAGTGGTTGGAAAGGCGGCACGGGGTGCTCTCCTTCCGACTGGTGCAGGTTTTGACGGGGCATGGGTGCTTCGCCAAATACCTGCACAGGGTCGTTAGGAGGGAGAGTACACCGTCCTGCCACCACTGCGATTGCGACGAGGACACGGCACGTCATACGCTCGAGGCCTGCGCGGCTTGGGCAGTGCAGCGCTGTGAACTCGTCGCAATCATCGGTACAGACCTGACGCTGCCGGCTATCGCTAGGGCGATGGTCGACAGCGTCGGGAATTGGGACGCGGTCGCAGCCTTCTGCGAGACAGTGATCTCGCGGAAGGAGGCGGCGGATCGCCTGCGCGAGGAGCGCAGCCTCGATGAGGAGATCCGCCGCCGGCGACTGGGGCGGCGTAGGCGCAACTACCTGCGCCTCATGCCGCCCTAGCCGAGGCCGCGGGTGACGTGACCGGGGATTAGTCCGTCACCCGCTGAGAGGCCGACCGCGTGAGGAAAGACCGACGTCCTCCCCGAGGGGGGGACGTCGGTCGATGGGAGGGTACCCCAATAGGGGGTATTCCGTCGGGCCGACCACTGATGTTAAGTAACCCTGCTCCTGTGGTCGGCCCAACGACGAAGGCGACGTGGTTTTCGGGTGGGTTGCGGGAGTTGCGTGCTTAAGCCCCTTTGTCGCCCCGGACAGAGTGGTGCGGAGGCGCGCCGACCGCAGCCCACCCACAAAAAAAAAAAAAAACAAAAGTTGAAAATAAATAAATGTCCATAGCGAAAAAAGATACAGTGAACGTCACTGTCCAATGGTTTTAGTATTGCCTTGTGGTATATACAGTTTAATTTTGTTCTCAAAGAATTAAAAAACAATCGCTATATGTCATCAAAGATTTTGGTTAAATTTTCAATTTCTTTTTTACACAAAGAAGTGTGATGAGCATTATCAACTTACCTGCCATTAAAAATGAGCCCGCGCCCAATAGTGAGACTTATCTATACTAATATTATAAAGAGGAAAGGTTTGTATGTAAGTATGTTTGTAACGAATAGGCTCCGAAACTACTGAACCAATTTCAAAAATTCTCTCACCAATCGAAAGCTATAATACAGGGAGTAACATAGGCTATATTTTACCCCGGTATTCCCACGGTAACGGGAACTACGCGGGTAAGGCGACTGAAACCGAAGCGAAGTGAGGGCGAGTTGCTAATATAATATATAGACTTAAAAAGGTAAAGGTAAGTAATAAACTCATTTGCAAAAAAAACGGGCGGTTTTGATTTTCATTCATATTTAAAAAGATACAATACCAAAAAGGTTTCAATCGTTTGTACACGTTACTGGCCGGTTTTAAAAATGCTGTGGTATTTAAAAAAGTACGTTCTAAATTCAATTTTTCATTTGATGTTCATTTTTACAGAAAACCCCTTTTTATCCTACATTTTTGGCGCGAAGTTCCAGAAGTTAACATCGACTTTCATAACTTTTATTCAATTTTTATCGATTAATTTCATATCCTTGACTGTCAAAGCTTTATTTAATGCTGTTTGGCTGTATCAAAAATGGTAGATAAAGTGGTAAAAGCTACCAAAATTATCGCGCTGCTTGAAGAGGGTTGCAGCCAATGTTTCGTGGCTAGGAGGCTAAATGTTAGTCGCTCGACAGTCCAAAGGACCTGGCAGCGATATCAGGAGACTGGTTCCGTCGAGAGAAGGCCTGGTTCTGGAAGAAAACCATGTACCCAACCACGGGATGATCGTTTTCTTGTGAGTCGCGCATTGAGAAATCGCAAATCTTCGTATGTGGATCTTAAGAACAACCTCCAAGAAGTAAGAAATGTGCATATTAGTCTATGGACGGTCAGGAGGAGGCTTCTCGCTGCCAATATACGCAGTCACCGCCCGGCCCGCGGCCCCAAATTACTCCGTGAGCACAGAGTTCACAGGCTTAGGTTCGCTAGAAATTGTGAATCATGGACTCAAGACGATTGGAATAGGGTTTTGTTCTCTGATGAAGCCAGGATATCTCTGTTCGGTGAAGATCGACGTCGGCGAGTGCTAAGAAGACAAGGAGAACGCTTTGCAGAGGCATGTTTCGAAGAAATCACACCTTATGGTGGGGGCTCTGTTATGTTTTGGGCAGGAATAAATTCAATGGATCGTACAGAGTTAGTCTTCATTGAAAACGGCTCACTGACTGGGCATCGATACATAACGGAAGTTCTAATTTCTCATGCACAACCCGCATTGGCCGCTCTAGGTGAAGACTCGATTTTTATGGACGACAATGCTCGCGCCCACCAGTCCCGCGATGTTAATGCGTATGTGCAAGAGGTCGGCATTCGTCGTTTGGATTGGCCAGCTCGAAGTCCCGACCTCAATCCCATAGAGCATGTCTGGGACGTTCTGAATCGGCGTGTGAGATCAGTACACCCGGCTCCGCAGACCATCAGAGAGCTGAAGAATGTGATTACTGCGGAGTGGGAACGTATTCCGCAAGCAAGTATCCGGGATATACTCGCTAGCATGCCCAGACGAATTCAAGCTGTGATTTTAGCTAGAGGGGGTCACACTCGATACTAAACATTTATCTGCTTTTACTTTATTAAAGAAAAACAAACAAAAAAACTTTTTTATTTTTACTTCATGAGCATATGCACTACTAGCGAATATACACTACTAGCGAGGTTTAGCATTATTTCCCATAAATTGTATCTAAATTTTATGAAATACTGATGAAAACGATTATTTTCTTATTAATTTAGCAAATTGTGTGGATAAAACTACCTATAATTATCAAACAAAGAAATATTAACATTTGAAATGGTTCATTGCTTAGGTGCCCGTTTTTTTTGCAAATGAGTGTATTATTTTGTTTTTATATCTTAGTGACATAAAAATTAAATACTGTTTCACAATAATATTTTAATACAATATTTTAATACAGTTTTGTGTAAATAAAGACTTAACATAGTAAAATATAACATAACGATACCGAATTACACGGTTGTAGTAAGCAAAACCCTTTTTAGCTGATAAAAGAGTGCCTCGATATGTTAAGTTTTAGGCGTGTAATTATGAGAGATCCATACATATAGACATTCGCACGTCCACAATGCTTTCTTTTCAACCACTTTAGTTTTACCCTATATAAAATAAATATCCTGTAAAAAATAGCGCGTAGATGACATCCTCCAGTAAAACTCGCCAAGCATCTCCGGCTCTAAACCCCACGGGGGATTTCCGGCAACACATACGCTGCTTCAGTGGCCACAGGTGAGGTAACCACGTATAGCCCGGATCACCATGACTCGCAGTGCTCACCACAAAGATACCTCGTGTACACTGGTACGTCTTGCTTTGACCGGATCACCCCTGTCGTCGATATATAATGCTGGCTCTACCCACGTCCTATATAAGCTATGACAGGGCGGTCGCTGCACTAACAATCTGGGAGCTAGTTGGCGGAAATAGTGACGAAAAAACCACCGCCCGTCAAGCAGCAGACCCAGATAATTCATCTGGGGCTGGATCCTTATTGGGAAGATATTAAAAACGACTGAGACGCCAATAGATGGACTATTCCGGGACCCATGAAACAGTAGGGCTTCCATCTTATTTAGGATGACAACAAGCCCCCACGCCTCGAACCGGCAATCCAGATCCGTCTCCTCAGTACCGAAAGTGGCCAGGCGTATTGCCTATTTCAGTACTATCAGCATAGCAGGTTAAGCCCAGCCCGATGGGGAGACTACTTTTCAATGCCCAGTCATAGCCAATGTCCCACAGGGTCAGCCCTAACAACGGTCACTATGGTACACCGTACGATGTGAGCGTTCGCACAACGTCCATTTCGCAGTCTACGCAGAGGACGCTGCACCTGCTTAAATAGTCCACTGGGGTGATCCATCTCAGGTATTGGCACACACACTTTATGGGCACAGAATGCCTGCCTGGAGCTATTGAATTACAGACTGTTGAATGTGTCATCAACGTTCAAACAAACCGCCAATAGCCGGCTAGTGCCTCCGTGACCGCGGTCTTCCGGTCCTATATGATAACCCATATGATAATTATCAGTTTTTTCTATTTATTCCTGCTGATATAACTACACCCTTGGGCACTTATCATATATATAATATACTAGCTGATCCAACTGACGTTATTCTGTTCAAATAAAATAAATGCATTCTCCTTGAAATTGACAGCAGCGTCACCTACCGGGTCCATTTGTGCATCTAAACCATTCTCGAATTACCTTGAACACACAGAAATTTTTTTATCAACATCGGTCCAGCTGTTTAAGAGGCGTTCAGTGACATACACACGTACACAAGCAATTTATATATAAAGATAAAAAGAAGCTGGTTGACTGACTTATTAAATAAATTTGCCAAACATTGCCAGTGTCAATAATTCTGCCAATAACAAATTATTAGTGGAGAAACGTGTGTATTACCTTATCCTTATCTTATATCTTTAAACGAGCAATTCTTGTATATATACATATATATTCAGGATCTCGGAAACGGCGCGGACGATTTTGATGAAATTTGGCATTCTTAGAAGTTTCGGGACCAAAAAATTGTTCTAGCTAGGTTTTATTTATAGAAAATGTTGTTTCGTCGATGTTTTTAGCTAATGATTTAAAATCTCAATTGAATATGGATTCAAATTTCGCCGTCGACGTCAAGAGTGACAATGGCTCGGTTGAGAAGTTGTCCAGTTTTTTTTGTTTTGTTATGGCATTCAAACAGCGTGGGATCGAATCTCGGTGTTATTATTATTCTGTTTTTGTAATTTTTGATATTATTTTCATTATTACATTTTTATTTTTTATTAATATATATCTAAATAAGTTTGGCAAAAATACAAAAAATATACTAAGCTAAGCTCGGTCGACCAGATATTTATGTATAGGTTAACAACGTTATTGTCAGCATGCCTAGAATACTGATCGCCTTATTAGTAATTATATGTTCATATTTTAGAAAATCACACTCTGATGCAATTTAGGAAAATAAATTGAATAACAAAAAGGTGTAGAGAGGAATCAATTAGCAAGTTAGTAGAGACTGGGAAATTTAATCTCACAATATATTCGTATGAATCGATAGTTACTATAGGTTGTTGAGACAACTAAACAAATGTATTCCAAGCTACAACGATTCCTAGATTGCTTAAAGTACCTACTTTATATCAGAAATTTGAAAAGATCAGCAAATTCGTTCTTCTTAATTACACAGTGACTGGGAATCGAGAACATTTGTTTTATCAATCCTACAGGAAAATACATATCAATATTATATATACCAATTTATTTCTAAATAAGGACTGTGGCCTCTGCTTATAAATTAACTCTGCCACAGGGCTTTTAGGTAGCTCAAGGAGTCAGTGAAGATAATCGCCTTGTTAATATTGAAGGAATATAATGACGCCACTGTTTTGGTAATATATAGTCGCACTTGTGTTATAAATTTTAGACAGTTTTGAGGCATCGATGCAAGAAGGATGAAACGGAAGGCTAAATATTACACTCCACTTGCAATGCATTAATTGTGACATCATATCGGAGGCATCACGACATCATACAGGAGGACAAAGCTCGAGATCTACGTGGCCTGGGCAGAGCATTATCGTGCATTGCTTTCAACTATCAGTGCTAACCTGACCCCACCGACCGTCACTAGGTGGGGCAACTGGTCAAACAGGAGCTAAGCAGTGGTGGTAGGAACCCATGAAAAAAATTAGAAATAAAAATATCGATTTGTTATTGCATAAGAGACATGTAAAGTTTTCAATTTTGTCATCGCTTTTTCGTATAAATCTGATTGAAATGTATATGTATATTCAGTGCTACTTAATCAGCAACATATTCGTACTTTGTCAAATATTCATTAGAAATTGAATAAATCAATTATTACGTATGCATAAGTAAGACAAACCGTTGACGAGGCGCCTTTGCACCTACGCTAACGTTTCCATTCTCGTAGATGATTGTTATTAACAACTACTTAAGGGATGAAAACGGACCTAACTGTAAGACCATCAAAACTTGAAATTAAACCCTAGATCAAATTGTCTGAATAGCGCTTTCGCGATTCTTATTTGCCTTTTATACTGGAGGAGGCTAAGAGCCAGTGGGACGTATATAAGTTAGGATGATGATGTTGATGACGAAAAATATAATATGCTATATAAAATATAATAACTATTCTTTTCTTATAGGTAGTTTTATGCTCTTACAAGATTTTATTTTCATCGTGAAAGAGAGTAAAAGAGGGATACAGAAAGAGAAAAAAAAATGAAAAGAAAATATACTTTATAATATAAGAGAAATATATAAAAACCATAAAAAGTGTGTACAATAACAGGAAGAATCAAACTAGAAACCATCGGTCCAAGCTTCCCTATAGAAAGGGCTGTAAGACAAGGTGACCCTTTATCGCCTAAAATATTTATAGCTATCCTTGAATCAGTAATTAAAAAACTTAATTGGAGCAAAGCAGGACTAAAAATAAAAGACACTTATTTAAGTCATCTAAGATTCGCTGACGACCTGTTGTTACTAGCAGAGACAAGTTACCAACTACAGTTTATGATCGAATCTTTGCACTTAGCTAGTGTCAAAGTCGGCCTTGAAATAAACTTTACAAAGTCTATGGCAATGACAAACAGTTGGAAGCGACCAATTATAGTTAATTGCAAACCATTACGCAGAACATTACATATATTTAGGGAAGAGAATCAGTTTTGATACAAATAATAATGAACAAGAAATTAGCAGAAGGATCCAAAACACTTGGAATAAATACTGGAGCTTGAAGGAAATATTTAAAAGTAATATGCCTACAACTACTAAAACGAAAGTATTTAACTCGAAGTTTGTTACCTTGTTTGATATATGGCTGTCAAACATGGAAATTTAGCGAAAATAAAAAATAAAATAAATGTCTGCCAAAGAGGAATAGAGCATAGTATGCTCAATATAAAGAGAATACAAAAGATAAAACACACAAAAATAAGGTTGATAACCAAAACAACCAATGCTTTGAGTTATGTACTGAAACTAAAATGGAAGTGGGCTGGCCACATAGCAAGACTTGCGGACCAACGATGGACCATGAAGACGACAATGTGGACTGGACCACAAGGCAAAATAAAAAGAGGAAGACCACTGACACGGTGGGACGATGAAATAAAAAGAACAGCCGGTTCCCGTTGGAACAAAGTGGCACAGGACAGAGTCACCTGGTTATCTTTGGAGGAGGCCTTCACCCATTAAGGGGTTCCTGTAAACCAAGCAGATAATAATATAATATTTGAAAATTAGTATCATCACTAAGAATATACTACTATTAATTAATACAACTAAAAACTAACAATTAAACTAACACTTAACTAATAAGAATATGTTTTATAATTTTTTTTTTATAATTTCCTTTTTTATATTTTTAAGTTACTACTAAGATACTATAACCATGTAATTTGCAAGAAATATAAAGGCTTTTTATTTTTTTTATTTTATTTTATTATTTATTATAAAAGTGATAAACAGATTAACAAACACAATTTGATAAAAAAGATCGTTGGTAATTTTATTTTGTATTCTTTTAGTAGGTTACTACATAATTATGAGATAATGATATCTATTTTAAAATGAGTTTTCTGTGGCGCTGGGAATGTAAATTTAATTTTATTTTTAAAGTTACAGCGTAACATATTATTGACTATATTTTTGTATTTATTTTTATCTTGTAAATTGGGAATGCTAATTGAATAATTACTAGGATCATTAACTCCTTGTAAATCAGGGCGATTAGGGCAATAACTTCTACAAGAATGGCCACGTCATGCGACATTCTACGACGGTCATCTACGTCTAACTGTGGAGATCATATCTATTTATTTATTTATTTATTAGGGACAAAAAACAGTTATATATTACAGTAATAAACTTATTATACTGATATAATTAAAATAACGTATATATAACCAGCACCTCTGTCCACGGCTTAACAAAAAATAGTGGTACAAAAAAAAAACTACACGGAGCAACACGGACTATTTACTCCGAAAATGAAACAAAGAAACAAAACTTAAAAAACCTTAAAGCTAAGATAAAAAAAGGAACAATAAAGGAATATTTAGAAAAAAATAATAAGTTAATTAAAGTTAAAAAAAGATAAATAAGGAAACGAAATTTAATAATTATCCTTCAGTGCAAGATTAACTTTTTTTTTATATTGTAGATGGGACTCAGCAAAAATATCAATAGCTGAGAAGTTTGTGTTATAAGTTTCGATTAGACGGCGTAGAGGCGCCCGCACACCGGCATTGGTTCTGCACTTAACGGTATGAAACAAACGCGGTGCTCGCGCAGCCCTACGCACTGTTCTAGGTACTATATAACAAAGTTTGCCTGTAAGGTCAATACAATCATAATTATTATTGCACAGGCCATGCAATACCATAATGCTCAACAATGTGCGCCTGGATTCTAAGCTTAGAATATCATACTTTCTTAAGAGTTCTGCATACGGTAGTCTATTCTGAAAACATTTATAATGTAATATGCGTAAAAATTTCTTCTGTACCATTTCTATGTGGTGTGCATATTTAGCATAGAAAGGATTCCAAACTGAAACAGCGTATTCAAGTTGTGAGCGTATTAATGTTTTATATAAAAATAATAGAGTAGAAGGTACACATCACATCATATCATATTTTAATTTTTCACTTTAATATATCTATCAGAAAATCAGATTATGCATACAAAGATTTTTCAATAGATGATATAATAAAAAAAGAAAGTTTATTGTTGAAAGTTAGCAACATAATAAACATTGAAGTTGAGAATAAATAAATGTCTAATCCGAAAAAAGATACAGTGATCATTGCAAGAACTTCCAAAATATAATATAAGTATAACTTCCATTTATACTCTCCTTATTGTTCCTGTGTTTTCTTTGAATAACGTAATTAAACAATTATCTTCTTAAAATTGAAAAACGAACGAACGAACGAAAATGAGATGCCATCAAAAATGATGGCACCGCATTTCTTTTTTACTTACTTATTTTCCCGTCCGGTACCTTTTACTTCTTGAATACCAAAAAAGGATTTTCTTAAAGCCCACCCTTAGAAAAATGAGACATCTCTCCTATCCGCTTGATTCATTTCCACCAAAGCTAGCCTTATTATTATTATTGTACTTTTTTATGTCAATTTCGGGCAATTTAGTCTACTCAATGCCTTGGAAGAATTTGGTGCAACTTCATAAGACATATCCCATTCTGGGTTTTTCATTCCGTTAACCGTTGTACGTTTAAGTTACATTTGAACATAATTATATCTCTGGACGTGGAGCTCCCTCATGTTACACCACAAAGTGCGGTACTGTGACGCCTGCATCCAGCGATATCCAACAACTTTTACCATGTCGGCTGTCCAACTAGTTGGAGGGCATCGTATACTGCGTCTCCGATACGTGGTCCCTACTCGAAAACCTTTCTTATCCATCAGTTACCGGTTCGACAAGCGAGTTTCCACGAACCTGTTGTTCATATTGTTCAGAAATCAGCACTCATCTAGACATTAGAAACGATTGTGTAGCTCGAGTTGAAAGTTTTCCAGGTTCTGGTATTGGATAGGTGTAAGTCGAAAAGTAGACTTCATTAAGCGTGATCGCCCGACTTTTGGGTGGATATTAATTGCGCCTTGTACTATGCAGTGATCGCGCCTAGTTTTGAAAGGTTATTGAATATGTGTTGTTTATCCGATAAGATGAAGTCTATATCGTTTTCTGTTGAACCATCGGGGCTGATCCAGGTCCATTTCCTTTTGTATCTACTTCCTGAAGAAGAAATTCATTATAAAGAGGCTTTCCTTCTCCAGAAAATCAGCCAGTGTTTGACCCTCTAGTGTCTTTGACCACACCTATGTTGCCCCACCCTCAGCTCATTATCACTCCCTTTGCCCAGTTTCGCGTTAAAATCTTCTATAACCACTGTGAAGTGAGTTTTAGATGCGTGTATGGCTTTCGAGATGTCCTCGTAAAATAAGTGTTATTAGTTGAATCACTAATAATAACTGTTATCAGTTATATCACTGATAATAACTGTTATCAGTTGTATCACTGATGGCAACTTTTATCAGTTGTATCATTTTAGATGCGCGTCAAAGCCATAGCTTTGGAGACGTCCTCGTAAAAGGTCTCCACTTCGTCATCGGGGGTATGCCGAGGTCAGTGGGTAAATCTGTGTGACCTCCAAAGAATATTTCTTGGTAATTCTGGTACGTTACGCTTGTTGACACACCCTCGATCCTTTCCACGTTGTACACGAGAGACTTGCGATCGATAAACTCTATACCGCCTTAAGACGGGTGATCGTCCCAACGTAAAAGAGCATGTTTCTGATAATCCTAATTTTCCGCCGGATTTTGTTTAATACCTCTTCCAGCTTGATGATCTTCTCATCAGTCCTGAGTGTCCAAATGCTGTGTGCTACCTGGGCCAAAAATCGTTTTGTTTAGTAGCGAGATCGCTGTTAGAGATTCTTCGCACCCCGTGTTCTACCACTACCGGGCCTGCCACCAAAATTAGCCCGTAGGGAATAATGTCGTAATTGCCGCGTTTGGTAGGTGGGTTGGCGATCGCAGTGAGATATCATACATTTCCTCGGAAAGACCTGCTGCCCACTATCCTGGTGAATCTTTATTTTTTTTTTACATTGACAACGCCTTGAACCGGTGGAATAATCCTTGTATTGCAGGGGACTTTACAAACATATAATTAACCGACACAAATGACATCCAGACTCAGAACAACAATTTGTGGATCGTACAAGGTATAGTCCTGCATAAGATTCGAACCCGTGACGCTGGCACGGTAGGTCGGTATCTTAACCAAAACGCCATTTGAGCAATCCTTAGCCGGATTTTACGACTCCTATAGCGAAGCAAGGGATGGCGACTATTGTATTCTTCATCATCGCAGCCCACATACGTCCCATTTTTGGGCTCGGGCCTCCTCCAAAATAGAAGGGAATTTGATCCACTATACCATGCTGGTCAGACATATTGGTATAGGGTTTCATTTCGAGTTTTCCTTCTCTTGCACAGATCTTATGTGCATATTATATCCCTTAGTCGTCTTTTACGACATTCACGAACATGATAGGGAATGGTGAATTGTATTCTTATCGCGTTCCTTTAACTGCAAATGTAACTTTGTAATCCTATATATTTATATGGGATTACAAAATTATGTATGCAGTTAGTGTATCTCGGAAACTGGATAAAAATTACAATGTTTCATAATTTTATAATTTTTCCTTCATTTATACGATAAACAATGATTGTATTTTGAATTTGAAGCTTCTATGTCTGCTAGAAGTGCCTCAATAATATTGATGATCGATCAGTCAGTCAGTGAGTGACAAAATTAAGAAATTTTGTCACTCAAAATTAAGAAATTTTGACTAGTTATAATCCTTAAACTATTGGTTATAAAAATTTTAAATTAGCGTGTGTATACAATGCCTACGGAGTTACTAATAATTCAGGCTTCTAGTTTTATTCACAATGAAGTTATAGGGGGTCGAAAATAGCTTGAATTGCTTCGAGAAAAATATTTTACGGCAGTGTTGCGTTTTTGTTCAATTTGGCGGGGGCACTACCGTGCCCCCAGATATAAATCTAAAAATTATATTTTGGAAGTTCTTACAACGTTCACTGCCTATTTTAGCTCTGAATGTTTATTTATTTGTCACTACAATGTTTATTATGTTGCAAGCTTCTCTAAATATTTTTTTTTCTTCCTTATTATCATCCATTGAAAAAGTATGTGCATAATTAACTTTATGACAGACATTATGTAAATTGAAAATTAAGATGATACGATGTTTATTGTTAGACGTAGGTTGCTGTCATAGAATACCGTATGACGTAGACATTCATTCTAGGGGTTATTGCCCTAATCGTCCTGCTTTGCAAGGTGTTAATGATCGCATCGACAATTAGTTTGGTATTGCTAATTTACAAGATAACAATAAATACAAAAATATTATCAATAGTGTATTACGGTGTAACTTTGACCACTGACGACAAGTCACATCTGCTCCGGTGGTCAGCCCAACAACGAGGTGACGTGGGTACGGGTGGGTTATGGGCCCGCGCGCCGTCCTTTCATCGCCCCGTACGGACTGGACCGCGCGTGCGCTTACCATAGCCCACCCATAAAAAAAAAAAAAAAAACGGTGTAACTTTAAAATGAAAATTTAATTTCTATTCTTTGCGCCACAGAAACCCATTTTAAAATATATATATCTCACAGTTTGTAGCACCTAAATAATATAAAATAAAATTACCAACAATTTTATCAAATTGTGTTTCGATAACCCATTTTTCACTTTTATATATAAGCAAATAAAGTATATAAGAAGCAATATTTGATTGTCAATATTCATACGTTAAACTGAAGTTCATCAACATGAAGAACACACAAGTACTTGCTCTCGCTCCATTACTGGTAAGTAGAGAAAGAAAGAAACAAAGAAAGAAAAATAATTTGTTACTCCTTTACCGGAAGGACTACAAGATCCTAGAATATAAATAAAATAACATAAAAAAAAACAACAAAGAAAAAATACACTAAAATTATATCAAGATTGGCGTCCCCTTCGCAAAGAGGAAAAGATAGCTGCTCAACATAATGTCTAATCTACTTTAAAAGTAAATACCACAACGCTGTTAATCTGCAGTGTACTGCAATGTTTGTCACCAATGTACAAGACGCAGAATATAATAGGTACTATTAAAAGCTAGCTAAAATATAACAAAAACAAATATGTATATTTCATAATCATTATCATTTCAACTCATATAAGACTACAGTGCTGGGCCTTAGGCTCCTCCACGATAGGAGGGTAATTAATCTACAATACCACGCTGGTCCGATGGGTTGCTAAGGAATTTTATTTCGAATATTGCTTCTGTTGCATAGATGTTGTATTCATATTGTACGTCTTAGTCTTCTTTTACAATATCCGCGGGAGAGGCGGGGAATTATTAGGGTTTCGTACCCATAAGGTAAAAATGGGACCCTATTACTCACACTTCGCTATCTGTCCGTCCGTCTGTCTGTCACCAAGCTGTATCTCAAGAACCGCGTTAGCTAGACAGCTGAAATTTTCACAAGTAATGTATTTCTGTTTCCGCTATAACAACAAATACTAAAAAACAAAATATAATAAACATTTAAGGGGGTCTCCCATATAACAAACGCGATTTTATAGATAACTAGCAATCCGCCCTCGCTTCGCTTCGGTTATAGGTTATAGTCGTTTTACCCGCGTAGTTCCCGTTCCCGTGGGAATACCGGGATAAAATATAGCCTAGTTTACGCCCTGATATTATAGCTTTCCATTGGTGAAAGAATTTTTGAAATCGGTCCAGCCGTTTTGAAGATTACCCGGAACAAACAGACAGACAGACAGACAGACAGATAGACAGACAGACAGACAAAAATTTTTTAATTGCTATTATAGGCATAGGTGTTGTGCAAATAACCGTGTGAGCATGAAAAAAGCCTATTATTTTGACATTACAAACAGACACTCCAATTTTATTTATTGGTATAGATGGTACGGTACCCTTTGTGAGCGACTCCGACTTGCACTTAGCCGGTTTTATTCTTTTGCCGTTACTACATATACAAAACTTGCTTGTTATAGATTTTTTACGTACTCACTATTGATTGATAGATTAAAGAACTGGTATTAATGCGATCTAGAGGAATGCAACTGTTCTTTTCTTTAAATTTTAATCGTATTAGGTTTGGTATCGTACTAGCACAAACCATTTAGGCCAAATATTATTTATATCTATCCATGCGGTGACGTAAGAATACAATTCATAGCAAACCGCACAACCAACACGACTTGTTCCTTGGGTATCGTGAAAAATGTGAATTAATCAAGGGATTATAATGTACATACAAAATTTATATATGAGAAGGAAAACTTGAAATAAAACCTTGTATTTCCGTGTGGTGGCGGAGTAAGAATACAATTGACCACTCTCTATCTTACCCGTGGATGTCGTAAAAGACGACTAAGGGATATAATATGAACATAACATCGGTGCAAGGGAAGGAAAACTCTAAATGAAACTCTATACCAACATGTCTGACCAACATGGTATAGTAGGTCAAATTCCCTCCCATTGTAGAGAAGGCCCGAGCTCGTGGAACAGTGGAACGTATGTGGGCTGCGATGATGATGATTAATTCGATTGACCAGCGTGCTATAATAGGTCAATTTCTCTCCTATTTTGGAAGAGGCTCAGGCTCACCATACGATCCTAATGGCTGTAATGATGATGAAATAACGATAGACAGAGAACCAATTACCCTGCATTCTTAATTTGTCATTGCAGGTTCTTAGAGTGTTATAACACTAATTATTAATGCACAGATGTTATTACGCGTTATAACGCGTAATAACAGCTGTTCATGAATAATTACTACACAGAGGTAAATGCAATATTAGTGTATTGAAAGAAATGAGGAAGAAAGTAGAACTACAAGGTATCACAAATATTGCATTCCCATACCGGCATTATTTTTGAAATTCCTTCCATCACTGAAGTACAACACTATTTGAGTACCACACCAAAGTTAATTTATTTTATCTTTTACAGGTACTAGCAGTATGTACGGTGGTTGCTGTATCAGGCTATGACCAACCTGGTATGATTTTATATACTTTTCCTGTTTTAACGTAAAAAGAACATAAAGTAGTCAAGTGGACTGCAAACAAAAGTGAAAACTTAAAACTCTGAACACATAATTGTTATTTTTGAGTATTCAAATTGATTGTTTGATCTTAAATTAAAATTTGTAAATTCATACTTTTTATATTTATCTTCTATCGGCATAGACACAGTGTTATAGACATAGCAACAGATAATCTTAGCGTTAACATATCAGATGACTATGTCTATGACGACTTATCTCTAACTCATTTAAAAAATGTGGTCATATTATGTATGATCTATGTAATGAACTGAAGCGATACTATTTAGTAACCAACAAAGTAATATTTATAACACTAATTTATAACATTTTTCAGTGTTAAATCAATTAAGTAGTACTGATGCGTCGAATCTATTAAGCAGTACTGAAGCGTCGTATCTATTAAGCAGTACTGATGCGTCGAATCTATTAAGCAGTACTGATGCGTCGAATCTATTAAGCAGTACTGATGCGTCAAATCTATTAAGCAGTACTGATTCGTCGAATCTATTAAGCAGTACTGATGCGTCAAATCTATTAAGCAGTACTGATGCGTCGAATCTATTAAGCAGTATTGATGCGTAAAATCTATTAAGCAGTACAGATGCGTCGAATCTATTAAGCAGTACTGATGCGTCGAATCTATTAAGCAGTACTGATGCGTCAAATCTATTAAGCAGTACTGATTCGTCGAATCTATTAAGCAGTACTGATGCGTCAAATCTATTAAGCAGTACTGATGCGTCGAATCTATTAAGCAGTATTGATGCGTCGAATCTATTAAGCAGTACTGATGCGTTAAATCTATTAAGCAGTACTGATGCGTCGAATCTATTAAGCAGTACTGATGCGTCAAATCTATTAAGCAGTACTGAAGCGTCGAATCTATTAAGCAGTACTGATGCGTCAAATCTATTAAGCAGTACTGATGCGTCGAATCTATTAAGCAGTACTGATGCGTCGAATCTATTAAGCAGTACTGATGCGTCGAATCTATTAAGCAGTACTGATGCGTCGAATCTATTAAGCAGTACTGATGCGTCAAATCTATTAAGCAGTACTGATGCGTCGAATCTATTAAGCAGTACTGATGCGTAGAATCTATTAAGCAGTACTGATGCGTCAAATCTATTAAGCAGTACTGATGCGTCGAATCTATTAAGCAGTACTGATGCGTCAAATCTATTAAGCAGTACTGATGCGTCGAATCTATTAAGCAGTACTGATGCATCGAATCTATTAAGCAGTACTGATGCATCGAATCTATTAAGCAGTACTGATGCGTCGAATCTATTAAGCAGTACTGATGCGTCAAATCTATTAAGCAGTACTGATGCGTCGAATCTATTAAGCAGTACTGATGCGTCGAATCTATTAAGCAGTACTGATGCGTCAAATCTATTAAGCAGTACTGATGCGTCGAATCTATTAAGCAGTACTGATGCGTCAAATCTATTAAGCAGTACTGATGCGTCGAATCTATTAAGCAGTACTGATGCGTCAAATCTATTAAGCAGTACTGATGCGTCGAATCTATTAAGCAGTACTGATGCATCGATTCTATTAAGCAGTACTGATGCGTCGTATCTATTAAGCAGTACTGATGCGTCGAATCTATTAAGCAGTACTTATGCGTCAAATCTATTAAACAGTACTGATGCGTCAAATCTATTAAGCAGTACTGATGCGTCGAATCTATTAAGCAGTACTGATGCGTCGAATTTATTAAGCAGTACCGATGCGTCGAATCTATTAAGCAGTAGTGATGCGTCGAATCTATTAAGCAGTACTGATGCGTCGAATCTATTAAGCAGTACTGATGCATCGAATCTATTAAGCAGTACTGATGCGTCGAATCTATTAAGCAGTACTGATGCGTCAAATCTATTAAGCAGTACCGATGCGTCGAATCTATTAAGCAGTACCGATGCGTCAAATCTATTAAACAGTACTGATGCGTCGAATCTATTAAGCAGTACTGATGCATCGAATCTATTAAGCAGTACTGATGCGTCGAATTTATTAAGCAGTACCGATGCGTTGAATCTATTAAGCAGTACTGATGCGTCGAATATATTAAGCAGTACCGAAGCGTCGAATCTATTAAGCAGTACCGATGCGTCGAATCTATTAAGTTGTACTGAAAAGGCAGAAAATGTGTAGCAAAGTTCTAAGAGGATGTAAAGAAAGTGTTTATGTTAAAACTGAATTAAAACTACATTTATAAAAACGTTAAAAAGACAATCCCACTGAGCTTCTTGCTAGATCTTCTCAGCGCGGTCGCGTTCCGATTTGGTAGTAATTTAAGTTAAAATGTAAAAAAATGACAATATGTAAGTGCCCCCGCGGGGTTTATATATAATAAATGATATTGAATTTGAACTTATGTTCTTTGTTTTCATCTCTTTCTGTCTCACTTTTTTACCCTCTTTCACGATGAAAGCGAAATCTTGTAAAACTACCTATATGAATAGAAAGGCTGTGATGATGTATTCTAAGCACTGCGTGCGGGTACAGTCGTTAGCATCCCCCAACCAGGGTACCTACTGACCTCCTGGGTTGGGTGACAAATTTACGCTTGTCCGGGTATCAGGATCTCTGGCCGTGTGGCCCTTTGGTGGGTTGGTGGCCGGGTGGGAGAAGTTCCCATGCTCATGGGAACCGAATGGATTTTCCGTTAACATCGAATGTAGATAGGACGAGACGAGATGCCCAAAACCAATGAGAACGGGGAGCCTATTTTCCACTTGATAGCCTTGCCACGCTACGGCAAAACTGGCACAGAAGACGTGGATGCCTCGTCGGACCATAGCTCGTCTGCCCGGCGACAAAAGAGGGCCCACAAAAAACGAAAAGATGCCGAAAGCCCTCGAGGATGCTCAGTGGTGAAGATTGAGACTACTGTGATCAGCAACACTGCAGTGGCGTAGTGGTTGATCGTGTAGCCGTAGCCGCGAAGCCGTATTGCGTGCCTGACCGACCTAATTGCTTGGGTAGCAGCGACAGCTCTGCGGCAATCGTCGCCTCTATATCATGGCATTCCCCGTCCTTGTTACTTAAGGACAGGGGTGAGGAGTATGTCGCGACGAAATGGGGCGAGATTACGCTTTACAGTGTCTAGTTTTCCCTTAATAGCAATGTGATAGATTTCAGGGCCCCCCTCACAATTTTGGAACTCTCGATACGGTGATTAGCACCGCGCCAAGTTTTTGTGCCGGGGGATTTTATCACCAAGTTAATGGCGTAGGGATCTCTGAGGAAGGACGATCATGGGCGGGCACTAGGTCTCTGTTTGAACAGGAGCTCGGTGCAGACGTGCGGCAGCAGTGGGGCGGGTCGATAGTGGACTTGTCATTCGCTAGCCCCAATGTCGCAGCGCGTATAAGGAGCTGGTGCGTCCAGGAGGAGGTCAAGACCCTATCAGACCAAAGGTATATTCAGACAGAGGTCTCCTGGATGCTTCAGTAGCCCAGCAGGGGTCACGCGGCGAACGGAGGCCCCGCATTTCCGCGGTGGGCTGTGGGTCGAGTGGATCGGGGCTTATTAGCGGAGGCAGTCATCGTTCATTCGTGACTGTCCTCAGCGCACCAGGATGACGGGGTGGACGCTGAGGCTGGCCGCCTTCACCACGCGTTAATGCATTAATGCATAATGCGTTAATTTGTGGTGCTGCCATGCCCCATGTGTTGTATCTATCCCCGAAGAGGGTGGTCCCCTGATGCTCCCAAACGTTTGCGTACCTGCGGGCCGCATGCGTGCCCGAAGGTCCTACGTCTGCAGTCGGGCCCGTCACCGCGACGCTGAGCAGTGTGTGGTCTGCCCTCAGGCTGGCAATCCATCAGTGTCGCCCCCATAGCGAAGCGCTGTGCACGAGCGGTGGCTGGTGATATAAATGTTAAGTAATTTTTTTTTGTGAGATCTATAGTTTGGCAGATAAACCCTGAAAACCACTTGAACTTCTTTTTGGAAGATGGTGACAAAGGTTGTGACCCCACAAATTTGGATTTAACTTTACACTAACCCCCTTCATATGTAAAAAATAAAATAGCGTCCTCTGACAAACGCATGTTAAGCCCAAAAATGTAACATTTCAATGGACTAATTGGCGTAGCTACCGCCTTTTCTTGGGTGATGTCGAACTTCATAAAAAACTTTCAAAGATATCATCGTCTCATACATGGTTGAAATATTTTCACACGAAAATTATTAAAACATTGTACATGACATGTTGTATTGCTTTGTCGTAGAATCAAATACAAATATCATCTCTATCTTGCGCATATAGTAAATATCAACAATAGTCTTGCGGGCGACAATCTGAAATTGAAAACTGAACGAAAATTTGTTGTGTTTTGATATAGAACTGAGCTTGCATAGCTGCGGGCAGAATGGCAAATGTATGCAGTGCTGCTCAATAGTAATTGTACTTTACTAGGTCACAGCTATTTGATATATATCTCATATAAAATTTATAATTAAAATATTTAATCAACATTTATTTCATTAGCAATACTCTGATAGCGATGGTCGCCATGTAATGGCGTAATGTTTCGTAATTTTTCTATCTCATGGTTTTCTTAGGAATCGATTAAGGGTTGTAATCTATACATCTATATAATCTATACATCTATATATCATCTATATAATCTATAAATAAAATTGGAGTGTCTGTTTGTAATGTCAAAATAATAGGCTTTTTCATGCTCACACGGTTATTTGCACTTTACATATGCCTAAAAATCACTTTATATTTTTTTGTCTGTCTGTCTGTTTGTTCCGGGTAATCTTCATAATGGCTGGACCGATTTCAAAAATTCTTTCACCAAGGGAAAGTTATAATATCACAGGAACTAATCTAGGCTATAATTTATCACGGTATTCCCACGGGATTGGGAACCACGCGGGTAAGGCCACTGAAACCGAAGCGAAGCGAGGGCGGGTTGCTAGTATATAAATATAACACCATAAAAAAAAGACTCAAAATAAAATATTTATACCTGTTTGTTAGCGTAATTTAGGTGTGAGGCAAATTACTTCCATAAGTATCCCTCACAATTCATCATAAAATGATAATTTACTATTTTACCTTCATCTGCATCATCATCTCGGCTTATTTACATCTACATAAGTCTGCTAAGCTCGGAGCTCCTCCATACTAGGAGAGCAATTAGCCTATTATACCATGATGATAGCACAGGTTGATTTAACGTTCCATTTCGAGGTTTTCTTTCCTTGTGTAGATGTTAAATGTAAATTAAATCCCTTACCTAAGGGCAAAATAGAAGGTGGTGCATATTATGCTTACTACGTCGCCAAACAAAAAACTTCATCTATACCAATAAATAAAATTGGAGTGTCTGATTGTAATGTCAAAATAATAGGCTTTTTTCATGCTCACACGGTTATTTGCACGACACCTATGCCTAAAATAGCAATTAAAAATTTTTTGTCTGTCTGTCTATCTGTTTGTTCCAGGTAATCTTCAAAACGGCTGGACCGATTTCAAAAATTATTTCACCAATGGAAAGCTATAATATCAGGGCGTAAACTAGGCTATATTTTATCGCGGTATTCCCACGGGAACGGGAACTACGCGGGTAAAACGACTATAACCTATAACCGAAGCGAAGCGGGGGCGGGTTGCTAGTATTACATATGAATATTAGATACTATTTATTTAGTCTTTCTTCTGTATATTCACAGAGAAGTAGTGTAGTTCACCCCAGATACATTGTGGCGAAACATGAGAAAGGCCTACTGTCATGTTTCACCACAAAGTGTGGTTCTATGCCGCCTGTATCCAACGACGCCCAGTAACGTTCACCAGGTCGTTCCATAAGTGGTCACGACTCGAGAACCTTTCTTTCCCAGCGGTTGTTGGTTCGTCAAGGGATGTGGCAGGCAATGGGCAGCTATTGCCTTTTAAGCATGCTAATTCTTCGTGTTATATCGGTTACAACCGTTCTTCTACGGATTGCCGTATATTGGATACTATCTTGCAGAAAAATCCCAAACATAGACCGCTCCATAGCACGCTGAGCGACCTTGAGCTTTTTTATGAGACTCACGTTTAGAGACCGCGTTTCCATGCCGTAAGTGATCACTGCTAACATACACTGTCGTACTTGTATTTTCAGACACTGAGTAAACGTACACTGAGTAAACGTACACTGAGTAAACGAGGCGTAGCTAGAAAAAATCTTTCTAAAAAAAATTATCCTTCTCGTTATCCTACGTTTGTAGGAAAAAACTACACTAATAATCTATACCAATAAATAAAATTGGAGTGTTTGTTTGTAATGTCAAAATAATAGGCTTTTTTCATGCTCACACGGTTATTTGCAAGACACCTATGCCTAAAATAGCAATTACAAAATTTTTGTCTGTCTGTCTGTTTGTTCCGGGTAATCTTCAAAACGGCTGGACCGATTTCAAAAATTCTTTCACCAATGGAAAACTATAATATCAGGGCGTAAACTAGGCTATATTTTATCCCGGTATTCCCACGGGAACGGGAACTACGCGGGTTAAACGACTATAACCTATAACCGAAGCGAAGCGATGGCGGATTACTAGTAGAAAATAAAAGTGTTTAAATACTTTGAAAGTTTAATTATAACGTATCTGCTTGACATTTGTGACGGCGTGCGCGCGCATCGTAAAAATTACCTCTCTTCATTTTTCCTAATGCGCTATAAAAGTATATGTATACTTGTATACGTGTAAGTGTTTGTGTATACTTTTTTATGTATGCAAAGGAATTTATAAATTAATCATCTCGTCTCATATACTCCTAATGCTGGGCTCTAGCCTTCTCTCCACATAGAAAGCATATTGACCTATTGTTGGTACAATTAGACCGGCATGGTTGCTGGTCACATGGGTTGATATAGGGTTTTATTTTGAATTCTCCTTCTCTTGTATAGATGTTACATGCACATTATCCCTCAGTAGTCTTTTACATCAACCAGG
Source organism: Lymantria dispar (assembly GCA_032191425.1). Classification (NCBI taxonomy): domain Eukaryota; kingdom Metazoa; phylum Arthropoda; class Insecta; order Lepidoptera; family Erebidae; genus Lymantria; species Lymantria dispar. Next base: position 26,837,829 of record CM063449.1, read on the forward strand.
GGCAAAAGAGGGAATACCGCACGGTGGCGACAGGGGCAGCGTACCTGTTGGCCGGGACTCCCAACAGGTACGCGTGGGACCAGAAGGCGGAAATGCTCGTCGGTTTATATCGGCGGGTGACGGGGGTGCGAGCGGAGGGCGGTATGGTCCCCTTGAGGGAACTTACCGCCTGGTGCGTCGACGCCCTCAGAGACGTCATTGCCCGTTGGGCAGTGATGCCAGCAGTAGCGACCACCGCCTGATCACTTTCAGCTACATTTACACACATCAGCCCGCTCCCTATGCGGAACCGTCGGGAGGGCCGAGGCGTTACCGGGAGCGTGGTGTTGGGTGGGGCCGGTTTGAGTCGTTACTACACGATAGGGTAGGAAGTATAAACTGGAGAAAGCCTGCAAGTGACGTCTGCAAGGAATTTATGAATGTTATGGAGCGTTGTGCAGAGGAAAGCTTGGGTCTCAGCTGTGACAGGCCGAATGCGAGGGGCTACGAATGGTGGTCTCCCGCCTTGGATTCCACGAGAAAGGAGACCAACAAGTTGCGAAAGGAATGGCAGAGTTCCAGAAAAAGAGGTCCGGGGCATCTAGAAGAGATTGCAAGATTAAGGTACCATGAATGCCGCAGGAAATATAGAGCTATGATGAGACGGGCGCAAACCGACTTTTTCAGGAGCATCGCAAACACTGGCAACGAAGACCCGTGGGGTGTGGCATATAGGCTAGCCTTGGTGAAGATACGACCCCCTCCAAATGTTGTAAGTGGTGCTCGGCTCGTAGAGGGATACGTAAGCACAACTCAAGAATCGATCTCTGCATTAATCGGCGCGCTTTGTCCCGATGACGATCCCCAAAGAGATGTCCCTTATCATCGCCAGGTACGAACCATGGCGGCATGCGCCCCATCTGGGCGGGATGCACCCCCTCCATCTAGACAGGTTATTGAGGGTATTGTTAGTCGCCTACCGAACTCGGCTCCAGGAATCGACGGAGTAACCGCCCGCATGCTCAAACATGCGTGGCGCGTGGCTGGCTCCGAGCTGACGCGTTTATTCGGCAAGTGTATTGAGGAAGGTACTTTTCCCGATGTGTGGAAGGATGGGCGGCTGATTGTTATCCCCAAAGGTAATAGTCGACCGCTCTCTGATCCCAAAGCATATCGCCCGATCACACTTCTCTCGGTTTTGGGTAAGGTCTTGGAGAGAATATTGCTACACTGTGCTCCCAACATCTCGCGCAGCATCTCCTCCTGTCAGCACGGGTTCAAACGCGGACATTCCACCGTCACGGCTATTCGGTCCCTTCTGGACACCGTGGCTCATAGCAACTGCAAATATGTCCAGGCAGTTCTTTTGGATATCGGGTGCCTTTGACAACGCGTGGTGGCCCATGATTCTGCTGAAGGCCAAGAATGGGGGTTGCCCGCCGAACATCTATAGGATGCTGGTGTCCTATTTTTGCGGCCGGCGTGCCGGTTTCTTTGCTGGAGGTGAAATCGTGTGGAAACAATTAACCATGGGATGCCCGCAGGGCTCTGTATTGGGGCCCTCTCTGTGGAATCTCCTGATGGACGATCTATTTCAACTCCCTTTACCAGAGGGAGTCAAACTGATTGCGTACGCGGATGACGTAACGGTCACCATCGAGTCGAACTCTCGTGCGGGATTAGAGGCTTTGGCCTCCACGGCACTCGGACTTGTCACAGCCTGGGGATTTCGTAACAGACTGTCCTTTTCCCCTATGAAGTCATGTTCCATAACCCTAAAAGGGAAGCTGAGTGGAAGACCGCCCACTGTTAGGCTCGGTGGAGAGCCGGTAAGAAGCGTCCAATCAGCGACTGTCCTGGGTGTCGTAATTGATTCTAACTTGAGCTTCCGGCTCCACGCGCAGTCCATTGGAGAGCGTGCTGCAGCAGCGTTCGGGAAAATGTCGCGTGTCTCCGCCTCATCCTGGGGCATACGGTACGTGGGCCTTCGAATACTGTACCAGGCTATATTTGTTGCCATCATCACTTATGCGGCGGGATGTTGGTGGAGACGCACGTCCATTTACATGGTAAGGAGCGCGTTGTTAAGGACCCAGCGGCAGGCCCTTATACTAATCACAAAGGCTTACCGCTCAGTTAGTTCGGCAGCATTGCCAGTTTTGGCAGGGGTTTTTCCTGCGGACTTAGAGGTAATCCGTGCTGGTAGGATAGACGATGTAAGGTTTTCTGGCCGGGACTGCCCTAGGACGGAGAGAAGCCAAATTTCGGAGGAGCTCGTTGCTGAGTGGCAGCGAAGATGGGACGGTGAGGAGAAGGGTAGGGAGCTCCATCGGTTCTTCCCCGATGTTCGTGTTCGACTCAGATCCCCCTGGGTTGAGCCCGACTACCAGTGCTCTCAAATTTTGACAGGTCATGGCTGTTTTAGAAGGAGACTTTATGAGATGAAGCTATGTCAGAACAGCCTGTGTTACTGCGGAGAGGAGGATGAATGTCTGGATCATGTGCTATGGCGATGCCCACTGTACGATGAAATCCGCATGAAGATGTTGGACGGGATTCAACGGGTCAATCCTGGACCGATACACTATTGCGATCTTGTTAACTCCGAGACCAACTTTCGACGGTTGAGAGACTTTTCGCACCACTGGCATAACATCAGGAGCGGGCTCGAGCTGGCGGAGAGAGGACAGGGTCCATGACGCAGTCGCCATCGTCGTGTCGTCCGTCGCAATAGCGATACCCACGCGGAACAAGCCGCCCCAGAAAGGGGAGAGGGCTCGGGCAGACAATTTGTAGGGAGTCAAGAAAGTGCACGCCCGAAAGAGCACACGCAAGTAAGGCGTGCATCTCCCGTGATTCGGTCCATATAGCCAGGATGGCTGGAGGGACCATGGGCTGGTGGAGGGGTCTGCCCGTTGGGCAGTCCGGCTGGAACGCCCTCGGTTCGGTGTGCGGACCGTCGAGGCCTTCCGGCCGGTACTGATGCAGTGGCTGGAGCCGCGGCACGGTGCTCTCCTTCCGACTGGTGCAGGTGTTGACGAGGCACGGTAGCTTAGCCAAATACCTGCACACAATCGTTAGGAGAGAGAGTATACCGTCCTGCCACCACTGCGATTGCGACGAGGACATGGCGCAGCATATGCTCGAGGTTTGTGGCGCTTGGGCAGAGCAGCGTTGTGAACTGGTCGCAATCATCGGTGCCGACCTGACGCTGCCGACCATCGCCAGGGTGATGCTAGACAGCGTCGGGAACTGGGACGCGGTCGCAGCTTTCTGCGAAGCAGTAGTCTCGCGAAAGGAGGCGGTGGAGCGCGTGCAAGAGGAGCGTCTCCTGGACGACACGACCCACCGTCGGTGACTGGGGTAGCGCAGGCGCGACTGCCTGCGCCTGATGCCGCCCTAGCTGAGGCCGCGGGTGACTGGACCGGGGAATTAGTCCGTCACCCGCTGAGAAGTCAACCGCGCGAGAAAAGACCGACGTTCTCTCTGAGAGGGGGACGTCGGTCGAGGAGAGGGTACCTTAAGGGGTATTGCGTTGGGCCGTCCACTGACGACGAGTCACCCTACTTCGGTGGTCGGCCCAACGACGAAGGCGCCGTGTCACGGGTGAGTTACGGGTGTGCGTGCTTAAGCCCCTCTGTCACCCCGGATGGAGCGGTGCGAGGAGTGCACCGATGGTAACCCACCCCAAAAAAAAAAGGGCAAAATAGGGAGTGATGAATTATATTCTTCATTCATCACTGAACGAAAAAGTCTATATAGAAAAGTAATTTTAGATATAATATCTCTATTTAATGATACATAGCCTTTTAGTTTATGGTAGCAATCATTGCTGAATATAACTTTAATAAGTTGTTAGCGAAGACTGAACAGAGTATCTTACAAAATTGCTCATGCAAAATTCATAGTTCTCTGAAAACTTACTACTGCAGGTGGTTATTGTCTGACTGAACTTTAGAGAACCCTAGCTCTTAGATAATATATTCGTTATCATAAGTTTGCAAACTGTGAGACCTTTCAAAACGCCGTCTACACGGAGCATCAGTGCTCCAGTAAAGATCAAGTTGATCCTGAACTTTTAAGTACGGTCTGAGGGAATGTAAAGGGTTGATTCACGGCACTTCAAATTGGGCGAGCTTTCTCGTTAGCTATTTGTGTATAGAGTTTCAAGTGTATGTGTTATTGGATCGTTCGAGGCACGTTTATAATAACATCGTTATATTCAAGGTTATTTATATCGAATATGGTACAGATTTCTTGAGTCCTGATATTAGTAATTGTATTTCAATTATATATATTTGCCTATATTAAATATACCTATATAAAAGAAGTAAATTCGTAGCTATAAGTTACTACAAGTAATACATTACCAGATATAATCAAAGCTTTCTTTTTAATAATATATTTCTACTTCTATGTTAATATTTAAAGCGGAATAGTTTGTTTGTTTGAACGCGCTAATCTTATGAACTACTGATCCGATTTAAAAAATTCTTTCACTGTTAGATAGCCCATTTATCGAGGAAGGCTATAATCTATGCTTCATCACGCTAAGACGAATAGGCGCAGAGCAACAATGAAAAATGCTTAGAATAATAACGCATAGAAGGATAGTGTCAATACTTCGAACTTTCAAAATTTGAATCTAAAAATACTAATGGCGCGCAGTCGATTACACACGTACACACGCACACCACTATACAAATTATGGAATCAAATTTTGTTTTTAATAACATAAATCATCGAATTACCTTTAAAAGTAATGTTAATAATCTTTTTATATTTTTCAAATGTGTTGTGACACCATTTGAATGCACAAACCGTCATAATTACCTATTTATTTTTTAAGAGTTGCGTACGTTCGTGTAGTACAATAACTTGTACATTACGGAACGGTTCCGGTGTAAGCTCCATTAGGCTCCAATTGAAATGCCTCACTTTTTGAGCGTGAACTTACCTTCTATACGTTATTATTCTAAGGAAAAATGTTTTAGAATCAGGTTTTTTTTTACTTTTGAGAGCCTCCGCTGCGTGCACTACGTAAACGGTTAGGTTTCGCAAAAATCATGTGTTACAGAATTGTATTATTTAAAAATATTTTCACCTTCCACGTAAATGGCTAAAGTCATGGATTAAAGTTAGCATTAGCCCAAGGTAACTGTTCCGGACGACGCGGACGAATTCGAGTATGATTAGAAATTCTATCTTACGGGAAAGATAGGAGCACTGTCCATTCTAATTTAGAATGGTCATTGGCCCTATCTTAATCTTCTCATGAATAATTATAAAATACGAGTACTCGAGCAATATCAATAACATCATTGCAAGAAAAGGAACATTTAATAAAATCGGTAATGGTATAATAGGTTTTTTTGCTCCCCCTCGTGGTAGACTCAAGCCCGGTAGTATTACGTGTATGAACTGATGATGATGATGATTTACATAATATTTTAATAATCTAAAATTTAAATTTGTTTTAATTTCGAATCTAGTCTGTTAATATATTGTTTTCATTTTCTACCACTTAATTTAATAATATTAATAATAATTTGTCATGGTTTTATTTCAAGTTTTATTTCTTTGCAGTGATGACATGTCTCCTAAACAACTAATATGATACCGATGAAAATAGAAGGGCTTTTTTTAGGGTGGGTTACGGTCGGCGCTCTCCTCGCTCCGCTCCGTCTCGGGCGACAGAGGGACGTAAGCACGCACACCCGTAACCAACCCGTGACACGTCGCCTGCGTCGTTGGGCTGACCACCGGAGCAGGGTGACTTTTCGTCAGTGGTCGGCCCGACGGAATACCCCGGAATACCCCCCGAGGAGTACCCTCTCCACGACTGACGTCCCCCCTTTTCAAGGAGGACGTCGGTCTTTCCTCGCGCGGTCGGCCTCTCGGTGGGTGACGGCACTAACTCCCCGGTCTAGTCACCCGCGGCCTCGGCTAGGGCGCCATCAGATGCAGGTAATCGCGCCTGCACCGCCCCAGTCACCGGTGGCGGATCGCGTCGTCGAGGAGACGCTCCTCGCGCACGCGCTCCACCAAAAAATACGGGTAAATTGTGCCTTAACCGTTTTATGTGTTCCATCCTTGTCAAGGAGAGTGCTAACCGTCTCTTCTCTCATTAGATACATGAAAATAGAAGGGCTGATGATATGTTATATTTTTCTCCATTACTACAAGGTAAATTGATTACATCCCTCAATAAAATTTTAAGTTCACTAGATTTTCTTATAAAACCAATACTGACGTTAATATTTAGAAGTTATTCAATGCCACACATTTAATCAACATACGTCTATCATTCTCTAGTTTATAATATACATAGATTTCACTATATTTTTGACTGAAAATGGCAACGTTGTTCATTCAGCGTATTGTAATCCATGAATAGATTGACTCGGAGCATGGAATTTCAATTTAACGTCACCCGAATGTCTGGTTTTGGATTTTATCTATACATACATCTAAATAAATTAAATTAAAATGTCTATTCCTAGTTATTTCTAAATATATATATTATCCATCCATAAGCTTATCGACATCACTGTATGTAGCTTCGCCACGAGAGAGAGTGATCACAAAGTAGCTCTTCTTTTGCCGTAAGCATTACTCGTTCATTCAACTAATTGTGATATTTATGGAGAACCTCTTTAACATATCTGTGACAAATTTCATAAGAAAATCTATTAAAGAGAATTAATTTATTCAAATCCAAAAATATAATGTACTAACAACCCGCCCTCACTTTGCTTCGGTTTCAGTCGCCTTACCCGCGTAGTTACCGTTCCCGTGGAAATACCGGAATAAAAGTATGGACTTTGTTACTCCCTGGTATTATAGCTTTCCATTGGTGAAAGAATTTTTGAAATCGGTTTGGTGGTTAATTTTTTTTATAATGTTAGTAAGGATGCTAAGTAAATAAAAATAAATGGAAACTTGTAAATGCTTATAAATTCCGGTGTACAGCTAACTTAATTTTATACGGTGACGCATTACGTGAACCGGTATTATCTCTCATTGTCATTACCATGTCCAATAACTCTCTATTCTATACATCAACCCGTAGACTTCCACTACTGAACATAGATAAAAAATTCTATTCGAAAATGCTACTCGGAACGGTCCTTTGCCACTAGCACCCAACTCTCTATGACTTTTTCATTTATTTTTATTTAGTTAACACATATTTTTCCATTTAAATACATTAATTATCTGCACATGATTTTCTTATGAAATTCTTCAGAGAAATATTAACAAGGTTAAATACAAAAATTCTTAGTTGAATGAACGAATAATTCTTACGGCAAAGACAAAGATCATACTTAAGCTTTAAAAATATAAATCAGTTTTTTTGGGCAAATTACTTTATTTTAAACTTCAATTCAATCTTTGCTTATCACCTCGCAATATACAATGGAAAATCAAACTCAGTAGTTATTGTAGACTCACTGAAAACAGGAATTGAGAGATGTGTGTACATGTTTTTGTTTATGGGGTTGTCGGCCTTTTCGCCATCCAAGACGGTTTGGCCAGGATGTGACCGGCGCGGCCAAAAAAAGTGGACCTTTTTTTAGTTACCATATTTCAAAATCTAAACTAATTATTTTTATAGTACTTTATCATGTTTGAGATGGCGATGGGATAAAAAAAAAACACTACTATCGCCACCCCCTACTTGCTGTGGGCGTCGTAAAAATTCATCTGGTTTCACCAGATGATTAGTCAGCAGCAATGCCTTGGGAACCATGTAACACTTTACTACGATCGCCTATCCTCCTGGAAAGCGTGACGATGACGACATCCTTGACCTTTTCATTTTTAAAAGAAGCCTATGTCCAACAGTGGATAATGAAAGACTGAATTAGGTAAGAAAAATGCTTGGAGATAATGAAATGGCCTTATAATGTTCAAGATAAAAACCATTTCGGAAATATTTTGGCGAATTATTTCCGCATTTGCAAATGGTTTGGTATTACGCCACATATATGCGTGAAAATGGAGCTATCACTATTATTACATTCCGCCGTAACCCTACTCTCGAATATACTGAAACCATGTCGATTTACTGTAATATTAAGAATCAACGAAAATATCATATGATCTCCTTAACGATATTGAAGATACTTTAGCAGAATTGAATATAGCAGCAAGTACCAAAACATTTTGAAGTATGAAAAACATAGTTTTGGTAAATTCATCATCATCATCATTACAGCTCATATATGCCCCACTGCTGGGTTCGAGCTTCCTCCACAATAGGAGGGAAATTGACCTACTATAACCATGCTGGTCAGACGGCTTGATATAGGGATGTATTTTGAGTTTTCCTGTTTTTATATAGATGGTATATACCTATTATAATCCCTTGGTCTTTTACGACATTCATGGACAAGAAAGGGGCCGGTGAATTGTATTCTTACTCCGTCACCACACGGAGGAATTTTCATTCACGGAAGATTCACAGATTTTGGTATAAATTACTGAGGATCATTTGTATATAAAGTTATTACGATGACTGCAAATTGAAATATTTACCTGTAATTATATCTTTACATTTATGCGTCAACCTATTTACGTCCACTATTGAACATAGCTTCTCCCAACAGAGGATCATACTACAATCGCCATGCTTGGCAGGCGGGATGACGATCGCGAATTGATGTTATGGACTTTCTTAGAGAGTGCTGCTACCTATTCTCCTTGCGAATACTCAGTCGGTCTAAATAAGTCTCGCATGATAGTGAGGAGTATTGATGCAGTAGGTAGCGGTAGGCTTGGAAACTTGTAAAAATAACTTGCGCTCACCAACCCACCTGTGAAACGTAGTGAGAGATGAATAATGCTGTAAGTATTGTTCATTTATCGTGGCAAGCCTTATATTCAGTGGATGTCGATAAGCTGATAAGTGTATGAAATATATTAGGTATATAACTTCGTAAACTCTCGAAGTGAAATTCTAGGTCGCAGATCATAAATTGCGCGGATAGCCCTTTTTTGGAAAACAAAAATTCTATTCAAATCTGTGGAGCATCTTTATAGTAATATGCCATAAGACATGACAATATAAATAAGCGAAATGAACTATTCTAACTATGACGAAATATATACAAAAGGGAACCCCTAGCAACGTGCAGGTAAAAAAAAAATGCCTGATACTTTGAATAGAAAACCGTAAAGGTATAAATATAGATGTCGCGCGTTTTTGTTACCACACTTGCGTAGTTTTTAATAACCTTCTTTCTTAGAATAATAACGTATAGAAGGATAGTGTCAATACTTCGAACTTTCAAAATTTGAATCTAATAATACTAATGGCGCGCAGACAATTACACACGTACACACGCAAACCACTATACAAATTATGAAATCAAATTTTGTTTTTATTAACATAAATCGTCGAAATACTTTTAAAAGTAATGTTAAAAACCTTTTAAGTTTTTCAAATGCGTTGTGACACCATTTGAATGCACAAACCGTCATAATTATCAATTTATTTTTTAAGAGTTGTGTACGTACGTTGTACTGCACAATGACTTGTACATTACGGAACGGTTCCGGCGTAAGCTCCATTAGGCTCCAATTGAAATGCCTCACTTTTTGAGCATGAACTTACCTTCTATATGTTATTATTCTAAGCCTTCTTTCTTGTTACACTGATTGGTTTTTTTTTTGTGAAATAATAATCAATCACCTATTATCTATTCAACGTTTATTGTTGGATATAGGCTTCCTGAAAAAGTGTAATGCCGTAATGTCTGCGCCTGCATGACGGTTGCAGTTGCTGTTATAAATATCTCAGCCGATCTCTAAGTAATTTTTTCGACAACTAAATGAAAATAAGTATATATAAGTATATATATACACTGTAACAGATTGTAACCTTAACTCTTTACCATACGAGTAGAAAGCACAAATCTAAATAATTGACAACATAACAAAATTTTGTCAGTGTAAGTTATAACTTACATTTATAGGCATAGAGGCCTATAACTTAAATTGTCTTTGGCTATGCCATAGCATAGCACATAGCTCATGTCCATGCCCATGCCTATGGCTATGTCACGGACACGGACACGGCCATCGGCATAGGCGAAAATGTAGGTGTAGAAAAATAGATATTGCATCCTCACCACTGATTGGGGTGCTCATTGGTACGAATTGCTTGTTCGTGAACAGTTACCCGTTCGGACACCAACCCTTGTCGTCGCACTCAGGCTATGGGACTGTGGGTCCACTGCCCAATGCCCGGTCTATCCACCAGCGATATCGATAAATCATTTGTGAGCTTACTACAGATTAGGGCTTCCAATCCCGCAGCCTGAATTCAATCTCGGTATTTGCGGGATTACGAATTTTCAATCCCGCGCATATCGAAAATATTCACATTTATATAAGGCAAATTAAACATTGAATTAATCAAACTCCACATTTATTTGCATACATATTACTATGAATACGAGATCAATCATATTACATCGTTTATTTGTAACAAAAAAAAGGAAGGAATTAATCAAATAACTACACAATTATTCAAGTATTATTATTATTACTAGTATAAGATCAATCAAATTACACTGTTTATTTATCACACAAACAGAGTGATTTAATCAACTAACTACATATTTATTTACGTATTACTATTAGTACGACATAAATCAAATTATATCGTTTTTTTTTCTTCACAAAACAGTAACAAATACTGAATAAAAAACAAATCTACTTCAAAAAATCTATACCAATAAATAAAATTGGAGTGTCTGTTTGTAATTTCAAAATAATAGGCTTTTTTCATGCTCACACGGTTATTTGCACGACACCTATGCCTAAAATAGCAATTAAAAAATTTTTGTCTGTCTGTCTGTCTGTCTGTTTGTTCCGGGTAATCTTCAAAACGGCTGGACCGATTTCAAAAATTCTTTCACCAATGGAAAGCTATAATATCAGGTCGTAAACTAGGCCATATTTTATCCCGGTATTCCCACGGGAACGGGAACTACGCGGGTAAAACGACTATAACCTATAACCGAAGCGAAGCGAGGGCGGGTTGCTAGTACATAAATAAAATTAAAGAATCAACTAATAAAAACACATTTAGTAACTACTATTTTATATAGAATATGTTACTGTTTAAGTTTGAGAGTTTATTAAGTTTGAGATTGCATGCACTTTCAGTCCCGCAAATCCCGCGGATCCCGCGCCCGTAATCCCGCATCATGCGGGATTGGAAAATGGCGCGGGATCCCGCAATACCGAGATCTCGGAAGCCCTACCTCAGATAGTGGACGGCGAAGGGCTGAAAGATGCCTGTGATGACGTGTCTCCTAACCTTTGTGGGTGCTTAATGTGTTCTTTAATATTAATATAAAGATCCTTATAAAATGTTTAATTGATAAGGTATTTTTGCAAAACTTTAAAAATGTGCTGCATCCATTAACAATGGACGATGGAACTGAGCTTCTAAAAGCTTCTAAAAAATTAGATTGACGGGTCGACGGACGTTAATTGGCAATTAGGTCAAATGCTTAGCAACGACGATACAAAACGGAATCCAGAAGCGTGCAGCTAAAAAACCTTTAAAAAGCCTGATGGTTTAAAATTCTATTACCGTGAAGCAATAAATATTGAACTTTATTTATTTATTTATTTATACTTTATTGCACACCTATGTTAACACATTTATAATAATAATTCTAAGTGGAGAAAGTACAATGGGCGGCCTTATCGCTAAAAGCGATTTCTACCAGGCAACCTTTGGATGGAAACATGTAAGGAAAGAGCGGTAGTTGTAGGTGTACTGCTTAACTATGTATATAATATATAAATAACACATACATACGATATATACATACAAACACATATATAAGTATATACATACACATACATGCATACATATAAATAAAATAAATATACCAAATATATTTATATAACGCGGTTAGTAGTTCAAAATGTGAAGTTTATTAAAGTAATGAACAGAATTTAGGATATATAATAAGGTACCTACATAGCAAATACTAACTGATCAATTTTTTTTTTTTTCTTATTGCAAGCAGTGGCAAACGAGCAGACAGTACACCTGATGATAAGTGTTGCTGCCGCTCATGGACATTTACAAGGCCGCTGCCTACCGCGAAGAAAGTGAAGGGAGTGTGAATGCGTGCATTGAGGCTCGGTGATACTAAAGGCACCATCTTAACCCTCTACACGCAAACACCCTCAGAAAGTTGGGCTTCCGGCTCTCTCGCTCACCGAACGAAGCGCAGTAACAAATTGCGACGTCGATTTTCTGCGAGAGCGTGGTACTGCCCCGGACGGACCGGCCCGCGGCTGTAGACAGATAACTGTCGACAGTGTGGTCCTACCACTCCAAGAATTCTAGATAATAATTTTTAAGCTTTATTCTAAACTAGCAATCCGCCCTCGATTCGCTTCGGTTATAGGTTATAGTCGTTTTACCCGCGTAGTTCCCGTTGCCGTGGAAAAACCGGGATAAAATATAGCCTAGTTTACGCCCTGATGTTATAGCTTTCCATTGGTGAAAGAATTTTTGAAATCGGTCCAGCCGTTTTGAAAATTATCCGGAACAAACAGACAGACAGACAGACAAAAATTTTTTAATTGCTATTTTAGGCATAGGTGTCGTGCAAATAACCGTGTGAGCATGAAAAAAGCCTATTATTTTGACATTACAAACAGACACTCCAATTTTATTTATTGGTATAGATGTGGCTAGTGTCTTTGAACATTTTATATCTAGCGGAAGTTCATTCCACAGACGTACTGCCGTGACTGTGAACGATTTCTTGGCGAATGATGTAAAATGCAGCGGCATTTTCAGTTTCATGTTATCTAATGGACTCAAATTTCTATTATGCGTATCATGAAGATATTGAAAGCGAGCTTTAAGATAGGAAGGAGTGGAAGAAATAAATAATACACTGTATAATAGAGAAAGAATATGAGAGTTGCGACGAAGACGTATAGGTAACCATTTGAGCTGCTGGCGAAACTGTGTGACATGGTCATATTTGCGTAACCCAAATATGAATCTAATTGCAAGATTTTGGAGACGCTCGAGTTTGTCTAGTTGATATTCAGCAAGATCCAAGTAGCTAACATCAGCGTAGTCTAAAATGGATAATAATAGACAATTAGCAAGAGTAATTTTCCTGGCAGTGGGCAAGAAATTTTGAAGCCTTTTCAAAACGCCCGCAGAGGCAAACACTTTTCTGCTTACCTCTTGTAATTGCGGACCCCAACTTAAATTAGCATCAATAATTATTCCCAAATCCTTAACCTGATCACTGATCGGAATAGTTGTGCCATCAAAGAGGACTTGGGGTAATTGAGAGTAATCGATTCTAGATGTAAACCAACTACTGCCTACGATTCTAGATGTAAACCAACTACTGCCTAACTTTGCACGTTTTTGCGTAGTACGATATAATTCCGTCCGGTAGTGCAGTGTGTTGTCTTTTATATATATATATATATTTCTTGTGTACGTGTATGTCACCGAACTGCTCCTAAACGACTGGACCGGTGTTGATGAAATTTTTTGTGTGTCCAAGGGGATTCGGGAATGGTTTAGATTAATCTAAACCAATAAATGGACCCGGCAGGTGGGGCTGTTATCGAATTCCAGAAGAATTCCTTTTATTTTATTTGAACAGAACAACGTCTGTTGGGTCAGCTAGTATACGTATAGAAGGTAAGTCCGCGCACAGAAAATGAAGGATTTAAATTGGAGCCTAATGGAGCTTACGCCGAACTGTTCCATAACGTACAAGGTCACTGTACTGCAACTCTGTACTTAAGAGTTGCGTACTCTGTACGTACGCAACTCTTAAGCAAAAGTTAGGTAATTGTGACGGTTTGTGCATTCAAATAGTGTCACAACACATTTGAAAAACATAAAAAGTGTATTAACATTACTTTTAAAAGTATTTCAACGATTTATATTAATACCTGTGTATGTGTGTAATCGCCTGCGCGCATGTAATATTTTTGGTTTCATGTTTTTCATCGCTTATGTACCGACATTATCCTTCTATACGTTATTATCCTAATGTATATATAAATTAAATATTACAAACACTTATCTCTTGAGTGATTCAGTAAAATATCTTGCAGTAAGCAGGAGCTACATAGTTCTTCTTAGTATTGCTAAAGTCGCCTCCAGATAGGCTTATCTAATATCGTTCACAATAAAACGACATTTTGTCATTAATGAACCTCTCCATGAAACACTATTGTTCTCATAATAATGAATGAAAGATATCAGATCTTTCATTAAGTCGCCTTTTTCTTTTGTTTGGCGATAACAAAGATATTAATCTCTCTTTTCCTTTAATCATAAATACAAAGGAAATGAATATTCAACTTGTCGAAATAGGTCTGTTTTCTTGCCATGCCTGTTAGTATCATGGCGAGAATATATACTACGATTATAGACTATACGAATCTGTTACCCATGTGCTGACAGAGTAAGAATATAGTTCCACATCCCCATTCTTGCCCATGCGTGCTGTAAATGACTAAGGGGTCATAATATGCAAATAGAAAAAATCTATACCTTTCCACCTCGTTCAACCTGTTTGGTTAATTTCCTCCTTATTGCAGATGGGGTTCAGCATTAAGACGTATGTGATTTGATGAATAAAAGTATATCTTTATGTATTAATTTCTTATGTACGTGTGTATGTGACTGAATTCCTCCTAAACGGCTGAACCGATGTTGATGAAATTGTTTGTACATATTCAAGGGAATTCGAGAATGGTTTAGATTCACAATTGAGCCCAGTAGGTGGCGCTTATTTGAACAGAACAACGTCTGTTGGGTCAGCTAGTAGGTAGATACATATAAAAAGTAAATATAGGTATTTTATGCAAAAACACAATTATGAGCAATGTCATTTATTCAAGATTATAAAATTTCTTTTAAAAAAGAGTTGTTTATTTGAATTTAATTGAATGAAAGAGATATGATTAACTTCAAAATACAAGCTTTTGAGCTCGATATTAATATTAGATTGAGTTGTCTTATTTTGCCTTCATTTGAAATTTAATCATAGCAGTTTTAAATTAAATGGCCCAAAGCATCTATTATATCAAATATCGTGCGCAATGTTTTTGTATAAAAAGTACCATTTATTTCTGTGAAAATTGGATTTTCTTGCAGTGACAGAGTAAAAATTAAATTTACTATCTCCCTCCTTTCCTGTGAGTATTCTTAGAGACGATTAAAGGCTGTAAATAAATATCATCACTGCAAGAGATGGACAACTTAAAATACGTCATATAAGAATAAGAATTCTTTTCACCACTATAAGAATTCTTTTCACCAGCATTCTATAGAAGTTCTTGTGTGGCTACAGGATAAGAATACAATTGTTGCCTCCACTTGCTTACCTAAGTTATAAACTACTCCAAAAGCATACCCAAAATATTATCCAAAAATTAACCCATGAATAAACTTTATTTTTAATTGTGAAGTTTTGGGTAGTTTTATTTCAATAAAATTTCGTTAAAGTGCCAATTGTATAAAAATTTACCAAAATCGACACACTTCTACCCAAATATACCAAAATCTTCATAAATCCACCAATTCGATGAACATCAAATACATCTACCTAATATGGCCAAATCTACAATAAAAAATAAAATCCATGTACATAAAGCTACATCGACAATTCTATATAATTCAATCCTAATAGACACAATTCTACCAAATTATTAATGTGTGTAATTCTACCAAATTATTAATCCCCCTGTGGCGACGAGATAAGAATACAAATATCGCCACCCCTTGCTTGCCCGTGGGAGTCGTAAAAATCGATAAAGGATTCACTAGGAGAGTGGCTAGCAGCTCTCACCTGGGAAATGTATAACATCATGCGATCGTCAGTCCCCCTGCCAAGCGAGGCGATTAGGGCCTTATCCCCTTATATGACGAACTGAATAGAAATGGACACCAGTCACGGCAGCTCTGCTACCCTACTGGCTCATTTTAGTGGCGGGTCCGGTAGCGGTGGAGTAGCCGATTTTTACGACTCCCACGGGTAAGCAAGTGGTGGCGACAATTGTATTATTATCCCGTCGCCACACGGAGATTAATAATTTGGTTGAATTACACACATTAACAATTTGGTAGAATTGAGTCGATTAGGATTGAATTGTATAGAATTGTCGAGAAAGATTTATGTACATGGAGTTTATTCTTTTTTAGTAGATTTGGGAAGATTACGTAGCTGTATGAAATTTGATATACATCGAATTATGAAGATTTTGGTATATTTGGGTAGAAGTGAAAAGTTGATTCAATTCGCACTTTAACGAAATTTTATTTAAATAAAGCTACCCAGATCTTCACAATTAAAAAACAAAGTTTAATGATTAAAGTTTAATTTAATGGGTTAATCTTTGGATAATACTTTGGGTATGCTTTTGGGTAGCTTAAAGTAAAACTACTTAATCCTACCAACCCAAAGAAAGATAATCGCCCCAAATATACCATACATGTACATAAATCGATCAAAATTAAAATAAAAAAACTAATTATTTACATAGATACCACTCCACCAACTACCAAATCTATCCAAATCTCCACAACTTCACCCAGCTCAACCCAAATATACTAAGATAAACTTAATCAGTGTCCATAAATCTACACAAATCTAGCCCAATCTTACAAATTCTACCAAAATCTTAAAGAAATTTTATCTAGATAAATCTACCCAAATTTTATCAAGATAATTAACATCAATAAATAAATATAGATAAATCTACCCAAATCGACGTATATTGGATATACATCTTACTGCTGGACACGCGCCTCCTCCACTATTGGAGGGCAATTGACCTACTATATCGTGCTGGTCAGATGTATTGGCATAGGGTGTTGTTTCGAGGTTTCCTTCTCTTGCATAGATGTTATATGCTTATTTAAGTGAATTGTGTTCTTATTCCGTTAACACACGAACAAGTAATAAGTAGTATAAGTATACCTATTTAATTTTAACATACGTTTTAAGTATCATTAAATTTTATTGCTATAGTAGGCTTGAGAATATACAAAAGACCAGACACATAAAACAAAGATATGGTATGTGTAGCAAACGTTCTACATAGGATTCGTCTATAAAATGTCTAACAATCACTAATTTACCATTACCTATTTTTTATAATAATCAAAGGTCAAGCAGATAACAAACATTTTTAAATTTCGACTGCCTACGATTCCTCCTACGACTGAAATGACACTAATGTTATTTCAAAAATAATTACTATTAAAAACCGACAAAGTGCGAGTCGGAGTCGCTCACGAAGGGTTCCATACCATTATCTGAATAAACGGCGAAAACCTCTTTTATTGTATGGGAGCCCTCTTAATTATTTATTTTATTTTAATTAATTATATTTAAAGAGAACATAAAACTAAATATTCTGTGAATAGTTAAAGCGTATACCTGTCACCGTTATTAGTATCGAGCAAGAAACGATATAAAAATCAAGTTTGTTGTATGGGAGCCCTCCTTAAATATTTTATTTTATCTTTAGTATTTGTTGTTATAGCGGTAATAGAAATACATCATCTGTGATAATTTCAACTGTCTAGCTATCACCGTTCTTGAGATACAGCTTGGTGACAGACGGACGGACGGACGGACGAAGCAGCGAAGTTTCAGTAATGGGGTCCCGTTTTTACCCTTTGTGTACGGAACCCTAAAAACAGTATTCCAATAAGTAATTCATAATTTATAGTTACCTTACAATATAAATAATATAATATATACCTACTCGTCATTGTCATTCAGCCTATTGCTGTCTGTTGGACGTAGGACTCCCTCAAACTTTTGTGCTGCCTGCATCCAACGATGCCCAGCATCCTTTACCAGGTCGTCAGTCCACCTCGAGAGCCTTTCTTCCCCAGCGGTTTTCAGCTCGTCGAGCGATGTATCCTGCCCTTTGGCACTTCAGCGTGCTAATTATTCGTGCTTTGTCGGTTACACTCATTCTTCAGCAGATATCAGTATTTCAGATTCTATCTCGCAGAAATATCCCGCCCGCTCTATAGCACGCTGAGCGACTTTCAGCTTGGTTATGAAGTCTACATTTAGGGACCACGTTCCGTACCGCAAGTCATTACTGGTAACACACACTGATCGTGTTTTTAGAACAATATACTCTTTTGTCATGATATTCAATAAATGTGTTTCCTATCAAACGCGTAGAATGTACTTAGTCATGATTGAAACAAATTTATACTCAAATATATGTACAACTATCTTTGAAGGGAAGAAAACTCGATGATGACAATAAAGAAGAAGTTTTCGATCAAACTACGCTAGTTTCGGACGCGATCGAACAACTTTTCACATAAATCTAGCTCCGTTAATAATTTACCCATTCGGCACCGCACATTGCTCGTTTTTCAACTAGAGAACTTGGAACAAATTTTCGCTGTTATGTCGTTATCATTTTCAAAGTAAGTTACAGATAAGTATATGATAGAATTATACTCGCATTTATGCATGTATATGACATAATTAAATGTAATATTGAATGGTTGATACCTTTGACGTAGAAGACAAATAAGATAACATTAGTATTTCGGCTGTAAAAAAAATAAAGAAGATTTTTTTGAAGTGAAAAACTAAAACTTTTAAGGCGCGTTGAGCATTTTTTGTGTGAACGAAACTCGTGGAACTCGTGTCATCGCTGGATGAATAAAAAACGTGAAACTGGCGTCATGGTCACCGCACGCTTCCTTGCATACTGTGTATATGTCCGACCGATGTGTATATGTACAACCGTGTGTATTTTTTTTTGGATCATAACTTGACAGATAAACGTTTCTGGCATCTTTGAGAGCACATGACTAAAGGAAGGCAGATATTTGATTAATTAATTGATTAATCGATCGATTGATTAATTGATCGATCGATAATTTTAATGGAAGATCCAAAAATAGCAACTGCACTTTCATAGTTTTAAGTTTTTACTTCTGTCGGCAGCCCTCTTGACTATTTTGTGTTTTTTTTTGTTCACCTAATCATTATCATCTCAGCTGTCATGCGTCCCACTGCTCGGCTCAAGCCTCCTCCTCCGAGGAGGAAATGCGAATCCACGAATGGGTTGGCATAGGTGTTTGTCTAATTTTCCTTCTTTTGCATGGCTGTTATATGTATATTTAATCCCTTGATCATCTTTTTCCGTGTGGTGACGGAGTAAGAATACAATTCACCACCCCCTCTCTTGGCCGTGGATTTCGTATAATACGACTAAAAGATAAATGCACACGACAATATGCATTTAACATCTATGCAAGAGATGGAAAACTCATAACAAAACTCTAAACCAACACGCCTAACCAGCGCGGTATAGTAGGTCATTTTCCCTCCTATAGCGGAGGAGGCCTGAGCCCAACAGTGGGAGGTGCATGGACTGAGATGATGATGATCTTTAGTGACACCGACGTGTAACGGTGTAGTGAATGGTATTGTTACTCCGTCATCATACGAAAAAATGTACACAACAGTATAACATGTTCATTACTTATCTATATATATTAAAATGAATCCCTGTTTTCCTTGGTCACGCCATCACGCGTGAACGGCTGGACCAATTTCATTAATTCTTTTTTTGTTGTATTTGTTATTGTCAGGAGAAGGTTCTTATGAAAGAAAAAAATAAGAAAAACGCCCAGAAAATTAGAAAATTTAAGAATACTTAAGAATCATATAAAATTATTTCTAATCTAACCGCTTTGGACAATATAAACTTTTTTAATGTAACCTTATACGTTTAACATAGAATTGACAGAACGCGTGCTGCAAATATCGTCAAAGAAGATGTAAAAAAACTGAAAATTGTTTAAAACAGATGCTTCGGTTAGAATTATCTTATTAATAAAATACACGTAAAACAATTAATTCATTATTTCTTACAGAAATGATGTAAGAAAACTGAATTTCTTAGTGCACATCAGGGTAGGTAAGTTCAGAGCCATCACGCCTAATGTAAAAATTCAATTTAATATGGAGTTTTGGCAATTAAGATACATGTTACTAATATAACAAGTGATATACTTAGTTATTAAGAAGAATACAATAGTTTTCTTTAATTTACAGTCGAATTTTCGTTTTTGAAAATGCCAGCAATTAGACGTACAAACTTAAGTTGTAAGTATTGGGTCAATGAACGTTGTATGCCAATATTGCAAGGCATTTAAGTTTAAAAATTAAGGTCCTGGATTGTGTTGCTCGAGCGCATTTAACGCCATTGGTACCGCCGTCAGAGCCATTACATTCATTGGTTTCATACGCATAAGGAAAAAAATAAGTATGTTGTATATAAGAATTAGAATAATAAACATTTTTTTTTAATTCAATTTGAATTCAATATTCATAGTTAAGACATGACAACGTCTGTCGGGTCAGCTAGTTATTATATAAAGTTTACTTAATAGAAATAGAATATAAATATCGAATTATGTGCAGTTGTCCTTCCTATTGTGGAGGAGGTTCAAGCCCCGTAGTGCGGCGGGTAACGTGACCGGGGAATTAGTCCGTCATCCGCCGACAGGCTGAACGCGTGAGGCAAGGCCGACGTCCTCCCCGAGGGAGACGTCCTCCCCGAGGGGGGGATGTAGGTCGATGGGAGGGTACTCCTCGGGGGTATTCCGTAAGGCCGACCAATGATGACAAGTAACCCTGCTCCGGTGGTCGGTCCAACGACGAAGGCGACGTAGTGTTCGGGTGGGTTGCGGGTGTGTGTGCTTACGCCCCTCTGTCGCCCCGGACGGAGTGGTGCGAGGAGTGTGCCGACCGCAACCCACCCCAAAAAAAAAGCCCAGTAGTGCGACGTATATGAGCTGTGAGAATAATCATAATATGTACATTATATTTGAAAATAATCATATCATTTTAAATAAAACTACTTTACGGATTTTATCGCGTTTGTATTTGATTTTTGATTACCCGACGTTTCGAACACTTTACAGCGTTCATGATCACGGGTGGACTAAGATGTCTCACGTCCAACAAGTCATCGTTACTGCAGAAAATTTTATAATTATCTACCCGATACAGAAATTAGTTATTAAATATTGACCCACATTTTGATACAAAATTTATTGCCAGTGTAAGAAGAAAATGATTCTATATGAAAAAATTATATTGTTTATGGTTAGTAATAATTAAACATTAAAATTAATACATACAATTACACACTTTATTATTTATTTATTATTTATTTATTTATCGGGATACATACAATTTATTATTTATTTATTTATCGGGAGACCAATAGCTTAAAAGTAATAAAAATCTAGGAAAACATATTTAAGATACATAAAGCCAATAACAGGTCTTCACTATTATGCTTCACATAAAACAATACAACGGAGAACATTAAATTTGCCTATTGATGTGTTGTGAAAAAATCGAAAATGAGTGTCCGTTTTATCGCACCCGTATTAGCGTTAAATATATCGAATTTATGTTTTTTATATTGATTATTAAGTGTATTGCTCGCTCGCTACAAAAACGCTTATGATTTCTATGAAGCCTTACATAATGACTTACATGATACTGTTAGTGTTTCGCTTAGTTTAGTAATTTTGCAAACACTCGGTCGTAAGTGAGCGTAGCTCTCATATATACAAGTTCTCTGGACAATTGCCGCGGGCATTGTGCCACTGTCGTTGTAATTGTATGTCTCTTAACCACATAAGGTGCAGTTTAGTCCGGATTCATTAGTGCACTTGGCGCCACTTATACATTACATTCTCTTTTGAAATAACAATTATTTTCATCATTATTAGTGGTATATTCTATTCTGAAATAGTAATCGAAGAGGAGATTGATCTAATAAGTTTAAGAACTAGCTGACCCGACAGATACTAATCTGTATAAATAAAAAAAATCAATGAAATTCATCGTAACACTACCTATCGGATTTAAGACCCGGTACATTGTTATATAAAACGCATATAACATATATGCGAGAGAAGGAAAACTCGAAATAAAACCCTATACCAACACGTCTGACCAGCGTGGTATGGTAGGTCAATTACCCTTCTATTATGGAGGAGGCCCGAGCCCAATAGTGGGACGTATATGGGCTGAGATGATGATGATGATGATGACATTGTTTTAGTGGTATAAAATTATGCACACGCGAACGCACATATATATGGTGATGCAGTAAGTATGTAATTCAACACCTCCCTTTCTTGCCCTTGGGTGTCGTATAAGACGACTAAAGGATTATAATATGCAGATAATTTCTATGTAGGAGATGGAAAACTCGGAATAAAACCCTCTACCAACCCATCTGACCAGCGTGGGTATAGTAGGTCACTTTCCCTTTCATTGTGGATATGACTCGAACCAAGCATTAGGACATAATTATATGAGCGGTGATGATAATGATGATATATAAAACATTATCATATTAATGAGAGCGATTATCATATTAATCAGTTTCAGATATCATCATTTTTAAATAAATAAACATACTCTATTAGAATAATAACGTATAGAAGGATAGTGTCGGTACTTAAGCGATCAAAAACATGAAGCCAAAAAGACTACATGCGCGCAGGCGATTACACACGTACACACGCACACCACTATACAAATTATGAAATAAAACTTTTATTAACATAAATCGTCGAAATACTTTTAAGAGTAATGTTAATACACTTTTTATGCTTTTCAAATGTGTTGTGACACCATTTGAATGAAAAAACCGACATAATTACCTATTTATTTTTTTAAGAGATGCGGAACGGTTCGGAGTTTCCATTTCTTCCATTAGACTCCAATGTAAATGCTTAATTTTTTACGCGCGGACTTACCTTCTATACGTTATTATTCTAAGCATACTCTATATCACTATGATAGTAATATAAATAAATAATAATGAATATAATACAATCATTCTGTAAGGAATACAATATATATTACAACGATTTCGCCTCAATATCACAATATATGTTTCGTACTAATACAACACAAAGTTTCAATGGCCAATATATAGTCGGGTCGGCGTATATCCTTATTTATCGGTAGATCGAGTAAGGGCAATAGCAACATTTATCTATAAGGGTTTCGTTATTGATACAGGTTTTTAGCACTAAAAGGTAAACGGAGGCCACTCGGAAAATTTTTGAGCGTTGGTTCTTTAAATTCCTTTACTAATTTTCTTACAATACTTTAATCTATACCAATAAATAAAATTGGAGTGTCTGTTTGTAATGTCAAAATTTTTGTCTGCTGGCTTTTTTCATGCTCACATGGTTATTTGCACAACACCTATGCCTAAAATACAGATTAAACAATTTTTGTCTGTCTGTCTGTTTGTTCCGGGTAGTCTTCAAAACGGCTAGACTGATTTGAAAAATTCTTTCACCAATGGAAAGCTATGATATCAGCGCGTAAACTAGACTATATTTTATCCTGGTATTCTCACGGAAACGGGAACTATGCGGGTAAAACGACTGAAACCGAAGCGAAGCGAAGGCGGGTTGCTAGTATGCCATAAAGCTATTTACTATGATAGCAATTATAAATATAATGCAGAATTATCATTTTTTTTTTAAGACAACACCGTGCCCTAAGGAAATAATCCATATGGATATGATATCCTTTTTTTTTATGGGTGGGCTATGGTAAGCGCACACGCGGTCCATTCCGTCCGGGGCGATTGAAAGGACGGCGCGTGGGCCCATAACTCACCCTTACCCACGTCACCTCGTTGTTGGGCCGACCACCGGAGCAGGGTGACTTGTCGTCAGTGGTCGGCCTGACGGAATACCCTTTCGGGTACCCTCATCTCTCGACGTCCTGGGACGTCGGTCGCCGTCGCGCAGTCAGCCTCGCTGCGGGACAATTCCCCTGTCCGACGGGACAAATCCCTTATTCGTCTTTTACGACATTCACCGCCAAGATAGGGAGTGATGATTTGTATTCTTATTCAATCCCCACACAGAAAACTTTACAAATATGTAATAAACGGACACAAATTACATTCAGACACACAACAACAATTTATGAATCGCACAAAGTGTCGCCCTGTATGGAATTCGAACCCATGACACTGGTACAAATTATAATGAATTAAAATATTCCGACGAATTGAGAACCTCCTCCTTTTTTTAAATCTGTTAAAAATTAGCTGGTCACTACTTTTGTCAAGTTTGTTCTATGCTTTTTTCTGTGAAATTTTATTTCTAAACATAATCAAAAAAAAAAAATATTGCAACCATTATGAATATTAGGCCTTTAATAAAAATATAATAAATTTAGCTGTATAATATTAGATCAACCTCTTTGATTAGCTTCCATAAATAGTGCCAGAGCATAAACTAAGTAGTACTATAGACGGTCATCTCTAGTACAAGCTTTTCGACCGTAAGAAAATCAGTGAATTTGAACATGACAGCTAATAAATGACAGCTAATACATGTGTATATATATATATATATATATATCTATAGTCCATAAAATATAGCTTGATCTCTGTGACAGATTTCAACGAAACCAACGAAGTAAGTTTGAACGAGCGACATGTTTACAATTTCATTTTGTATCAAATATATTTTCATTCTTTTCGTGCCAGCTTTATTGCAACTGAATTGCAATATATTATAAATATAAAAATATTAATATTCATGCCTAAAATGTACCTCGTAAGTACTATTTCAGTACCTAGTAAACATTTTATACATAAATGATGCTTACGCACGTATAAGGTCATGCTAGTCTGAAAATAAAAAAGAGATGGGACAGTCGATATATGTAAATCGATAACCGAGCTTTATTAAATCATTCATAAAAGAAATAAACCCAATATAGTACCCATATAAAACTATCAACATATTTTTTACAATTAAAACACAGTTACATTATAAAATACATAAATTGACTTAATTAAACATTAAAAAACTACTTTTCGTGTCAGACTAAATAATAATATTATGTACGCATTATTGTCAATAAACTAGACATATTTATTTATAAAACAGTCGTAATTGATCGATTGATCTAGTGACTGTCCCTATTTTAGCAAAAAATGATAAATGTTCTAGCAGGATAGCTCCGCTCCAGTGATGACGATAATAGTTTCCTAGACCTTAATTGTACTCCTTTTGAATAATTAAAACAGTCAAAAAACAGTTTTTGTTAAAAATAAAATCAAAAAGATTTTCATTGATTGTATTTTAATTATAATAGAAAATCACAATTATAAAAATTAAGAATTTTATCGATAAAAAACTATGGACTTTATCGTAAGCGTGACAGCACTAGGGACAACTGTTACAGAGATCATCCTATATTTTATGGACTATAACATATCTTTCATTTCTTGCTTTCATTCAGGATAATTAAAAGAATTCATACGTTTCTACATTCATTTTTCAATATATAACAATAATTATTAACACATACGAAATATTTATCACAATTTTCAGCTCATCACAGTTTATTCAGTTCAGTCACTTTATTTCGTTTTTATCTCGTTTATTGGTACTTTTTGGTATATAAAACTTAAAACACATTAGAAACTGTAAACTAAGATCCACTTAAATTAAGGCAAACGTTCTGTTTGTTCTAATAACACACTTTTACAAAATAATATTAAGAAAAGGAAGATTTCAGTGTCTCAATGCCGCCATTTATTTTATTATCTATATAATAGTAATGATGTTGCTGTTGATGCAATATCGATACATCGAAATATCGATATATCAAAACATCAATATTTTTATTTCAAAATACCTAATATTTTAATAGAATATTATTTTATTTTTTCTCAAATTAATAATATTTTTTGGACATTTCGATACTAGGATATTGAAAAAAGATATCGAGATCCGATATTAATTTTTAATATATTTTATTTGTTCTTGTAGATTATTTCATCTGCAAAATCAATATAAACTTAATCTACTAAACTTTATTTACATTATGTTATAATTTTTCACTTTTGCTAGTTTATTGATATTATAATGTACTTACTATCTTACTTAAATTAAAGTAGTTACTAAAACTAGATGTAATTTTGTATAGATATATGTTATAGCTCGATGCTCCTAGGTTTGACAAGTTACTCCCCAAATTTGATTAAAAATCATAGTTAAAGCCCAAATAAATATTTTTTTTCGACTTTTGACTAAATAATTTTCGTTCGTTTCGTCGGTTATGCCTCGACTATGCTTGCATCACCATTGTCTCACCATCATCAGATCAAACATTTTTGAGATGGTCTCATCATCATCGCAGTCTATATAGGTCGCACTGTTGGGCGACGGCCTCCTCCACAATGGGCGGACCTACTGTATAAATAATGGGTTTGACCTACAGTACCATGCTGGTCAGACATGTTCGTAAAGGGTTTCATTTCTAGTTTTCCGCTTTCCCTTGCATAGATCTTATGTGCATATTATATCCCTTAATCGTCTTATACGACGTCCACGGGCAAAATAGGGAGTGGTGAATTGTACTCTTACTCCGTCACCACACGGAAAAGATGGTATACATTTTTTTAATACAGAGCTCATAAATGTAAATATCGATATTTTTTCGATGTACGTACTCCGATTACGATATATGTATTTGAAAATATCGATATATTGTAATATATAATTTTCAATATATCGATATTTTTTTGACAGTCCTAACATATAAAGACGAGGGAAAAGTACAGAGGTGAGGAGGGATGGGAAACAATTTATAGGTCAAGTAATATATGGAAGTATGGAACCATAGATTAAAGACGAGTTTCTTACGGTCGAACAGAAATGTACGGTGATTCCTGGCCGCGTGTCAGAGTTATTAATGTCATATAGACAAATCGTTGTTATTTGATTTGATATGAATTTAAAATATGACAAAATATACAAGCATGACAATATAAACGATATTTTACCTATTAAATTAAGTAATTCTTTTTTTTTTGTGGGTGGGTCGCGGTCGGCGCGCCTCCGCACCACTCCGTCCGGGGCGACAGAGGGGCTTAAGCACGCAACTCCCGCGACCCACCCGAAAACCACGTCGCCTTCGTCGTTGGGCCGACCACTGGAGCAGCGTTAAGTTGTCGTCAGTGGTCGGCCCGACGGAATACCCCCTATTAGGGTACCCTCCCATCGACCGACGTCCCCCCCTCGGGGAGGACGTCGGTCCTTCCTCACGCGGTCGGCCTCTCGGCGGGTGACGGACTAATCCCCGGTCACGTCACCCGCGGCCTCGGCTAGGGCGGCATGAGGCGCAGATAGTTGCGCCTACGCCGCCCCAGTCGCCGGCGGCGGATCTCCTCATCGAGGCTGCGCTCCTCGCGCAGGCGATCCGCCGCCTCCTTCCGCGAGATCACCGTCTCGCAGAAGGCTGCGACCGCGTCCCATTTCCCGACGCTGTCGACCATCGCCCTAGCGATAGCCGGCAGCGATTAAATTAAGTAATAATCGTTATTAAGTGAATATCAATATTTTCACAATTGTAAAACATAATTACTAGAAATCGCATGCGAATTCTTTGCGCATCATCATCGAGATATTTGGATGACGTAGGCGACAAAAAATAAGGGATTTTCCGAAATTTTACCCCTAAGAGTCTGTATGGGACGTGATTTCTTGGTCCCATCAGTTTCAAATATTGCACAAAAAAAGGTATATTCTGAAAAAAATTACGTCAACGGACTGATAGGTGGATGGAATTAAATACTGTAAAAAAACAAGATAATCTAAATACTGAAGTACGCAAGTAATCTTTATGTGACATTTTTTTACTATTTTCTAAGCGCATATACATAAATTGTATTACGTGGACGAAGTACATAGTGAATAACATTCCACTGAAATTACATATTTGTGATGAGCGAGTCAAGCTATCATTTTATATACAAGGTGAGCGATATCGGTAGGTAGCAAATAGTTCGCGCCAACCTGACTTCAAGTCACCCTGCTCCGGTGGTCGGTCCGACGATGAAGGCGACGCGCGACGTGATGTTCGGGTGTGTTGCGGGTGTGCGTGCTTACGCCCCTGCGCCGTGTGCGCCGACCGCAACCCACCCCAAGAAAAAAAACGTGGCAAATAGTAGTACAGTGATATTTTATATAGACCAAAGTCGATAATTTTTGAAACCAAAAAAAAATAACAGTATGATGAAACCCAATAGAAAAGAAGGGGAATATGATAAAAATATTTTAAATCAAATAAAATACAGTGTATTTGAGACATAATAAGGTGAGTTTTCACCAAATTTCGTAGAAAAAAAGAAATTTTTGAAAACGATAAATAACCAAAAACTTAGTTATTTGAATTTTCACCTAAATTTTGAGGTTATGTGAAAAAATTGTAAATACAAAAGTTGTAGATCTTTTTATTATCCACAGCTTTGCCATTTAACTTTTTTCCATAAGACTTATAGTTTTGCCCGAAATCGAGATAAACCATTTTTACCCTTAAAAATTCACCCCCTCCCACTTCCCGAACTCGGATCGCCCGTAATTTATCTTTCCTTTCATTTTTATCATATTCGCCTTCTTTTCTAATGGGTTTCATCCTACTATTATTTTTTTTAATTTTTTACCATTTTTGAAGGCTTCGGCCCTGATCTAATATTCGAAGTTCACATTATAAATTATACTCATTCCATAATAAAATGATAAAATATAAGCTTAATAAACCACTTGTGACTGATATCTCGTAAGACATTACCAGATACGCTGAAACTTTTCCAATATTCCTACGCAAACTTGGAAATTTTCTTTGATAAGCGATTTATAATCATTGCACTTCGATCGTATACCACCTGGAGGTATTAAAAATCTTTGATTATCGTTAGAGCGATATTAAAGCAAGCTTGTTACAAACTAATAAACTGTTTGCATTAACTGTATCGACATTTTGAATTTTTTTTTAAGATATGTAAGATGAAGATTAACTTCATCTTTATATATAAATTTCTTGTTTACGTCATTGAACTCCTCCTAAACGGCTGGACCGAGGTTGATGAATTTTTTTGTGCATGTTCAAGAGGGATTTGAGAATAGTTTAGATTCACAATTGGACTCGGTAGGTGGCGCTGCTGTCGATTTCAAGAATTCCTTTTATTCTATTTGAACAGAATAACGTCTGTTGGGTCAGCTTGTATAATACCTAATAAGACCTTTAGCATTAAAACTATAATTACAGCATTAACCCTTAATTACTCGCCCTAAGAAAATCACATAACTACTCGCATGGGGTCTCAGGTAACCCCAAATTGTAGGAGTTATTTTGAATATATAGCAAATATATATGTAAATAAAATTATTTTATTATTAAAGTACTTTATTTTATCTATTATAATTAAAAATAAAACAACACAAATTTATATATTATTAGGCAAAAAATAAACAAACATAAAATAATTAGATAAAAGTTTAATTTTATACTTATATTGATATCAAAGTAAAAAAAGATAATATTTTTAGGCAATTGCCGAATCACTGTCATCACGCTATTGACAATACATCATAGAGTGCTCGTTGCATACAAATTTTTTACATTTCTTGCATTTTGTTGCCAGTTTGTGATCGTTTTCCCGCGGACAGTTGTAACAACGCCCACGCTTCGCTGTGGTCGGTTGGATGTGAAGCTTTCAAAACTCCAGATATTATCAACAAACCCAGGAACGCTTTTATTTCTTCGAAGTCTGTATCTTTTGCGTCGTATTCCCTTTGAAACCTGTTTCTGACTTCCCCGATGTATTTGTTTGTATTCGTTACAACTCAAAATGTCCTCAGAAAAAAAAAACTGAAACTTTCAAACGGAGTTTTTGCCAATTTTACTGCTTACTTGACACTTGGTAAGTATATAATTATGTTATGCCCTTGTGTTCTTTGAAGGTGGTTTTGACCATTTTTGTTTAGCACCATTCCTGTCATTGTGCCTCATAAAATAAAAATGTTCATACTTCTCTGTGTCATTTTCAAAATCTGAAGAATCGCTGGAACGTGCAGGCGATTCGTTTATTTCCCTGGCACTATCGTGATCACTTTGGATTACTTCACCCGCCTCCGACTCAGAATTTGAGCCCCCAACTTGTTCTTCGTCGAAAGCTTCAGCCAACCCTTGTAAAAGTTACTACTCTCCTCTGTCCATGACTAACTCTAGTAAAAAAAAACATAAATCTCACGGTAACACGTAATTTTTGGATAACTTCGTCATATAAAATTATTAAAAGTATATTTATAACATTAATTTACACACTGGGCTAATGAAAATATAAGTTGAAGTATTATACACAAAAGTAAATAATACATTTAGCAACTCACCTCTTTCGAAATAGTTACGCAATTACTCGTATGGGGTCAAGGGTTAAGAGTGCAGCGACGTATCCTTCCACTCCCGTGGTAGAATCGTTACTAATATGTAAACGTTATGACGAATTAGGAAGCTAGCGGTAGCGAGGTGGAATTCTGAACACGACAAGTACTTTTTTTTTAAGCTCGAAAGTGCTTTGACCCCATGCGAGTAATTAAGGGTTAAAATATTAATTCGTAAAACTCATAGATGTGTTTTGCTGGCTCGAATTCAAGTGTCGTTCTAATAAGAGTAAAACAAATATAAAGTGATATTTGGCAACGGGCAGATATCCTTTTTCCACCGCTATTCTATTGTTCCTGTTCTTACGTTTCTATCTATATACTTAAGCAATGGATTATTATTACTTTTTTTGTGGGTGGGCTGCGGTCGGCGCGCCTCCGCACCACTCCGTCCGGGGCGACAGAGGGGCTTAAGCACGCAACTCCCGCAACCCACCCGAAAACCACCTCGCCTTCGTCATTGGGCCGACCACCGGAGCAGGTTTATTTGTCGTCAGTGGGATTATTATTACTTAAAGTCACTTTGTAGATATCATTCATTCACATAAAATTTTAATAAATACATATTTATATCACATATCTTAGATCAACAAATAGAAACCCAATAACAACTGTACGAAGGCTGAAATGGCGAATTATTAGACATACTTACATATATTGGTTAAATTGCTTTAAGCAAAAAATCGTCTCTAAGTTAATAAAAAATGCGATACGAAAAAATATACATGGTGGTTCTTACGAGCTACAACCATTTATAAGTACCGTATTATAGATAATTGTTTCGTATTTAGGATAATACTTTTGAAGAAAATATATAATACTTTGCCGACCCTTTTTAGTAGCTAATGAGTGCGGTTCAATCTTATCTCTAGTAGTTGTGGGATGCTGTAAAAGGTAGCAATTGGATTTTGTGATCGAATGTATTTAGTACATCTAAATGATGCTCCAGTCTTACTTCATCTGTTGTTTCAATCTTTACTTACAAGTTGAGGATAATTTTAAATTAGTATATTGCTCATACGCCGTGTGGCGACGGGATAGAATACAATTATCGTCACCCCTTCCTTGCCCGTGGGAGTCGTAAAAATCGGCTGAGAGCCTCACCAGGAGCATGGGCAGCAGCTATCTCCTAGAAAAAATTATTACACCTACTGCGATCGCCAACTCGTCTGCTAAGCGTGGCGATTATGGTATTATAACGCTAAAAATAAAATGGATGGAATAAAAATGACGGCCCCCAGTCACGGCAGTTTCGCCTTTCCACGGGCTCATCTTGTCGCAGGGAACCGTTGGATGCAAGTACCGCAGGACCGTTCTGAGTGGCATTCTCTTGGGAAGGTCTACGTCCAGCACTGGACGTCTATAAGCTGATGGATGGATGATATTGCTCATACGTCAACAACTTCATCCAATAATATTTTATTTGTGTTTTTATAATCTTTATATTCAAACTAGTTACACATATATGTATTTACTTGGTAAATAATTCTCCAAATATTTTTTTTCGTACTACATATCGAAATCACTTCATATATCTTTTGAATCGGGGTCATTACCTATTGTTTTATTCAACAGTTTTATTCAACAGTGTTCTCATAAAACACTATCCCTTTCTTTACTTTACTTATGCGAAACTTATTTGCAATCATTTATTATTATAACAATAGAGCTTATATCCAACGAGGAAAATAGGTTATTGTATTGAAAAACTACTTGATCTTTATGTGTCACAAATTCCTATTCTTATTCATTTATTTATTATTCTTGTGTTTCTTATTCATTTTGGACTTTTACTGATGATTATTCATTTGCTTATCATCATTATTTCAATTCCTATACGTCCCACTATTCAGCCTAAGCTTTCCTTCTCTTTAATAGGAGGGAAATAGCCCTACGCTGCAATAGCACTATGCTGATCAGACGGGTTTATTTAGAGTTATCCTTTCTTATTAAATAAAACTATGTTACGGATTTTACCAGGTTTGTATTTGATTTTTGATTGAAAAATTCAAATACAAACGCGATAAAATACGTAGTTTTATTTGCCTTTCTTTATCATAGATTGTATAGGGATATTATCTATCTTAGTCATCTTTTGCGATCGCCAGGGCGATGGTTGATTGATGATGGATGGTCGGCAGCGACAGGAACTGGGACGCAATCGCAGCCTTTTGCGAGGCAGTAGTCTCGCGGGAGGAGGTGGCGGATCGCCTGCGCGAGGAGCGCAGCCTCTATGAGGCGATCCGCCCCCTGCGACTGGGGCGGCGTAGGCGCGAATACCTGCGCCTCATGCCGCCCTAGCCGAGGCCGCGGGTGACGTGACCGGGGATTAGTCCGTCACCCACCGAGAGGCCGACCGCGTGAGGAAAGACCGACGTCCTACCCGAGGGGAGGACGTCGGTCGATGGGAGGGTACCCCAAATAGGGGGTATTCCATCGGGACGACCACTGAGGACAAGTAACTCTGCTCCTGTGGTCGGCCCAACGACGAAGGCGACGTGCATCGTGGGTGGGCTGTGGGTGTGCGTGCTTACGCCCCTCTGTCACCCCGGACGGAGTGGTGCGAGGAGCGCGCCGACCGCAACCCAGCCCAATAAAAAAAAAAGTCATCCTTTGCGACATCCACGTGCAGGATAGAGCGTGGTGAAATGTATTCTTACTCCTTCGCCATATTGAGCTATATTTACTACCACAAAATAAATATTAAATGACCTACCTATCAGATCTGCTACGACCATTTGCTGAAGAAGTGAGCTGCTAAAATCCAGCTTCCGTGTGGTGACGGAGTAAAAATACAATTCACCACCCCCCTCTCTTGCCCGTGGGTGTCGTAAAAGATGAATTAAGTATATAATATACGTCGTATAATATCTATGCAAGAGAAAGAAAACTTGAAAAAAAACCCTATAGCAAAATGTCTGAGCAGCGTAGGATAGTAGGTACCAACAGTAGGACGTGTATGGGCTGATGATGATGATGATGAAAATCCAGCTAGGTACATCAAAAAAGTCTTCACAGAACTTTTAACGGTCTTATATTTAGCAGTGTGGTACACCACTCTTTCGGTTTCTACAACTTAACCTACTTTATTTCCTTAACTCTGTGCACTCTAGCAGCTTGACAGTCTTCACTTTGCCGATAGATATCATCATCATCTTACTCTTATCTCAATTACTTAAGGACTCAATATAGGTATACTGTTCTTTCATACTGTATATTGAAAAAGTTACAGACAATAGTTTTTGACCAGCCGCCTGCCTTTTTTTTTAGGGGGTGGGGGTATGGTGTGCGCACCCGCCGCCCGGATCCGTCCGAGGCGGCGCGCGGCCCCATGACCCACCCATGACACATCGCCTTCGTTGTTGGGCCGACCACCGGTGCAGGGTAACTTGTCTTCAGTGGTCGGCCCGACGGAATATCCCGGTCGCGGGGTACCCTCTCCTCTCGACGTTCCCCCTCGCCGGATTGCATCGTCGTGGAGGCGTTCCTCCCGCGCGCTCTCCACCGCCTCCTTCCGCGAGACGACTGCCTCGCAGAAGGCGGCCACCGCGTCCCAGTTCCTGATGCTGCCGAGCATCTCCCTAGCGATCGTCGGCAGCATCAGATCGGCACCGATGATTGCGACGAGATCACGGTGCTGCTCAGCCCGACCGGCCGCCTGCCTGAGGTCAATACTCCTTAGAAATATAATTTTTGAGCAGACAGCATCAGTTGGAGCTGGCCCAGGTCGATATAGACCCAACTCTTACCGAGTTCATTTACAATAACCCCTTATTGTGCGTATGACGAAGTAAAAATACACTCCACCACCCCCTCTTGCCCTTGGGTGTCGTAAAAGAGAACTAAAGTATAAAATATGCATATAATAGCTATACAAGAGATAGATGGATGGATTTCCGTGTGGTGACGGAGAAGAATACAATTCATCGCTCCCTATCTTGCCCGTGGATGTCGTAAAAGACGACTATGGGATATATGCACATAAAATCTGTGTAACAGAAGGAAAACTCGAAATAAAATCCTATACCAACATGTCTGACCAGCATGGTATAGTAGATCAAATTCCCGCCCATTGTGGAGGAGGCCCGAGCCCAACAGTGGGACGTATGTGGGCTGCGATCATGATGATGACGAGGGATGGAAACTCGAAATAAAACCAACACGTCTGATCAACGTGTTATAGTAGGTCAATTTCTCTCCTATTGTGAAGGAGGCTCGTGCCCAACAGTGGGACGTATGTATATGAGCCGAAATGAAGAATTCCTTATTAATATTACGTAGAACCTACTGATCTCTAAAATCGTCTTCAGATATTGAATATGTGAACCATAATAAAATTGCCGAGACAGAACATTTGCCGCCATCCTGATAATGAGAAATACCTTTGTAAGAAATTCCCAAATTATACTGCTACGCAAAAACCTAACGGATTATTTTTATCATCTCACGGCGTATTTCCTAATCGCATCCAAGAAGCCCTTAGCGAATATTCGTGTTTTCGTGAGCTCCTTATTATCTGAATGCTTACCTTATGTAAACATTCAATGTCATTACTTTAGCATGTTTTTAGTGAAGACACAGTTGAGTACTTGTATAAAGAATGTTCGTTTTACTTTCCTTTTTAAGTAACAATGGAGAACAAAAAAGACGAGCAGTGGAGATCTGGGCTTCTCAAACAGTTATTTAATATTGTATAGATTTTGTTCTGTTGCGAAAATAAAATATATTTATTGTTATCAGAAATGAAAAAAAGTTATTTAGCTGATTAAATAATTAACCAGATTTTCAGATGATTTAGCTGTTTTATGTCGGATACTTTAAATAAAACTACTTTACGGATTTTATCGCGTTTGTATTTGATTTTTGATTACCCAACGTTTCGAACACTTTACAGCGTTCATGGTCGTTCACGGTTGGACTAAGATGTCTCACGTCCAACAAGTCATCGTTACTCCAGAAAATTTATAATTATCTACCCGATACAGAAATTAGTTATTAAATATTGACCCACATTTTAATACAAAATTTATTGCCAGTGTAAGAAGAAAATGATTATATATGAAAAAATTATATTGTTTATGGTTAGTAATAATTAAACATTAAAATTAATAGTAATTATATTTAAAAACTAACTAATAATCTAGTATACTACCACCGGATCGGAACACGGTCACAATGAGAAAGATCCGGCAAGAAAACTCAGGTAACATGATGCTAAATTAAAGTTCATTTTGAAGGCGGCTTACTTTATGTTACTAAAAGGTTTTAATTTATAAAATTATCTTTAGTTATTATTATTGTGGGTCAAATCTATACAATATGAGCGCGAAAGCTCGCCGAATTGTATCGGCGGGTGTCGGGGGTGCGAGGGATGGACGGTGTTGTTTCCTTAAGGGAGCTCACCGCCCGGCGCGTTGACGCCCACCGAGATGTCATCACCCGTTGGGCAGACCGGCTGGACAGGCCTCGATACGATGTCTGGACTGTGGAGGCCTTCTGGCCGGTGCTGATGGAGTGGTTGGAACGGCGGCACGGTGTGCTCTCCTTCCGACTCGTGCAGGTCTTGACGTGGCATGGATGCTTCGGCAATTACCTGTACAGAGTCGCTAGGAGGGAGAGAACACCGTCCTGCCACCACTGCGATTGCGACGAGGACACGGCGCAGCATACGCTCGAGGTCTGTGCCGCTTGGGCAGAGCAGCGCCGTGAACTCGTCGCAATCATTAGTGCCGACCTGACGCTGCCGACCATCGCTAGGGAGATGCTCGGCAGTATCAGGAACTGGGATGCGGTCGCATCCTTCTGCAAAGCAGTTATCTCGCAGAAGGAGTCAGCGGGTCGCGAATGCGAGGAGCACAGCCTCGACGAAGCGACCTGCCGCCAGCGACTGGGGCGGCGCAGGCACGACTACCTGCGTCCCATGCCGCCCTAGCCGAGGCCGCGGGTGACGTGACCGGGGAGTTAGTCCGTCACCCGCCGAGAGGCCGACCGTGTGAGGAAAAATCGACATCCTCCCCGAGCGGAGGACATCGGTCGATGGGAGGGTACCCCGGGTAGGGGGTATTCCGTCGAGCCGACCACTGATGACAAGTAACCCTCCTCCGGTGGTCGGTCCAACGACGAAGGCGACGTGGTGTTCGGGTGGATTGCGGGTGTTGCGTGCTTAAGCCCCTCTGTCGCCCCGGACAGAGTGGTGCGGAAGCGCACCGACCGCAGCCCACCCCCAAAAAAAGGTCTTAAATGGAACGCCTCAGAGCGAGGTAACGCCGCATACGTCATGTTTCTTCGTGTGTGCAGCCGGCTCCATCGAATTATAAGACGTTGTCACGTCAAAAACAAATATAAATTCCGGATAAGTATTCACCAACACATCACACACTAAATCTTTCTCCGAAACATCCTGCATCTTATGGTATAAATATTATTCTGATCGTTCAGTGGTTTTCGCAGTATAACCGAACAAAAAACCGGCTCCCCATTCATTAGTTTATATTAGACTGACAAAAATAAGAGAGACAGTATTTCTAATCATTACACAATTACATAAATAATTTGCTTTTAGTTTGTCAAATATATTCGCCAAACATTCACATCGTTCCTTGCGAATGCGAATGCGATTGCGAATGTCAGAAACATATGCGAATATTCGCGATGCGAATGCGAATGCGAATATTCGTTACATCACTAATACATACATACATACATACATACATACTGGGCTCGAACCTCCTGCACTAGAGGAGAGAAAATGACTTAATAAAATTACTTTATGGTATATGGCGGACATTCATCCGTCACCATGAACGCTGTAAAGTGTTCGAAACTTCGGCCAATCAAAAATCTTGAAATTGACCTACACACTGGTCAGACGGGTTGGTATAGGGTTTTATATTGACATTACCTTCTCTTGCATAGATGTTATATGCATATCGTATCCATGTCTTCCATGACATCCACGGGAAGGTAAGGAGTGGTGAATTGTATGTTTACTTTATCACAATCTCTTAAATCTTCTCATCTGCTTCATCACCTCATTTGCCTTTCATTATTGGACACAGATCTGCATCATAATAAGAGAAAATTTGGACAATTATGTTACAAAGGGCCAACGGATTAGTTTATGAGTTTTCCTTCTACTCCAATGATATTATCAGCTTACATCCCATAATTATCTAATTAGACTATTATATGGGTAGATTACATTATGTGCCTTATAGCATTATCATTTTATATCCACATATTATCTTTACGTAAAAGTAAAAGTGTGTTCACATTTTGTTTATTTCGGTTGGTCCCATTATGAGATCTTGTAATATGCAAATGAATTTGGAATTAGCTTTGGCAAGATGTCAACAAACTGTAATGGAGTTCCATTTGATTGAGATTCTTAGTTTAGTTATTCAAAAAGCAGCGTACGTGCGTACTATATAGATATAAATTTGTTTGAATACTCAGAATTATTCAAGACGGATATATTACTCAATACAGTCACTTCAAAAATAAGGCGCGATACCGCCACAGCTATACCCTGAACAACGTTATATAGAATATTGTTAAGCGACTTCAAATTAAAAAGGTAAATTAGTCTCTTATTTCATTTTATATTGCATATATATTAATGTTCAAATTGAAAACTAGGAGGCAGATTAGAAGATTGTGTCGCGAATATTTTTTTTTTATGAAAGAAGCTAATTTACTACACCAAACATTGCTTATAGAAAAGAAAAGTTGACATATTAATAAGATGTGATTGAAACAATGCGACTTTAACTTGATATTTAGATAAATTTATACAGAAGAAGGCCTAGAAAATCTTAAAAAAATGTAGTTGAAGACAGGTTCCTGAGATATAA
The DNA here is from genome assembly GCA_032191425.1 of Lymantria dispar. NCBI lineage: Eukaryota > Metazoa > Arthropoda > Insecta > Lepidoptera > Erebidae > Lymantria > Lymantria dispar. The sequence goes on from CM063449.1 coordinate 26,876,040, forward strand.
GGTTATAAACACAGCGAAATTAAATGAAAATAAGAGTTTGAACCATAAAATGGCGGCCGCCTGAGATCGTATCATTATAAAACTATGCTGTATTAAATAAACTAAACGTTTCGTATAGTGACGGAGTGTGAATACAATTCACCATTCCCTATCTTATCAGTGGGGGTCGAGAACGACGACTAAGGGGTGTGATATGTTTATAAAATCTATGCAAGAGAAGGCAGCCTTGGATCCTCATACAATCTCTATACCAAGGTTAATATTGCTCTGACTATGTAAGGGGCTCGAGCTTAGTACTAACAGGTATATGTCTTACTATTGGGCTCTCATATATGAGGTGAGATGATAATGTATTAAACTATTCTTTTATATGCACAATCATGTCACATAATTCCTCACAGAAGGTGAGACACACATGGCACAGATGTCTGCCCCATCTGATTTGTGATCGCCACTCGAGAACTTTTCTACTCAGAGGATTGTCAGTTCAACGACTGATGTGATCTGCCCAATACTACTTCAACGTGCTAATTCTAAATATCATCTCTAATAAATAATGTGTATAATAAGTATACGTTGCTTACTTTATTTTAGTAAGCCGACAATACAACCACAAATCAAAATTACGATAAAAGCATAATTGTCTCCGATTTCCCATTTTTCAATATTGTAAAACGTATATAAGAAATAGAGGAAGAATAGATAGAGACTCAGTGACCCGATAAATACAATCAGCTATCGACCGACAGTGCCTACGTTTGTGATAGTAGCAGGGCTTAGAAAAGCGACATTTAATATTTCCTTCGACAAGTATTCGTTCAGATTTTAATATAATATGTTGCTTTCTGCGATTTTTTCAATATAAAAAGAATTACAACGAAGTAGAATTTTTAGAATTTGGCACCATCACTTACCCTATATTAAATATGGCACTATATTACGATATAGTGCCATATTTCAAATTCGTGCATATTACGATATGCATGAATTTTTCCGTCACCACAGAGTAAGAATAAAATTCACCACCTCATTCTTGCCTGGGAGTATCGTATAAGAACCATTACGAGATTATAATATGCACATAATATCTATACAAAGAGGCTTATAATGATAACTTTTAATATGAATTACATTTGCACGTCAAGAGAAACTCGTATGAGATTTTCGTTGCATGACTTATAGACGGGGTTGGTTGCAGGATTAATTCCCTTAGTTAATTTGTGAGTAATAAAGGGTTAAAGAAGTCTTTAACCCTTTATTACACCTAAAGAATGAACTCCAAATAGATCGATTATCTATCTACTTTAGTCTAATGATTACCACTACTGGGTAGGCCAAATATGGATAGTGCCATAATTGCCGCGCATGACAGGCAGCATGGTAATCACAGCCGTATTATAAATGTAATAATTGTTCCAGTAAACTTCAGTTTGCCATTCCTCTATTGATCCCTCAAGCGACCTTCAATATGCCCCCAGAAATATTGGTTCCCCTATTATTAGTTATGGCGGCACATAATATATTTATCCGTTTCCACAAGAGGATCGATTATACTTCATCATTATCGTCAAAACATTAATTTCAATCATATAAAGTTGTGGATTATAAACCGTAAATTTAGACATATTTTGTGATGTAGTGGATTTCATTCTGACGTGCCTGAATAAATAGTTTAAACTCATCCATGAGTTGAAAACAAACTTTGATTACGTTTCCCTTATTACAAATTTTCGGAAATGTCAAAAGTCTATTAACATTTCTATATTACTTAGTTTTAGTTTCTCGATTGAATTTGAAATTCACCAGATTTATCGTGATTGCTTTCTTTGTATTTAAGACAAGCCAAAATCTCAGCGTTATATCTGCTGCTATGTGATAGAATTCGTTAAATTCAAAATAATATTTCCTTTTTTTTCAGTAGATATACATTTGATAGATAACTATAGAATTAACTATAGAACTAACTTTAGAAATTTAAATTTAAGAGACGATTTTCTACGGCGGTTCCCTTATCCACATTTGATGTGGATTTTTGCAATATCAGGGGTTTACATAGCAATCTCGACGCCGTCCACCATCACCTCGAGACGGCGCGGCCTGCCTTACTCTTTTTAACGGAGACGTACGTGCAAGCTCTGGAATGAACTACCTGCTGCTGTGTTTCCGGAGCGCTATGACATGTCCTTCTTTAAACGAGGTTTAAGAAGAGTATTTCCTTCACGGTAGGCAGCGGTCTGGCTGTACCCTAGGTATTGCAAAGGTCCATGTGCAGCAGTTTCACTTACCATCAGGTGTGCTGCTTGCTCGTTTGCCACTGTTGGCAATAAAAAAAAGATTTTTCTGTAAACCTTAAAGTATCGGTAATTTACTAACATTATTTACAGCTTCATCAGACATGATAATATTATTTACAAACAATATTAGCATAAGTGTTAAATAATTTAGCGAGGAAACTAGTACTCAAACTTAAATTAACATCATACACAAAAGTTCTTGCGTATTTATGGTACAAAGTAGTGACAAGGATATTCTAATTATGAAAATAATATTATTTACTAAACTACAAATTACGTTAACTAATTATTATATTAAATTGACATGACATTGACATTAATAAAACTGAAGCGGCAATAAACAGGCCACATCGATAGAGGAACCGGCACCCGCTGGGGAAGAAAGATTCTCGAGTTGTGACAACATATCAGACAACGCAGTGTGGGACGCTCCCTCACCAGGCGGACGGGCGGCCTGATGAAAGTTGCTGGACATCCTTGGTTTGCGAAACATGAGTAACAGTGGACTACATACAGCAGTGGACGGCGATAGTGATGACGATGATAACGAAAATTTACGTGTTGATATTCAACGGGTTTCTCAAATTTTATCCATGTGTTGACAAAATAAAAATGGAATTCACCAACTTCTATTTACCCCTAAGGGATATAATACGCATATGACATTGTATGAGGGATATAATATGCATATGACATTTGAAAGAAAGCGTCGAAATAAAGCCCTATACCAACTCGACTGATCAGCATGGTATATAGTAAGCCAATTTCCCTGATATTGTGGTGGTGCCTCAATTACCCCAATGAGCAATCTTTATTCTCGACAGGGGTCTATTGAAATTTTCCTTTTTATTCTAATATTCGTTGCTTATGGCATAAAATATTGATAGAACGATACATACATACATACGCGCGTTTTTTCCATAGGGGTAGGAAAAGACCACTTCCCTCCGCTTGCTACGATCTTGACATACCACTTTCGCCTCCTCCACATTCATTAATCTCTTCATGCATATTCTTCGGTTTAGGGTACTTCTAACGTGGCCTTTCTTAAGAACGTCCCCGATTTGATCGTGGAACGTCCGCCTTGGTCTTCCCCTTCTAAAACTTCCGCTCAGATTCACCTTATAAATTCTTCTTGTTAATCTCCTTGCATTAATTCTCTCTACATGACCAAACCAACTTAACATACCTTTCTCAATCCTTGTCACTACATCAACATTCATACCACAACGTTCCCTCATGAAACATGAAACCTCACTAGATCAATTTATCACCCCCGAATCCCCACGCTAATGAATTTCATGGAAATTGTTACAATCATTTATGAGATTCTGAATATATAAAAATATAGAAGATTTTTTTGTTTAAAGGCGGGATTTTATAACATCGTTCCTTTTTAATTTTCATTATACTCGGCCTTGACTTCTGAAGGCTTTCAACCCGATAAAGTTAATATTCCTATCCCTAGGGCCCCCGTTATCCCTTGACCTTGACTGAAGGGGTCTCGTTCGGGCAAATAAAGAAGACCTATTTTATTGCTGTTGGTGACAAACTTAAGTGATGCTGCCGCTCGTGGACATTTGCTAGGCCGCTGCTTACCGTAAAGAAAGTTAAGGTAGTGCGTGAAATAAAATTAGGTGATACTAAAGGTCACCAAAACCCACCACACACAAACACCCTCAGAAAGTTGGTCCCTCGCTCACCGAACAAAGCGCAGCAACAAATTGCTACTACTCACACGTCGATTTTCTGCGAGAGTGTGGTATTACACCGGGTGGACCAACCAGCGCATACTAAAGGTATACTCGGGATTTTTCTGCGAGATAAAATACAAAATACGAACATCCGCAAAACAATGGGCGTAACCAACATAGCACGAAGAAGCATGCTGAAGTGGCAAAGGGCAGGCACAGGCACAGGCCACATCGCTCGACGAACCAACAAATACTGAGGAAGAAAAGTTCTCTAGTGGCGACCACGTATCAGATGACACAGTGTAAAAGGCAAGGCTAGGTGGACCGACGACCTAGTGAAAGTTGCTGGGCGTCATTGGATGCAGGCGGCACAGGACCCCACTTTGAGGCGTAACATGAGGTCCTACGTCCAGCAGTGGACGGCAATAGGCTGAAATGGTGAATGATAATGATGATGAATATTTCTGATAGGGTAATTAGATGTCTCCAGTACTATTAGGTTAGGGTGTATGACGGCAGAGTAGTGACGCTGGGCGCGACAGGATTAATAATTTGTCAAAGTTTCATCGTTATTTTATTTTGAAATTTATCTTACATTTGTATTATACATTAATCGCTTTCATCAAACCCTTTACAAACCAGATTGTTCCATTAGACTTAAGACCAAGGAGGTAAATCAATTTATGATGGACTATAGTCTGTTGTATATTGCTCAGGGCTGCACTGATTTAAATTTATATCGAGTTTAAATTTAGAATAATTTAGTTTCGACATTTTCTATGTATTAATATTTATCTGGAGGACATATCGTGTGAGTATAAATATGTAAATCTGTCCTAATATGTGGTCCAGTAAATAACCATTCCAATATTATTATTTAATAAAAAGAAAATTCAAGACTCAGCATTATCAACATCTTGTTCTTCTCCTCCGTAATTCAAAAGTTTTGGCAATAATTTTACGACCGACCGCCTGCCTGACGTCACATTCCCTGTAATGTATTCGTTGATCAGATGACATCAGATGGAGTTGGATCAAGATGGTTAGGGAATTTAAGACGGATTTTAAGACGGCTAGGGCGGCATCAAGCGCAGGTAGTCGCAACTGCGCCGCCCCGCAAAGTATTGCCCTGCGTGGGATTCCAACCTACGAGACTGGCGCGGTATGTCCTTATTTTAACCAAAACGCCATCTGTGCAGTCAAGGTTGGTAGAATCCATAGCCACTGACATACATCTTTTAAATATCATTAAAAGATAATCGAAGACTACTGGGCAAAAAACAAATTCAAGACCTATGGTTCCAAAGCTATTAAAAATATTTCATAGACGCGAAATTTCTATATCAAACCTAACACCTACAGTTTTACTTTTTATAGTTATGGTGTTAAATTCTTGACCGTCATCGACAGCAAAGTTGAAAGGAAATATTGTGAGGGCACATACTATACGGGTTTGAGATATACTCGTTAGCAGTTAAAGATATTATAAGCCGTTTTTTTTCTAAAAATAATGCTATACCTAATTATTAAGACAATATTGTAACCATCTGATTAAAAATAGTGATAGTTATTCCATCCATCTGTGCCTACTCTTTTTTTTTTTTTTTTTATGGGTGAGCTATGGTAAGCGCACGCGCGGTCCAGTCCGTCCGGGGCGATGAAAGGACGGCGCGCGGGCCCATAACCAACCCGTACCCACGTCACCTCGTTGTTGGGCCGACCACCGGAGCAGATGTGACTTGTCATCAGTGGTCGGCCCGACGGAATACCCTTTCAGGTAACCTCTCACCTCTCGACGTACTGGGACGTCGGTCGGCATCGCGCGGTCAGCCTCTCTGCGGGTGACGGACAATTACCCGGTCCGATCACCCGCGGCCTCGGCTAGGGTGGCATTAGGTCCTTGAAGGAGCTCACCGCCAGGCGCGTCGACGCCCGCCGGGACGTCATTGCCCGTTGGGCAGACCGGCTGGAGAGGCCTCGATACGGTGTTTGGACCGTGGAGGCCTTCCGGCCGGTGCTGATGCAGTGGTTGGAAAGGCGGCACGGGGTGCTCTCCTTCCGACTCGTGCAGGTCTTGACGGGGCATGGATGCTTCGGCAAGTACCTGTACAGGGTCGCTAGGAGGGAGAGAACTCCGTCCTGCCACCACTGCGATTGCGACGAGGACACGGCGCAGCACACGCTCGAGGTCTGTGCCGCTTGGGCAGAGCCGCGTCGTGAACTCGTCGCAATCATCGGTGCAGACCTGACGCTGCCGACCATCGCTAGGGAGATGCTCGGCAGCATCAGGAATTGGGACGCGGTCGCAGCCTTCTGCGAGGCAGTTAACTCGCAGAAGGAGGCGGCGGGTCGCGAGCGCGAGGAGCACAGCCTCGATGATGCGACCCGCCACCGGCGACTGGGGCGGCGCAGGCGGGAGTACCTGTGTGCAATGCCGCCCTAGCCCAGGCCGCGGGTGACGTGAACGGGGATTAGTCCGTCACCCGCTGAGAGGCCGACCGCGTGAGGAAAGACCGACGTCCTCCCCGAGGGGGGGACGTCGGTCGATGGGAGGGTACCCCGGGTAGGGGGGTATTCCGTCGGGCCGACCACTGATGACAAGTAACCCTGCTCCAGTGGTCGGCCCAACGACGAAGGCGACGTGGTGTTCGGGTGGGTTGCGGGAGTTGCGTGCTTAAGCCCCTCTGTCGCCCCGGACGGAGTGGTGCGGAGGCGCGCCGACCGCAGCCCATCCCAAAAAAAAAAAAAAAAAAAAAGGGCGGCATTAGGCGCAGATACTCGCGCCTGCGCCGCCCGAGTCGCCGGCGGCGGAACGTGTCGCCGAATAGGAGCTCTACTCGCACACGATCCGCCGCCTCCTTCCGTGAGATTACGGCCTCACAGAAGGCGGCGACCGCGTCCCAGTTCCTGACGCTCACGAGCATCTCCCTGGCGATGGTCGGCAGCGCCAGGTCGGCACCGATAATCGCGACGAGTTCACGGCGCTCCCCCTCCCATGCAGCACACTCCTCGAGCGTGTGCTGCGCCGTGTCCTCGTCGCAACTGCAGTGGTGGCAGGACGGTGGGCTCTCCCTCCTGACAATCTTGTGCAGGTACTTCCCGAAGCAACCGTGCCCCGTCAGCACCTGCACCAGTCGGAAGGAAAGCACCCCGTGTGTCCGCTCCAACCACTCCATCAGCACCGGCCGAAGGGCCTCGACGGTCCTGACACCGTTCCGGCCAGGAGACACGCTGCCTTTGTTGCCACCGTGCGGTAACCCCGTATGGCCCTGATCGCCATGACCCTCTGTGGTCGCCACAGGAGGGCCCTAAGACGGACGGTCAGGGACCCCGCCCACACCGATGCGCCATACAGGGCCATCGACCGGATCACCCCCGCATACAGATGTCGGCACGTAGCACTGGGTCCGCCCACATTCGGCATCAACCGCGAAAGGGCAGACGCCGCGCCGACAAGCCGGGGAACAAGTCGATGGAGATGCTCCCGGAACCAAAAATGCCCGTCGAGCACCAGGCCCAAGTACTTCATGTGGGCCTGGATGCTGATGGTGACTGACTTCACGGTGATCGAAGCGCCGTCGGGAGGCCCGGCGGTACAGAGGCCATGGAACAAAAGGGCCTCCGTCTTTTCCAGGGCTACCCTCAATCCCAGCGCTCCGATCCGCCTGACAATCTCCTCGGTGCCGAGAGTTGCCAGGCGTGCCGCCTCCTCTAGCGTCCCACCCCGGGCTGTGACGAGTGTATCGTCGGCGTAGCAAATTACGCCCAGCCCGAGTGGAAGGCTTCCTCTCAACGCCCAGTCGTAGCCGACGTTCCACAGGGTCAGAACCGACCCCTGTGGGACACCGCACGTCATGGGCGTTCGCACAACGTCCCCTAGTCGGTCAACGTAGAGGACGCTGCGCCCCTCCAAGTAGTCTGCCACCAGCCGCCTGAGGTACACGGGCACTCCGTGATACCTCAGCCCCTCCCTGATGCAGCTGAATGGCAGATCTGTGCCTACTCTAGCCTTTCTTATTAATTGCAACGCTTACTAAGCATATTTGCGATCGCATGCTGTGAGTTTCCACGAAAAGTGTTTCTGTCTAATTTTCCAATAATCTTTTAATCTAATTTTGATATTAACTCTAACAGAAAAGTAAGAGCTCATGATTTCTGATGTTTACGCGTGTATTACACGTTGTAAATAAAACTATTTTACGGATTTTATCGCGTTTGTATTTGATTTCTGAATGACCGTCGTTTCGACATTCCGCCCGTGACCATGAACGCTGTAAAGTGTTCGAATTAATAAATCATAAATCAAATACAAACGCAATAAAATCCGTAAAATAGTTTTTATTTACAAAGAGCTAATGATACATTATATACTTATTCCATTACCTCACGGCGAAGATAAATGTAAATAAAAGATGTGTTTATTAGAGTTATTAATAATAACTCTAATAAACACATCTTTTTAATGATTTCAAACGACTGATTTCTAGCAACCCTAATTTATCTGACAATAGACGGCTTTATCTATAGACCATAATATCTTATAGTAATATACGCTTCTCCTGTCCTCCTATTATCTTATAAATGATTAAATGAATATTTGGTTCAGTACCTCTTAATAATAACTCGGTTAGTTTATGGTCCGGGTGAATAGGTAAATCTGTCCGTGTATCTATATTAATGAGTGTTTTATTTTATAGTTACCTTTGCAATAATATATTAAACTTTTATCAACAGTTTGATTGAAAGAGTTTATAAACCAATTAAAAGTAATCTGACTTATAAATTTACTAGCAGCCTGCGACTTTACCCGCATAGTTCCCCTTCCCGTGGGAATATCGAAATAAATTATAGCCTATGTGTTATTTTGATATGTAATCTTTATTATTGTGAAGTTTCATCAAAATCCATTTAGTAGTTTTTACCTGAAAGAGCAACAAACATCCTCACATCCTCACATATATACTCACAAACTTTCGCGTTTTTAATGTTAGTAGGATAACAGAAATATGTATTAATTAGTCAAATATGACGATATTAACAAGTGCCTCATTGGTGTTCTATACTCGTTCCAACCATTTATTTTACTTTTGGCAGGTCGAATTCTGATCAATTAGTATTGTACCAATGTATTACGGATACTATGTTTTGTAATAATCGATTTTAGTCAGGAAGAACTTTTAATCGATTTAACACGGATATTTTATTTTTGCTTAAATACATATTTCATATTATTTAAAAACTTCACTTCTGTAAATATATTTGTTATTTGGGCACATTAATTTTTGCATACCCACTAATTCAGTCCTCCCAAAATATTTTACTTTGTACTTTGCAAAATAAAAAATAACTACTTTATTTTGCAAAATAAAAAATAACTACTTTATGAAGCATTGTCATTTTTTCATTTAGAGACAATGGCGCCCTCATCTGCGGTAGTAAATCACTAATTTTCTCATCCAGCCTACCCCTTTTTTTTAAGCCGAATTGGCAACACTGAATGGCGCGCCGGTGACGCCATTTTGTTGTGTTGTCTGTCACTTGCAACAAGACTCCCGTGCTAGCACGCACTAGTCACATTTCTGTTCGCTGAGTGCTCTTTCATATTTTTCATACGCTGTGTTGAGTATTTATATTCCACCGTATTGATTTCATTGTTCTTACTTTGATTGAGTTGAGCGTATCGTTCCTCCCAGTAAGATTTTACTTGCAAAATGCCGAAAGGTATGGTGCTTAAAGGACAATCCAGAGAGTTAGTGCTGCGGCTTCGTGAATTTTTTGAAAAGGAAAGCCGCAATGGCGGATTCCTTATACCAGTAACCCAAGTTAGAGACCGTGTTGCAGCAGCATTAGGTATTAGTGCTCCAACGGTGGCGAAAATCACTAAAGAAGCCTATGGTAGTAGTGGTATTGAACAGAACAAGCTATCTACGCCTAAGAAAAAACGTCAGCCCCGTAAAGTGACAGCAATTGACAGTTTTGATACTGATGCTATTCGTCGTCATATATACAATTATTACACAAGCAAAGAGATTCCTACTTTGAAAAAATTAGTAGCGTCTCTACGAAATTGTGGCTTGTTTCGTGGTCAAAAATCTTCTTTGTCAAAGGTGCTGCACCAAATCGGGTTCTTGTATAAGAAATCCGATAAAAGAAAAATTTTAATGGAACGTCGTGATATAGCCTTGTCTAGCTGTGAATTTTTAAGACAAGCGAAGAAAATAGAAGACTGGTCGAATGTCGTTTTCACAGATGAAACTTGGCTCAATGCCAATCATTCCATACCAAGAGGTTGGACTTTTTTTTTTTTTTTTTTTTGGGTGGGTCGCGGTCGGCGCGCCTCCGCACCACTCCGTCCGGGGCGACAGAGGGGCTTAAGCACGCAACTCCCGCAACCCACCCGAAAACCAACTCGCCTTCGTCATTGGGCCGACCACCGGAGCAGGTTTACTTGTCGTCAGTGGTCGGCCCGACGGAATACCCCCTACACGGGGTACCCTCCCATCGACCGACGTCCCCCCTCGGGGAGGACGTCGGTCTTTCCTCATGCGGTCGGCCTCTCGGCGGGTGACGGACTAATCCCCGGTCACGTCACCCGCGGCCTCGGCTAGGGCGGCATGAGGCGCAGATAGTTGCGCCTGCGCCGCCCCAGTCGCCGGCGGCGGATCTCCTCATCGAGGCTGCGCTCCACGCGCAGACGATCCGCCGCCTCCTTCTGCGAGATCACTGTCTCGCAGAAGGCTGCGACCGCGTCCCAGTTCCCGACGCTGTCGACCATCGCCCTAGCGATGGCCGGCAGCGTCAGGTCGGCACCGATGATTGCGACGAGTTCACGGCGCTGCACTCCCCAAGCCGCGCAGGCCTCGAGCGTGTGGCGCGCTGTGTCCTCGTCGCAATCGCAGTGGTGGCAGGACGGTGTACTCTCCCTCCTTACGACCCTGTGCAGGTATTTGGCGAAGCTGCCGTGCCCCGTCAACACCTGCACGGGCACGGTTCGCACCCCGAACCGAGGCCTCTCCAGCCGGACTGCCCAACGGGCAATGACGTCTCGGCGGGCGTCGACGCGCCAGGCGGTGAGATCCCTTAACGAGATCACACCGCCCTCCCCGCGCACCCCCGACACCCGCCGATACAACTCGGCAAGCATTTCCGCCTCCAGGTCCCACGGGGGAGTCCCGGCCAATAGGCACGCTGCCTCCGTCGCCACGTCGTCCGGTTAGGAACACCGTCGGGCCCGGGGGCGGTGGACTTTGCGCACATGCGCGCCACTGCCACTCCCATCTCGGGTTCCGTGATGGGCGGAACACTATCGTCGTCGGCCTCCCGGTCAGTGTCTGGCGGAGCCATGACCGGGGGCGTGTGTTCCGCCCGCCGCGAGAACAGGTCCTCGACGACCCGGGTGAGAAGGCTGGGCTGCAGAGTCTCGGTGAGGGGAAGGCCCCGCGCGCGGAGCTTATTCAGCACCGCGCGATAGGGGCGTCCCCAGGGGTCACGGTCGAGACCGTCCAGCATCTCCTGCCGACTGACGTCCTTGGCGGAGCGGACGGCCAGCCTGAAGGCCGACCGCGCATTGCGGTAGCCCTCATACAGCAAGGCCTCCCGCTCCGCGTCGCGTTGGCGCCGCCGGCTGCGGGTGTAGGCCCTCCGGGCGCGAATGCACGCGGCCCGGAGATCCGCCAGCTCCCGGGACCACCAGTGGACCGCCCTCCTCGGGGGCGGACGCCGTACCCGGGGCATGGCCGCATCGCAGATCTGCGTCAACGCACTGCGGATGCGGCCAGCCTCGGCGTCCACCCCGTCCGACTGGTTGGCAGAGGACAGCCACGAGTAAACGATGGCTGTCTCCGCCAGCTGGTCCCGGTCTAAGCGACCCACAGCCCATCGCGGGAACGCAAGACGTCCATCCGCCCCGTGACCCCTGCTGGGCGTCGGGATTACCGGGGAGACCTCCATCCGGATATACCGGTGGTCCGACAAGGTCTCCACCTCCTCCACGACGCGCCAGCTCCCCAAGCGTGCGGCGACCCCGGGGCTAGCGAACGAAAGGTCCACTATCGACCCGCCCCGCTGTCGCACGCACGTATGCACCGAGCCCCTGTTCAGCAAACAGAGGCCCAGTGCCGCCGCCCATTCCTGGATCGCCCGTCCTCGGTCGTTCGTCCGGGGAGACCCCCACGCCACGGACTTGGCGTTGAAGTCCCCCAAGACGAAGACCTGGCGCGATGCCATTCGCCGTAACGAGGCCTCCATGATGGTGAGGGAGGCCTCGAAATCGGTCACACTCCAGTTAGGGGAGAGATAGACTCCGAGGAGCGTAATCTCCCCCCAGTCCGCCGCGACGTATCCGACGCCCCTGTCCCTAAGGGTCAGAGGCGACGAAGGCCACGACGTGGAGGCGACGATTGCCACGGTGCCATCGGTGCTACCCAACCAGTTAGGCCGGTCGGGCACCACGTACGGCTCCGCGGCTACGGCTACTCCTATCAACCACTCCGCCATGGCTTGCAGGAACACGTCCTGCGCACCGGCGGTGTGGTTGAGGTTGGTCTGGAGGAGACGAATGGATACGGGGTCCATTAACGGTACGTATCCATCGTCACCTCCGCCATGCATTTGTAACACCTCGCGGGCCGGGGCTCTAGCATGGTTACCCGCGCCGAGCTCCAGCCCACGAGGAGCCTGCCTGAGTCGGCCAATTGCTTGACCGACTCCACCGGACACTGCACCCAGGCAGCACCGACGCCGCCCGGACCAGTGCGGATGGTGCCAATCCGGACGGTGTCCGAGGCACATCCGGTACGCGCCATAATGGCCTTCCGGACGTCCTCCACCGTCACGGAATCGTCCAAGCCCGTCAGGCGCATCTCTGCGCACTTGACAGGCCTAGCGATTCGGACACCATCCTCCGGCCCGAACAGCCCCCTCAACATCGTGGCCAAACTATCGGCCGTCTTCGCGCCCTCGGCCCCAGGGAACTCGAGTATTCGAGCCCCTGTCCGGGCCTTGCGGGTCTTCGCCTCGACGCCTCCGATATCGGAGACGTCCAGCTCCCGCCGGGCGCGTTTTACGGCCTCATAGTTGAGGCCCCTCTCAGCCGCCTCAGGCAGCACGGTGATGACCACCGCGGCCGTCTTCGGCGACTAGAGGCCCCTGCGCGACCTTTTCTTCCCCTTTCTGCCGGCTCCCGCCCGGGGAGCGGCGGCCACGGCGGCACTCTTGGCCGCCGCTCTCCGCTTCTAGCCGCGTGCCTTCCTGCTCCGCTCAGCCACCTGCCAGCCCTGTTCGAGCCTGGCAGCAGCGCTGAGCGCAGCAGGAGCGGTCGCGGGTGCGCCGGCCGCGCCCCGGCCTTGGCGGGAGCCGGCACCTTGCCGGCCTTCTTGGCCCCCTTGGGCCCGGCCGCGGCCGCAGCGTAGCTCACCACGCGGCTACCCTGACAGGGCAGCGGGGTGGGAGCTGACGCTTGCGGCCGCCTCGCCTTGTCCGCGGCGAGCGGCGGTCGGAGGGGCGGCTCAGGCGGGAGCCTGGCCGCTACGGCGGCGATACGCGCATCCACCATCACCCCTACTCGGGCTAGGATCACGCGTACCGCCGACTCCGACACGCCGTGCACCTCATCGGGTGGCGGCTCCTCCCCCTTCCGAGGTCTCCCGCGGCCACGAGCCGGCGGAGGGACCACGACGAGGGGAGGAAGCGCCGAAGCCGCGACGGGTGCAGCCGGCGCAGCAGCCGCGACGGGCGCAGCCGGCGCCACGGGCGCAGACGACGGGCCCGCCCTCCCCGGCGCAGCCCGTTTCGGTGGCGAGGCTGGCACAGGCGGCGCGGCCGGCGCCAGGCGCGCGAATTGGGCCCGCAGGTCGGCCATCTCCTTGGCCAACCCGCGGTTCTCCCGTCGCACCGCCGATAGCTCCGTCTCCAGCTACCGGCTACCGGCTACCGCTTCCGGGGGGGACCAGAATGGTAGCATACGCCGACGACCTGACGGTCCTGATTGGGGCAAACTCCAGGGCGGGCATTGAGGCCAACGCGGCGGCCGTTTTACAGGCTGTTGGAGAGTGGAGGGCCCGGAATAGGCTGGACTTCTCCCCGGGTAAGTCAGCGAGTATGACGCTGAGGGGGCGTTTCCAGAGGCCTCCCACAATACGTCTTGGGGGGAGCTCTGTCAGGGACGTCAAGTGGACTACTGTTCTGGGGGTGGTGCTGGACGCGGGTCTGTCTTTCACGCAGCATGCGCACTCGATTGGCGAGCGAGCGGCCAAGTGCTTTGGTAAGGTGGCCCGTATTTCGGCGTCTTCGTGGGGCGTTCGCTACAGGGCCCTTAAGACCCTGTACCACGGGACATATGTGGCGACGATTGCGTATGCTGCGGATGTATGGTTCCATAGAGCCGGTCTCTACGCGGTTAAGAGCGCGTTGTTACGCTCGCAGAGGGCTGCGCTCGTTCTGCTCACCAAGGCATATCGCACGACCAGTACGGCTGCCCTGCCGGTCATAGGTGGGGTACTGCCGGCCGACCTGGAGGTCATCCGTGCTGGGAGAGCAGCGGCGGCGCGCCAGGACGCGACTAGGCAGGAATATCGGGATAGGCGGAGGGCTATATGGACGGATGTTGTTGCTCAGTGGCAGGCGCGGTGGGATCGCGAGGACAAGGGGAGGGAGACGTATCGGTTTTTTCCGGACGTGGCGGCTCGCCTCAAGGCGACTTGGGTCGAGCCGGACTATGAAACCTCCCAATTACTGGGGGGTCATGGGTGCTTTCGCAGGCGGCTGTACGATTTAGGGCTAGGAGCTCACGCGGAATGTAGCTGCGGCGAAGGGGATGAGGACATGCACCACGTTCTGTGGGCATGTCCCCTCTATGATGAGATTAGGTCGGGGATGCTCTCGGGGATACATCGCGACGGAGAAGGTCCGGTATACTACACGGATCTCGTGGCTTCGGAGGCGAACTACCGGCAGTTACGGGAATTCGCGCACGCCTGGTACAAGGCCCGCCGGCTTGAAGACCAGGTTGGCAGGATAAGCCAAGATGGCAGCCAGAGTAGCGGGTAAATGTGGCTAGCTAGCAGGAATACCGCGGACGACGAAGTTCGTACCGTGTGCTGTCCGCCCTAGTTATACAGGGAGAAGGACACAGGGCAAAGGATGAAGAAAGTTAAATAACTTGTAGAGATTCAAGAAGCATGTGCATACTTACGCAAAGAGCATGGTGTGCACATGTATCTCGATGATTCGGCCTGTATGACCAAGATGTCGAAAAGGCCATGGGTGGTTGGAGGGATTTAGCTCCGTCTCCAGCTTGCGGTTGCGTTCCCGCAAGCCGGAGACCTCCTCACTAAGGCGGGCGTTCGCGGCCTGGAGGGCCGCCACCTCGCCACCGTGGCCGGCTGGACCCGGTGTCCCCGGCCACGCCGCCACCACCGATCCTCGGCCTCTGCGCCCCCGGCGCATGGTCGGGACCTTGGGAGGAGGCATGATGATGGAACTCCCCTCCGAGTCGGTGTTGGAGCGGCCACCCTCTTGCAGGGGGCGCTTCCAGGGTCTCGGGGGGAGGGCCTCCTCCCTCTTCCTCGCACTTGGGGCTGGAGCTGGCGCCTTTGCAGCTCTCTCCGTCCTCTTCTTCGGCGACGACGACGGCGACGACGGCGACGACGACGGCCTAACTAAACCCCCAACCGACGGCGCGCCTAACATCTGCCTACCTGCGGCGCATCCACCGCCCTCGTCCCTACTCCGGCCGACTTGCACCCAAGGAGTGCTGCTCTCCTCGGCGGACGGCTCTGCGGCACTTCCGCCCACGTCCTTCAGCTCCATCTCCGATGCCGCATCCGTCTCCTGACGCTCGGATGGCCCTGCGGCACTGCCGCCCTCATCCTGCGACGGCTCTGCGGCAGTGCCGCCCTCATCGCTCAGCAGCTCAGAGCTTTCGCCTGCTACCCTTATGCACGGCTCTGCGGCAATGCCGCCCTCATGCTCGGACCCGCTGCTGCTGCCGCTCTCCTCACGCGGCGGCCCTGCAGAGGTCTCCATCCTCTCCCTCTCCTCTTCTTCCGACGGCTGGGCAGCAACGCCACGCCCGTCCCGCGACGGCCCTGCAGCAGCAATGCTGCCGCCCTCGTCACGTGCGGCAATGGCTTCAGCCTTTATCCGCGCCCGCCGCGCCTTAGATGCAGTGGCGCTAATGCGGGCTCGTGCAGTGGCGGAACGCCTCGGCTTCGTCCTCCGGGTCTTCTTCCGCACCTGCACCTCCTCCTCGTTCCCCTTCCCCCCCTGAGCCACTTGGTGTTGAGCCGGGCTCTCGGCTTCTGAGGCAGTAGTTGTCCCCCACCCATACGATTGGGGACTGACTGTGCCGGGACTTGGGCGCGACTCCAAATGGACGTCGCGCGCAAGCACCGGCACAGCAAGGGATTCCCCGGCCTGGCCGGGACCCTCTGGTGAAGTACTACTCGTATTGACTTCTGCCATGTTGTTGGACGTTTTTGAGTCTTGCCTTGACTACCACTCTAACGACTGGACGCTCACGCGCTCCTTAACCCACCAGTCATACATCTCCTCGCCGAGTGGCCAAACTTAAGATTGGGGTAATTTTTTATAGGGGTTTTCTTCCCCGCGGTCCGAAGACCCCCGGTCCTGACCCCCCTGCTCAGGATTACGGTTTGGGCCTTCCGGGTCTGGCCGCTCGCGAGCGACCGACCCGTCACGCCCCCGGGCCGTGACGCAACCGTCCCTAGCGACGGAGTGCCATGAGGCACATCCGCCCCATTGGCCCCGGGTCAGATCCGCCGTGCGCTCTGCCACCAGAGCCGCACGCGGAGACCCCCCCCTGCCGGAATCTTGGCCGTCCAAATGGACGCATGACGTCCAAATGGACGTTACCAGGGAGCACCACGAGGAGGTGCTCCGGCCGCGCCCCCCACCAAAAGGTTGGACTGACGATACTGCTGCTTCTACTTCTGCAGTGCCAATGGGGAAAGGTGAACGCCTCATCATTTGCCATGCGGGAACTACAAAGGGATTTGTACCAGACGCTCTGTTAGCGTTCAAATAAAAAAAAACAGGAGACTATCATGAGGAGATGAATGCGGACGTGTATGAAAAGTGGTTCAGAGAAATGCTTACATCACTTGAAGAGCCATCAACAATATTTATTGATAATGCACCCTATCACTCTCGCCAAATTAATAAAATGCCAACACAGGCCAACAAAAAACACGAGATTATAAACTGGCTTCGTGATAATGGGGAAGATGTGGATGAATCCCTACTAAAAGTAGAATTACTTAAAATATTAAAAAGTAAAAAGCAGCCAAAACGATATGTCATCGACGAAATGGCAGCAGAATATGGGCATGTTGTAATCAGAATTTCTCCGTACCACTGTCAATATAATCCAATTGAAATGATCTGGGCACAAGTCAAAGGACACGCCGCAAGAAACAATACATCTTCTCCTTTCACAGCAAATAAAATGCTTGAACTTTTAAAAAACGCATGTGCTAGTGTGACGCCTGAAAACTGGGCGAGTGTCGTCAACAAGACAAAAAATATAATATTCTCTGATTGGGATCGGGAAATTGAATTTGACAACATACCTACACAAGAGTTAATAATAAACACTGCAGATGATTCAAGCGACGATTCGAGTTCGTATGAAGAATCCGACGATTCGTTATAATAAAATAATATTAAAATATTTTGGTTGTTTTATTTCATGTTATAGGTATGATGAGAAGATTTTTATATCTCCCTGATACAATTTTAACGTGTTGTCTATTACAACAATTCAAAACTCAGTTGTCAGCTGACTTAACTGCAAATAAGTGTAATCGATTATTTGCGATTCATTAGTTTGCACCGAATACTTTTGCTCCTGTCACTAGATGCGATAGAACGTAACTTTTTATATAACGGAAATGAATTATCACTTAAATTTTATGAATAGAGCTATTTACGGCATATTAATGTATTTAGTGGGTAATAATTAAGATATATAAATATTATTGGGCAGTTTATATATTTCTCTGTTCACTCGTTTCAAAGTTAATAATTGCGTATAATGAAACAGTTACGTCCTAAAGCATGTGTCAAAAGTAAAATAAATGGTTGTAACAAGTATAAGTATTGCAAAAGAGCCACCACTTTTTACAACTCCCATAGCAAAATAAGGGACGGTGATACATTATATTCCTTACCCGATTTCACACATGTATAAAACATATAACGAAATATAGTAGTAGGTATGCTATACGGACCTTGTAGCAATTCGAGAAAATTTGCATGCGTTCAATCGTTTTTGCCATATCTACTATTGCAACCAATCCTAAAGCTCACATATAGGCCCCTTAGACTCTGTTAAATTCGTGGTGCTGTACTGCTGCATTTCACGTAGTTGCACATTCTCTGATTTACTGGTTTATTAGCCAATTTTGCTTCATGTCTCCCGCTTTGCATAGGAGGCAAGTGGAATCTTTCCACCTCCTCTTGATTTTCTTTTCTAATTAAATTTGTTGCGGATCCCAAGAAACTTAAAAACATTTTCTGGGACTTCCTGAGACTAAAATCTTGATGTCTTATACCTAAGACTATGGTGTATCCTGGCTTACAGGAGTTTGAGTGGTGCAAATGTGTAGTGTGATTAGTGTTAAAAAATTATGACAAAATGAGTCATATTAAAATTTCATAGCCATCATCATTGCAGCCCACATACGTCCCACTGTTGGGCTTGGGCCTCCTCCACAATGGGAGGAGATTTGACCTACTATACCATGCTGGTCAGACATGTTGGTATTCGTTCTCATTTGGCATTTTTCTTATCTTGCACAGATGTTATGTGCATATTATATCCTATAGTCGTCTTTTACGACATCTACGGGCAAGTGGTGAATTGTATTCTTATTCCGTCGCTACATGGAAAAAAAAAGAAAAGAAAATCATAAACATCTATATTATTCTTATACTATAAGTATATTTAAGTAGTTTATTGAACATTGTGGAAGCGAGACACTGAATACTATCCGATCTTGAGTGAAGCTCTTAAGCTCACTCATGGGTGTAATAAGTACCAACTAAAGGATTACTCCTCTGAGACTTGCTCGTCTCTATATATTTCGTTAAGGTTTTAGGAGACATTTGGGTATAAGATTGTGGGAAAAATAAACAAACATATAATCATCTTAACGATAGACATAGTTAAGATAACGATAAAGGTAGTTCAGTTCACCCGAACCCAGCAGTGGGGTACTGTGATGATGATGATAAAGGTAGCCTTAAGACACAAAACTATTTATACGTGTATCAGATTACAATTTTGGTTTTCATTTGCCCACGTTTCGAAAACTTTTTATTTACCTAGCCCTGTTTGCTGTTTTCTGAGTCCTTAGTTATTGAAAATTTACGCTTTTGAATAAACATGAAGGAAGGAGTTGACACATCTAGGCTATGGATAAAAGAACAAGAACAGTTCTCCAGTTTTAATTATATAATAGTGTATAAATGTAACGTATTGAAGCACGCCGCTGTACGTCAACCACGCATTTAATACAGCAAATGAAAACCTTCCGGATCTGTCATTGAAGTTAATACCCGCGGTACCTTATGTATTTTCTCAAAAGGTAGTTTACGGGCTCGATGATATTCTTCTGCCACTCCAGATGACCGAAGAATGCCTACGATGAGGGTATGGACTTTTTTTACAGTTTACATTCTAGTCACACCCAAAGCACCTGATTCGAGGAACGACATTGTGGGGCCCTATAATATATTCCATATCTCCATCAATTGAAGGGGTACCGAAAATCAGATTTTAGACTGCCTACAAAAAAATAGAGACTTTTTATATGGTCAGTATATAGAAAACAGTATACGGTGACGGCATAAAAATATAATTCACCACTCTTTATCTTGAAAACTCAAAATAAAACCCGTGGGTGACCAGGGTGGTTAAACTAGGTAAATTTTCCTGTTATTCTGCAAGGGGCTCGAGACCAGCAGGGGCCGGTATATGTTATCGGGAATCGTATGTCAACAGAGGATCTCTCCGGCGCTCTGTAAAAGCGCGGAAGGGACCGCTGTTGGTTTTAGTGGATATTCCGGTTGCAAGTGACCGGTGAGTCCCACACACCCCCCCACGCCTATGGCTGACGGGGGACGGTGCGTAAATGCATTTCCACAGCGTTACCAAAAAAAAGAGGCCGGTATATGAGCTGAGTGAGTCATCATCAGATAATGACGAATGACGATGATACAGAAAACACACTTATACTTAATGTTTTTAGTATTATCATTAACCTATTCTCATTCCAAATAATGGTCGGCACAACATGTTTTTACCTTCAATGTATTTATATCAGCTGTCATTTCTCAACCCGCCCCTTTCATGCTCATATCTTTATTTACACAAACCAACCATCTCTTTTTAGATCTACCATGAAGATAGTTGGGACGTAAGGAAAACATGTGATAACCCCTTTTTCTCCGTGCGGTAACGGTGTAATAATACAATTCACCATATCTCTCTTGCTTCTGAGTCTCGTAAAAGACGACTAAGGAATTAAATATATATATATATATATAACATCTATGCAGGAGAAGGAAAACTTAAAAATAAATCTTATACTACCACGTCTGATCAGCGTGGTATAGTAGGTCAATTTCCCCCTATTGTAAAGGAAGCTCGAGCCCAACAATGGGACGTAAAAGAACTGAAATGATGATGATCCCTTTTTATCACATATCTTTTTCTCCTCTATATATATATATTACGTAAAATTTATTTCTTACCGTTTAGGCCTAAAGATATCAAAACATTGAATTATATATAGTAAAGTATATAGTAGAAAATCATATCTCCTCGAAAGGGCTGGTCGTAGAATATTAAATAATTGCCGGTGCCTTCAATCTAAACTGTATTACGTCAGAGATATAATAAAATAGCGCGACGGATGTCAGGAATGGTTTTTAGTTTATACTGTTTGTAAAGATATTCGGCTTTGATATAAAATTGTGTAGTTTGTACTCTTGAAAATTAAGACATATCTCTTAAAAGAATTTGTAATATCGTCTCATCATCATCTCAGCCCATATACGTCCCACTCTTGGGCTCAGGTCTCCTTCATTCGCTGAGGATAAGGAACTCGGCACTGGTGGTCGGTCCAACGACGAAGGCGATGTGGGTGCGGGTGGGTTATGGGCCCGCGCACCATCCTTTCGTCGCCCCGGACGGCATGGACGGCGTGTGCGCTTACCATAGCCCACCCATAAAAAAAAAGAAAATGCCTCCTTCATTGCGGAAGGCAATTTGACCTACTATACCACGCTGTTCGGACGTTTTAGAATAGGGTATTATTTCTCAATCGATGTAATCTAAATATTAATCCCTTAGTCGTCTTTTACATCATCCACGGGTAAGAGAGGAGGGTAGTAAATTGTGTTCTTACTCCGTCACCACACGGATACTGTCACAACTTTGTAATAAATTGTGTCACGTTTTAATTAGATTTTAAGTAAATAAAGACAATACACCGATCAAGACTACTGCCAATTCTAACAATGCTATCTTTACAATTGCATAAAATTTAAGTGTGTTTGTAATGTTAAAATAGTAAATTTTTTTTATGGTCACACGGTTATTTGAACGACACTTATGACTAAAAACCAGTTTAATTATTTTGTCTGCGTGTTTGTCTGTTTATTTTGGGTAATCTTCACAACGGCTGGACCAATCTTAATAATATTTTACTACCAGGTAGCTGTTTATATAAGGAGTAAGTTAGACTTTTAGAGTTATGCCTCCCAGAAAATCCCTATAATATCTTGCCTGGTGGGAATCGAACATGAGGCCGCTTGGATTGCAATTAAGTACCGTAATATAGAAAAACGACTGAAACCGAAGCGAAACAAGAGCGGGTAGCTACTTTTAAATAAAATAAAACAAATACGATGCTTTCTTCTGGGAACTTTGTTGGAACACGAAATCATACAAAAAATATTACCTTTGTAAGTCCCTGCATACTTGTACGAGTTGGCTGAGCTCTTAATCGTTTTTATGACATCCATGAACAATGTAAGGGTTGGTAGTCTTCGTAGCCGTCACCGACCGTCACAGACGGCTAAGTTTAATAAGCAGTAACATGAAAAGGATAACTCAAAACATAACTCTATACTAACCTGTCTGAACAATGAAGATGATTTTTCTCTCTATTTTGTAGCAGACCCATGCCATGAAACAGATACAAGGCGAGAAAAAAGAACATATCTCTTTCGGGGTACTTTTAGAGGGAAAAAGGACACCCACTTTTATACGCTAATTTTTGTTTCCTTATGATAGTAATAGGAATTATAAATAGAAACAGATAAGTACCACGATATTACCATATTTTTAAAATAATGATAACGATGAATGATGCTATGGACATTGCATATCATAATGCATATAATATTTAATTAAACACAAATATATATGTACATGCGTACGTGCAGGCATACGTGCATGCGTGCGTACATGCGTACGTACATCCGTATGGGCAAGCAGGCGTACGTGCGTACATGCTTGAGGGCAGGCAGGCATGCGTTCGTGTGTATGTCTGATTTTTATTTAAGATTTATTATTTAACTAGCAACCCGCCCTCGCTTCGCTTCGGTTTCAGTCGCTTTACCCGCGGCGTAGTTCCCGTTCTTGTAGGAATACCGGGATAAAATATAGCCTATGTTACTCCCTGATATTATAGCTTTCCATTGGTGAAAGAATTTTTGATATCGGTTCGGTGGTTTAAGCGTGACAGCGTTACAAACAAACAAACAAACAAACATCCTTACTTTCGCATTTATAATATTAGTATGGATCAAAATTCATATATGTAATATATTTCAGAATACCAGTACTTTTAGATGTAACAATTATAATATTTAAGTAAAGTTCATGGCCATATCGACTGTGAATGATCCCCCACATTGTACCGTTAGGCAAGCCACAGATATCAAGCATTTGGTTCCAATTGCTCGCTTTTAAAAAAGTGACTTATTTTCGAGCCCCCTGGTCGCCCTTCATCGCGCCAAATAACAGGACGGATGAGGCCGGACCATAGCCAATCTAAAAAAAAAGTTTAAAGAACTCATTATTAAGTCGATTTGACTTGAACGCAACCATAAAATTGAAGTACAATTAACGGGTCAGTAAATTAGTTTAATTGTATTATTACTCCGCTACCGAACAAAAAATATAACAGTAAATTATATAAAATCAAAATGAAAAGCAGAATCATCTACATTACTCAAATCTGTATATAAATACGTGAAGCGAAAACTTGGTACCCCTTTTTACGAAAATTACGTGGATGGACATATATGAAATTTGGCCCGGTTGAAGTATATAATGAGCAGAAGTGCATAAAACTGAAATTTCGTACAATAATGGATTAGAAATACATTAAATTCATTAAAAAAGGCATTACGCACACTACAACGCAATAGCTACACACACACACACCCACACACACGTTTGTGTGAGTGTGTTGCGTAGCAACGCTCATACACTTTTGTTTACGGTTAAAATCTCTGGTCGAACTGAATGTCAAACAATTATAATTATGATGACAATGACTAATAGAGATTTGTGCTTATATATTAGTTATTAGTAAAATACAGCTTGCTCAATATACAATTATACATAAATAAAATTAAAGAAAATTGTGTAACAGATAAATTAATTGAAATTAATTATGACCGAATTTCGATCACACGGCGACCACTAAGTAATTATAAATACATTAACTTATTAAGAATAAAACCTTAAGTGCAACATTAAACATGCATATCTGGTGCTTCATTTCTTAATCTAACCCCTTATGTTCAAAAATATATACACAGTACATAGTTTTCAATATAGCATTTATCATTTCCACCTGCAAATTTATATTATACTAGCTGACCCGACAGACGTTATTCTGTTCAAATAAGCGCCACCTACCGGGTCCAATTGTGAATCTAAACCATTCTCGAATCCCTTTGAACATGCATAAAAGATTTTATCAACATCGGTCCAGCCGTTTCGGAGGAGTTCAGTGACATACACACGTATACAAGAAATTTATATATAAAGACTAGCTGACCCGACAGACGTTCTGTTCAAATAAAATAACAAGAAATTTATACCTTTATAAAAATTAGCACTCAATGAGTTCTAAACATTTGTGTACTAACAAGTTAAGAATAAAATCTTTTTTTCAAACATTATGCTCTAGCGAGTCGTAACAATCGATTAAGAGGTCATAAGGCAGCAAGCACACACCTCTTATATTTCCTCTAATGAGAAGACCTATGTTTAACAATGAACTACATGCACTGATGGATAAATATAATCATGATCGTATAATTCATCTCTAAATTAACCAGTAAATAATTTTTTTGAGTCTTTACATTATGATTAATTTGGGCGTAATATGTATTAATTATCTGCTAATGTTTTGTTTCAATGTTATTGTTCTCTAAAACACAATTTACATATCTCTTAAATAACTCATTTGTTCATAAGGGTTTCTTACATGTCATTCTTTGATATAGATAATTACATTTTAACAATACATATTAGATTGTCAATTGAAAAGAAAAATAAATAATAAAACGATGTCAAGGAATAATAATTAAAAACTTAAGCAATATGCGCGTTGAGTATTGTCTACCTTTTGAAGAATACGTCATACGTATAGAATGCTTGCCCGATGAGCCACCGCTTTAGGCGAACCTTGAAGCTTTGGAGGCTAGGAGCGGAAGTTACCAGTGTAGGCAATTTATTTTACACTGCTGGGCCCATAACATGAGTCGTCCTCTCCGACTTAGCGAGTGTTCGTGCTACAGCTGAAAGGTTATTGCGATGTCTCGTGAGATATGAATGTTTATCGCTTGTCTTGGTAAATTTTAGTAAATTTTTTCGAACATAAATAGCCACCTGGTATATTACCACACCAGGAAGGGTAAGGATGTTCAGTTTAGTGAAATATGATTTCACTGGCGCATCGTTAGGTATCCCGATTATTGCTCGTACGGCGCGCTTCTGCATACCTAATATGCGTTCTCGGTCTGCCACTCGACCCCAGAGTTCTGCACCATATTGGAGTAGAGAGTGCACTGTTGCAACTGTCTCAGATACTATCCGAGCAATACGATCGAGAGCATAACACACACTGCCTATTCTACTACATATTCTATTAATGTGGTTTTCCCATTTAATACCACTATCTATTTCAATTCCGAGGAACGATATCGTCTCGATTTGAGTTAATCGTTTTCCGTCCATATACACTGTCAATTCTTTAGTTGAATTGACATATCATGGCTTGAACTATATTTTCTTATTTAAAACATATGTTAACTAATCAAATCATTATTAAACTAAATTATAACATTTAGATTGTTATAATAGAATTATCTATATGTAATGAGCATTTGTAGGCCCAAAAGAAAATGATAAATTATATATCTATATTTGATAACTTTAACAATAGTATGTATCACTTAGACAAAAGTTCAGAACATCAAGAACTGATAATTATCTCGCAGAAAGAGACTGCGGAGTGTGTCAAGGAAGGATTGGCTCCGAGGCTATAGCATGCCAGCATACTATAGCCTCGGAGCGTAATGCGGCGCAGGAGCGTATAGCTATACCTACCTGATAGCGGTCTAACTCATGTCACGTCTGGATAGTTTAGGGTTTGGTCCGCCACCCACAACTAGACTTATGGCGTGAAGATGACGCGATGTCAATACTGTTGGTTGTCCTAACATTGACGGAGGCTGGTACACAAAAAGAATCGGTATAGTCGGTTGACTATTGGGATCGGATGACTTAGTGGGTTCACTAGCGATGGGAATGTAATAATGTAGGTTAGAGGGCCGCATTAATATCTGCCCTTTTTTGAACATTAATATACTTGCTATTCAATGCTTGTGAGTTGCACAGTCTTTAAAAAGGAGGTTAGTGAGGATTATAGTAAAATAAATACTATGTAGCACAGGCCGGTGCACAGAAAAGCAATTCTGTTATGCAAATTTGTATGCAATTTACAGGGACTATGAAGCACATAGCAGCTAAATTTATAAGCATATTTACATGCTAATTCATCCACCATATAGAGTTTAATATTGATGAAAGTTGACAAGATTATTCCCCTAGATAGAGCATTTATTAAACGCAACTGCACATTTCAGAAGTAGTATTAAGACCACTAGGTCTTATTAAGTTCCTTTACAGTGTCATGAATTCGATTGCTATGTAAGATAATACGTATCGAAGCCAGGACCCGCAAATCCCGGACACGGGCTCAGATTCCAGCGTTCCCTGGGACCGAGAGCATATGCAAGTATGGTGGCTTAGGTGAGGGAGTTGTTCTGCGCAGAAGCTGGTGTTAACATCCTCAGACCCATGAAATGATAATGACCTGGTAATGGATTAAAATGCAAATCACTATATTACCGCAGAGGTTGTATACAGCTATGTGACGTAAGGATACAACGTCACTGTAACCGAAGTATAACTCGAAAGAAGCACTATATCAAGTTGTCTAACCAGAGCACTACAGTAGAACAATTTCCCTCCAATATTCCTCAACAATGGAGTCTATTAGACGATATAAATATTTTACGACTTAATATTTTGTTATTATTCGATTCCTTATCATTGAACTTATAAAATAAATATAAATACAAAACATTATATAAGTAAGAAGTTATATTATCAACATCGTCACTCTATCGCCGTCCACTGCTTCACGTAGGCCTCATCATATTACGCCACAAAGTGAGGTCCTGTGCCGCATGCATCCAATGACGCCCAGCAACTTTCACCAGGTCGTTGACCCACCTAGTAGGGGGTACGTCCTATACTACGTCGTTCGATACGTGGTCGTCACTCAAGAACCTTTCTTCCCCAGTAATTGTCAGTTCGTCAAGCGATACGGTCTGCCTATTGCCACTTCAACGTGCTAATTCTGCGTACTACGTCGGTTAAACACGTACGTCTACAGCTTTCTGTATTTCAGATACTATCTCGCAGAAAAATCTTGAGCATAACCCGCTCCATAGCACGTGGAGCGACTTTAAGTTTGATAAAAGCTATATTATGTATTTGAAATACATCTATTTTTACTGTTTTTGTGTTCGCACGAACGACGAACAGTTTACAGCGGTCACAAGAGAATAAAAGCCATGTACACTGAAATCAATAAAGATAATTAAATTTCATGTGTTATTATCTTTCTATCTATAGCTTCAATGATAAACACTTGATACTGTTCATCAGCCTTTCAATATCCAAAGTTAGATATAAAGCTGCCTACAAATAAATATAATGCAATAAAGTATAAAACTTCGGTTTGCAACTCGCCTGTTGGCGAACGCAATTTTATATGTTGCCCAGCTGAGTGCTGCTAGACATTCTCATGGGGGAGTCCCACGGTCAATTAAGGGGTGGTGACATATTTTATTCTTAACCCATAACTGGGGGGGTAACGCGTAATATTATATAATACTAATTATAAGTTATTAGGTATGTGGTGACGGAATAAGAATACAATTGATAATGATGATTTCATAAAGGACGACTAAGGGAACTAACATCTATATAAGAGGAAGAAGACTCGATATAGAACCCTATATCAACCTGTCAGACCAGCATTGTATAGTAAGGTCAATTTCCCTCCTATTGTGGAAGAGGCTCGAGCCCAGCAGTGGGACGTATATGAGTTGAAATGAAGAAACATAAGTTACATTATACTCGCAAAAGCGCGTTCCTATAGTATCCAGGTATTTCAGGCAAGACTAACAATGTAATGTAATAACAGAAAATAGCAACGTTGTCGCGAACATAATGCTTACAATTTGAAATGTGAAATGCCGTCACAAGCTTGTATTAAATTATATTTTATTGCTCGTAAATATATGAAATTGTATTATGTTATTGTGCAGTGGAGAAAGTTTGCAATGGTAGAAAAAAATATTTAATAATTCAATATTAGAGAAATAGCTCTTATTGAATAATCTTGTGAGTGGATATTTGTGAGGATATATGAAAGTGCAAAAATTTCAAGTCGAAACTACTGAACAAATATTGATAAAAATTAACGATAATCATGGCTAATTTATAAGTTGATAGCAACCCGCCCTCGCTTCGCTTCGGTTTTAGTGGCCTTACCCGCGTGGTTCCCAATCCCGTGGGAATGCCGGGATAAAATATAGCCTAAGTTACTCCCTGATATTATAACTTTCCATTGGTGAAAGAATTTTTGAAATCTGTTCAGCCGTTTTGAAGATTACCCGGAACAAACAAACAGACAGATAGACAAAATAAATATAAAATTATTTTTAGCCATGTATATAGTGCAAATAAGCGTGTGAGCGTGAAAAAAAGCCTATCATTTTGACATTACAAATAGACACTTTCCGTGTGGTGACGGAGTAAGAATACAATTCACCACTCCCTATCTTGCCCGTGGATGTCGTAAAGGATGACTATGGGATATAATATGCACATACCATCTGTGTAAGAGAAGGAAAACTCGAAACGAAACCCTATACCAACATGTCTGACCAGCATGGTATAATAGGTCAAATTCCCTCCCATTGTGGAGGAGGCCCGAGCTCAACATTGGGACGTATGTGGGCTGCGATGATGATGATGAAACGTACACTTCAATTTTATTTATTGGAATAGATTGTCATTCAACGATTAAGTATACTGGCATTCGTTAAGCACGTAAAAATGTAATCATACGCTATTACATTACTTGGGCAAAGAGTACTCTTACACTGCTGGACCGATATTACCCAAACATAGCTAAGAACCACCGCCAAGAAACCGGCTTTCAAATAAAAAAAAAACCGCATTGAAATCCGTCCATCCGTTTGAGGGCTATGATGTTACAGACAAACATCGACGTCAAATTTATAACACGCCTCTTTTTCCGTCGGAGGTTAATAACTTTTTTAAACTCGTGATATCTTTCGAATGGAATGTTCAAATTCAATAATCCAAAAAGTTATATAATGATATTGAAGCAATCTTAAATATAAAGTCATTTATTTTGATAAGGATTAATATCAAAGTATAAATAAAAGAGCTTTTATAGCGGTGGCATTTGAATATATTTTTTAAAATGAAAAAACGCCTAATGTGATAAAATTATAATAGTTAGACATACGCTGTTGCGATATTTTTTGTAGATAATTATATGTTCTGCAAAGTTGTAGTACATTATTTTGGCCTATAATCAATAGTTTTCACAGCGCATGCGATGTAAGGAAGTTTTTTTGGTAATTTTTTCACACCTGGGGATACATTATTGGAGTTTTAGTATGGGTCCCTAACTTATTTGAAAATTTTATATGGCCTATGTTCACCGGGGATAGTATAGCTTCCCAACAGTGAAAGAATTTTTCAAATCGGTCCAGTAGTTTCGGGGCCTATTAATTTCAAACAAAGAAACAAACAATCAAATCTTTCCTCTTTATAATATTAGTATAGACTAGCATTATAATGAACGGTGTAAGAAAAAATTCTAACGATCATAGGATATTTTTAATCCCAAGCATTAATTAATGTTGCTATGAATTTAATATATTATTATAAATTAACCAGCCCCCTTGTTGGACTCGAGCCTCCTCCACAATAGTAGGCAAATTGAACTTACTATACCATATTGGACAGATAGGTTGGTTTTATTTTGAGTTTACCTTCTCTTGCGTAGATATTATATGAGTATTATATTCTTTAGTCGTCTTTTATGACATTCACGAGCAAGATAGCCAGTGGTGATTTCTATTCTTATTTCGGCACCACACGAAAGAAAAAAAGGATTTACATGCTCTGAATACTGGCCTATTTATCATTAAATATCAAGTATAACATTTGAATAA
The DNA here is from genome assembly GCA_032191425.1 of Lymantria dispar. Taxonomy (NCBI): domain Eukaryota; kingdom Metazoa; phylum Arthropoda; class Insecta; order Lepidoptera; family Erebidae; genus Lymantria; species Lymantria dispar. The sequence continues at coordinate 26,905,927 of CM063449.1, forward strand.
ATAGAGGCGTTTAAAAAAGCATTATCTTTTGATTGATATTTTATAGACTGCGGCAGCGAGTCACTGTGTCGTGTAGCTGGTAACATAATATTTAAATCGTCGCATGTTCAGTGAATTCTGAATAAGATATCTTATTCTATACCAATAAATAAAATTGGAGTGTCTGTTTGTAATGTCAAAATAATAGGCTTTTTTCATGCTCACACGGTTATTTGCACGACACCTATGCCTAAAATAGCAATTAAAAAAATTTTGTCTGTCTGTCTGTCTGTTTGTTCCGGGTAATCTTCAAAACGGCTGGACCGATTTCAAAAATTCTTTCACCAATGGAAAGCTATGATATCAGGGCGTAAACTGGCTATATTTTATCCAGGTATTCCCACGGGAACGGGAACTACGCGAGTAAAACGACTATAACCTATAACCGAAGCGAAGCGAGGGCGGGTTGCTAGTTTTCTATATGTACATGCTTCAATGTGTAAAGAAGTTGCAGAAGAACTCACTATTATCTCATCGCAGCTCATACATGTTCCACTTTTGGGCTCGAGCTTCCTCCGCAAGGTAACGGAAATTTACCTACTATACCACGCCGGTTAAACAGAATGGTATAGCGTTTTATGTCTTGTTTTCCTTTTTTTTTTCAATGCTATTTTATGTATGGTTTATACAGTAGTTGAGGTTGAGGTAAGAGAGATCAAATGTATTCTTACTACCTCACTTTTCTGTATACAGCTTTTAGTTCTGAATCTTAGTAACCTGTTTATTTAATATATTTATAATATTTATTATTTATTTGTTTGCATCAAAGAACAGACAGCTTTTACATTTCTATGGAGAATGGTCGGCGGTACTTACATGGGAAACATATACATATGTACTGCTATACCCAATCCACCTGACAAGCGTTGTGATTATAAAACTATTCTCCCTTAAAAAGACTTATGTATGACGTAAATTAATGAATGACTTTATTTAAAAGATCTTTAGACCGTAAAACAGCACTGTCATTCGTAATATCGAAGTTATAATCAGCCATCTACTAAACTAATTACTTGAGGTTGCCGCAATGTGTACTAGCTTTCATCGTACATATTACGAATATTTTAACAATAGTTTTATGATCGGCCGCCAGCCTGACATCAATCCGCCTTGAAATGTAAGTGTTGACCAAATGACATCAGGAATTGACCCAAATACATTTAAAGCTCTTAGTCAATTTCAGGAGTGTTTGTTATTTTTATTTAAGAATAACTTACGTCGCTACCGCACTATATCGCGTATTTAAGTAGTACTGTTTTAAAAATATGACATAGTCTTATGATACTTGGACTACAGCCAACTCAACGAAATAGCAAAGGTGCAGGTGAACATCTTATAGAATATGCAATGAGATCACGTATTTTGAAAATAGATATAAAATTTCACGCGTGCAACTTTGTAATATATTGTATAATATTAATTCAATTATGTTAAGAGTATTCCCTAGTCAAATAATTTTTATTTGATAAATTATTAAGTTGTCCGTGTGGTGACGGAATAAGATCACAATTCACCACTCCTTATCTTGACCGCGGACCTCGTAAAAGACGACTAAGGGATATAATACGCCTATAACATATATACTAGAAAAGGAAAACTTGAAACAAAACCCTGTACCAACCTGTCTGACCATCACGGTACATTAAGGGTAATTTTCCTCTTATTATGGAAGAGGCTCGAGGCTCGTCCAGCAATAGGACCTATATGAGTCGAGATGATGATAATGAAATTATTGGGTGAATATTCAAATACTAATTGGTTTCGATTAATTTCTTTGCTTAATGCCATTTACAATTTCAAATTTTGCCGTATATCGCCATTCAGCACAATAACAACATTTAAACATCGAACTTTTGCCGGGACATATTTTATAATTTACTACGATAACGACAATGATCAAGTCAATTAAAAGCAATAGTCTTTTTTTTTTTGGCGCGTGGGTTGCGGTCGGCCAAAAAAAATATCCATAGTCTGGATCATCAATGAAAAATGAGTTAAAAATCTGCAAATCAGCCAAACGCTTAATTCTTTTTAGGGTTCCGTACCCAAAGGGTAAAAACGGGACCCTATTACTAAGACTTCGCTGTCTGTTCGTCCGGCTGTCTGTCACCGGGCTGTATCTCAAGAACCATAATAGCTAGACAATTGAAATTTTAACAAATTTTGTATCTCTGTTGCCGCTATAACAACAAATACTAATATTTGACATAGATTTTTTTATAGATAGTGGTACGGAACCCTACGTGCGTGACTCCGACTCGCACTTAGCCGGTTTTATTCTAACTTGAGTGTAGTAGCGTAGGTAATCTATGAATTAAATTATGGCAGCAGGTGCACTGAAATTAGTTGGCGTGCTCAATATACTAATAGGCTAATTACAGCATATTATGTCGCCACATCCGCCACTCTTACGCTACCCTAAGTGGTTGGACCCAAAAAGAAAGAATATAAGCAAATAATACCATTACAAGAGAAAGGAAAGCTAAAAACAATATGCGGTGTTACCATCGTTATCCTAGTATTATAAATGCCAATGGATTTTTGTTTGTTTCGTTTTGTTTGTTGGATTTCATGCCTAAAACACAAAACCGATTTTAATATTCATTCATCAATGTACAGCTATATTATAAACGAGTAATATTGGCTATATTTTATTCCCGTATTCCCATGGGAACGGGATCTACACGTGTGAAACAGCGGGCATTTGCTACTATTATATATATTAAGAATATATAACAGATGAGTTTCCTAATTATTATTTATCATTCGTACCCCTTCCATGTAACCTAGTAAAAATACAATCCACCCCCTTCCATGCCCGTGGGTATCGTAAACGATGGCTAAGGGATTATACAGATAACATCTATCAAACTCGAAATAAAACCCTATACCAACTTGCTACACCAGCGTGGTGGGCCAATTTCCCTTTAATGGTGGAGGAGGCTCAGGCCCAGTAGTAGGACCAGTAGTAGGATATAACCTGCTAGAATGAAGAGGAGGATACTCGTACCGGATAGCGGGAGGTAAGCATTCTATGCAGAAAAAAATATTTATTAGCACTTACTGAAAAAAAAAATGAAAATCTAATAAAAGTATCTAACGTTGTTACAGAAGTGAAAGTCTAAAATGTTCGTGAATAAAGGAAGTCAGTATTGGTATAGTTTCTAAAGCTAAATATCCCGGGACGCCACCTGACACTTTACAAAGTGTAAAAGGAATCGCTCTCACAAAGAAATTCGATATGCATTTGAACACAGAAAAAGTATATTGTATGAGCGTACAAGTGCACTATAGGAGAAATGAGGTATTATAAAATTCAGTATAACTCTTTCTACGAAATATAAAGAACAAAAATATAGTATCTAATATTTCTGAAATGTATATTCTTTTTTTTTTATGGCTGATGGTGGCAAACAAGCAGGCAGCACACCTGATGGTAAGTGACGCTGCCGCACATGTACCTTTGCAATATCAGGGGCACAGGCAGGCCGTTGCCTACCGTGAAGAAAAAGCTCTTCTTAAACCTCGTTTAAAGAAGGACATGTCATAGCGCTCGGGAAACACAGCAGCAGGTAGTTCATTCCAGAGCCTGCACGTACGTGGGAAAAATGATTATTCTTCTTAGCTAAATAAATGGCTCACTTTGAGACGCAAGCTGCCTCTAAAAAAGGGGGAAAATTTGTGTACTATATTACGCTAGATACACTGTTTCGTGTGGTAGTGGAGTAAGTATAACATTTACCACCGCTTGTGATATTTTGCCGTGAGTATCAAAAAAAGACGACTAAGGGATTAAGTATTTTATATAACGTCTATACAAAAGAAGGAAAGCTTGAAATTAAGCCCTATATCAACAAGTCTGACCAGCGTGATATAGTAGATGAATTTCCCTCTTATTATGGAGGAGACTGGAGCCTAACAGTGGGACGTGGATGAGCTAAAAGACTGTTTATTATAGGGTTTCCTATTGAATTTTCTTACTCTCGTACTGGTATCACATTGTTTTTTTTTTTTTCATCTCATTCTCTCTCATTATAATTTGCAAGCGAAAACCATTCAAAAATATCACCACGTTGACTTATCCGCACCCTATACCTACCCGTTTGACCAGCATGATATAATGGGACAAATTCCTTTTATACAAGAGTCTTAAACCAAACAGTAGGGCGTGATTACGACGAAGACATTAGCTTCAATTTTAAAACTAGATATTAAATCATAAAACGATATTACTTCAATTACTTCCTTAAAAATAACTTCGTATATGCTTAATGTTTACAAGTATATCTACATGACGCAACGATCGGCACGTAATATCCGGACAAGCCAGTAGCTCACATCCGACACCATAATGATCCTTGGATAAGAATCCAATATCGATATCCACAAATTGCAGATAATGCTTTAATATCAACGTTATTATTTGCCTCTCTTTTATATTTCCTTATTGACGAAGTTATTATATAAAAATTACCTGTATGTAGTGCCGTTTTGAAATGGATTATGTTTTTAAAATATACATAGTATTCGTGCTTTAAATTCTATCAATTTCTATTATAACATTATTTGAAGTAAATAATAAATGCTCCCGCCGTGCTGAAATTTACATTCATACAATAAAGCAATATATATGGATTATATTTTGACTTTTTTTTTTTTTTTTTATTGCCAACGGTGGCAAACGAGCAAGCAGCACACCTGATGGTAAGTGAAACTGCTGCACATGGACCATTGCAATACCAGGGGCACAGCCAGGCCGCTGCCTACCGTGAAGGAAATACTCTTCTTAAACCTCGTTTAAAGAAGGACATGTCATAGCGCTCGGGAAACACAGCAGCAGGTAGTTCATTCCAGAGCTTGCACGTACGTGGGAGAAATGATCGCTGGAAACGTACAGTTGAAGACCATAACGTTTCCAGGTGAAATGGATGAACCCTGCTGCGATGTCGAGTGGTACGTTGGTAGAATGGTGACGGTGGTACCAAGTCAAACAGTTCCTCGGAGCACTCCCCGTGAAAGAGTCGGTAGAGTACACAGAGTGACCCAAAGTCTCTTCGCTGCTCCAGCGACTCCAATCTGTCCGTAAGATTGGGATCCCCGACGATTCGAACAGCCCGTCTTTGCAGGGAGTCAAGTGGGTCTAGCTGATATTTGGGCGCACCTGCCCAGAGATGTGAGCAGTACTCCACATGAGGACGAACTTGTGCTTTGTATAGCACAAGACGCTGTCTCGGTGTGAAGTACCGCCTGGTTCTGTTCAGGACGCCCAACTTTTTGCTTGCCAATTTGGCTTTGTCCTCCAAATGACTCCCAAACTGGACTTTGCTCGATATTTTGACGCCGAGAATCCCAATACTCTCAGAAATTGGAAGAGTTACTCCTTGGAACTGAGGCGCCATGACAAATGGGTCCTTCTTTGCAGTGAACGCGCAAACTTGTGTCTTTGTGGGGTTGAACTGGACTAGGTTCCGTTCACCCCATTCCGAGGCCCGCCCCAGAGAGCGCTCGACTTCAGACACAAGTTGAACCCTTCTTTCCTGAATACTCCGAGGGATATTCCGTTGCTCAGTGTACCGCTCATCACCCGTACTGTCATCCGCATAGCAACGCATATTCTCGATAGAGAGCATGTCATTGATATGCAGGATAAACAACGTCGGGGAGAGCACCGAGCCTTGTGGTACACCAGCATTAATGGTCATGGTATCGGAGCAGGAGCCATCTACGACGACTTTTATACTCCGACCATCCAAAAAGCTGGCAATCCAATTACAGAGTCCCTTGGGGATTCCGTATGATGGTAGCTTCGATAGAAGTGCCCTGTGCCAGACCCTATCGAACGCCTTTGCGATATCTAGGCTGAACGCCAGCGCCTCACCCTTGCCCTCCAAGGCCTCTGCCCAACGGTGTGTGAGGTACACAAGAAGATCACCAGCCGACCGACCATGACGAAAGCCGTATTGGCGATCACTGATAAGCTGGCGATCCTCAAGGTACTGCAAAAGCTGGCGGTTTATAACCTTCTCCATTATCTTGGAGAGCAAGGATGTTATCGCAATTGGCCTGTAATTCGATGGGTCAGACCGGTCTCCCTTTTTAGGGATCGGGTGGACATGGGCTACCTTCCACGAAGACGGAACCCTATTAGTAGCGTAGGAAAGTCGGTATAGGCGCGTGAGGATGGGAGTCAATTCAGGGGCGCACGTTTTTAGTACCACTGCAGGGATGCCATCCGGTCCACTCGACTTATGGACGTCTAAAAGCCGCAGCTCCCGCCTAACCGCTCGCTGCGTGATGCGGATTTCGGGCAGTGAGCTTTCACACCGTGGGATGGTAGGTGGTGTGGCAGCTCCGGCATCCAAAGTCGAGTTACAGGCAAAGAATTGACCTAGAAGATCGGCATTCTCCTTTGCGCTGTGGGCCAGACTACCATCGTGTTTCTGCAGTGGTGGGAGATTGGGCTGGCAGAAGTTGCCTTGTGCAGCCTTGGCGAGCGACCAGAATGCACGACTCCCAGCGGGATAGCTTTGCAATCGCTCGCCAATTCTGGCAACATGTTCCGCCTTGGGTCTGGCAATAGCCTTCTTACTAGATCTAGATGCGGCGTTAAATTTCCGCTTCACCTCTTTGGCGTTCGGGTCCTGGCATTTTTTGGCCCTATTCCAGGCCCGATATGCGGACTGTTTCTGGCATGCAGCCGTCCTGCAGGTTTTGTTAAACCAGGGTCGGTTGCGGCCACCGACGGGTATTTTGGTGTTGGGGATGAATAATTCCATCCCCGTAATAACCGTTTCGGTAACGCAGTCCGCACAGACGCCAGGGTCCCCAGAGGCGAAGCAAAGCCGCTTCCATGGGTAGGATGCGTAAAACTCGCGCAGTCCATCCCAATCTGCTGACTTATATTGCCAGACTCTGCGAGTCCCAGTCGCCTTAGAACGACTAGGCCTTACAACAGGGGCACTGCTACGGACCAAGCAGTGGTCAGAAGATCCAAGAGGCGCTTCAACCACTACCTGATATCCGTGCTGGTGTGTAGTCAGCAGAAGATCCAGTAAAGAAGACTCATGGCTCTCAATATCTGGGATACGGGTGGGCTGTGTCACCAGTTGTGAGAGACCATAGGCCGAGACCATATTGAAGAGATGTCGACCCTGGAGGTCAGTGGTTCGGGACCCCAGCCACTCTTTATGATGAGCGTTGAAGTCTCCAAGAACCACCACCTCCGCTGATGGACACTGCTCCAATATTTCGTCAATCCCCCATTGGACGTTCTCAAATAATTGAATTGACCCCGGATCACTGCCATGGGACCTGTAGAGGCATGCGTAGATGCGGGTAAGCCCTCCATAGTCTACGCGTAGCCACAGGATTGACAAGTCACCATGTTCGAGGGCCCGAAGGCGGCGACAGCAGATATCACCTCGGATGAATACGCACACCCCGGCTTTACGACGGAAGGTATGCTCCAACTCGTAGCCGGGGTAATTTAGGTACGAAATGTCATCCGGAGCACCTATCTGCGTCTCCGTTAAAAAGAGTAAGGCAGGCCGCGCCGTCTCGAGGTGATGGTGGACGGCGTCGAGATTGCTATGTAAACCCCTGATATTGCAAAAATCCACATCAAATGTGGATAAGGGGACCGCCGTAGAAAATCGTCTCTTTTTAACATTCTTGGCCATGATTTTTAATTTAAGAAGAGGAGGAAGGGAGTGTGAATGTGTATAACGGAGTTTGGTGATACCAAAAAAAAAAAGGCAGGGCATAGTGCATGGTCGAGGAGTGAGTGTTGTGAGGAGCTGACACGAAGCACGGAAGGGCCCCCGATGCCCCCCCGTGTGTAGCCGCCGAGGTCCACTCCGGTTTCCCACACCGGCACGACGACTACCCAACGGGATTTTCGCCGGTTGGTGGGACAGCCTCCCAGGGAGGATGATCCTGGGTTCGGGTCCCCTGCTGACCGGCAGGTGGCCGGCGGTGACCATTCCCATCGGGTCTCCCTGTACACCATGCCAGCCCCTCACGCTCAATACCCCGACCAAGACCTCACCACCGCAGGTTTCAGGCCTCACCAAAACCCGCCACACACAAACACACCCAGAAAGTTGGGCTCCCGGCTCTCTCGCTCACCGAACGAAGTGCAGCAGCAAATTGCTACTACTCAAACGTCGATCTTCTGCGAGAGTGTGGTACTGCCCCGGACGGACCGGCCCGCGACTGCAGACAAAAGACTGTCTACAGTGTGGTCCTACCACCAATAAATTGATTAATTTGACTAATTCAAAGATACTCATCATTATCATTATTACAACTCAAATACGTCTGCCAGTGCTGGGTTCGAGCCTCCTCCACAACAGCTGCTGGTCAGACAGGTTGGTATAGGGTTTTGTTTCAAGTTTTCCTTCTCTTTTATAGATGTTATAAGCGTATTATATCCCTTAGTCGCCTTTTACGACATCTACAGGCAAGATAGGGGGTAGTGAATTGTATTCTTATTTCGTCACCACACGGATAAAGATACTGCTCTGCCCCTATTCGATGCAACGTTATTTTCTCACCAACCTTTTGTTTATCAAAAATTTGCCTAGATATACTGTCTTATACAATTATTTATTTCTCAATTGGTAGTTACTTAGATTAGCTAGCTTAAACAAATAAACAAAAAGACGTACTGTTCAGCTTCAGAATAGTAATGTAGCTAAGCAAATAAGATATACATACAATAATACGAGTAGCGAGGGCTGTTTGCGACGTGGATAACTGAAAATAGAGTTATGGAGCAGTGAAGGACGTCTTGTTTGTCGATAGTTTGCAATTTACTTTCATACGTTATGTAAAACCTCGTTCAGCTAACGTAAATAAAGTCGTGTAATTTAGTTGAGTTCCAATGGCCAAAAAGCTGTTACATACATTAAGTTAATAAAGTCATTCTATTTTGAATATCGCTACTCGTATTATTGTATGTATATCTTATTTGCTTAGCTACATTACTGTTCTAAAGCTGAACAGTACATCTTTTTGATTATTTGTTTAAACCAACTAAACTTAGTAAGCTGTCTGTGTAAAAGATAACAGACGCTATATTTGATTACCGAATTCCCACGGGAACGGGATCTACACGGGTGAAACTGCGGGCATTTGCTAGTATTTTAATAGTCGTTAATTGGATACTATAACATTATTTACACATAACAGCAATCTGTAAAGGACCTATAAAATATATAAGTGAAAAAAAATCTGAATATACGTAGTTTTTGTTGGTACAGGAAGAAGAAATAGCACAAAAGCTTACTATTAGCATGCAAATTTATATAAAATTTAACACGCTCTCTCTTGAATATAAATTTTATACAGATTTACATAATAAAATTGCACCCATATGCAGCCCATTCTACAATAAAGTATTTGTTTTCAACAACGATATATGAGAAATCATTCCGGGTGGTGACGGAGTAAGAATACAATTCACCACCCCCTCTCATACCCGTGGGTGTCGTAAAAGACGACTAAGGGATATATTAAGCATATGACATCTATGCAAGAGATGGCAAACTCGAAACAAAACCCTTTCAAATCAAATCAAATCATTTATTCTGCATAGGCCCCTTAAGGGCACTTACATATTGTCAAATTACACGTTTGAACACAATACAATAATCTACCACCGGATCGGAACGCGGCCACAAACTGAGAAGATCCGGCAAGAAACTCGGCGGGGCAAAATCTCAGCACCCAACCTGTCTGACCAGCATGGTATAGTAAGGTCAATTTCCCTCCTATTATGGAGGAGGGTCGCGCCCAGCAGTGGGACGTATATGAGCCGAAATGATGATGAATGATATGAGAAATTCGTCAACCCGCCTATTAAACGTAACCAATATACTTAGTATTGTCACATTTTAGAACCTATGTCCATACGTGTTTACTCGTATCTATAGGCTGATAAATGAATTTCTGTGTAGTGACGGAGTAAGAATACAAATCACCACTCCCTATCTTGCCCGTGGATGTCGTAAAAGATGACTAAGGTGTATAATAAGCATTTAACATCTAAGCAAGAGAGGGACTACTCGAAATAAAACCCTATAACATGGTATAGTAAGGTCAATTTCCCTTCTGTTGTGGAGGTGGCTCGAGCCCAATAGTGGGACGTCTGGGAAGAAAGGTTCTCAAGTGGCGACCACGTATCGGACGCCGAAAAGTAGGACGCACTCTAGGTGGACCGATGACCTGGTGAAAGTTGCTGGACGTCGTTGGATGCAAGCGGCACAGGACTATATTTGTGCGTGCACTGTGGCGTAACATGAGGGATGCCTACGTCCAGCAGTGGACGGCGATAGACTGAAATGATGATATATTAATAGACGTTTTTATAAATATTTCTTTATGAGGGAAAGATCTTTTCGCATATAGTCTGTATAAATTTTAATCAAATCTCTTTGTCTGCACTAGTTGTATCTGGCTATTTTTGATACCATTAAAAAGATTACATTACAAAAAAGGAACAATAAAGTACGATGTTATTTCCCGCCGCTTTTTTTTTTCTGTCAAAATGAGTGAATCTAATGAATGAATACCATATATTTTAAAATTTTGTTACAAAAAAGCAAACATACATAGTACGCCGCAAAAAAAAATATGACGTTTATGAAGCTAATGCAGTATCAGTAATAGTAGCACAGAGTTGGTTTAAACGTTTTCAATCTGGGTATTTTGATGTCAAAGATACACCTCTCTCTGGTCGTCCTGTTACTAATAAAATGGACGCCACTTTTGAAAAAGTAGGGCAACATCAGCGTGTCAATAGTTACGACGTAGCTGAAGATCTGGGTATTGATCACATACCAGTTTTGACCCATTTAAAATCTAGGTGTACAAAAAAGCTCAATATTTGACTGCCACACGAGCTCACTGAAAGAAACCTAATCACCCGTGTACTTATTTGCGATTCTTTATTGAAATGTAATGAAACCGAACTGTTTTTGAAAAGATTGATAACTAGTAATGAAAAGAGAATCATATCGATGAGAATGTTTAAAAATATCGTTTTCAAAGGTCAGCCAGGCCTCACAGACTGTGGCAAAACCCGAGCCGTGAATGGAAAGTTATTCTTCCTTATAACCTTATACTGCCCGACAGAACCATCAATTCGGCTCTCTACTATTAACAAATGATGAGATTAAAGCAGAAAGTTGAGAGGAAGCAGCCGGAATTAATCAACAGAGGGGTGGTGTTTCATCACGAGAGACCATTAGGCTGAGAGGTGTTAATGCATCTACCATACAGGTCTGACCTTGCACCTTCAGATTACCACCTGTTTCGATCTCTTCAGAATTCCTTAGAGAATATCAGGTTAACATCAAGAGAGGACTCACAACAATTTTATTTTTGTCGCGTTTTTTTTATCAGAAATCCCAAAATGTCTTTAGCAACGGGATCATGTCAGTACCTATAAGATGGCAGATAGTCATCGAACAAAATGGCATACATATAAACTTTGAAAAGAAAAATCTGAAATTTTTATATAGAAAACGCGAAGAATCTTTTCCGCCTACCTTATGTAAGTTTTTATGTATAAAATTACAATTCACTATTCAAGATCACTTTCTCAGATCATATATAATACTTTTACACTCTATTAACTGCGATAATAGCAGGCGAATGATGATATAAATAACCATAGTATAACTAAGACCAAAACATTGTCTCTATCCTGATCAAACTATTATTAACGCTTAATCAGCATCTATGGAGATGCTTACTCACGTATCAAAGGGTTTCACTAACTTGTTAACGAGATATTAGGGTCTTGCTAAATTTCTCGACGATTAACTGTCAGCTCTTAGTTATCAAGATATAATTGAATCAACCTAATAAAGGCAACCCAATGTGATTTTGGGCTTCACACATTAGTATGGTATGACCGCAGTTTCATACGTGTTAAATTTTAAGTAACTTACATACGTTAATTACATACTCCGTAGTAAGAATATAATTCACCGCCCAAGTGGGTGGTGTAGAAGACTACTAAGGGATATAATGTGCATATAATATCTATGCAAGAAAATGGAAACTCTAAACACCATGACCAGTGTGGTATAGAAGGCCTATTTCCCCTACCATAATGTAAGAGGACCGTGTCCAATAGTGGGACGTGTATGGTTTGAGATGATGATGATGATGATGAAGTTCCATAATACGTATTTGGTCTGTTAGTTTCTCTAATACATAGATGATGCAGCAAAATAATGATCTCCTAAGTCGAGTATCCTTAAGTTGAATCCCCACGCTGGAAATGATTTTCTCGATCTCCAAATGATTGATCTGAGACTGGTTCTTGTATTGTTAATTTGCGTCCATTGTATATTCGTAATGTCTCCAATGATATGAATATTCAGTCCTTGGTCTTAAAAATACTTTTTAAAAGAGAAAAATAGAAATAAGTAAACAAAGATTAGTCCTTATTTAATCATTTTCGGCGCTATCTGTTATTACTTTCTTATTTAAATAGTGTCTATCTCATTGAATACTGGTATAAACATAAAATTGCCAATTATAACGGCGCAAGTTTAGATTCTGGATCGGAAAAAAAAACGATTTATTATACAAATAGGACATTATTGCTTTTGAATTTTAAATAAGATAATTGATAATGATTGAGTTTTGTCGACATATTTGTTAAATATTAGCATATTAGAATACGGCATAATATGTCTTATGGTTCACTGTAATAATTATATACCATCTTTGTACTTATCACATTATATGAAAATAAATAAATAATCTCCACATTTTTTTTAAAGAAAGTTCGGGAGCATAGGCATAACAGTAAAACGAACATACCATGATTACTATAATAAACATACTTTGTCTATTTTGATTACTTGACTCATTTGGCTCATATTCGTCCATCCATCAGACTGGTCATAGGCCTTCCCATGAGAGGTGAATAATGTCCTAATCTTAATACTTGGCAAAGAAATTAGCGACCGCCATTGATCTTATACATTTTAAAGAAAAGTGCTACAAACTCTCCTTCGGGCGGTTTTTATGACTTCCATTATAAAGTATAATTATAAAGTAAAATCATACATTATTATCTTACCCCGTCAATAAAGAAAGCCTCTTGGATGTAACCCGTCAATAAACAAAGACTCTCTTACAGGTTGCAGCTTTATACTCATTTTAAGTTTTAAACTTAATAAACTGATAGTAAAAATATTTTCAAGCCGTATTGGTAAGTTCTGAGCATACTGTGCTCAAATAAAGAAACATTTTATCTTTCTAATCTTCTTACGTTTATTTGAAAAGGAAGGTTTGTTTTATTCAATTACATTCGTATGCGTTACAGCTCACTAAATTAATTGGAATTCTCCTTTAGTTTTTATATGTAAGATCTGGGGGCTGTATCCATAAAAATAATTCATGAGGAAAATAACACTAAATATATCCACGGCTTTATTTCATCATTGGCTCGAACCTCCTCCATAATAGGAGGGAAATTGACCTACTGTACCGCGCTGGTCAAACAAATTGGTATAGGGTTCTATTTCGATTTTTTCATCTCTCGCATGGATGTTATATGCCTATCACATCCTTTAGTCACCGTTAAGATACACACGAGTAGGATATGGGGTAATGAATTGTATTCATACTCCGTCATTACGGGATTCATAATGTGCCACAAGCTCAATGTCAAATATTTAGACTACCGGAATGCCCGCCGGGAGGTGTGTGGTCGAACCATAGTTGTTATTTACTACTTATTGGTCACCCGATACCGGTACAGGAAACTAATAGTATAATAATATATAAAATAACTCTGTTATTATTTTGGTCATATTGATGTGATCGTATTACCAAAGTTGAGCGTTTACATTTTGCAAGAATGCCTAAACAATTCTGCTTAATCTTTCGCCAATTATATTATACTAGCAATCCGCCCTCGCTTCGCTTCGGTTATAGGTTATAGTCGTTTTACCCGCGTAGTTCCCGTTCCCGTGGGAATACCGGGATAAAATATAGCCTAGTTTACGCCCTGATATTATAGCTTTCCATTGGTGAAAGAATTTTTGAAATCGGTCTAGCCGTTTTGAAGATTACCCGGAACAAACAGACAGACAGACAAAAATTTTTTAATTGCTATTTTATAGTCCACTAGCAAGCCGCCCTCGCTTCGCTTCGGTTATAGGTTATAGGTTATAGTCGTTTTACCCGCGTAGTTCCCGTTCCCGTGGGAATACCGGGATAAAATATAGCCTAGTTTATGCCCTGATATTATAGCTTTCCATTGGTGAAAGAATTTTTGAAATCGGTCCAGCCGTTTTGAAGATTACCCGGAACAAACAGACAGACAGACAGACAGATAAAAATTTTTTAATTGCTATTTTAGGCATAGGTGTCGTGCAAATAACCGTGTGAACATGAAAAAAGCCTATTATTTTGACATTACAAACAGACACTCCAATTTTATTTATTGGTATATATAAAATATAGCTTGATCTCTATGACAGTTGTCCTCCTGTATACTGTCACGCTTACGATGAAGTCCATAGTTTTTTATCGATAAAAAGCTTTGTTTTTATAATTGTGATTTTCTATTATAATTGAAATACAATCAGGGTAAATCTTTTTGAATTAATTTCAAACAAACACTGTTTTTTGACTGTGCTAATTATTCGATAGGAGTACAATCAAGGTCAACGTCACTATTATCGTTTTCACTGAAGCGTTTCTGCTAGAATATTTTATCATTTTTTGCCAAAATAGGGATAGTCATTAAATCAATCAATCATTTGCGACTGTTTCATGAATCAAAATGTTTAGTTTATTGACAATAATGCGTACATAATATTATCATTTACTCTGAAACAAAAAGTAGTTTTTTTGTTGCTTGATTAATTCAATTTATGTATTTTATAATCTAACTGTCTGTTGTACTTCTAAAAATATGTTGCAAGTTTTATATAAATACCGTATTGGGTTTATTTCTTTTATGAATAATTTAATAAAGATCGGTTATCGATTTACGTATATCGACTGTCCCATCTCTTTTTTATTTTCAGTTCAGTATGACCTTGTATGTGCGTAAGCGTAATTTTTTTTATAAAATGTTTACTAGATATTTCAGTACTTACGAGGTCCAATTTGGGCATGACTATTAATATTTTTATATTTATAATATATTGCATTTCAGTTGTAATAACTGGCACGAAAATAATGAAAATATATGTGATACCAAATAAAATTGTAAACATGTCGCTCGTTCAAAGTTACTTTGTCGGTTTTGTTGACATCTGCCACAGAGATCAAGCTATATTTTATGGACTATAGGCATAGGTGTCGTGCAAATAACCGTGTGAGCATGAAAAAAGCCTATTATTTTGACATTACAAAGAGACACTCCAATTTTATTTAATGGTATAGATATAGATTTTAACTCAATTACATTATTAAAAAAAAGATTCCCAATCAGTGACGGATAAATAATACAGTTAACTACTCTCTATCTTACCCGTAAGTATCGTAAAAGTCGATTAAGAGAGAGAGATTTATTATTATTCAATAATAATAATAATAATGGCAAACTAGCATTAAAAGCCTATACCAACTCATCTGACCAGAGCGGTATAGTAGGTTACTTTCCCTTCTATTAGAGAGAAGGTTCGATCACATCAGTGAGACATATATGGGCTGAGATGATGGTTATGAAAACGAAGGATTAAGAAATGTTTCTATACAACAACATACTTTATTCACTGGAATTATATTTTTTTACGTTTTGCCTAAATTTTCCCGTGCACCCAAGAGACAAAGAATGATATTTCTCAAAATATATCTAAGAAATATCACATTGCTTCCTCATCAAATATCACAACTTGTAAACAACAAAAAAAAACTTTTATTATTTAAACTTGAAAAATATGGCATTCGCGGTAAAGCACTTGATTGGCTCAGTAGCTATTTGGAGGATCGTTATCAATGTGTAGAAATTAATACTATGACACGTAAATACAATCCATCTGTACGTTCAAACTTTGAATTAATGAGTGGCACTGGAGTGGCCCAGGGGAGTATTATTGGCCCGTTGTTATTTTTAATTTATATCAATGACTTGCTCAGGATAACAGAGCATAACTGTGTACGTTATGCTGACGACATTACCCTTATAATAAAAGATCGCAATAAAAGTAATGTAGAATATCAAATAAACGAAGCACTAGACAAGATTATTAAATGGTTAGATCATAACTATTTAAAAATGAATATAGCTAAAACGAAAATTATACATTTTCAGATCTATAATAGTAAATTAATCGAATTCAATATAGAATATAATGATACAATTGTGGAGGAGGTAGATGCGACGCCCTTTTTAGGCATCGTAATAGATAAATATATTAACTGGAAGCCACACATTGAGCACCTTTGTTCAAGTCTAGACAGATTTGTCTATGCGTTATATAACTTGAGGCGAATATCAACAATAGAAACAGCTTTAAATGCATATCATGGGTATGTTTCCTCAAAATTAAGATACGCTATTATATTATGGGGTAACTCAGTAGACATAAATAGAGCTTTTATTTTACAAAAAAAATGCATACGAGCTCTGTTTGGACTACAGCAAATGGAAAGCTGTAAAGAATATTTTAAGAAATATGATATTTTGCCCCTGCCGAGTTTGTACATTTATGAAATTTGTATCTTCGTACGCAAACATCTTTATTTATTTTGTAAGCACAACGATGCTGTCACCAGACCAAGTAGACATACACACAAACTGTTAGTACCCAAGCAAAGATTGAGTGTCTTCAGCAAAAATGTATACTGCATGGCAGTACTCATATATAATAAGTTACCAAATAGATTTAAGACAATTAATACATTAAGGACTTATAAATTACAATTATTCAGACTGTTATTAGACAAATGCTATTACTGTATAAAGGATTTTTTAAATGACAAGGAATTATAATGTGCAAAGAGATATAAACTAAATTACATTATAAAATGACTAACTCGCTAATTTTACTAATTTATAAAATGACTACATGCTAATGTTACTAAAACCTTTGTAAAATAAATAAATATTTTGTACACCAGTAAATGGTAGAATATGGCTAGTGCTTAAATGTAAGGAACTGTCAACTTTATGTACCCGTATTCTGACAAATAAATTATTATTATTATTTTTATGTATTTTTTGCTCTCTTTTTAAAGAGGTAAATTGCATATCATGCGGGCGTTAACCAAGCATAATATGCTAAATAGTCTAAGTAGATGAAATGCACGATGATGTTAGAAACTTTCGAGTAATACGACATGTGTTTAAAATTGTAGCTTTTTGTAGTAAATGGAATGTGTATACAGGCATATGTAGAACGTCGAGGCTTTCAGTGAGGGCCTTTGGTATAATACCTGTTGATGAGAGTACTATTGGCACTATATGTACAGTATGTGCTTTCCATTGCTTCTTTAATTCAATTGCAAGGTCTTGGTATTTTGAGAGTTTTTCAGAAATAGTAGATTGAAGGTTGTGGCTATTGGGGATTGCTATATCAATTATATAAACAATGTTACTACTTTTGTCATGGACAGCTATATCTGGTCTGTTGAAATGGATAGTTTTATCTGTAATTATAGTACGATCCCAATATATTTTACACGTTTTATTTTCCAGTACTGTGTCAGGCTTATATTTGTAGAATGGAACTTTTTTATTTATAAATCGGTGTCGATGTGCTAAATGTTGATGAACTATTGCAGCTACTTGGTCATGCCGATGTTTATAATCGGACTGTACCAAAGATTTACAAGCACCAGTTATATGTTGTATTGTTTCTGAAGCAGAATTACAGTGTCTACATACATCGGATATTTGATTGGGGTCTTTAATAATAAATTTCTTATAATTTCTTGTTAATATTATTTGATCCTGTATAGCAAGTATAAAACCTTCAGTCTCTGGAAACAGTTCACCTTTTTTTAGCCATTCGTTCGACTTTTCTTCATCGACGTGACTTTGGCTTAGATCAGTTCGGTGCCTTCCATGAAGAGATTTGTTGGTCCATTTTGTAATTTTTTCGTTAGTTGTAACTAGTTTTTCATTTTTTTGGCTATGTCTGTCTTGTAAATTAAGTGGTGTTAGTTTATTATCTAATTCTGTAACATGTCTGTGAAGGGATGAGTGGTCTGATTTTTCGTAAAAGTAATTTCTTAATGTTGTGATTTGCTTATTGTGTAAATTTTGTATGTCAATAAAGCCTCTTCCTCCTTCTTTGCGTGATAGTGTTAAGCGTTCTATGCATGATTTTGGATGATGATTTCTGTGTTTTGTCATGTGTGTATTTATTGTTCGTTGCAAGTATTTGAGTTCTGTTTGTGACCAGTTGATTATGCCAAATGAGTATGTTAATACGGGCACAGCAAAAGTGTTTATTGCTTTAACTAAATTCTTAGAATTTAAATAAGTTTTTAATAACATATTAAGACGGGCTTTGAATTTTTGTGTAATTCTTTAGTACCCTTTTGTAATATTTTTCGGGACTGTTCAAAACCTAAATATTTGTAAGTACTGTATTCATCCATCGGTTCAATATTTACACCTGTGTCTAATAAATATGGATTATGTTGGATTTGCCCCTCTGCGATAGATAGTGTTTTACACTTATCGACTCCGAAATCCATACAAATGTCTTTAGAGAATTGCTGTGTGACGTCTGCCAAGTGAAATAGGTCTTCAATATTATTTGCGAAAAGTTTAATATCGTCCATATAGAGTAAATGAGTAAGAGAAAATTGGCTGTTACGTGTAGTTAATTTATATCCCATATCAGTAGTATTAAGCAGGCTTGAGAGTGGATTGAGTGCTAAGCAAAACCATAACGGGCTAAGGGAATCGCCTTGATAAATACCACGTTGGATGCGGATCGGTTCAGTAGTTATTACAGGGCAATGTGTAGACGTTTTTAGTTTTAGTACGGTTTGCCAGTTTCGCATTGAGTTTTCTAAGAAATCAATTATAGTGGGGTTTATCTTATATATGTGCAGTATATGTAATAACCAGCTATGTGGGACTGAGTCAAAAGCTTTACAATAATCTATGAACATACTGTGAATATCTTTTTTATTTTTAGAAGCTTCATTGAGAGTTATTGCATCAATTATAAGTTGTTCCTTACAACCTTGGCTATTTTTACGACAACCCTTTTGTTGTTCTGCAAGAATATCGTGTTCTAATATGTGACTATAAATAGTCTGACTTAAACAAGCTGTTAGGATTTTGTATGTTGTTTGTAGACATGTTATGGGCCTATAATTTGATGGATCTTTTGTGTTGTTCATATTCTTTGGCAACATATAAGTGACACCGTGAGTAACATAATCAGGCATTAGATGTGGTGATTGTATAAAAGTGTTAAGATGATGAAGTAGATATCGATGTGTGACAGTGAATTTTTTTAACCAATAATTGTGAATATTATCAGTACCAGGTGATTTCCAATTGTGTGTGTGTTTGACGATGTTTGAGAATGTTTCTATTGTAATATGTTCTAATTTCATAGAGGGAATGTGATTTGTTGCTTCAGTAATTGTATTCATCCAGTTAGCATTTTTATTATGTTGGACAGGATTCTGCCATATGTTAGCCCAAAATTGTTGTAAATTTTCAGGTGTCAATGTCAATGTTTGTGTATGTGTGTTTAAATTTGGCGATGTTGGTGATAGACTTCTGTAAAAAGCTTTTTCTGTGTTTATGAATTTTGTATTTTGTTTTTTCCGGGTTGTGCAGGTAAGATATCGTTTTAGTCTACTGGCTGTTGCGTTAAGTTTCTGTTTTAGAGTGTCTAAAAAGTGTTCTGGCTCTGTATTATCATGTTCGTATTGTGCGTGTATCTTGTATTTCTTTTTTATTGTTTCTATAGCTCTTAAAATTCTATTACTCTTATTACCTTTTATGTACTGCGTTAGTCGTGCTATGTCAGACCGTAACTTATTTATTTTATTTTCAAGTCTCCTTTGCCAAGATGGTTTATAGTTTTGTATTGATGCCTGTTCGGTATTTATTTTGGAGCCATTACTTATTACCACTGTATAAGCTGCAGAGTATAAAATTGACTGAAATGAGTTGAAATCTTGTTCCTCGTGTAGGTAATTAGGTAAAACGTTTTTGTTAATGTAATCTACTATTATGGCTAGTTTTTTCGATGTCTTTTGTCTTGAAAGATATGGTCTTGTCGTTGGTTCTGTGTTTTTGTAGTTATCTAGTGTAGTACGGAACAATTGTTGAATTTCGTCATAGGATATTAAGTGATTATCAACTGTGTTGTCTTCTTGTTCTTCAGAACTTAAGTATATAAGATTCCGTGGGAGTGTGGAGACTGTATCTTCTTTGTGGTTAGTTTGTGTAGTAGCTGTATTATGTTGTTGTAATAGGTTATCCTGGGTTAATGCCGTTTGTGTTTCAACATATTTTTTTATTTGACTGATTCTGGTCTCTGCTAACATTTTATTATTTATAATAGCTCTCCTCTGATCTGAAATTCTCTGTTCGGATAAATGTGATAGATGTGGGTAGATTTCTATAAATTTATTATGAAGTTTCTTCCGGTGTGCTGTCATATTAGTTTCGTTTTCCGTTATTTCATAATATATGCGCAGTATTGTCTCGTTTATGTCGTTCGACCATTTCATTCTTGCTGACGTTTGTGTAAGGATAGGCTGTGTATTTAATTCTGGATTGTGCTCTAAATAAGTAACTACTTCACTTTTTATATTATTAAGTATCTCTGTCGAAAGTAATTTGTTGTTAACGATGGCTCTGCGCTGGTCTCCTACACTTTGTTTAGATGCATTCATTTCAGGATATTTTTCAGTGAAAGCTTTATGTAATGGATCTAGATGAGTCTCTAGTCCTCTAGTCTGAGTTTCTAATCTACTTGTGATATGTGCGCCATATGAACTTATTCATATCGATGGTCCATTTTCTTCTAGCGCGTACTTTGACAGTAGTGGGTCCGTTAATTAAGGCATTTACCTCTTGGACAACATCTACCATCTGTGATGATGATGATGATTGAAATGAGTTAGGTGACGAAATGGGAGATGGAAAAAGGCTACTTAATGATGATGAACTAGTAGGTGACTGAGGATGGTGCGTGGTGATATCAGCTGTAACATTTTTGTCGATGGGAACCCGCCTGTTCAATTCCTCATGGCCGATGGTTCGTATGCTCGAGCATCCAGCACCGGCTCCAGATGCGCCCCGACGACCTCCGGGAAGCGACCGCAAACTATATACTTTATTATTTATCTCCATGTTAAAAGGGTTACCTTTGCCTTGTTAGCCGTGTAAGTTTCATTAGTACACGTGTCCGCCCCCTACGTGACCTGGTGTTCGGCCTGGACGTAAGGTAGGAATTTAGGGGGTTTATTATTATTATTATTAAAATTGTAAAAATATCTAGTATTGCCACCATCGACGAAATCTCACCGCAAAACTAAACAAGTATTAAAAACGACATCGCCACTAGATTTGTCAATTTAGCTACTTTCTCACCAAATATCACCAGCCTTACTTCACTTCGTTGATATTAGAAATAGTGACAGTGATCTTACTATGAGCAGTATTAGTCCTTTACATGATAACAAAAACTTTAATATAATTTAATTGTTCGTTTAATAAGAATATTAATTTCCATTCTTATTTATTTCAGTGATATATTTACTTCTAAACACGCACTTCCACTAATGAGCTTCTATCTAGTGTGTACTGCATACAAGTAGCTACGTCTCTTGATACACATCGTATGTACATAACACGCCCTCGTCCGTAACACGTATACTCTTCTTAAGTTGAACTATTAATGATTTCTGATGTTGCCGCGAGTGTTACACAACCTTAATAATATTATAATGCGAAAGTAAGTTTGTTTGTTTATTACGCTTTCACCCTTAAACTACTGAACTGATTTCAAAAATTCTTTCACCAATGGAAAGCTATGATATCGGGGAGTAACATATTTTTATCCCGGTATTCCCACGGGAACGGGCATTACGCGGGTAAGCGAGAACGGGTTGCTAGTATAAAATAAAATTATTTTCATACATTCTTGTTTGTATTTGGTTCTTATTTTCCTCGACGTTACGAACACCTTTCAGCGTCCGCAGTCTAGGAAATTCTACCACTTTTTTTTTGGGGTAGGTTACGATCGGCGTACTCCTCGCTCCTCTCCGTACACGGCGACGGGGGGCCGTAAGCACGCACACCCGTAACCCAAACCCATCCGTGACACGTCACCTTCGTCTTTGGGCCGACCACCGGAGCAGGGTGACTTGTCGTCAGTGGGCGGCCCGACGGAATACCTCTTGAGGAGTACCCTCTCCTCGACCGACGTCCCCCCCCTCGGGGACCTCACTTATTATTAAAACAATAAGCAATCAGGTATACTAAAAAGGTAATTCTAGCAACATCATGTTTTTAAGACAAATAGTCTGTACTAAGAAGATAATCCTTGTATTCTGAGAAACTTCATAATATAATTGACAGACAAAAATTACATTAACAACAAAAGAACAATTTGTGGATCGCATATTTTCCTGCGTGGGATTCCAACCCAGTACACTGGCATCATAATAAATCAATAAAGTCGCGACTGCAAATCTACATTTGTGGAACTTTTATATTGGTGCCGTGACTACTTCAAACTGTAGTTAAATTAGATACTAAGTAGTTATTATTACAAAAAATCACAAATACTAATACAAGAAACACTTTCATTCAATTCTCAGTCTATCGAAGTCCACTGTTGGGTAATATATCCCACTATAACACTATTAATCGTCATATTTGACAGGTTGGCGCAGTTGATATTATAAGTTTCCCAAGAGAGTGATGATGCGACTTACATGGTAAAATATCCGTAAAGTAGTTTTATTTAAGCGTGTAATACTCGCGTAAACATCGGAATAATTACAGAACCACAGATTTAGAGAAATTGTATGTAAAACTATTATAAGTAATTCCTTTACAATAGTTTCATACTTGACAACTTTCATATAATAGAAAAGAAAATCGTTAACTTATTGTAATCTCCTAGTAAAGCAAGAAGAATTCCATTGACCCGGTAATAAAGTCGTGATATAGAAATTTACTTGAAAAGATGGATGGATAAATAACAAAGTAAGATTTATGCGTGAAAGGAATTTATCGGTTAACGATCCCGATAAATTCCGCTCATGTACTTCCGACTTCCTTTAGTTGCCGATCCTTTCTTATTGTCAGTCAAGGTTGGAATTAAAAATGCTTTTCTTTCATTGAACAAGAAACATTAAAGTTCAATTTGTCTATTTTTAATCATATTAAAACTTTATCTATACCAATAAATAAAATTGGAGTTTCTGTTTATAATGTCAAAATAATAAGCTTTTTTCATGCTCACACGGTTATTTGCACGACACCTATGCCTAAAATATAGATTAAAAAATTTTTGTCTGTCTGTCTGTTTGTTCTTGGTAATCTTCAAAACGGCTGTACCGATTTCAAAAATTCTTTCACCAATGGAAAGCTATAATATCAGCGCGTAAACTAGGCTATATTTTATCCCGGTATTCCCACAGGAACGGGAACTACGCGGGTAAAACGACTAAAACCGAAGAGAAGCGAGGGCGAATTGCTAGTAAATTATTAAATTAAACAATCTCTGTAGTAGCCTTCGTATAGTATAAGAAATTGTTTTCCTACATTTTACACCTACGCACTTCATTGTTAACATTAAAGACTCAGAACGATTTTTTTATAATTTCGGATACCCATCTGGGCGTCTTTTAAAAAATGACTAAGATTTTTTCACAGTTCACCTTACTTTCTTTAGAATTATTCATCTGATATAACTGCTAAGTAGATACAATGGTATTTTCTAAGGAACAGTACTATATTATTGTCAAACAAAATGGACCAAACAGGATTATAAATTTAACTTATTTAGCGAAGCTGTTATTGCGACGAGGCTCCACCAAATAAGCTCGTTTCTTTTTTAATTTCGCGTCGGGAAATTATTTCAATTCCCTCGTTGAATAAAGGAACATTGCAGTGTATACTTTTGTTTTTTTTTCTGTTATCTTGTAGAGATCTTTGTATTGCTTTTATTTAGATTTACATGGTTTTGAAATATAAGATACTTAAATAGTGAAATATAATATACTCATTTTGTAGTGAAACTTCTTATGAGAAGGCTTTAACCCTCTGATCTGTAATCTTTTTCCCTGATGTAAAGTTCCAGAAAAAGAGCTCAAGTGACTACTATATCAAGTATTTACGCATATTACTCACACACTTTGAAGTGAAAAGAGTGAGATGGGTTATTTAAGCCATCTTTCGCGCAAACTTGTGTAAGATATAGGCTCTTCGTGCTTACGTAATTTGATGTAAACTAATGATAATCACAATGTATGCTATTCAAAAGCGATTGATGAATTTTATTATTATTACTATTTTAGCTCATATAAGTGTCCCTGTTGGGCTCGAGCCTCCTCCACAATAGGATTGACCTTACTATACCATGCTGGTCAGACAAGTTGGTATAGGGTTTTATTTCGAATTTTCCTTCTCTTGCATAGATGTTATATATACATATTATATCTCTTAGTCGTTTTTTACGACATCCCCGGCAAGATAGGGAGTGGTAAATTGTATTCTTACTTCGTCACTACACGGAATAATGAAGGTTTCTCTGTAATACTGTAATGGAAGTAAACTTCTATTTATGTCTTTATAACACATCTTGTATAGTTTTATTACTAACTAGCAACCCGCCCTCACTTCGCTTCGGTTTCAGTAGTTTTACCCTCGTAGTTCTCGTTCCCGTGGGAATAACGGGTTAAAATATAGCCTAGGTTACTCCCTGATATTATATATTTATATCTAAATTTTGCTCGTAATAATAAATCATTTCATTCATTTATATTCTGAACTAGCAACTCGCCCTCGCTTCGCTTCGGTTTCAGTCTTTCCTGCGTAGTTCCCGTTCCCATGGGAATACCGGGATAAATATAGCCTAGGTTACTCCCTGATATTATGGCTTTCCATTGGTGAAAGAATTTTTGAAATCGGTCCAGCCGTTTTGAAGATTACCCGGAACAAACAGACAGACAGATAAAAAAAATTTAATCTGTATTTTAGACATAGGTGTCGTGCAAATAACCGTGTGAGCATGAAAAAAGCCTATTATTTTGACATTACAAACAGACACTCCAATTTTATTTATTGGTATAGACTAGCGACCCACCCTCCCTGGGCTTCGGGTCGAGCTGCTTTGGCCCCGCATTTTAAATTTGTAATATCTGTTAAGTAATAGCGTCGGCTTCGAGTCCCGCACCCGGCAAAATTTTATAGGGTTTTTCCTCACAGGAAAAATAACCCAAGTTACTTCTTATGTAGACAGCTACCTGGTAGTACAATTTTATCAAAATCGCTCGTTTTGAAGATTACCTACACGAATCAAACAAGACAGACATACAACAAAATTTTAAACTGGTTTTTAGGCACATGCATTGCGCCAATAACCTTGTGAGTATGAAAAAAAAACCTACTATTTTGACATTGCAAGCAGATAAATTTATTTGTATAAATAATTGGTATATACTTGGTCTCATTCCTTAAGGCTGTCGTCCTTGAGCGTGGGAACTTTTGATAGAGCACATATTGACATTTTCTACTCAACAGACGCATCGCTCAGTATTAGTACACACACACCCTGAAAACAAATAAATCTAATTTCGATGCTTGCACTAGTACGTATTCATTACGCGCTTGCCTTAATAGGATGTTCAAAATGTCACAAAAATAATGCAATGATTTAGGCATTAACATATCGCATCGTGACGTAGACGTACCGCAGATAGTGCCATAGTGAATAGCCGGTAGCAAAGGGTGGGGTCAGTGTGTGTGTGTACGCTTTCTGGGTATTATATTTACTATTTATTTTTTATGGAGAAATCACAGTAACATAATAAATCCGAATATTTTCTGGTAAATGCTAAAATAATTAGATCATGGTACCATTAGACAATAATGGTTAGATTTTTTTTTAGATACATAAATAGATGAACATAGGCTTTATATTTTGGAAATAGCTCGGAGCACAGGTAGTTTAATGTATATATGAGTTACAATGATGAATGAAAATTATGAATATAAGTCATCATCATCATTTCACCTATAGCCCTCCACTACTGAACGTAGGCCTCCCTCATGTTACGCCACAGAGTGCAGGCCTCTGTTACTTGCATCGAATGACGCCTCTCCGGTTTCCCACTCTGGCATGACGGGATTTTTGCCAGTCGGTAGGACAGCCTCTCAAGGGGGATAATCCTGAACTTGGGTCCCCTATTGACCGGCATGTGGCTAGCAGTGACCATTCCCATCGGGTCTCCCTGTAAACCATGTCAGTCCCACATGCTCAGTGCCCCGACCAAGATTACCGCAAATTTCAGATATCACTAAAACCCACCACATAGAAATACACCCAAAAATTTAGGCTTCTGGCTCTCTCGAAGTACATCGGATCAAGCGCTGCATCAAAATGCTACTTAGGTGTCGATCTTCTGCGAGAGTATGGTACTACCCCAGACGAATCGTCCCATAGCTGCAATCAGAAGACTATCGACAGTGTGATCCTACCACTCAAAAAGTTCTGATATGCTTTGCTCCGACGTTGCCTGAAATGAATAACGTTTAATATTACTACTATAGTCTAACTTTTTATTAGCTGCAGTAAAATGACGTTTTGTGGGTTGCCGGTTTTTGAAGAAAAATAAATAGGGATGTAGCTAAATGAGTGAATCATAAATGAATAATCAGTTTGGTTTTTTTTTGAGATTTAATATTAAGTTGTAATGTATTTTTTTAACCTATTATTATTATTACTATACTAGAGGATTGATCTTTTTAGTGGAAGTATAGGGAGGTACATTCAAAATGAAACAAAAACGTCATAATAATGTTATTTAATTAATCTTTTTCGAAATCACTGTCGCTGTCGCTTTCGGTCACACTAATAACAAATCTATCTGTCACTTCATCTATAATATGATCGAGGTGGCACATTTTATCTTCCTCTTTAATAGTGTGAGACACACAGTCACTCCACCTAGCCGGTGTCACTTTCTTGATTCCTTCTTGGAATAAAGTTTTCACTACTTGCATTTTATACGTCTTATTATTGTTTGCGACATGACTCTTTACCTGCGCCCATACCAACTCAATGGGGTTCAATTCACAGTGATAAGGGGGCAGTCTTAAAAGTGTGATACCTTTTTGTGCAGCCATCTCGTCTACGGCATATTTCTCAGTATGATTTTGTTGTTTCACAATATCTATGAGAGTGGCCTTGACCATATTTAGTTCAAACGCAATATTTTTAGTAGTCAGCCACTCTTGAATTCATGCTTTCGTCCACGACATCTTCGGGATTGTTTCGATCTTCCGAGAGTGAGAGGGCGCATTGTCCATTACGACTACTGCATTCGGCTTGAGTTTAGGTAGAATACCGCCGAACCAATCCTCGAAACACTCCGCGTTCATTTCATCATGGTAGTCTTCTGTACCTTTCTTTGCTTCAAACATAAGAAGTTCGTCGACCAGGAAGCCTTCTTCTCCGCCTATGTGACTAATTATGAGTCGTTTGCTCTTTCCTGTGGGACTTTTTAATCCCGTAGTCAGGCCGTCTAAAAATGCCTGTCTAGAAGATTTAATACTTCCGTCAATCCAGGTTTTTTTTGTAGTATGACCTGAAAAGAACAAAAAAGAATCATAAGTTTCGACATCAAAACAAAAAGGGAACAAATAGAAGAAACTAAGAGTTGACACGTACCAGCGTTGACCCAGGTCTCGTCTTGATAATATATGTATTTTCCCTCCCTACGATATTGTTTAATTAAACGCAGGTAGCGCTGGCGCCATGATATGATATCTTGTCTATCAATAAGCACACTCTTGCGTGATCGAGTAGCGAATTCAAAATTAAGATGCTTCATAATTTTTCTCAATGTCTCTTTCGAGAAGTTGGGCAATCCTGGGTCATCATTTACAACTTGCAGCACCTAAAAATGATTAAAGTTATTACCTAATTGGTTAAGATTACACATGGGATGGGAGAAAACATACATAACGTATAATAAAAAGATGAGTGACGACATGTGTAAACTAACTTTTGCGATGGTGGGTATTTCATTTCTATGAAAGAACTGATGTACAATTCGTCTAACAGCAGTGAATGTGAAATCATCAAGTTTATCTTTAAATGTAAGTTTTGGGCCCGTTTTTTCGGGAGGTTTTGGTGATTCGCTGTCGTTCTCCTTGTGCTCCTTTAAAACGGAATAAACTGTGCGGACGGATATTCCCAAGACTTCAGCCACCTTGTTAACGCATTCACTTGTTTTTGGAACTTCAATGTTTGATTCTGAAGATTTCACTTCAAACACATATTTGTAAACGTTTTGGACCCAAAGTTTTTCAGTTGCACTTAGAGCTACACGTGGCCTTTTTTTCTTAGGAGATAAAAATGTGTCTCCATCTTGCGATGTGCTCGGCAGAGCATCCATGTCTTCAATGTATCAAACAAAAAAAAACACGATTAACGAAAACAGGTAATGAAAAACAAACACAACGTAACATAAGTTTAACAATAATGATAACAAAAACAACGCGCAGTGGGCAAATCAAAGTTATTCATGCACTCAAAACAGAAGTATGAAGCCGAATGAGCGAATGACAACCGAAACAAAATGGCCGTCAAGCGTCATCGTAGCACCGTAACCAAAAACCAGTACTACCAACTTGAGAGAGCGTTTTCTTGAGTGTTACCTTGTATATGTCTAAAAGGATCAACGTTTATACAGCCTTTTATTTACATTAATATTAAATAGAATTTAGTATGATCATTATGAGTCAGCTATGGAACGATTAGATATTCTGTAAACTTTTGTGAACTGAATCACATCCCTATTGAGATTAGGCTGTCAACATTATTTTACGGAATGACATTTAGAAACGTCATTTTACTGCAGATAATAAAAAGTTAGACTTTACACGGTTATGATTTGAATATATAAGGATTTCAAAATGTTATTATTTTGGATTGAAACTTCTTGTATCCTGAAACAATAATTAAAAGGAATTTATTGGTAATAATTTTTTGCTCTCATACCGTTTCCAACTTACTTTCATCCCATTCTTACTTCGCACCTATTTCGCTCGCATCATGGTCTTATCTCACTCTCATCCCATGAACATCATTTCATCAGTTCTTCTCTTACTTCATTTATGAAATAGCTTAATAGTTCTGTGCTTTAAAACCATCTTCATTCATTAGTTAATTAAAATCGGGAACCGAAAATACTACATTTCAATTTGAGTTAAAAAAAGTAAAAGATTTGAAGATTAAATAAAAAAAGCTTCTAGTACAATATCTGACTCTCATTTCTGCACCTTATTTCATCTCTGATGCATTATTATTTGCATATTCATCATTAACCTAAATATGAATTTTAAAATCTCTAACCTTACATTAAAAGCAAATGTTCCATATAAGTTCTCAACTCCATTTGGTTATTTTCACCAGTAAAAAGATGAATAACTTACTGTATTAATATATACTTACTGCTTTAGTTAGAATCTTCCGTGTTTTTTTTTTTATGATTGTAATAATTTTCTTTCCGTTTCCCTTTATTTACTCGAATTTAATAAATACCTACATTGATTTTTGATAACTAATCTGATGAAAAAAAAAAACATATAATATAATTAAACTTGCATATTGCTCTTCTATTTACTCGAAAAATACAAATTAGTAGTCGTGTCCAACACTCGCGACCCACCTTTAGCTAGTGCAATGACATATGTCGCGGAGCAACTGGCGGACGTGCGTTCACCTTGGATACTGAGGCGGTACTGATATTTTTCTAAGCGTAGGTTTTATGACAAATCTAATTACGAGACGCTTTTATTTCATAGTAAAATGTATGGACTGAAACTGGGAACAATTTCGACTAAAAAAATGTATGATGTTTAGGATTAAATAATTATTTTTTGTTATGAATTAGTAAAAAAATTGAACGGCGAATCTATTATTTCGACTTTTGTCATACGATTCACCCAAAAATATTTTCAAATATAACAATGAAATAGCCTAGATATTTAAAACGGCAAAGGTCGATTTCGATGTTTTTGATCAATGTTTCGGATTTTTTTTCTCGGCAACTAACAATTATTTTAGGATTATAACACGGTGCCTTTATAGGCCCATTCGTTAAGCATATGAGGTATTTTTGTGTCATTTAATGCAGAGAGTTCCTAAATATTTTTAAAACCGTAATTGTCCATTCACGCGTTTTTTAGGGACGCGCCTCTTAAACTGTTGACATAAATTTACACAAGACCCAAGGATCACAAGGTATTTTACCAAACCCAACACTGCTCAAGGGTATTGTAAAAGCTGACAAAGAATTTATACTGTCACAGACATTAACTCGTAATCTCACTTCGATGAGGGCAGAAATTTGAGACTGTTTCTAGAACTTATTCGAAATCGCTGTACTATTAGATTTTCTGCTATTAATATTATAAAAATAATATAAATATTTTTACGGATTTTGTTATCTCGATTTTTGTAAAATATATATACTGCATTGTTACCCGAGAACTAAGGAGTTTAATTATCAAAATGTCATTGCGATTATAGAGGTTTTAATTTAAACAGCTTGATGGTCTAAGTAGCAACATACAAACGAGTATCGTGAGTTTAATTCCCACTCAGTACATTTACTATGCAACTTACAAATTATTGTTCTAAGTCTGGATGTCTGTGGCCTTTAACTGTATACTTCCTGACGTAAAAATACGTACAATATATACTTAGTTGCAGTGTATCGTGTTCGATAAAATGCAAAAAATATTTAGATACCTGAACGTGAAAAACACATTCGTGTGAATTCGTTTTCCACGTGCATTTAAGTAGGTAAGCGAAAAGCAATTGGAGTATTAACTCCAATTGCTTTTCGCGATTACACAGTTAATTTTCAACAATGCACTATTAATAATATCTCAATAATAATAAGTAATACCATAAAAATCTTTCGGAAATCTATTATTCAAAAATCGATTATTTATTAATCGATTTTTTCCCTCCAAGTCACATCCCTACTCAACAGTGCGACGTTTATAAACGAAGATGATAATATTGTTCATTTAAATTACACGTCATATATAACACTATACTTACACACTATAAAATATGAACTTAAATTCTTTTATTGAGATCTTTGTGTCATAATAAAAAAGGTTTTATTGGTCCAATGATTTGTTTTCAGATGTTTATGTTATCACATAAACTATTTATCATTCATGTACCCAAAAATAAGCGCTTTTATAGCGGTATTACGGTTATCGTTACGTCTATAAATCTAGAGCTGATAGAGGGGGCAGACCGATTGCTTTTTCGTCGGGCCCGGCTGAACAGTGCAGATTGCAAAGCTGTATTATATGGAACAGCGTCCGATTAATACTGGGAGGTAGAAAATCCACATGAATTTGAAATTGCGTTAGCTTTACTAGAATTTAACAGTCAATAAATGTTAGTTGTGCATTTGAAGTGATAAAACAAAGAAAATCGTTCCATATATATCTATTTTGGAATATATATAACAGCATTTTTTTGTATGTGGTTTCGGATAACTTAATTATCTATACCAATAAATAAAATTGGAGTGTCTGTTTGTAATGTCAAAGTAATAGACTTTTTTCATGCTCACACGGTTATTTGCACTATACATATGCCTAAAATACACTTTATATTTTTTTTGTCTGTCTGTCTGTTTGTTCCGGGTAATCTTCAAAACGGCTGGACCGATTTCAAAAATTCTTTCACCAATGGAAAGCTATAATATCAGGGAGTAACCTAGGCTATATTTTATCCCAGTATTCCCACGGGAACGGGAACTACGCAGGAAAGACTGAAACCGAAGCGAAGCAACGGCGGGTTGCTAGTGCAGAATATAAATTAATGAAATGATTTATTGCTACGAGCAAAATTTAGATATAAAGGAAAAGTTAAATGAATACTTAATTATGCCTTCTGATAACGACTAAGAATACCATGAGCCAATACATAACTCTTGGATATCGTAAAAGACGACTAATAGCTTTCACATAGACCTGAGCCAGCGCCCGCTGATGCCGTCTGGTTAAGGATTGCATTTCCAAGGACACATGCCGTCCGTTCCATCCGGGGCGACAAAAAGGCGACTGGCGACCCCATTACCTACCGTATTACTCCCATCCCATCACCATTAGGCTGATCACTGATACCGTATCTTTAACATTCATAGTCACCCTGGCAGGTTACCCTATCAGGTACCATTCCTCCTCGAGCCCGCTCAGGACGTCGCTCTCACGCGATCAGCGTCTTTGCAGGAGACAAAACTATTTTCTGATCCAGTCACACGCAGCTTGAACTAAAGCGTCTTCAGGCGCAGGTATTATATGATCCTTGCGCAAAAACCGTCAAAGAAGATATTTCGTATATCCTATCCCTCTACCTAGCTGCCCATTGACGTCCACTATGATTCTTTTTATTATAGAAGGGATTATACTATGATTACAACGCCTAACAAGCGAGTTGTCGATTGCAATTGATGTTTTCTAGGAGACTGTCGCTGCCCACTCTCCTAGTGATCCTTTCATCGCCCCTTAGAACTTCAATGAAAAAGTAAAATATTTTTAAAGCATCACCATATAGAGAATATACAAAAAATACAAATTGTTATCTTTTTTAAAGACCTGTACTAAAGAAATAATTATTGTATTGTGGGGGCTTTACAATCATATAACTAACGGACACAAATTACATCTAGACTCAGAGTAATAATTAGTGAGTCGCATAAATTATTGTCCTGCGTGGGAAACGAACCCCCAACTCTGGTGCTGTGGGTCAGTATCTTAACCACTATGCTATCTGTGCAGTCTATTTAGTTTTATTTTACATCTCAGTGTGTACTAAGACGTAAAATAAAACTCTAAGCATGCTTTACCATTTAAACTGCCAAAGCGACTTAAAAATTAGGTTATACTATTGCAAAAGCAATTTGAAGTGATTTGCATATTTGGTAATTTCTATCTGATGCTAGCGGTTTAATCCGATAGTTTCAATTCCATTAAGATTCGACGAGATGGCGACTTTCTATCAAGAAGCTCACTAGATTGATTCTGCATAATTGAAAAATTTGATTTGAATTATTTGTGCAATCACCCTTAGCCATGACATTCAAAGGAATCTATTTTTCATAACTTATTAACAGCTTCGAATAATTTAAAAAAAGCAACTTAAAAAGCATCCAATGCTCTGCTTCTGAGCACTAGATGTTTAGCTTTATATCTAACTAATCAATTCATCCTTACTAATATTATAAATGCGAAAGTAAGTTTGTTTGTTTGTTTGTTTGTTTGTTTGTTACGCTTTCACGCTTGAACCACCGAACTGATTTCAAAAATTCTTTCACCAATGGAACGCTATAATATCAGGGAGTAACATAGGCTATACTTTATCCCGGTATTCCCACGGGAACAGGAACTACGCGGACAAAGCGACTCAAACCAAAGCGAAGCGAGGGCGCGTTGCTAGTTCATTTATAACTAAGTAATTGATAAAATAGCTTTCCATTGATCGAAGAATTTTTAAAACCGATTTATTAGTTTAAACGTGAATGCGTAAGAAACAAACTTACTTTCGCATTTAGATAGTAAGATTTATTTTCAGCAGACTGAGAATCATAAAAATTACCAAAAAAAAAAAACAAACAAGTGTTAAAACGCTTTATTACAACAAAATTAATTCTTATAATAAGTAACATTTTGGGATTTCAAGTTGTTACTAATTGTAGTACAAATTATTCATATCTTAATCCGATATTAATGCCTAAGCTAAAGTAAACATAAACCAACAGATATCATCAGAAAGGCTATGAATTTAAATCAGGAGAAGACTTATCAAAGTTTATCAACGTTACAGAGCATTCGAGTGTTAACGCTTACAATTCATGCTGAGAGATTCTATGATAGGACAGCTTATTAACCAACCTCACAGTACATTGACTACTAATGGAGATGGTAAATTATGTCTTACTTTTGAATCATTTTTGATACTGTCACTCTTTTATTCAAGTATAGACAGTAATGTAACTTACGACTATTTCCCCATAAACCTTTTCATCATCATCATCATTTCAGCCTATTGCCGTCCACTGCTGGACGTAGGCCTCCCTCATGTTACGCCACAAAGTGCGGTTCTGTGCCGCCTGCATCCAACGACGCCCAGCAACTTTCACCAGGTTGTCGGTCTATCTAGTGGGGGGCGTCCTACACTGCGTCGTTCGATACGTGGTCGCCACTCGAGAACCTTTCTTCCCCAGCGGTTGTCGGTTCGTCAAGCGATGTGGCCTGCCCATTGCTACTTCAGCGTGCTAATTCTTCGTGCTATGTCGGTTACACCCGTTCTTCTGCGGATTGCCGTATTCCGGACTCTATCTCAAAGAGAAATTCCGAGCATAGCCCGATCCATAGCACGCTGAGCGACTTTGAGCCTTGTTATTAGGCCTACATTTAGGGACCATGTTTCCGTGCCGTAAGTCATCACTGGTAACACACACTGGTCGTAGACCTGTGTTTTTCAGACACTGAGGTATGTTGGACCAGAAGATCCTCTTAAGTTTCCCGAACGGTAAACCTTTTAGATCTTACGTAATTTGATTATCTTTTCTACCATCTACCGTCTTTACGTGTGGTGATGGAGTAAGAATTTCACCAATCCCTTCTTGTCTCGTAAAAGATGATTTAAGGATGTGATACGCATATAACATCTATGTAACTCCAAATAAAATATTATACCAACTTGTCAGATCAGCATGGTATAGCAGGACAATTCCTCTTCTAGTATGAAGTTGGCTCGAATCCAGCACTGGGACATATGACCTACGATGATGATGATGATTTTGATTACTGTCTACCAGATTTCTTTCACCGTTTTTCAGCTTAGAAACGTCTACAATTATATATGGACCTGCCCAATGGATAACAGTTCTCTAGTTCGCATGAATATAATTCCTTTTTTCGTCCATGTTCTTGAAAATTCCTTTTCAGATAAATTAAATTTGCCATAATCAGATTCATATACTATTTCACGCAAGCAGTTGTATTAATACAACTAATAAATGGTTAATATTTTAGTTTACCTAAGCCATTTTAATATTATTTAAATATATACTAGCTGACCCAAGAGATGTTGTTCTGTTCAAATAAGCGCCACCTATCGGATCTAACTGTGAATATAAACCATTCTCGAATCCCCTTCAACATGCACAAAAATTTTTATCAACATCGATCCAGCCGTTTAGGAGGAGTTCAGTGACATACACACGTACACAAGAAATTTATATATAAAGACTAGCTGACCCAACAGACATTGTCATGATCAAATAAAATAATAGGAATTCTCCTGGAAATCGACACCAGCGCCACCCACCGGGTCCAATTATAAATCTAAACTACTCTCGAATCCCCTTAACACTCACAAAAAATTTCATTAACATCGGATCAGTCGTTTAGGAGTTCAGTGACATACACACGTACACAACAAATTTATATTTATAGATAGAGAGTCTTAAAAGGCAGCTAAAAAGAGAATCAGCAGCACTTTATTTGAAAACTTATTTATCATTTTCCCTTACTATGATGAAGACAGTATGGGACAGTGAACGTTGGAGGACTGATAACGACAAACATCCTTACTAATGTTATAAATGCGAAAGTAAGTTTGTTTGTTTGTTTGTTACGCTTTCACGCTTAAACCATAGAACTGATTTCAATAATTCTTTCACCAGTGGAAAGCTATAATATCAGGGGGTAACATAGGCTATATTTTATCCCGGTATTCCTACAGGAACTATGCGGGTAAGGCCACTGAAACCGAAGCGAAGCGAGGGCGGGTTACTAGTATTAAATAAATAAAACTACTTTACGGCTTTTATCGCGTTTGTATTTGATTTTTGATTGCCCAATATGTCGAAAATTTTGCAGCGTTCATAGTCACGGGCGTACTATCACGCCCGCGATAAAATCCGTAAAGTAGATTTATTTACAATGTGTAATACTCGTGTAAACATCATTAAATTAAATAAACATTTAATAACCTCAAATCATAAAAATTTAAGAAGATAATTTAATATAAAAGTAGATTTTATAGGACAATTTTTCACCAATCACGCGAGTCAGTGCACACCATTGCGTATGATAGCTTTTCAGAACCTTTTTATACGGAGACTAAGGTTTTCAGCGGTATTAAAATTTATAGCAAATAGCATTTCGTACAATATCTTAGGGTAAGGTGGTCAACCGTTTGTTTATGGACCGTGAAGAATTATATTTCATGAGGTAGAATCTGGGATGCTATATTTATTATCGCTGTAATTATATAGTCCCAGGTTTGTCTTTTATGAGGCAAATAAAAGCGTAATAGGTGTAAGTAAATACGATTAGTGAGATAGAATGTAAACTGCAAATAAAACTCGTATTTTCAAACTATTCTAAGGGGCTAATTTCTAATCTGTTCTAGAACGCTATTGTACCTTATCTGTAGGGGCTTCGTGCTCAACAGAGTGAGATAGTCTGAGAAAGAAAATAATTCTGAGTAAAAAGACTTAGTTACTTTCAACATTCACATTTTTTATTTATTTTTGTAGTCTTGAACAGACCAAAAATTTGACTTTTACGTCATAAAATCGATAGCTTTACGTTCCCTTCATCTCAGTTTCTAAAAATTTCACTGTTGGGTTCAAACCTCCTCTATACTAAAAGGGCAATTGACTTAACTATACCAGAATGGTCAGACAGGTTTATATAGGGATTTATTTTTTGATTTCCTTCTCTTGCAAAGATATCATATGCATATTATATCCCTTAGTCGTCTTTTATGACACCTACGGGCAAGATGTGGCATTGTATTCGTACTGGTGACGTAAGTAAGACAATGTTTCAACGTTGCCTTCAAATTTCGGCAAATAAGTTGAATCGGCGCACTCCTCGCACCACTCCGTCTAGGTCAACGAAGGGGTGTACCCTTGACACGTCGCCTTCGTCGTTGGACCGACCACCGGAGCAGGATTACTTGTCGTCAGTGGTCGAATATTAAATACCCGTACCCACGTCGCCTTCGTCGTTGTCCGCAGTGGTCGTCCCGATGGAATACTCTTTTGGGTACCCTCACCTCTCGACGTCCCTGTCCCGCAACGTCGGTCGCCATCGCGCGGTCAGCCTCTCTGCAAGTGACGGACTAAAGTCTCCGGTCGAGTCACACGTGGTCTCAACTAGGGCGGCATCAGGCGCAGGTAGATGAGTTGGTATAGAGTTTTATTTCAAGTTCTCCTTCTCTTGCATAAATGTTATCTGCATTATTATAATACCTTAGTTATCTTTTACCACACCTTTTATATGGATAAGAAAGAGAGTGATGAATTGTATTCTTACTTTGTCACCACACGAAGAGCGATCGATTGATGCAAGCCTAAATGGCTTGCAACAATTCTAGGGATTTTTATAAAACTCGCCGGATAAAATGGCATGGACATAAAACAACAGAAATAAATTATAGATATATTGCACTTGTATCTTCTTCTACTTCTGAAATTATCAAGTTCCATTTCAGCACGAGTTTCCTTCTAGATGGAAGAGAAATTGAACGAATACAGCGGTATTTTTTTTCCCGCTGTGGAAATGCATTTACGCACTATTCGCCGCCGGCTACAGACGGGGGAGTGTGTGTGGAACCTGCCGGCCACAAAGTTGACCGAAATACCCACTACAACCACAGTGGCCCCTTCCGCGCTTTACAGGAAGCCGGAAAGATCGTCTGATAACATTCTATCCCCGACACCTCAACGCTTAGCCGTCTGGGCACCTCCTGTCATCATTCGGGACGGTAGGAAGAGGAGCGTATAGCGGCATCTCCTCCTTCCTAGTCGTCGCCGGTGGAGCGAGTCAGCAGACGCTAGCGCTTCGGGTGCCCGCTCGACAGCCTCCTTCCTTTTCAAGACAGCCTCACAGAAGGAGGCCATTGACGACTAACAGCTGTCGCTGCCGAGCATCTTGGAGATGATGGTCGGCAACGACAGGTCTATTATTCCCATTTCCGTTGGCAGGACGTGGCGCTGAGGCGCCCAGGCGGGGCATACTTCCAGTGTGACTTCTCCTCTTCTTCTCATGACATCCTAGGGCCTATTTTCTTCCAATTTTGTGCAGGTACTTATCGAAAACCTCATGTCCGATAAGTACCTACACCATCCTAAATGTAAGACTGCCGTGAGTTCTCCTGAGCCAGCGGTGGAGATGCGGCGCAACCACCTCCACAGACCATATAACGCGCTGGTAAAATAGCATAGAGTTATGTTTACGATTTTCCTTCTCTTGCAGTGATATTATATGCCTGTATTAGTCGATTTTTCTACGGAAAAGAAAAAGAGTGCGTTATATTCTTATTCACTTTCTAAATTGTCATCAGAAATTATCTCTATTAATACTATCTCGGGGAAATTCGAATGAAAGACAATAAATAAAATGGTAACAGTTTATTACGCAGAATTCAACCAACTATTGACCACGAGAACCATTTCAATATTTTAACCGTTAAGGGGCGGGTCACCAGCTGTGCTCAATGTTCTGAAGCCATAGCTAACCAACACGTACGCGCTATTAATCTAGCGACAGTAACTACGGCTGACTCTATTATAGCCACGGGGTATACATAGGTACTACGTTGTAAGGTTCCGTTATACATGGTATATTTTAGTAGGATTTATATCTTCAAAATGGAATATTTTATCTACAGAAAAAAAAGAATGAACACGCTTATCTTAGTAACAAAAATGATTAACTTAAAAATAAAATTGAAATTTGTCATCATCATCATCGCAGCCCACATACATCCACTGTTAGGCTCGGGCCTCTTCCACTATGGGGAATTTGACCTACTATACCATGCTGGTCAGAGTTTAGGTAGGAGGTTTTATTTCGAGTTTTACTTCTCTTGCACAGATGTTATGTGCATATTATATCCCTTAGTCGTCTCTTACGACATCCACGGGCAAGATGAGAGTGGTAAATTGTATTCTTACTCCGTCACCATACGGTAATTAAAATATGTAATAAAACAAAAACTCATAACTACTTCTATAATGAGATTGTAAAAAAGGGTCGTAACGCCATGATAATATCATGATGGTTGATTTTTACCGTTGTTCTTCCATTGGGCATCAAATTCAATGTGCAGCAAACAAATTCAACAAATTTCCAATACTTCTAAACACTTGTATGCAGTAGTGAACTTAAACTAAATATTAATTCTCTTACAATAAATATGGCACTACAATACACAAGATGCCAACTATTATTGCAAATACAAAAAATATATTAAATTTTCCTTGAATATAGATTGAAAAATAATTACATCACAAAAAATAAACGCGTAAACTAATAATCTATAGTCTTTCTTTCCTTTTCTTATAGTGTCATCATAAATCATATACGACGGAAAATTTTACAAATGACAAATTCAATCAATCATATAGATATCAAAAGAATAAAAACGATTGTGGGGTATATATGTATATCTGTATCGGTCGGTCATTTTCCAGGATTCGATCGTTTGTCCGCAGTAGGTATACGTATAAGTACCGTTACGTAAATAAATAGTAACTACGTAAGGACGTAGGTACGACGACCATAGCCCACCCATTATATCCATAAGGACATCTAGAACGCCAAATTTCATGAAGCTAGCTCAAACAGTTATAAAGATATGAAGGTCAAAAAGTCATAAATTTTAACACTGACTGACTGACATATAACCTACTAAATCTAACCTACTTCCAGATGACTTAGAAGGATGAAATTTGGAATCCAGCTCGGTAATTGTATGTAAGCGTAGAAAAAATCTAAAAATAAAAAACGTTAAAAAATAGGGGGGGTACCCATACAAAAAAAAAACGTGTGGCACTCGGGGACTGCCGCGGTAAAGCTATTGCATAGCATTTTTGATCAACTTATGCAATTATAATTATTTATTTATTTCTTATTTATGCCGTATTTATTTTTTCTTTGATATTAATTCAAGTTACACTTTTTGAGCGTGGTGACCGATAACAAATGTACTACATATATGTATAACAATAAAGACAATAAAGGCAGTTTGGATTACCACCGTATCGTTGGGACCGTTAGAAAATACGCGGAAACACCTTTTGACGTAAGCTACGCAAAGCGGTGGCACGTGTGCGCACCGAGACGGACGAACGCAGAATGTCGACGACCGTCACACAAACGCTCGGCCGAGCTGCATGGTAGGCGGATGTTAAGTTTTATTTTTGTTACGGAATTTCTTGATTCGGTCGCCGCGCTCAAAGCCTACGATAAAAACTATGCAATAGATTAAAAAAAATATATTAAAAAAATAAATAAAAATATATATAGCGTTAGAACCGTTACAACGTTACAAGAAAATATTTGAAACTATGCCAATATAGGTATTATTATATTTGCTATATAACAGAAATATAAAAATAAAGTTAAGTCAAAAAAGAAGTGGTGACCCCATACAAAAAACTTGTAATACTCGCTAAACAACCGGCCAACGGTGTGTCGTCGGCGGCGCGCGGCACCACATAATTATATCGCGAGGAGAACGACAGCAGCGAGTCCCAGCACGAGGGCGGCATTGCCGCAGAGCCGTGCATAAGATTAGTAGGCGACAACTCAGAAACGAGGCTGTCAAGCGATGAGGGCGGCACTGCCGCAGGGCCATCGAAAGGTCTGGAGACCGACACGGCCTCTGAGATGGTGCTAACGGACGTGGGCGGAAGCGCCGCAGAGCCGTCCGCCGACGAGAGCAGCACCAGCCTCTGGATACAGGTCGATCGGAGAAAGGGCAAGGGCGGTGAATTCGCCGTGGATAGGGAGGTAATGGGCGGGCCGTCTGTTGGGAGTTCACGTAGGCCGTCGTCGTCGCCAAGGAAGGAGAAGGAGAGGGATGGGGAGGCGGCAAAGGCGCCAGCCCCATGTGCAAGGAAGAGGGAGGAGGCCCTCCCCCCGAGACCCTGGAAGCGCCCCCTGCGAGAGGACGGCTGCTCCAACACTGACTCGGAGGGGAGTTCCGTCGTCATGCCTCCTCCCAAGGTCCCGACCACGCGCAGGGGGCGTAGAGGTCGCGGATCGGCGGTGGTAGCGAGATCGGGGACCCCCGGTCCGGCTGGCCACGGTGGCGAGGTGGCGGCCCTACAGGCCGCGAACGCCCGCCTTAGTGAGGAGGTCTCTGGCTTGCGGGAACGCAACCGCAAGCTGGAGACGGAGCTATCGGCGGTGCGACGGGAGAACCGCGGGTTGGCCAAGGAGATGGCCAACCTGCGGGCCCAGTTCGCGCGCCTGGCGCCGGCCACGCCGCCGGTGCTGGCCTCGCCACCGAAACGGGCTGCGCCAGGGAGGGCGGGCACGTCGTCGGCGTCCGTGGTGCCGGCTGCGCCCGTCGCGGCTGCTGCGCCGGCTGCGCCCGTCGCGGCTGCTGCGCCAGCTGCGCCCGTCGCGGCTTCGGCGCTTCCTCCCCTCGTCGTGGTCCCTCCGCCGCCTCGTGGCCGCGGGCGACCGCGGAAGGGGGAGGAGCCGCCGCTCGACGAGGTGCACGGCGTGTCGGAGACGGCGGTACGCGTCATCTTAGCCCGAGTAGGGGTGATGGTGGATGCGCGTATCGCCGCCGTAGCGGCCAGGCTCCCGCCTGAGCCACCCCTCCGACCGCCGCTCGCCGCGGACGGGGCGAGACGGCCGCAAGCGTCAGCTCCCACCCCGCTGCCCTGTCAGGGTGGCCGCGTGGTGAGCTACGCTGCGGCCGCGGCCGGGCCCAAGGGGGCCAAGAAGGCCGGCAAAGTGCCGGCTCCCGCCAAGGCCGGGGCGCGGCCGGCGCCAGCGGCTGCACCGCAGGCGCCGACCAGCGCACCCGCGACCGCTCCTGCTGCGCTCAGCGCTGCTGCCAGGCTCGAACAGGGCTGGCAGGTGGCTGAGTGGAGCAGGAAGGCACGCGGCCAGAAGCGGAGAGCGGCGGCCAAGAGTGCCGCCGTGGCCGCCGCTCCCCAGGCGGGAGCCGGCAGAAAGGGGAAGAAAAGGTCGCGCAGGGGCCTCAAGTCGCCAAAGACGGCCGCGGTGGTCATCACCGTGCTGCCTGAGGCGGCTGAGAGGGGCCTCAACTATGAGGCCGTCCTAAAACGCGCCCGGCGGGAGCTGGACGTCTCCGATATCGGGGGCGTCGAGGCGAGGACCCGCAAGGCCCGGACAGGGGCTCGAATACTCGAGTTCCCTGGGGCCGAGGGCGCGAAGACGGCCGATAGTTTGGCCACGATGTTGAGGGGGCTGTTCGGGCCGGAGGATGGTGTCCGAATCGCCAGGCCTGTCAAGTGCGCAGAGATGCGCCTGACGGGCTTGGACGATTCCGTGACGGTGGAGGACGTCCGGGAGGCCATTATGGCGCGTACCGGATGTGCCTCGGACACCGTCCGGATTGGCACCATCCGCACTGGTCCGGGCGGCGTCGGTGCTGCCTGGGTGCAGTGTCCGGTGGAGTCGGTCAAGCAATTGGCCGACTCAGGCAGGCTCCTCGTGGGCTGGAACTCGGCGCGGGTAACCGTGCTAGAGCCCCGGCCCGCGAGGTGTTACAAATGCATGGCGGTCGGGCATACCCGACCGACATGCAAAAACTGCTTTGACTGCAGCGGGCTATGTTTCCGTTGCGGTCAGACCGGACACCAGGCGGCATCGTGCTCTGCGGTGCCCCACTGCCCTGCGTGTGCGGCAGGCAATAGGCCTGCCAAACACCGCATGGGCTCTGGGGACTGCAGACCCCCGGCATCGGCCCCGAAGGGGCGGGACGGCCCATCGACCGAGCCAGTCCCCGCTCCGAGCGCGGCCCGATCGCCCGTCAGCGCGGAGGAGGTGACGATGGATACGGACCGTTAATGGACCCCATA
The DNA here is from genome assembly GCA_032191425.1 of Lymantria dispar. Classification (NCBI taxonomy): domain Eukaryota; kingdom Metazoa; phylum Arthropoda; class Insecta; order Lepidoptera; family Erebidae; genus Lymantria; species Lymantria dispar. The sequence continues at coordinate 26,949,073 of CM063449.1, forward strand.
TCCATTCGTCTCCTCCAGGCCAACCTCAACCACACCGCCGGTGCGCAGGACGTGTTCCTGCAAGCCATAGCGGAGTGGTTGATAGGAGTAGCCGTAGCCGCGGAGCCGTACGTGGTGCCCGACCAGCCTAACTGGTTGGGTAGCACCGATGGCACCGTGGCAATCGTCGCCTCCACGTCGTGGCCTTCGTCGCCTCTGACCCTTAGGGACAGGGGCATCGGATACGTCGCGGCGGACTGGGGGGAGATTACGCTCCTCGGAGTCTATCTCTCCCCTAACTGGAGTGTGACCGATTTCGAGGCCTCCCTCACCATCATGGAGGCCTCCTTACGGCGAATGGCATCGCGCCAGGTCTTCGTCTTGGGGGACTTCAACGCCAAGTCCGTGGCGTGGGGTCTCCCCGGACGAACGACCGAGGACGGGCGATCGAGGAGTGGGCGGCGGCACTGGGCCTCTGTTTGCTGAACAGGGGCTCGGTGCATACGTGCGTGCGACAACGGGGCGGGTCGATAGTGGACCTTTCGTTCGCTAGCCCCGAGGTGGGGAGCTGGCGCGTCGTGGAGGAGGTGGAGACCTTGTCGGACCACCGGTATATCCGGATGGAGGTCTCCCCGGTAATCCCGACGCCCAGCAGGGGTCACGGGGCGGATGGACGTCCTGCGTTCCCGCGATGGGCTGTGGGTCGCTTAGACCGGGACCAGCTGGCGGAGACAGCCATCGTTTACTCGTGGCTGTCCTCTGCCAACCAGTCGGACGGGGTGGACGCCGAGGCTGGCCGCATCCGCAGTGCGTTGACGCAGATCTGCGATGCGGCCATGCCCCGGGTACGGCGTCCGCCCCCGAGGAGGGCGGTCCACTGGTGGTCCCGGGGGCTGGCGGATCTCCAGGCCGCGTGCATTCGCGCCCGGAGGGCCTACACCCGCAGCCGGCGGCGCCAACGCGACGCGGAGCGGGAGGCCTTGCTGTATGAGGGCTACCGCAATGCGCGGTCGGCCTTCAGGCTGGCCGTCCGCTCCGCCAAGGACGTCAGTCGGCAGGAGATGCTGGACGGTCTCGACCGTGACCCCTGGGGACGCCCCTATCGCGCGGTGCTGAAAAAGCTCCGCGCGCGGGGCCTTCCCCTCACCGAGACTCTCCAGCCCAGCCTTCTCACCCGGGTCGTCGAGGACCTGTTCCCGCGGCGGGCGGAACACACGCCCCCGGTCATGGCGCCGCCAGACACTGACCGGGAGGCCGACGACGACAGTGTTCCGCCCATCACGGAACCCAAGATGGGAGTGGCGGTGGCGCGCATGTGCGCAAAGTCCACCACCCCCGGGCCCGACGGTGTTCCAAACCGCGTGTTGGGCCTGGTCCTCGACCACCTGGGTCCCCGCCTCAGGGAGCTGTTCGACACGTGTTTAGCGTCCGGACGGTTCCCTGGGTGCTGGAAGGAGGGAAGGCTGGTGCTCCTGCCGAAGCCGGGACGGTCTCCGGGGTCGCCTTCGGCCTACAGGCCTATCGTGCTGCTCGATGACACGGGCAAGCTACTGGAGAGGGTGGTAGCTGCCCGCATCGAGCGGCACCTCGTCGGCACGGGGCCCGATCTGTCGGACGCCCAGTTTGGGTTTAGGAGGGGTCGTTCGACGATCGCGGCTCTGTTGCGCCTGAGGGCCGTGGCGACTGAGGCCGTCACCGGTGGGGGAGTGCTGTTGGCGGTGTCCCTAGACATCGCCAACGCATTCAATAGTCTGCCATTCAGCTGCATCAGGGAGGCGCTCCGGTATCACGGAGTGCCAGCTTACCTGAGGCGGCTAGTGGCAGACTATTTGGTGGGGCGCAGCGTCCTCTGTACCAACCGAGCAGGGGACGTTGTGCGAACGCCCATGACGTGCGGTGTCCCACAGGGGTCGGTCCTCGGACCCACCCTGTGGAACATCGGCTACGACTGGGCGTTGCGGGGGAGCCTCCCGCTCGGGCTGGGCGTGATTTGTTACGCCGACGACACGCTCGTCGCAGCCCGCGGTGGGACGCTAGAAGAGGCGGTAAGCCTGGCGACCTATGGCACCGAAGAGGTCGTCAGGCGGATCGAGGCGCTGGGGTTGAGGGTCACCCTGGACAAGACGGAGGCCCTCTTGTTCCATGGGCGCCTTATGAGCCCTCCCATCGGCGTCTCGATCACCGTCCGATCGGTTGACATCAGCATCCGGGCCCATATGAGGTACTTGGGCCTGGTGCTCGACGAGCAATGGTGGTTCCGGGAGCATTTCCGCAGCCCTATCGTGGCTTATGCCGAACGTGGGCGGACCGCGCTACGTGCCGACGGCTGTACATGGGGGTCATCCGGTCGATGGCCCTGTACGGCGCACCGGTGTGGGCGGGGTCCTTGACCGTCCGACTTAGGGCCCTTCTGTGGCGACCACAGAGGGTCATGGCGGTCAGGGCCATCCGCGGATACCGCACGGTGGCGACAGAGGCAGCGTGCCTATTGGCCGGGACTCCCCCGTGGGACCTGGAGGCGGAAATGCTCGCCGAGTTGTATCGGCGGGTGTCGGGGGTGCGCGGGGAGGGCGGTGTGATCTCGTTAAGGGATCTCACCGCCTGGCGCGTCGACGCCCGCCGAGACGTCATTGCCCGTTGGGCAGTCCGGCTGGAGAGGCCTCGGTTCGGGGTGCGAACCGTGGAGGCCTTCCGGCCGGTGCTGATGCAGTGGTTGGAAAGGCGGCACGGGTTGCTCTCCTTCCGACTAGTGCAGGTGTTGACGGGGCACGGGAGCTTCGCCAAATACCTGCACAGGGTCGTAAGGAGGGAGAGTACACCGTCCTGCCACCACTGCGATTGCGACGAGGACACAGCGCGCCACACGCTCGAGGCCTGCGCGGCTTGGGGAGTGCAGCGCCGTGAACTCGTCGCAATCATCGGTGCCGACCTGACGCTGCCGGCCATCGCTAGGGCGATGGTCGACAGCGTCGGGAACTGGGACGCGGTCGCAGCCTTCTGCGAGACAGTGATCTCGCAGAAGGAGGCGGCGGATCGTCTGCGCGTGGAGCGCAGCCTCGATGAGGAGATCCGCCGCCGGCGACTGGGGCGGCGCAGGCGCAACTATCTGCGCCTCATGCCGCCCTAGCCGAGGCCGCGGGTGACGTGACCGGGGATTAGTCCGTCACCCGCCGAGAGGCCGACCGCGTGAGGAAAGACCGACGCCCTCCCCGAGGGGGGGACGTCGGTCGATGGGAGGGTACCCCGCGTAGGGGGTATTCCGTCGGGCCGACCACTGACGACAAGTAAACCTGCTCCGGTGGTCGGCCCAATGACGAAGGCGAGGTGGTTTTCGGGTGGGTTGCGGGAGTTGCGTGCTTAAGCCCCTCTGTCGCCCCGGACGGAGTGGTGCGGAGGCGCGCCGACCGCGACCCACCCAAAAAAAAAAAAAAAAACCACATAATTATACACAGAACAGACGTATATCTACATATAAGCAAAATCCAAATATGTATTTATAGGAACAAAGTAACATTATAAACAAGTATTAAACTCTATTTCTTTGCTTTATTGAATACATATAACAATTGCATTTTAAAAAAATGTGAGATCTTAAAGTAGGTTAGATTTGACTTGGCCAGTTTTTATCAGAATTATTAATATATATAATTATGTTGAATAACTTTATAATATGACTGATGTAATGATTGCATAGAACTTGGCACTCATTTAGATCTCCATTCCTTTTGCGGCGAAGCCCACAGCCAAGCATAATTTTTGTATTGAACTTGACTCTCTTTTTACATTTATATTTTTGGTGGGATAACACCAACTGTGATCGCCAATGATCACCAACCTGAATTCCAAGCGTAGCAATTATGACATTATGCCTTAAGGAGGCCAATGTTTAACAATAAACGTCAATATACATAAAGACGTTTTTTCGTTTTAATATATTTTCATATGGGGTATTTAACAGATGCAACAAATTTTCGATATTAAATAATATTTTTGATAATAGGGAGCAGTCCGGTCGTAATATCCGATTACTTTTATTATAGTCGGCATCGCTTGTAATGAATTTATATTACAGGCTTCAGCAATCTTTGTTTCCTCTAGAGATTATGAGCTCGTAAAGTTTATCATAAAGATATTAAAGTGACGAAGATTGATGTGACACGATGTGCGTGTGTCTTGGAAAAATACATGTACCTAAAGATGAAGATGGATTACACAAAAGTTCCATTCACATACTGATGTTAAGAAGTGGAATTACAATTGAAAAGCACTAAAGCTTAAACACATCTTCAAATTGAAATGTATTGAAATTAACCTCATAGTTGCTTTTGATCGAGTTGCTTTGTATACTGCTATATTTTATCCAAGTAAATGACACAGTTTCCGTGGAAGAAGGCTATTTCAAATTGAACTGCCTTATTGATCCATCGTCATAAAAATAGTACAGATATTTTGCAATAAATTCATCCACAGTTTGTCGATTCAAATGGTCTTCTATGCCGTCAGATTACCCCACAAAAAAAAAATGCCGTCAGATTGTCTTCTGTTACCTGCATCCAACTTCTGCTTGCGACATTTATGATACCCGTTTACCGCTGTCGTCTACATATTTGGTGCTATCCTACACTGTTAATTTATAGTCGCCACTCTAGAAACTTTATTATCCAATTGTTGCCGATTCGATGAGTAACGTGACCTTTTCATTGCCACTGCAGTTTACTAATTCTTGAATTATTTCACTTACATCTATTCTTCTACGGTTTTTCGTGTGAAGAATTTTATCACACAGAGAAATCTTATGCTATGGAGAAGCATAGGCATCTATAACAAGTTAAATAACGTTGAACTTAGTTATAAGAGCGCCATTTTTATTCACTAAGTAATATGATACCTAACATTTGTGGTGTTTAATTTTAAACCTCCTACCTATCCCATGGGTGTCGTAAAAGGCCACTAAAGTACATATGTAGATAACATCTATGCAGGAGAAAGAAAACCCGACATAACTTATCCAATATGTCTGACCAACGTGGTGTAATTGGTCTATTTCTCTCAAACTATGAAGGACAGTAATGGGGCTTATGTGAGCTAAAAGCATGATGATATATATTAAAATGCATTTATAAGTGTGTGATTGATCACCATTATAGCTTATACATGGTGACATTTATGTCGTCTTACAAAAGCAGGTCAATTAAAGTATCCAGTATCTACTATTCATTCGTATGAATGAAATATTCGTATATAATTCGTATGAAATATTGTTTTTAACCTTTTAATTGTATAATTAAAAGGTTAAAAACAATATTTAATAAAATATGTTTTAATAAAAGTTATTATAAATAATTATTAATTTAAATAGTAAGGAAACAGCTTGTAGCGAGCGCATAGGTACTCAACACAGCTGATGTAGTATGTAGGTACTACGACCACTTGACCGCGGCGCCAATCGGGTTTCGCAAAGGATACCTGTTAGGTATCTAGCGTAGGGAATTACGCTTTGTAAAAGCCGTCCACGTGGACTTCATACCTATGATTGGCTAACGAAATTCCGCATGATTGCTTTTGTTTAAAATGTAAACATGATAAACAGGCTGTTACAAAATATTAACTTTAATTTATTTTATTTATTATTTTTTTATAACTGCCACTATTGAACATTTAAATATGTTAGATATGTTTCTTTGGTCGGATACTTTTATGGTTTTCTTTTTTGTAAGACGATAAAAATATCACCGTGTATACATCCCACTATTAGACTTTTTTTTTGAGGTGGGTTGCGGTCGGCCCATTCCTCGCACCACTCCGTCCGGGACGACAGAGGGGCGTAAGCACGCACACCCGCAACCCACCCGAACACCACGTCGCCTTCGTCGTTAGGCCGACCACCGGAGCAGGGTTACTTGTCATCAGTGGTCGGCCTGATGGAATATGGATGAGAGGGTACCCCAAATAGGGGATTTGGGGTACCCTCTCATCGACCGACGTCCCCCCCTCGAGGAGGACGTCGGTCTTTCCTCACGCGGTCGGCCTCTCGGCGGGTGATGCACTAACTCCCCGGTCACGTCACCCGCGGCCTCGGCTAGGGCGGCATGACGCGCATCCCACTATTAGACTCGAGTCTCCTCCACTGTGGGAAGGAAATTGACCTACTATACCACGCTGACCAGACGTGTTAGTGTAGAGTTTTATTTCGAGACTACCTTTTCTTGCATATATCACCACATTTTCACGCTTATCGCCACATTATAATCCCTTAGTTGTCTTTTTTCTTTTCGTTCTCTTATCGGAGTGTGTCATTACACACGGATATGGAGGAGGGTGATGAATTATATTATGGTAAAGATTTGTGATTCATCATCACCATCACAGCTCATATATGTCCCACTGTTAGGCTCGAGCCTCCTCCACAATGGGAGGAAAATTGATTTACTATACCACCCTAGTCAGACGTGTTGGTATAGGGTTTTATTTCGAGTTTTTCTTCTCTTGCATAGATGTTATATGCTTATTATAGTTAGTACCCGACCCTTAGTCGTCCTTTAGGACACCCACGGGCAAAAGATGGGGTGGTGAATTGTATTGCTAATTGATTATTCCATTCAAAATGATTCTTAATAGAACTATTCGTATAATATTTATCACAAAAACTTAATTCTATATAAACTCTCAAGATATTTAAGAAATATGGATAAATAGAAGCTAAAAACAATAAAATTATGAATATCAAATAACGTTGTAACATCAGCCTAACCGTGAAACGATTAACCCGGGCAAAGTTGTTCGCGAACTTTAACTTGCGAACTTGATATTAATGCTCTCCAATTATGTTACAGCAACTTCCTTATCTATACCATTCCTCAAATGGATTAAAATGGCATTAGTTGAATAAACCTATAATGTTGATAACAACTGAAATCTTGTCAATCAAAGTTCACGAGCTGTATTCACAACTGCTTTATTATAACAGATAACTATGAAGTCAATAATAACCTAATTTTTTATTTTTGTTAGTTACTCTACCGACTCTTTCACGGGGAGTGCTCCGAGGAACTGTTTGACTTGGTACCACCGTCACCATTCTACCAACATACCACTCGACATCGCAGCAGGGTTCATCCATTTCACCTGGAAACCTTATGGTCTTCAACTGTACGTTTCCAGCGATCATTTCTCCCACGTACGTGCAAGCTCTGGAATGAACTACCTGCTGCTGTGTTTCCCAAGCGCTATGACATTTCCTTCTTTAAACGAGGTTTAAGAAGAGTATTTCCTTCACGGTAGGCAGCGGCCTGGCTGTGCCCCTAGTATTGCAAAGGTCCATGTGCAGCAGTTTCACTTACCATCAGGTGTGCTGTTTGCACGTTTGCCACCGTTGGCATTTAAAAAAAAATAATAGATCCCATTATTTGTGAAACCGCATTTAAAATTCTTCCTCCTATGGGGACGGAGTCAATCTTACTCGTGGGTGTCGTAAAAGACTAAGGGATGTAATATTCAACTAATATCGATGCAAGAGAAAGGCAATAACATAAAACCCTATGCCAACACGTCTGACCAGCATGGTATAATAGATCAATTTCTAACTAAGTTTTAGTTTTCCCTTTGGTGACGGAGTAAGAATACAATTCAACATCCCTTCCTTTTCCCTTGAGTGATGTAAAAGACGACTTAAAGATATAATATGCATGTAACATCTACTCAAGAGAAAAAAAAAACCAAATAAATCTCTATGCCAACACATTTCGAGGCCGCGAGTGGCCGGACCGGGGCACTTTAGTCCGGAACCCGCAGAGATGCTGACCGCGCGACGGCGACCGACGTCCCAGGACAGGGACGTCGAGAAGTGAGGGTACCCGAAAGGGTATTCCATCGGGCTGACCACTGAGGACAAGGAACTCGGCACTGGTGGTCGGCTCAACGACGAAGACGACGTGGGTATGGGTGGGTCACGGGCCCGGGCGCCGTCCTTTCGTTGCCCCGGACGGTATGGACCGCCTGTGCGCCTACCATAGCGCACCTATAAAAAAAAAAAAATGCCAATACATTTGACCAGCGAGGTCAATTTCACTGAGATAGTGGAGCAGATCCGAGCCGAATATTGGGTTGAGATGATAGATGAGTTTTAATTAAAAGTATATCCCTAACTTTTATTTATCTATGCTTCCAATACTACCAGCCCTTGCATTACTAGTGGTTGTCATAAAAACGATTGTAAGAGCTTTACATAGACCTGGGTCAACTCCATCTGATACCGTCTGGTCACATTTACTTTCCCAAGGAGAATTGACGTCAGGCAGGCAGGTCATAAAACTATTGCCAATAATTTTGCGATTCATCTCAGATCATACACGTTTCACTATTGAGCTCGAGCTTCTACCACAATTTGAGATAAATTGACCTACTATACCGCGCTGGTCAGATGAGATCACAGAAAAGTATTAATATTTCTGCGGGTGGGATGGTATTTTTTTTATTTATTTTTTTTTTTTTTTTATGGGTGGGCTATGGTAAGCGCACGCGCGGTCCAGTGCGTCTGGGGCGATGAAAGGACGGCGCGCGGGCCCATAACCCACCCGTACCCACGTCACCTCGTTGTTGGGCCGACCACCGGAGCAGATGTGACTTGTCTTGTGTTGTGTGACGTCAGTGGTCGGCCCAACGGAATACCCTTTCGGGTAACCTCACCTCGCGGGTGGGATGGTATAGGGTTTTATTTCAAGGTTTACTTCTCTCGCATACATGTTATCTGCATATCATGTCCCTTAGATGTATTTTACAACACCCACGGGTAGATAGAAAATGCTCATTATATTCTTACTCCCTCACCACACGGAAAACGCACAATAAATAAATTAAAAGGAAAAAAACCTTTTTAAAAAAAAGCTTTTATTTAAACGCTCTAAAAAGAAGAAAATAATTTGTCAGCTTTGTCAGCTAAAAGCTTGTATATGTAAATATATATACTATTTTATATTATTTTTAAATCCGTCTATAATTGACGGATTAAAGAATAAAGGATGAGGGTGAGGAATGAAGGATAAAGGATAAAGAAGTTTAGAAGGGGAGGACGTCGGTCTTCCTCACGCGGTCGGCCTCTCGGCGGGTGACGGACTAATTAACCGGTCACGTCACCCGTGGCCTCGGCTGGATGAGGCGCAGGTAATCGCGCCTACGCCGCCCCAGTCGCCGGCGGCGGATCGCCTCATCGAGGCTGCGCTCCTCGCGCGCGCAATCCGCCGCCTCCTTCCGCGAGACTACCGCCTCGCAGAAGGCTGCGTCCCACCCCAGGCTGTGACGAGCGTATCGTCGGCGTAGCAAATTACGCCCAGCCCGGGTGGGAGGCTTCCTCTCGACGCCCAGATCGCGTCCCAGTTCCTGATGCTGTCGAGCATGGCGATGGTCGGCAGCGTCAGGTCGGCACCTATGATTGCGACGAGTATTTAAAAAAAAGCAATAAGCGTGTATTGACTTATACGCATGGGACCTTGATTTGTACTATAACTATTAGATTAAATCAGTGAGATACAACCAAGATATATCAAACTAAAAAAAACAGCATTCACAAATAAAAATGTAACAAGCTGAAGTCAGCTTTATACAAATAACATGTGGCTCCTGACTATTTTTATCGAACTATGTCACTAAATCTGTACCAATAAGTTTTCCGTTTCTTACAGAGAAAAAAGAAAGCAAATACAGCTCAGTAGATAAAGCTGAAATCGACTCCTGTGAGGGATCGGTAAACAACTCGACTTCAAATATCCCTACCTGCAATCGTCTTTGTATTTGTTTGAAACACTACTAAGTTTTACTCGACTTTACGGTACTTGTATGTAGACTGGCATAACAATCGAATTAGAATATCTAGTCGTGGCGCGTGAATTATGGATTAAAAAATGTATAAAAATAAATATTTTTACGTTAATAAAATCCGTGTGGTGACGGAATCTAGACGCGGCAGCGTGTCAAGCCAAGTTCAAGCAAAGAACTGGTTAGCCAGCGCCGAGTGTAATATTATACGAACCACTTGGTGCCACATTTGACCCTTCTATAACTCAAAACCTCTTTAACGTAAACACATAAAACTACGTGTGTTTAATTATATCCATAAGGACATCTAGAAGCCCAAATTTCATGAAGCTAGCTCAAACGGTTATAAAGATATGAAGGTCAAAAGTCATAAATTTTAGCACTGACTAACTGACTGACATATATGTAGTACCTAAATCTAACCTACTTCCTGATGACCTAGAAGGATGAAATTTGGAATCCAGCTCGGTAATTGTGTATAAGCGTAGGAAAAAATCTAAAAATATAAAAGTTAAAGCTAGGGGGGGGTCCTCATACAATTTTTTTTTTTAATTGTAGTGTTGGAACCGTTACAACATTACAAGCAGATATTTAAAACTATCACAATATAGGTATTATTATATTTGCTATATAAGAGAAATATAAAAATAAAGTTGAGTCAAAAAATAAGTGGTGTCTCCATACAAAAAACTTATAGTACGCGCTAAACAACCGGCCAACGGTGTGTCGTCGGCGGCGCGCGGCACCACATAATTATACACAGAAAAGAAGTAAATCTACATAAAAAAGCTCCCGAGCAACATAGGCACCACTTACAAATACCGATTTAGTTAGTTTTCTTTACAAAAAGTAATGATATCCCACCAAAAACATAAATGTAAAAAAGGAAAGCCAAGTTCAAAACAAAAATTATGGTTGGCTGTGGGCTTCGCCGCAAAAAGAATGGAGATCTGAAAGAGTGCCAAGCTCTATGCAAAATCCAAATATGTATTTATAGGAACAAAATAACATTATGAACAAGTATTAAACTCTATTTCTTTGCTTTATTGGATACCTATAACAATTGCTGTTATTTAAAAAAATGTGAGATCTTAAAGTAGATTAGATTTGACTTGGCCAGTTTTCGTTACATCAGTCGTTTTATAGGAATCCAATAAAGCAAAGAAATAGAGTTTAATACTTGTTCATAATGTTATTTTGTTCCTATAGATACATATTTGGATTTTGCATAGAACTTGGCACTCATTTAGATCTCTATTGTTTTTGCGCGGCGAAGCCCATAACCAAGCATAATTTTTGTATTGAACTGGGCTCTCCTTTTTTACATTTATGTTTTTGGTGGGATAAGAATATAAGTTATCACCTCGTATTTGAGATAACTATATAACATATACTAACCTGTCTTACCAACGTGATTTAGTAGGTCATTTTCCCTCCTAATATGGAGAAGGTTCGAGCCCAGTAGTGGGACATTTACGAGCTAAGATAATGGTGATCATGATAAAGTATATAATAATTTCCATAATTGATAATCATTAGGTATATAATTCATAAAGTTTGGAAAATCCAAACTACAGACATTTTATTTAGAGCCAGCTTGATCCCGGTAAGGCTAAAATAGAACACTACCTCAACGCTTCGAGTTATGAGGCGTGCAATAACTGATCCATTTTGGACCCTCAATAAAAATATCACATGATATTTTCATCTTATTGCTTGTTACAAGATTTAGTTTCTGAAATCCTCTTTACATGAAAGTGATAACAGCCTCTTTACATGAATGTAACAGTCTCTTTACATGAATGTAATAATGATGAAACATCATTATTATCATACGGCCACTGTTGGGCTCGGGCCTCTTCCACCATGGGGCGAAAATTGACCTACTATATCACGCTGGTCAGACGGGTCGGTATAGGATTTCATTTCGTGTTTTCTTTCCCTTGCTTTGATTTTATATGCGTATTTAATCCCTTTTTTTGGGGTGGGCTAGGGTCAGCGCACCCTCCGCCCGGGTCCGTCCGGGGCGACAGAGAGGTAGCGCGCGGGCCCGTAACCCACCCATAAAGCACGTCGCCTTCGTCGTTGGGCCGACCACCGGTGCAGATTTCCTTGACTTCAGTGGTCGACCCAACGGAATACTCTGAGGGAGTACCCTCTCCCATCGACGTCCCCACGGGACGCCGATCGACGTCGCAAGGCTAACCTCTCCGCAGATGGACTAAATCCCCGGTCCGGTCACCTGCAGCCTCTGCTAGGGCGACATCAGGCGCCTGCGCCGCCCTTTAATCCCTGAGTCGTCTTTTACAATACCCACGGCTAAGATAGGGTGGTGAGTTGTATTTTTATTCTGTCACCTCACGGACGACGAGTGCATAACTAATCAATATTTATATAATGGTTATCGATTTTGTTTAAATATTTACTATTTACATGAGTTTCTTCACTTAGAAACACCTAGTAACATTAGCAGATAGCACATGGCCATTAACCAGTTCCAAAAACTCATATTGATGATCCCTAAGGCATGTACACGATAGAAGGAAGATTCGATGATTTCTTTGTTCATAATGTAATTTGTACTTTGTTATTCTTTCCACATACAATTATGTTTTTATAGCCTTGTTATACATTTTGAAATTTGTTTCTGTACTGAACTCTTTATTCAGGAAACATGTACCTAATTCACTATCTTAATGATATATAACATAGACCTTCTTTGCCATATATGTATTCTATATAGCTACGGGCTATGAAATATAACTCGCTATTCATCATTTGACGCATTTGAGATTGCTTTTTTATGACGCAATTTTTCACATCGCACCGTTTTCCTTTAATTTTTGCCAACCGAAATTTCGCCTTAGAATTTAATAATCCTTTTTTATGGTGGTAAAATAATTCATTAGCGCCGCCCCGAGTTGTACACTAAAGATATCAGACTTACATGAATTATAGCTATATATTCAAAGGTGTAATATAAAGATATAAAATAAACCATTTTAGAGTGTGGTTGGTCTTTTGATTTATTAGCGTGCACATGGAAATGCGTGACATCTGTAATACAAACAATTTTAACTAGGTACGAGTAGATATGAGAACCAAATGCTTGCGCATACACCTTTCCGCACAGCATGACATTTTCCTAAAATCTTGACCTTTACAAAGAGTGCGACTATTTCTCAATTTATTTATGAAAATCGATTAAAAATACAACGTATCACTCCATTTTCCTCAATTAAAAAAATTACCTAGGCGAATAAAACTACTATGTAATGTTGGAGTTTTTGGCGGGAATCTGAAGTGTCATGTGGTGTTCTTGTATTATATTCAATATCTTAGTGTTTTAACGTGTTATGTTAAATAATCTTGATGGCATTTTATGTAATATATAGCGACAGAACTGTGCTGTGTGGTAGCGGCTTCGAATACTACCAACCCTTGCTTTGCTCGTGGGTGTCGTAAAAGACGACTAAGAGCCCTAGATTGACCCGGACCAACTCCATCTGGTACCATTTGGGTCAACGATTACATTCCCAAGGAGGGTTGACGTCAGGTAGGCGGCCGGTCATAAAAGTCATTGCCGAAACTTTTTGCAATATGTCAAAACAGATGACATATTGCGTCGACCCCAAGTAATTGGGATAAGAGCAAGATGATGATGATGATATAGCGACAGAACTGCTGCGGTGTAGTGCATATGATATAAAACTGCTATACATACCTTTGTATTTCCACAAGATTCTCAGAAGATACCCTTAACAGTGGCCATTACACTGTTGAGGGCGACACTTTGACTTACTGACAGACCATTACTGACATGAAGAAACTGAGAACTTGAAAAGATAATTATAACTCGACACTGGCAAAAATGGCTCGTATTTGTAGCTGATTGCCAAGACAAAAAAGAAGAAGAAGAAACTACTATGTAATGTTGTCTGACATTTACGTGAGTAATACATATTATAAATAAAACTCTTTTTACGGATATTATAGCGTTTGTATTTGATTTCTGATTGCCCGAACACTTTTTAGCGTTGAAAAGTGGAAAGGCCTAAAAAGTGTTCGAAACTTCGGGCTTATTATGTTTTAAAAAACTATAAATTTAATGCTGTATCAATTCCTCGGCTAATATAGTAATTCAATTCCTTCGAAGCTAAAGCCTAAGCCTTCACATTGTGAAGGTGCTCGTTGAATTATACGTGAGTTGATAGCAAGAAGAGACTTCTTGCAGATGTACGAAAAAAATAAAAGCTACTATAGATTCAGCTATTAACCCTAGCACGCTTTCTAATCGATAATTAACTTCAACTGCTCAGTTTACTTAGGACTGACAGTGTAATGGAAAGATAACATTCAACTACTGAATTACATCCATTGGTACGCCAATTGGACTTTTGATAAAACATAAATATTAAAATATTCAATGTTTATTTATTTCTAGATGGGTCGGTGGTACGTGATATTTATATATTTCTTATAATCTTTAAATAAATAAATAGATACATAATTCTGAACAAAAAATAATCGGCTTCAACCATTTTCTCGTGGATACCATTGTCAGAACTGGACCAAATTGAAATGGGACCTCACGGGAAGCACCAACTTTAAAATTAAAAAAAAAACAATCATCAAAATTGGTTCACCCAGTTAAAAGTTCCGAGGTAACAAACATAAAAATAAAGTAAAATCGAATTGAAAACCTCCTTTTTTGAAGTCAGTGAAAATAGATATATCCCACCAAAAAAAAGAATATCTGCAATTGCAAATCTGCAATTGAATATCCCAATTGGGAGCCAAGTTATGATAATTATGGTGTGGTCGACTTCATCGACAAAAGTCTTGATGTCTAAATTTGTGCCAAATTCTGTAGATAATCCTGCAGATTTATTTTTAGGATCACGTACAGATCAATGATTGCACAGATGGCGTAGTGGTTAAGATAGCGACCTACAGCGCCAGTGTTGGGGGTTCGAATCCCACGCGGGACAACACTTTGTGTGATCCACAAATTGTTATTCTGAGTCTGGATGTAATTTGTGTCCGTTAATTATATGTTTGTAAAGTCCCCCGCAATACAAGGATTATTTCCTTAGTGCAGGGTGTTGTCTTAAATAAATAAAAATAAAAAAAATTGCAAATCCTATTACTTATATTTTTTTTGACAAAAATGTCTGCCAATTATAAATATGTTTTCTTATAAATTCTGACAGTCGAATTATTTACATAAAACAAATAATTTATGATCTATTGAAACTCAACATTTGACTCGCCCAATTTTACTGGCAAATCAAATTTAAAATAATAGAACTTTTCGATCCAAAAACAATAACTTGCATATAACAAAGATGGTAATTAAATATAAAATTACCATGGCTATGAGTGAGAGTTGTTAAATAGATTTAAGAGGGGGGTAAACTGGCTCGAAATAATTTGTGTAAACTTACACACGGTGCGGCTCATCAGGTTTCTTTGCTTGAACTTGGCTTGATTCAGTACCGCGTGTCTAGATCTAAATTTTAAATTCTTCCTTGAACAATCCGCTTCACACAGAGGCTATTTTTGTCAGCCTATTATATGTGTCCGTCTAAGCCCCACACAAGGCCTCCGGGTCGCCATGCCGGTAATAAACCTTGGCGTTCCCAAGTGTTCGGTCTTGGCGTCAGATTAATCTCCAGTCCGAAAACGGACTTATATATATATATTTTTTTTTTTGAAGTGAAACTTCTTTAGAATCGTTGTGATTTCAAGTTCGATGAAACAAAAAGCGAGCCAATAGAGACACAAACACGTAAATGTATAGGATACAGCCGCGAGAGAATGAGATAGAACACATTAGATGTTCTCGGTCTCCTCTTTGTGCAATGCTTCATAGCGTCCCCACTATCGATTACTAAGCATTGACCATATGTATGATCCAATGATGAAATTTGAATTGATTTTCAATAATCCTAATTTTTCATTTATGTATTTATAAATACTAGTGGTCGCTGTGTGATCGAAATTCGGCCATAATTTATTTTAATTAATTTTTCAGCTATACATAATTTTCTTTAATTTTATTTATGTAAATTGAGCAAGCTGTATTTCACTAATGACTAATATATAAGCACAAATCTCTATTGGACATTTCATCATAATTATGATTGTTTGACATTCAGTTCGACCAGAGATTTTAACCGTAAACAGAAGTGTATAAGCGTTGCTAAGCAACACACTCACACGAACGTGTGTGTGTGTGTCCGTGTGTAGCGATTGCGTTGTAATGTGCGTAATGCCTTTTTTAATGAATTTAATGCATTTCTAATCCATTATTATATTAAATTTCAGTTTTATGCACTTCTCCTGATTATATACTTCAACTGTGCCAAATTTCATACTTGTCCGTCCACGTAATTTTCGTAAAAAGGGGTACAAATTTTTTGCTTCGTATTTATATATAGATACAGTTTACATGAAGCGAGTGTTTATTTTTTTAATACTTTTAATAAGTATTTTTAATCAGGGACTTTTCAGAAATCACTTCTACCGCATGTGACTTGCACACAGACACACATTTTTTTTTTTATTTATCCCACCCGGTTGGAACGGCTTTCCAATAGATGTTCACCTCAATAGGATTCAAGTTCCATGTTTGATAATAGTTTTTCGCTCATTAATGTTTTTATAATCTTGTATTATTACGTAACTACTCAGTAATATTCTCGTGGATATCTGAAAATAGATGCACTCACTCAAACAGCTCAATCGGACTAGTCAGTCCACAGAAGTAATATTATTTAGAGAGTTCGCCAAAGCTAAGCTAATATTGGTTTCTCGGTAACACGTTCTTCAATGTTCAAATACTGAAATGAATTTTGTGATCGAACATTTTTACCGTGTACATAATAATGTTTTTCGTCTAGTATCTTGGCAGATAAAGAAAACATCACTATAGTCCATAAAATATAGCTTGATCTCTGTGACAGATGTCAACGAAACCAACAAAGTAAGTTTGAACGAGCGACATGTTTACAATTTCATTTTGTATCAAATATATTTTCGTTCTTTTCATGCCAGTTTTATTGCAACTGAATTGCAATGTATTATAAATATAAAAATATTAATATTCATGCCTAAAATGTACCTCGTAAGTACTGAAATGCCTAGTAAATATTTAATACATAAATGACGCTTACGCACGTACAAGTTCATACTGGCCTGAAAATAAAAACGAAATGGGACAGTCAATATACGTAAATCGATAACCGATCTTTATTCAATTATTCATAAAAGAAATAAACCCAATACAGTACCTATATAAAACTTTCAACATATTTTTTACAATTAAAACAGACAGTTACATAATAAAATACATAAATTGAATTAATTAAACATTAAAAAACTACTTTTCGTCTCAGAGTAAATGATAATATTATGTACCCATTATTGTCAATAAACTAGACATATTTATTTATAAAACAGTCGTAATTGATTGATTGATCTAACGACTGTCCCTATTTGGCCAAAAATGATAAAAGTGCTAGCAGGAACGCTCCAGTGATGACGATAATAGTGACCTAGACCTTGATTGTACTCCTTCTGAATAATTAAAACAGTCAAAAAACAGTTTTTGTTTGAAATAAATTCAAAAATATTTTCATTAATTGTATTTTAATTATAATAGAAATTCACAATTATAAAAATGAAGATATTTATCGATAAAAAAACTACGGAAATTATCGTAAGCGTGACAGCACTAGGGACAAATGTCACAGAGATCATCCTATATTTTATGGATTATAGGTTACTATTATTTTTAAATTATACTGCGTAACTACAAAAATACTTAAGTGACCATTATTTTTTTATATCTAAAAGGGATGTTTGCAGAAATACAAAAATTGTCAGAATTTATATTAATATTTATAAATTAAAGAAGGACATGTGAAAAATATTCGAAATATAATTTGCATCAGGCTCAGATACATTTGTTTTTTTATATTATATAGGTACTACCTAATTCAATAGACATTGTTCAATACATATTAAAATATAATATAATATTTAGAAATCTGTCGCAGCGCCACCTACCGGGTCCAATTATTAACATAGCACAGCACAGATGGCGTAGTGGTTAAGATACCGGCCTACAGTGGCAGTGTCGAGGATTCGAATCCCACGCAGGACAACACTTTGTGCGGTCTACAAATTGTTGTTTTGAGTCTGGATGTAATTTGTGACCGTTAATTATATGTTTTTAAAGTCTTCCGCAAAACAAGGATTACTTCCGTAGTGCAGAATGTTGTCTTTACCACACTGCGAGGCAGTTATCTTGCAGAAGGAGGTGACGGAGCGGGTCCAAGAGGAATTCCTCTACCATGACAAGCTCCGCCGCCAGCGCGTTGGGCAGCGCAGGCGCGAGTACCTACGCCTGATGCCGCCCTAGCCGAGGCCGCAGGTTGGCGGGGCCGGGGATTAGTCCGCCACTCGCAGAGAGATCGGCCGCGTGAGGGCAATGCCCCGGCAACAATGTTTTGTGGCTGGTTTTAGGCCTGAACACACAAAACACCATCAAAATCGGGCCAGGTATTTACATTAAGTACATAGGTATATATAAAAATTTGTCAGCGACGCATTCATATGAATTTTAAAATATTACAACTAGATATTTAAAGTAGGAATGGATCTTATCAGAAAATTTGTAGCAATAAGCGAAAATGCACCGAATAGATCCGTATCATTGCTGCATTTTTCTGTAAAGCTAGAAAATAACGTGTATCTTTGTGTGTATTTTAACCCTTAAATTGGTAATGTGATACGGGTAGGACAGTTGGTTTGAAAAATTCTAGTGACTTAATTAATAAGCAATTCTACCATTTATGTACGTGAATAAGTTGGTAAGATTATTTTTGATTAAAATAATATAGCATATAGCAAAATTTCACTCATCTGTGCTAATTGTCAAGATGATTCCGAACCGCCCAGATGCGTTTGCGTCACGGGTAAGTTTATTAATTGATTTACTGATATTTCTGTGCGAGATTGGTGGTGATAGGCTTTATATATAACTCATAAACAATACCTTTGAGTAGTATTTGTTTAACTAAATCGCGTAACAGCTATTTTATGAGCTTTGATATTTGTGTGTGCTACGGGTATCCCGTTGCCAATTAGTGGATAAAGCAATTCAAATAAACTGCGTCATACCCGTAGTACAGTGCCAATAGCGTTATAAGATTTACCCATGCCTTTTTTGTTTATTTTATTATGAATATGATGTGTTTTGTTGTACGTACAGCATGTTTTATTTCTTTTGATGCAACAAGTTTTATTTGTTTTGACAGATTTTACAAAGCTGGTATATCCAAAGACTATCGCGTAAAGTGCAACACGCATTTGTGTTTCACCACTGGTGACAATAAATGAAACCTTTTCTTAGTATTTCATACTAAATAAATTATTCCAGCATCCATCAACCCATAGACTTCCATTGTTGGACGTAAGCTACCCTAAATCGAGGGTAATACCACAATTGCCATGCTTGGTAAGCGGGTCGGCGCTCACAGTATGATGTTATTATACATTTGTCTGTTATTTATCGCCTTTTACGATACCGATGGGTAAAGTAATGATACATTGCATCCTTAGCCGTCACCATACGGAAAAATAAATGATTAATAATTATAATAAACGATTAAATTTAAATAATAAAAAAAAACTGGGACAAACTTGTTTTATTCATAACATGGCAATGCCATACCGGTAGTACATAAAAGAGCGTAAGTATTTTCTGTAATATTTGGCAACGTCATCCCCGTAGTATTCGCGAAAACTGTAATTGCAAATATATATTTTTTATTTTTTTTTGACTCCCTAGGACAATAATTAAATTGGAAAAAATGGAATAGAAACACATTTTACAAAAAAAATATGTTGCCAATTTAGGGGTTAAAAGCATAAAGCAATAAAAACTTATTGATCTATCTTTTCTTGCATAAAAATGCTATAATTATAAAATTTATTGCAAATCTCAGCTCGTACCTCATATACCTATACGTCTCACTGTTGGGCTTGAGTCTCCCCCATAAGAAAAATTTACCTACTAAATTGACTACTACTACGCTGGTCATACGAGTTAAAATAGAATTGTATTTCATACTAGCAACCCGCCCTCGCTTCGCTTCGGTTTTAGTCGCCTTACCCGCGGCGTAGTTTGATGAGAAACATCTGTAGGCTAGGGTGAACCTGATCGTTGGCGTGGCGTTCACGCCACGCTTGGATATGTACATTTGTGTAACAAAACCATAACCAGTTTTAGAATTTTATACAACGCCATCTAGTGACCACGAAATAAAATATTAACCTAACTATAGTGAAACTACTAAGTATAGTGAACTATGGCTAAATAAATGATTAAGCTAACCTAACTTCACACATAACTATAGTGTTTACTAATAAAAATAAATGATTTCAATAAACATAAGAATCATCATTTTCTGGACAAAAATCGTAATATTTTATTAATACTTTATGCCATATTAATTTCTGTCGTAATCTGTTCTTTTAGGCATATGTAGGTACTTGTACAAAATAATTTCGATGTTTCACATCTGCTAGGCTTCCTGAGTGACAGCTGCCTTTTTATTTAATAAGATGCCCAACAGCACTCTGCTAAGATACTTATAACACCAATTGCGATTGCTAACCCTCCTGCTAAGGATGGCGTTTATTACGTTATCGTTTTTGGGAATGTCATACACAGTAGACGTCGATAGACTAATAGATTAATTCATCATTTCAGCTCATATACGTCCCACTGTTGGGCTCGAGCCTCCTCCACAATAGGAGGGAAATTGACCTTACTATACCATGCTGGTCAGACATGTTGGTTAAGGGTTTTATTTCGAGATTAACTTCTCTTGCTTAGATGTTATATGCTTACTATATCCCTTAGTCGTCTTTTACAACATCCACGGGCAAGATAGGAAGTGGTGATTTGTATTCTTACTCCGTCACCACACAGAATATAGATCAATTACGGTGTCATCAAATTGGTAATCATCAATTGGTGGCCTAGGGTTTCCTTCTTCATGAAAGGGAATTTTACTAACCATACCACGCTGGTCAGATGCGTTGGCATAGGATTTGATTTCAATTTTTCTTTCTGCTGTATTGATATTATCTACACATTATATTGGTCATCTTTTACGATACCCACGGGCAAAAGAGGGGGTGGTAATTATACTACTTCGATTCTATAAATTTCATGTTTATGTGTTTCAACCTTCAACAACATCGAGAACAGAACGTTATTCCCCAGAGCAGGAGTTGCTTAAAACGTTTGTAAATACACCAACTTCAAACGAACGAACAATTTACTTCGTGTTCAACATTGAATCGTCGACTACAGAAGCTAAAATAATCACGAAATTTACATAACAGATACTGGCTGCATTGTACTTGCTGATACTTCCAACAGAATAACAAAACTTGTAAAATTAAATATTCAACTTCTGGCAAACGAAGCATTTAAACAAATTATTGTAGGTATAAAGGAGCAAGCGTCCGTTACTGATTTCAAATTAAGTCTTATTTCATTTAAAAGTGTATAATTATAAAAAATTAAAAGCATATCACATGTAGATAAGCTATTCAACTTTAGACAAGATGTACTCATAAAGTGATATATTTGGAACTCTAAATATAGGTACTTGAATGAACATAGATATATTGAACGTATTCAAAGAAAATGAGGACCAAATTTAGTTATTTTTCCAACATTAGGGATATATACAACATGTAACATAATTAACGCACACCCTCAAACACCCCAATTAGAATATAATGTTATAAACGCAATGCATATACCAAATATTATTTATATGTGCATTAACATTGTTTATTTGTGAAATTAGTTATTCCCATTTCGTGGAAATAAAATGGTCACCGGTTGACCAACTCCGAGTGCCGCCCGACAATAATAATAGGTACATGAAATAACTACATTATGATTTATGATAGTAAATATTTACGATTCTTCTTTCCATCACACTTTTCAGGTTTTGGATTGTCGACATTGAATAATTTTGTTCAATGTGAAGCCAATATTTCGTAATTACTGATTTGTTAAACTAAAAAATTTGTAAATAAGAATTATTAAACTGCTGATAAAGTGTAATTTGATTAGACGCCAAAATACCTACGACAAAGTTAAACAAAGTCGGCGTAAAAGGTGTGAATCAAAATATTTACAATAATTTAAAGATCATAAACAAACTTACAGTTTAATTTGCACTCACACGGCGTTGTCGTTTTAAAACATTTTCAAAATGTCCACCGCCTTGTTCAATGCACTTTAATGACCGTTTTCGTAATTGTTGTTTTATTTTAGATAATACTGCAGTATCACTTTTCACATTTTCAAAGGCGGTTATTATCTTATTTTTTAGTTCCTCGGCCCTTGTTGTCTCTGTGTTATAAACTAGCGATTTAATTCGTCGCCACAAAAAAAAAGTCGAGTGGCATCAAATCAGCTGATCTAGGAGGCCACTGGACAGGCCCTCCGCGACCGATCCAGCGTTCTCCGTACTCGGCATGAAGATGCTGGCGAACACTTCAGGTGAAATGCGCGGGGGCACCATCGTGATGTGTGTACCGATCATACCCGCCCAGACATTGATTGAAAATCGATGTTGGAAGGAGTCTACTCTGCATGCAAGTGGATTTTCATGCATCCATAAATGCGTGTTATGTTGATTGTACATTCCCACACGTGTGAATGTACCCGGGTACTACTATGCGGATTTTCGTCGAAATAATCGAGAATTTCGTTTTGAAGACGAGTATGTGTGTGTATACATATTGTCTCCCTGTCGATAGCCGTATTTGGACGAAAAGTTCCGTGGTCTCGAAGGCGTTGTGTTGCTGATAACATAGTCCGGCGGTCTACACTAGTACCGTATCTCGCGTTAAATGTTCTACACGCTAGTGCCACATTATCATCACACCGTGCCAAAGTTCTCACTAATGATGAGTTCGATATATCAAAACGTAACTTATATCGGATATGTGTTAGATATCATACCATATCGATATCTATTTCAATGTAACCGATATCACAAAAACCGTATCGAGTCAAAACTTCTACTAACATGCGAGAAGTATTAAGTCAAAACTTAAAACTATAACGATGTCAACACGTACGAACAAAACGCAAACTTCACAAACGATATTGAGATATGAATCATATTCGTTCCTCTCGTTCTAAGTATATATTCTTTTATTAGTATAAAAGAGATGAAAAGAATATGAAATAACTTTAGCCATGTTTGCGTGGTTAATATATCTTACTCTACTAGCAATAAGGTTTAGTTTCCGTAATATAGTTATAGTTATGATAACGTAATAAATGTTCCCACGTTTGTGTTAGTTCACATTCGTAGCTAGTTTGCTCATTTTAATATCAATGTTAACGTTTGAAAACTGTACTACTGATATCGATATCAGAAAACCGTTTTCGATATCGATATGCAAACTGTATATCGGATACATAACCGTTTGTGGCACAAACAGAAAACGCCTATATCTAGTTCTCACCATTTCCGTGTATTGAACGTTGGTATACCGAAAAGACAGCGAAATGCGGAATTGAGATATTTTATTTGCACTTTACAATTGACCTCTTATCGATAAGGTGCACGCGGCGTGACTGACTGACTTGTCCCAAATATATTTTGTTGACTTCGTTGTTTAGGTTTTGCTTTGATCGGCGTCGGCACAGCCTGCCGTCTCGCTCTATTGTAAGGTTATTAAGGCGCCGAAAGAAAGAGAAAGTAATTATTTTTGTATTAGGTACGTGGCTTTCTTTTAGGTACTGTAGTGTTGCTGTGCGCCGGCTGTCGCTGTAGGTATTTGTAAAAGACTTGAAATAAGTATCAGATTTCTTTAATTGAATGATGAAATTTGTTTACTAATTTAATATTTCATTTTAAAAAGTCTTAATACCCTGTTTTACGTTCCATTTTCATTTCTATGAACTGTTTAGCTAGCTGTGTAGGATGACTGTAATTTACTTAGTTCTAACTAAATTTGAGAAAAAAAATTAGCTACATAAAAAACAATCAAAATCGATCCAGATACCGATTCTGAACAAATTACTTTCAGGGTGTGTGTTAATGTGCTTAAGCCCCTCTGGCATGGCCCAAATTACTTTGGTCATGCAAATATGCGTTATGCGCCCGAAGGCGTTATGGCGGTAATTTTATGAGATAATGGACTGTATAATTTTTCGCTAGGCGGCTGGTTACAAAATTGGTATCACAACTACGATGAGCATACGCTTAGGTCTAGGGTATAGGAATTCCACGCACCTTGACTCCAATACACTCCTGGATCGTCCAAAGCGTCCTTGAGGCTCCAATATCACAGACCGTCCGTCGTGAGTGTCCAAAGTGATAACCACTGTCGAGTTTTGCTGTATTTTAGGTGCACCTATACACTTCACTAGTTCGGTAATTATAACACGTACAATAGCGTAGTTTCACCCTATGCCACAAGGACGCGGGCGCATGTCACGCGCAGTTAAGGTCTTGCAGCGGCGGCGGTTCAAGGGCGAATGTCACCGAGCTTCTTCAGCTAGGTGTCGTGCGAATCGCGGGTTTAGGGAGGAGAGAAAAAGAATGCGTCATCCACTCGTCAAGTTGATGATACCATTTAGAAACAGAATGTTCACATTTGAATGACAGCAAATAACGCGGCGCTAACACCCTCTGTCGCCCCGGACGGAGTGGTGCGGAGGCGCGCCGACCGCGACCCACCCACAAAAAAAAAAAAAAAAAAATTGTGTGCGTTAATTATGTGACATGTTGTATATATAAGTGCCTGTATAAGCCGCGCAAAATTTTAAACTTTATCGGGGTGAGAGCTCTAAGCACTCATCCAACAGTCCGGGTAAAGTTGTCATAGCCATTTGCGGCTAACAACTATTATCACACAAAAAAAAACTGCTATGAAGTCTTTAATTATTTACGGTTATCTATACAAATAAATAAAATTTAAGTGTCTGTTTGTAATGTCTGATTAATACGTCTTTTTTATGCTCACACGGTTATTTCAATGATACCTTTACTTAAAACTACTTAAAAAAATTGTTGACTGTGGTGTCTGTGCCGGGTAATCTTCCAAACGGCTGAACCGATTTCAAAAATATTTTACAACCAGGTAACTGCCTTTATGATGAGTAACTTAGGCTGTTTTTCCACTCAACAAACCCCTATAAAATGTTGACCGGTCTGGGAACAGAACCCGACGTCTCATGGACTGCAGTCGCATATTGCAATATTTAAAAAGACATTGGAGGTTTAAAATAAAGGACAAGGCGACTAAAACTGAAGAAAAGCAAACGCGGATTGTAATACTAAATAAATCTTCAATTAAAACTTTGCTTTTATGATATCGAATCAATCAGGATAAAGCTTTTATGCCAGACTAGTTGGGCTCCGCTGATTATCTTGCCTTGATTCATTTCATCATTTTAGCTCATATACGTCCCACTGTTCGAATCGAGCCTCCTCTACAATAAGAAGGAAATTGACCTTACTTATACCATGCTGGTTAAACAGGTTGGCATGGGGCTTTATTTCTAGTTTTCCTTCTCTTTCATAGATGTTATATGCGTATTATAACCCTTAGTCGTCTTCTACGATATCCACGGGCAAGATAGGGATTGGTGCTTTGTATTCTTACTCCGCCACCACACAGAAAATCTTATCTTGCCTTGATTACTTAGATATTTATTGTTTCAAGACTGAAAAATTACATTTTTCAGTTTATACGACATCATGTTTTAAGATAAACTTCTAACAATAGGTGTATCTGTGGAAACTGCAATCAATTGCATACAGTAGTTTTTCGTAATAGTTATACAAATATGCAGACCCCCAAAATTGTTGTTTTGGCTCTTGTTTGGTTTCTATGATAAATTTGCCTTATATTAGTTCTTATCCAATATCTATAATGTGTCGATATTGACATGATTCTGCTCTTATCCCAATTACGTAGGGTCAACGTAGTCTCTACTAACTGCGCTTCCATCGTACATATTGCAAAAATTTTATAATCAGCTGCCTACCTAACTTCAACCTTCCTTGGGAATGTAATTGTTGATCAAATGTAATCAGATTAAATTGGCCTGGGTCGACATAATGGTCTAATTCGTCTTTTACGACACGCATAAGCAAGGCAAGGGTTTGTAGTGTTTGTGGCCGCTACCATACAATGAGTGTTACGAATTTATTTTATGTATAAATGCACTCAGAAAAAAGTACTACAATAGACCTCCCGTTGTGAACTTATACATACCTAAGCTAATTGATTAAATTAGGCAATACATTGCGGCAATTTATTTTTATTTTAAAATGGAAGGAAGGAAGGGAAACCCACCACTTTCCCACGGTAATCAATATGCCACACACCATAATAGAAGGAATACAGGATAGGATGAAGGTGGACAAGTGAACCGTCTTGAGGATGCCTCGTTTAGAGGCGAAATACGTGTCGAATAAATATTCGAAGTTCTGCAGAAAACTGCAAGTTGATGTTTTGGAAGGTGTTCATTGCGTGAGAGTAAGGAACTAAAGATACTTATTTCCACCTTAATTAATACTATCCCGTATTCCTTCTATTGTTGTGTGTGATATATTGATTACTGTGGGAAAGTGGCAGGTCTCCCTTCCTTCCTTCCATTTTAAAACATACCTAAGCAATTTTCTATTCTCTATTTAATAAAGATACTTATTTATTCATTCTTTATACTATAAGGAATATTGCGGTACCGAAATTTGCACGTTTTTGTTAATCGAGGTAAAGAATCACAGAACCGCTGTTCTTTCCACACGATAAAACCATTATACACATTGCCTTTATACATTACAGACCTTCGCCACAATGTCAGCCGTCCATACACTCTTTACAATGTAAAGAAAACCACTTTTATATGAAAAGGGTCTACCCTGCCGACATATAAATCCCAGTAAAATATTTTTCTGTTTGCAAAAATCTTTTCAGGTACACGTGAGTAATAACTGATTTAAGGCGGCATTTTTATATTGTTTTTTACTAAACATTAATATCTTAACATCTGCGTGAAAATACAATAATATTATTCGAATAAAGTATACTCAAGTACAAAATGCATCATATATTTATCTCTCTTTTCAACATAATCATCATCATAGCTCATTCGCTCCACTGGTAGGCTTAAGTTAAACGCTCCACTGGTAGGCTTACAATGAAAGGAAAATTGATCTACTATACTTCGCTAATCAAATGTGTTGATATATGTTTTTATTTCAAATTTTCCTTCCCTTGCATAAATGCCATTTGCATATCTTTATATAAAAATTTATTGAATACGTGTGTACAGTGTATATAAATTTATTGCTGTGTGGTAGCGGCTTCGAATACTACCAACCCTTGCTTTGCTCGTGGGTGTCGTAAAAGACGACTAAGAGCCCTAGATTGCCCCGGACCAACTCCATCTGGTACCATTTGGGTCAACGATTACATTCCCAAGGAGGGTTGACGTCAGGCAGGCGGCCGGTCATAAAAGTCATTGCCGAAACTTTTTGCAATATGTCAAAACAGATGACATATTGCGTCGACCCCAAGAAATTGGGATAAGAGCAAGATGATGATGATGATGATGTATACGTGTGTACACTGAACGCCTCCTAAACAACAGGACCGATGTTAACGAAATTTTTTGTGTGTGTTCAAGGAGATTCGAGAATGGTTTAGATTCACAATTAAACCTGGTAGGTGGCGCTTTAATTGAACAGAACAACGTCTATTGGTTCAGCTAGTTATACTATAATAGTCTTAGTCGTATAAAATATATTTTACAAGTTTTAGGACCTTTTGTTCCTTCTTTGATGATTTTAGACTGTAGCAGGTACAAGATGACATGTTGTCTAGGATTGTAATTATCAATTTCTGGCGAATAGTAAAATAAAATAATATTTTAAAAGTCATAATGTTCACCCGTTTTTTTTATTATGTATTTTTGGTCGGGCTAAAAGCCGGCCCCAGCCCGCCCAACGACCCAGGTGATGGATGGTAGCGTAGAGCTCCTTAAGCGGCCGGATTACCCTCTGGATTGCCCACCTCATCCATGTCGCGACAACTAAGACCCGGGAAATCCTCGCCGTCAATCTGACATCGGACTCTATCATCGAACTCTCAGCACTGTTATGTTTTTTATCGTATTAAATTATTTTACCGATTTGATGCTGTAAAGTGTACGAAATGTCGTTGGGCAATCAAAAATCAAATACAAACGCGATAAAATCCGTAATAATAAGTTTTATTTATAGTATGAAAACTATCTCTACAATAAAACATCATCAAGCAATCCATACTAATATTATAAATGCGAAAGTAAGGATGTTTGTTTGTTTGTTTGTAACGCTTTCACGCACAGAAAAATTAATAAGATAGAACGGCCATGTGGGCGGGGCAAGCGTGCCACAATTGCGATCAAACGGTCTTAATATTGACGAAATTCGTTTTACCGGTTCTTAGTTGCGCTCATATAGTGACCTTGAACGAAGCTCCGACAAAAAAGAGAAATATGCCGTCTTGCGCTGTTACAACGCGTCGAAAAAGAAGTCAGTTGCGTAGTTATAGTCTAAGAAGGCATTTATTTTCATCGTTAAGTCCATAAACTTATTAATTCAGTGATATTTCTTAATTTTATGAAAGTATTATGTCGTTTATAAAGAAAAATTATGAAATCGCAAAAAGAGCCAAACATTATTCATCGTCTGCTACACATGGATATCACCTTTTATTAGTCCAGCAACCGCGCAATGTACTGCGTTCAATGCGATATCACTAAGAACCGCCTTACTAGCGTGGTAGTATACGTTTTCATTCAAAACATTGACGTCGATCTACGCGTATCGATAGTGCTGTCCAACATACTATAAGTTATCGATTTCAATAATTAGCTATGGGTTAATTTTATCATATAAATAAATATTTTTAACACTTTTAATTTAGTGATCGTTTTATATAATTATATTAACAATATTTAAATAGGTATTTAAAAATCAATTATTCTGGTATACATTACCTACTTAATTTATCTTGTATATCTATAGTACATTCTTGTATATTTTCCGCGTGGTGACGGAGTAAGAATACAATTCACCACTCCCTATCTTGCCTGTGGATGTCGTAAAATACGACTATGGTATATAATATGCGCATAACATATGTGCAAGAGAGGGAAAACTTGAAATGAAACCCTATACCAACACGTCTGACCAGCATGGTTTAGTAGGTCAAATTGTCTCCCATTGTGGAGGAGGCCCGAGCTCAACAGTGGGTCGTATGTGGGCTGCGATGATGATGATCTATAGTACAAACTTCATAGTGCTCTTTAGTAATTAATAAAATAGAAATAACAAAATAATAGTAATAAAATATCTATGTTCGGGACCAATCACCAAAGATAATTTTATTAATATATATATATATATATATATATATATATATATATATATATATATTAATAAAATTATCTTTGAAAAGATCTTACATTTAAGCCTATGGATTAAGGCAACTGGTAGTTAACTAAATACCAACTAAATCTAGCACAATTTGTTCACAACATTTTGTAGAATACTAAAAATAATGGTAAAGTGATCAAATGTTATTGTATTTCATGTCAAGAATGAATTTCTTGAGACTGGTCATTCATTACTAGTTATTATCATTATAAGTGTTGATTTCTATCTTTTCGTAAGTGTTGAATTTTTATTCCAAGAAATGTTGACATGATAGTCATCATCTCGGCTTATATAAGTTCCACTGCTGCGCTTGAGCCTCCTCCGCAATTATAGGCAAATTTACCTTACTATACTATAGTAGTCAGACAGGTTAGTATAGGGTTTTGTTTTGAGTTTTTCTTCTCTTGCATAGATGTTATATGCTTACTATATCTCTTAGTTATCTCAATATATTAGGATGGGACATCCGCGGGTAAGATACGGAGTGATGATTGGTATTCTTATTCCGTCACCACACGGACAATGTCAGTACATTTTTGTGTACAATAAACAAAAATGTACTAACAAGTAGCAGTACTAGTATATCTAAAAAAATAAATAACTGTTTTGTTTTTTAAGTTAAATAATAACACCAATAAAAATAAACCTAATTTCAATAAAAAATAATATTTTAACATATTTTAAGAATGATATCTGATGCTTACGCGAGCACTACACATTGTAAATAAAACTACTTATACGGATTATATCACGTTTGTATTTGATTACCCGATGTTTCGAATACTTTACAGCATTCCTGGTCACGGGCGGTCTAAGATGTCTGACGTCCAAACAAGTCAACGTTATTACAGACGTCCATAGCCCCCGTCGCAGAGACCGTCTGAAACCATCCACAGTTGAGCGCCTCCCTGCAGTACTACCTTATGTGAATGGAGTCACTGACAAGATTGGCTTCATCCTGAAACGGGCTTCCATAAAAACATATTTTAAACCACTCAAGAGGATTAGTCACTTCTTGCCACCTGTCAAGTGCCAGATCCCTCTACAAGATGCAGGAGTTTATAAACTTGACTGTGGTCTCTTTTTAATACATTTTAATTGTATCTTGTGTACTGGTGTGTACCATATATGGGAACAATATAATATACAAATCGCTACTCGCTTACGTAATTAATTATAGCACTTAAATTTTCTGTCACCTATACAGAGTGTAGTGAGGAGTATTTTATTTGCATGATTTTACTGTTAAAATACTGACTTGCATTACAAATAACGTCAACACATCACACAAGTGCTTAATTTAAAGACATTAATATTTTTGTTTCGATAAAACAGGCTAAATAAATATCGTGTAGTATATCGACCATGGCAAGCACTAGCGTACATGTGCTTTTTTATATGTGGGTATACGTTGCCTACAGAACTTAGTTATAATTTGTGTACCAACTGCAGCTTCGAGATTGATGTGTGTGTGTTATGTTAGTGTGTAAAATTGTTGTAAGCATAGACCTTGCATATGTGTTAACACTAGCGGGAGGGGGCAATTATGCCACACTGGTTTTCGAACAAAATCAGCCGAATGGCCTTTCTAAAGTATTAATATTTCTGTGCTTTCACGCTTAAACCACCGAACCGATTTCAAAAATTCTTTCACCAATGGAAAGCTATAATATCAGGGAGTAACATAGGCTATATTTTATCCCGGTATTCCTACAGAAACGGGAACTACGCCGCGGGTAAAGCGACTGAAACCGAAGCGAAGCGAGGACGGGTTGCTAGTGCTACATATATCTTACAATTTATTGTATCAGATACTAAAGACTGAATAGACAATTATTCTGTTTATTCTACCTTTAAAATTCAAATTTGAGAAGAGCTCTAACTGCTATTTCCAATTATAATTTAATTTCATTCTTAAATTTACTCCTCCACTTTTAGTACTTCAATTCTACCTTTAATATTCACATCGAGCAATTTATTATAAGACAATATAATTTTATAAAGGCCATAATATTTGCATTATGTTTGCCTTTTAACACGAAGATAATTTAATTACATCTCAGTTTTAAGTGAACAATAAGCATGAATGGATTTCAGAATTGCTTTATATTTTTATGACATCATTGATATAGTTCGTTATTTCACTAAAAGACATGTAAATTGATGTTTTAAATTGCACTAGCATCAGAGCCTTAAAATTTATTTAACTAATAGTTCCTTTATCTTAGAAAAAGTGTGCCGCTGTACTACACTGTAATTGTATCTGGCTTGCTAATTATGTAACGTAACTTTATGAACTAAAATTGCCGAAAGGAACTGCTTTAAGACCTCAAGAATACAATCAAGATTTCGTAATAGGAGTAAATATACTGTACAGCGTAGACGCTGTTATCGAAAATATGTGTGGCAATTATGACTCCCAACTGTAATGGTCACAGTACCTAGTCAAAATATGTAGGAAGTTATTGTAAGTTTCTTTACAAAGTAGTTCTTGGATAAAGAATGAGAGAGAATCATTTTTTTGACCCACAAAATATGCAGCCAGAAGACCTTAAACAGTAGATTTGGCCTCTACGAGCGCTGAGCTGAAATTGTTTAAAAAAAATTTGTTGTTTGTGAAGTCGGTTCACGGACAATAATTTTACTTGATAACGTCATAAGAAAACATTGAAAAAAGTTACATACTTTTATGAATTGAATTGGATTGAATTGAATTATCATCACTAAATCATTATTTAATAATAATACAAAGGAGTTGATTGAAAAGTATTTGTTTTACAATAAATAAACGTTTATTTGCACTCATAAATTCAATAATTATTTTTTGCAAAAAAGAAACCGCCTTCAATAATGTAGACAATATAGATATATTTTTAGATTTATGTTGATTTTTCAAAAACCGATTGTCTGATTTCGATAAAATTTACATGGGACCATTTGGGAAGTATACCCTTTCCAACAAAAAAAGAATAATGAAAATCGGTTCATAAAAGACAAAGTTAACCGCGAACAAACATAAAAAGCATAAATACGGTCGAATTGAGAAACCTCCTTTTTGAAGTCGGTTAATGATTTTTTTTTATTTAAATCATCAACATCGCAGCCCACATACGTCCCACTGTTGGGCTCGGGCCTCCTTCACAATGGGAGGGAAATTGACCTACTATACCATGCTGATCAGACATGTTGATACAGGGTTTTATTTCGAGTTTTCCTTCTCTTGCACAGATGTTATGTGCATATCCCTGAGTCGTCTTTAACGACATCCACGGGCAAGATAGGAAGTAGTGAATTGTATTCTTACTCCGTCACCACACAAAAATTTATTTTTACTTAAATAATACAGATAAATTAGAAGTAACAATGTCACAAGCCGAACGCTTAGGCCGATCATCCTTCTCTATGGCTTATGTCGCACTCTTGCTTACACGCTTGGCTCAGGCGGCATATGGCAATAAGTCATGCTTTTTCGTGCGTGCAACCAGCGCTCATCGATTTATAAGACATTATCACATCAAAAATATTTATACTAAGGAACCCGCCCTCGCTTCACTTCGGTTTCAGTCGTCTTTCCTGCGTAGTTCCCGTTCCCGTGGGAATACCAGGATAAAATATAGCCTAGTTTACTGCCTGATATTATAGCTTTCCATTGGTGAAAGAATTTTTGAAATCGGTCCAGCCGTTTTGAAGATTACCCGGAACAAAAAGACGGACAGACCGACAGACAAAAAAATATAAAGTATATTTTAGGCATATGTATAGTGCAAATAACCGTGTGAACATGAAAAAAGCCTTTTATTTTGACATTACAAACAGACACTCCAATTTTATTTATTGGTATAGACTATCACATCAAAAATATTTATAACTAGCAACCCGCCCTCGCTTCGCTTCGGTTTCAGTCGTCTTTCCTGCGTAGTTCCCTTTCCCGTGAGAATACCAGGATAAAATTTAACCTTGTTTACTCCTTGATATTATAGCTTTCCAATGGTGAAAGAATTTTGAAAATCGGTCCAGCCGTTTTGAAGATTACCCGGAACAAACAGACAGACAGACAGGCAAAAATTTTTTAATATGTATTTTAGGCATAGTTGTTGTGCAAATAACCGTATGAGCATGAAAAATGCCTATTATTTTGACATTACAAACAAACACTCCAATTTTATTGGTAAAGATCAGCAATTATATACGTTCAATAGATTAAAATTAATTTATTTTGTGTGGTATAAGAATAAGAGAGGGGTGGTGACCCCTCTTTTACCGTGGTTGTAGTAAAAGACGACTAAGAGATATAATACGCATATAACATCTATGCAAGAGAAGGAAAATTCGAAACAAAACCCTATACCAACCTGTCTGACCAGCATGATATAGTAAGTTCAATTACCCTCCTATTATGAAGGAAACTCTAGCCCAGCAGTGGAACATATAAAAGTCGAGATGAAATGAAAGACTGAACAAAAAAAGTTAGGCGATTCATTCAAATACTATTTTTCTGAATACTGAACTAAACAGAAGAAAGAACTTAAACGGTTTAGTCATGCTGTGATTGCTACAAGGATACGCCAAGATAAACTCGTTTCTTTTGAATTTCCCCCAGGATATACATCGATTCTTCTTCTGAATAAATTAAAATTACGTTATCTATATATTACACGGTACATTTTAATAATTTTTTTTAATAATAGAAAATATTATAGTTCTCATCTACAATAAGTTCTTACGATGTTTTGAGGTTTTTTGGTAATCTACAAAAAAAAATGATGAATAGATCGATATTGAAATAACAATTAGCGAGGTTATTAAAGTTATCTGAAGTCAGTTTTTACATTTCTTTTAACATCGTTTTTTTATTAAATAATCCTGTTTAACAAGACATTCTATAACACAAAATGAATAAAAGCAAGTTTTCAATATATGATCGTAAATATTCCACTATACAAATTTATAATTACAGAGGGAATCGTCGTCATCGCAGCCTATATATATCTTGGGCGCAGACCTCCTCCACTATGGGAGGGAATTAACCTACTCTTCCATACTGGTCAGAGATGTTGGAATAGAGTTTTGTATCGAGTCATCCTTCTTGTACAGATGTTATGATATATGCATATTATATCCTTTAGTCGTCTTCTACGACATCCACAGGCAAGATAGAGAGTGATGAATTGTATTCTTAATCCGTCAAGGAAGAATAATAATAAAGGAGTTAGTGTATACAGGTGATAGTGTCTAACTGCAACACTTCGGAAGTTTAATAATTGACCATAATTAAAACTACTGGGCACAAATTAAAACTGATACAGGTCGGTTGTCCTCAATAATTCAGCTTTTACGAAATGCATGATTTAAGTTTGAATATCTGGTTGACCGAGCTTCGCTTGGAATATTTTTGTCGAATTTATTTAGATATATATTAATAAAAAATAAATAATGAAAATTATATAAAAAATTACAAAAAGAGAATAATAATAACACCGAGATTCGAACCGTCGCTGTTTGAATGATTCGAAACCCACAAGTAAAATCGGCCGTCTCCCCAACTGAGCTACCGTAACTCATGACTTTGACAACGAAATTTGAATTCATATTCTTTTAAAATTTAATGTCATTATATTGTTTTACTAAAAATACGGACAAAACAACATTTTCTATAAATAACACCTAGCTAGATCAATTTTTTGGACCCGAAACCTCTAGCATGCCAAGTTTCAACAAAATCGTTGGAGCCGTTGCCGAGATCCTGAATATATATATATATATATATATATATATACAAGAATTGCTCGTTTAAAGATATAAGATTTTATTCAGCTCGCGGTCGAACCAGGGATTAGACCGCTACCCGTTGAGAGGTCATATTCATGGCAATTGGTACTCAAAAGGTAACGCGCAGGATACGCCGTAGAAGACAAGGTTCTGTTCAATTAGCGATGAGAGGTAATACGGTAGATTACGCACGCCATCCTTTCATCGCCTCAAATAATTCGGAAGAGGTTGATCGAACCATAAACTCTCAATGGAAAATTTAAATTTAATAGTATTAATGGCAAGATCGACTTATCGTATATATTTATGTTATTTAGGATCACTAGCCTCAGAATTGCTGTTCGTGAATCGCAAAAAGAATGGTCCTATATGTAAATCGGGCCGAAATAAAATAGTGACTCTCTGTCAAAGTACTCCGTACTTTGTACTTTGAAATAATCTGGATAATATCCACAGTTAGGTTTAAAATGATCTACATTACTTATCTATTCTCATCATAACATTTGACATTCAATTTAATTATTTAAAAAGTCATATAATAACAACAAATAAAATTAAATACTCTTTAAATAGCTAGGGGTCGTCAATTGGATGCCGATGCGAAATCTTTCACAAACACATCGAGAGCAGCCTTCACCCGCTTTCAGCGTTAATTACGCCGTGATTCCACATACAACAAAACCTTGGTAATTACAGTAAACAAAAGTGAAAAAAAATGTTACGAAATAAAACAAGGGTCGGACAACGAAGGTACATTTTGATGAAATACCTAAAGTTACATTGTGAAAAAAATGTAGGCTTTCGTTATTTGAAAACGAAAAATAATGCTCTACAAAAATCTGCCTTTTTTCATCCAAGGTATTATCTAACACACTTTTGACATCTGTACGTATGATTTGCAACAAAACAGATTCTACGATACAATAAATCGATCCACGGGTAGGGTTCTGGTAGGGTATACGCATAAAATTTGGGTGCGTCACCTTGAATTGAGGAAAAACATTTTCATGGAAGATTTTGTGTGAAAGCCCCGTTGAAGGGTAAGGTTCTTTAATGCTTACTAAGCAGATTAAAAGGGTCAAATCTATTTAAAATCGAGGAGTAACACATGTTTTTACCATAAATGATGTCTGTAAGTACTAGTAAATTAGATGCGGGTCCAATAAATTTCATATTGACGCATAGAAATATTACAATATGATTTATGTAGAATGAATGAATTTATTATATAATTTAATTACAAACACTCATGGGTTTTATTTTGCAATAGAAGATCGTAATTAATCTAGGTTCTATACTCTGTCTTTCCATAAATTTTTTCGTATTTATTAAGATAATGTATCATTTTTGAAGGAATTATTAATTATGTTTCCTTTATTAGAAACTAAATAATTAAACAACGCCAATTCTGCCAATCTCAAGATTTACCTCTAGGTTTTATTCAATAAAGTTAATATTATTTAAAACACTCAAGCAGAAGACAAAGCAAATAACCCAGGCACTATTATATTCAATGCAACAGTTGTAATCAGAATTATATAAAATATTTTTCTTATAAGCATCTAACGTAGAACTCAACGGATGTTTTTATAAAGGCTTTATGTCGCGTAAAACATAGTTGGTCGACATTCAAGCCGTTCATGGGTACATGAACGTTGATTTAAGAGCTAAATGTGCGGGTCTATTGTTGCTGTTTTCACGAACAACGAAAATGTGTCATGTTAAAATGTCTAAAACTTGGGTTGGGTAAATGTTTATATAAAGAGGTAAATTTTGTTTGTAAGTTTGAATATAAGCATAATCTCTAAAACTACTAATCTGATTTTAAAGTCTTTCTATAATTTCTAATATAATTGTTAACTATGCATTATTATGTACCAGATGACCCGATGAACTTCCATATCACCTACATTTACTTATCTTTTTAATATATAATAGTATCTCTCTTTTGTACGCCACGCACTAAGCATTGTATTTAAAATACTTAGGTCAACAAATAAGTACCGGTCTACATTTCTTTTCGATTATTACCACTTGTGGCATTTGTCCTCCAATATTTACAATTACGCCTCAGGGGACAGTACAACGCTTCTAGCGTCTGGGCGGTTCCCTGGTTAGTTTCAGTTGTGTCAGGGAGGTGCTCTGGTATCACGGGGTGCATCTATAACTAAGATGGTTGATGACAGACTATGTGGAGGGGTGTAATAGCCTCTACGTGGACTAAGTAGAATGTTGTACGAACACTTATGTCGTGCGGTTTTCCACAGGGTTCGATTTTGGTCCGAACCTGTGAAATATCGGCTACGACTGCTTATTCTGAGGTAGCCTCCCTCCCAAGTGACTGTAATTTGTTACGTCGACGACACGCTCGTGATAGCCTGGTGTGCAATGCTGGAAGAGGCAGCACACCTGATCACTCTCAGCGCCGAGGAGATGGTCAAGCGTATTGTGTCGTTTGGGTTTACAGTGACCTTAAATAAGACGAACGACATTTTATTCTCTGGGTCCCACAATGGGTTCATTTGACGGCACCTCAATCAATCGATTTGGACCCCATCAGGATTCATAGGTTTTCTCCTTGCCATTGTAAATAATAAAAGTAAAGAGAGCTCTCGCACAAACAGTAAGAAAAAATGTCTCGCTCTCTAATTAAAAATGTAAAATATTCTTTTATGTAAATGTAAGTTTACTCACTAAATTAATTTCTGAACTCACCCATACAATGTATAACCAGTTTGTATGAGAAAACTAAATTAGTTATTTTTGCTACTTTTCTTACAATTTCTTAATATTTTCTCATGTTTTAAACCTTTCTTGGACTTCTATAAACATTTCAAAACCAAAATTAGACAAACCAGTTCAGCCATTCTCAAGTTTCTGTGAGACTCACGTCAACTTATTTTTACATATGCAACTGTTTCTGCGTGCTGTGTGGTGGTGGCTACGAATACTACTAACCCTTATATAGTTTGTGAGTGTCGTAAAAGACGATTAGGAGCTTTAGCCTGAGTCAACATGATCTCATGCCATCTCATCAACAATTACATTTCCAAGGAGGGTTGATATCAGACAAATGCCCAGTCGTAAATCTACTGCCAAAATCTTTTAGTATATGAAAAATAGAGGAGGGGCACATTTTGCGTCGACTCTAAGTAATTGGGACTAATTGGGTCAAGAATGATAATCATCATGATACAATTGTTGGTACCTCAATTACATTAGGAAATTAAAGTGAACTTATTCCATAATCTTATTCCTCAATATTAGATAGTGTTTCAGAAATTTATTTAATTTAAATAGGAGCTCTATTTAGGTACCTACGTTATTCCTACGGCTCGGAAACCACTGGCGCGAAGCTGCGAGCAAAATGAAGAAACAAAATAATACTATAACTTAATATACATTTTAACAGCTAATCTTAGCACAGATTTAACTACAATTATAAGAATACTAGCTATGGCCGAAGCTTCGCTTGGGGTAATGTCCGTTTTGTCTAATATATTAAATTTATCCCAAAGGCAAAGTTTGTTATACTGATATAAAAAGCCTATATACTAGACATGTGTCCGCTATAGCAAAACGTAACTGAAAACCGTTGATATGCCTCTAACTTATCGTATCGATATTGATATAACTAATAATGGCTATCAGTTATCTAGCTACAAACAACTGACGTTGTCAACTAACAATAGCACAACAATTATTGTTAAGGTGCCGTGATTTGTAGACTCAAAACATTTTCAGCACGTGCTTCTCCCAGGGCAATAGGTGGATGAAACGAACACCGTAGAGTTTTAGCAGGTACAGGATGACTCACATCGGCAGTACAACATAACCTCTTCACCAACCCGTTGGAATGGGATGACCCATAAAGGGTAACCTCGCGTAAAAAAAGGGCCAATACTTTAACTAGTACGCCATTTGTGCAATCGAAATTCTCAGCAAACTATTAAGATTACTACTACTTTTTTAAACAAGTATGAACCCCCATTATAAAATTATGATAACTTAAAAGATTCCACAGATACCGTTTGTAAGCTCCATCCGACGTCCTCGTCACGTCCTCGACGAAGAGGACGACAATATCACACTCGCTCAACAAAGAGCCTACACGGCCCGCGAGGCCTTAACAAATAAATATCCGTGGTTCCGCCCTCGCCGTCGAGGTGCGAAACCGCGCCGCGCAAAAGTCACTACTAAAAACGTGGGCACGCCCACTTTGCCTCCAGCGACGCCCCAAGCCGAGGTCCGTTCCCCACAGGGAGAGCCCTTGGGCGATGTCGCTTAGCATACATTTCTCCGGGTTGAGAGCCCTCAGCGCTCACCCATAGTCCGCGTCAAGCTGTCAAGGCCATCTGCGGCCAACAGCTGTACACACACCAAAAAAAAAAAAAAAGAAAAAAAAAAAAAAAACGTTTGTAAGCGAACTTGAAAATTCCTTTAATTGAATCTGCCTATTTTAACTTGATCGTTTATTCTCACAGAATATTGAAGTTATAATTGAGCGTACTTTAAGACAAATAACAACTTCTGTTTAAAATTTAACTTAAATAGATGCTTTGTTTAATAATTGTATTTTTGTGTAATAATTGTATTCTTACCATAACCGCACAGAAATATTTGTAATTGTATGAACCCCGCAACGGTCCATCCATCAGCGCCTCAATTCGGTCGGGGTCCAGATGAAATAAATGCGCCTAGTATTCGACGGGCAAAGGTGGTTTCAGGAACATTTTTATCAACTCATTACGCGTCTCCTTAATACAGTGTCCGGTCTCCAATGCGATGCACCTATGTGGTTGAATTACCAGACCACTCCTCTTAGGGTTTTCCTGTGGCAGACACAAAAAGTCATGGCATTCAGAACTATACGTGGTTACCATACGATGTCCGCCGAGGTAGCATATGCCTTGGCCAGCACTCCCCCGTGGGACTTAGATATGCTCATCACCAACTTAGCTCATATATATCCCGTTGTTGGGCACGAGCATCCTTCACAATAGGAAGAAACGTCACTACACAGAAAGAGATGCGAGATGGGGTCGTCTCTTTCCAGCTGGTACAAATTTTGTTGGAGCATAGTTGTTCCGGCAAATGACTACACTCAGTTGCAATGAGAGACACGATTGCATTCTACCACTGGTTGCAACGAGGTTACGACACAGCACGCGCTTGCAGTTCATATGAACTATGCAACGCAGAAAGCAGAACAGCGTCCTGAATTATTCGCCAGAATAATTTTACTGATGCAGCCGACTATAGCTATGGCCATACTCGACAGCGTTAGGTGTGATTTGGCGACGACGGGAATAGATACCCAAAAGAGTAAACCGTCAGACGGGCCACCGAAATCAGGAAATCTGTTAGTCCGCTTAATTGCTGGTGACGTGTAATTGGACCGCAAGCCGCCCTTTAGTCCCCGAGATGGTTTGGGTGAGGTATGACCAGACCTTATTTATATTACTTAAGTTATTGTGAGCTTAGAATAATAACGTATAGAAGGTATGTTCGCGCACAAAAAATGAAGCATTTAAATTGGAGCCTAATGGAGCTTACGCCGGAACCTTTTCGTAATGTACAAGGTCACTGTACTGCACGTACGTACACAACTCTTAAGCTTCCTCCACATGTTGACCGAGCCTAGGCCAACGCGAGCGTCGGCAAATAGGTACAAAGCAAGTGCTAACGTCCACACGTTGGACAAATGCGTCGAACGCCAACGCAAGTGGCCAACGTAGACGAGTATTTCCAGAGTTGTCCACACAGTGGCCGCGGTCAGTGTTCATTGTGCACTGAAACACTATGTACGTTGCTCCAGCTTCGACTATTTATTTAATGAGCATATATAACTATTATCTCAGTGTATACCGCAGTACAGTTCTGTGCGGTGACAGAGTAAGAATACAATTCACCACTCCCTATTTTGCCTGTGGATGTCGTACAAGACGGCTATGGGATATAAAATGCATATAACGTCTGTGCAAGAGAAGGAAAACTCGAAATAAAACCCTATACCAACATGTCTGACCAGCATGGTATAGTAGGTCAAATTCCCTCCCATTGTGGAGGAGGCCCGAGCCTAACAGTGGGACGTATGTGGACTGCGATGAATGAATGAATGAATACCGCAGTAAAGTGGTAAAAAAGAAGGTGGTTAACACTGAGTATTCATAGAAATAGAACAATGTAAGATATATCCGTGTGGTGACGGAGTAAGAATACAATTCACCACCCCCTATCTTGCCCGTGGAAGTCGTAAAAGACGAGTAAGGGATATAATACATAATACGCATATACCATCTATGCAAAAGAAGGCAAACTCAATGTAGGTCAATATCCCTCCCATTGTGGAGGAGGCTCGAGCCCACCACTTACATGAGCTGTGATGATAATGATGATGATGATGATGATCAGTGGGACTTATATGAGCTGTGATGATTCTAAAATTTATATATTAAATAATTCATTACAAATCAATATTATTTTCTTTAGTTTTAATGTGCAAAAATATCATAAACGATTCTGTACAGTTACCCAATTTGCATTGTCGCTGTTATTTATTTTTTGTACGTTTGGATTTCATGTTTTCTCTGTTCAAGCATGTGTATCAAATGTAGCTAAAATCAGTACGAACAGGGGTTGTAGTATGTAAAGTGATTGTAAAGTGTTTTTCGCTACAACACACTGTGCGAAAATAACCATTGAAATTCAAGTGACATTTTAACCATTAAGAGGCGAATGTAAATTTAAGATAAAGCTTTTAGCTTTATCTTAAATTTACAAGTTTAGTTGTAACAAACAATGGTCATAGACAAACATTAATGGATAACTGTATAAAGCGAACTTTTATTTACTAAGGTTTAAGTTTGAATTTAGTATTATTATGTCGTCGCTTCTGAATACGTTGGCGGTGTCCCTAAACATCGTCAACGTATTCAATAGTCTGCCATTCAGCTGCATCAGGAAAGCGCTCCAGTATCACGGGGTGCTCGTTTACCTGAGGCGACTGGTGGCGAACTATTTAAAGGGGCGCAACGTCTTCTACACCAACCGAGTAAGGGACGTTGTGCGAACGCCCATGACGTGGGGTATCCCGCAGAGGTCGGTCCTCGGTCCCACCCTGTGGAACAACGGCTATTACTGGGCATTGAGAGGGAGCCTCCCACACGGGCTGGGCGTAATTTGTTACGCCGACAACATGCTCGTCACAGCCCGTGGTGCGCCGCTGGAGTAAGCGGCAAGCCTGGCGACTCTCAGCACCGAGGAGATTGTCAGGCGGATCGAGGCGCTGGGGTTGAGGGTGACCCTGGATAAGACGGAGGCCGTCTTCTTCCACGGGCCCCGTATGGGTCCGCCCACCACCGTCAAGTCGGTTGACATCAGCAACCGGACCCGTATGATGTATTTGGGCCTGGTGCTCAACGGGCATTAGTGATTCCGTGAGCATTTCCGCTGACTTGCTCCGCGGCTTGTCGGTGTGGCATACGCTCTTACCTCGCTTATGCCGAATGTAGGCGGACCCAGCGCTGCGTGTCGACGGCTGTACGCGGGGGTCATCCGATCGATGGCCCTATGTGGCGCACCGGTGTGGGCGAGGTCCCTAACTGTCCATCTAAGGGGTGTTCTGTGGCCATACGCGGATACCGCACGGTGGCGACGAAGGCAGCATGCCTGTTGATCGGGACTCCCCTGTAGGACCTGGAAGTATCCACGCCGGATTATTGGCGGGTGTTGGAGACGCGAGCAGGAGGCGTATGGTTTAGTTCAAGGAGCTTGCCGCCTAGCGGGTCAACACTCACCAAGACGTCATTGCTCGTTGGGCAGTCCGGCTGGAAAAGCGTCGGTTCGGTGTCCGGACCGTCCAGGCCTTCCGGCCGGTGCTGATGCAGTGGCTGGAGCAGCAGCACGAGGTGCTTTCCTTCCAGCTGGTGCAGGTTATGACGTGGCACGGTTACTTCGC
The DNA here is from genome assembly GCA_032191425.1 of Lymantria dispar. Taxonomy (NCBI): domain Eukaryota; kingdom Metazoa; phylum Arthropoda; class Insecta; order Lepidoptera; family Erebidae; genus Lymantria; species Lymantria dispar. Next base: position 26,992,144 of record CM063449.1, read on the forward strand.
CAAATACCTGCACACGGTCGTTAGAAGGGAGAGTACACCGTCCTTCCACCACTGCGATTGCGACGAGAACACGGTGCAGCACACACTCTAGGTGTGTGCCGCGTGGGCGAAGCAGTTTTTTTTTTTTTTATGTGTGGGCTATGGTAAGCGCACGCGCGGTCCAATGCGTCCAGGACGATGAAAGGACGGCGCGCGGGCCCATAACCCATCCGTACCCACGTCACCTCGTTGTTGGGCCGACCACCGGCGCAGATGTGACTTGTCGTCAGTGGTCGACCCGACGGAATACCCTTTCGGTTTTATCCTCACCTCTCGACGTACTGGGACGTCGGTCGCCGTCGCGCGGTCAGCCTCTCCGCGGGTGACGGACAATTCCCCGGTCCGATCACCCGCGCCCTCGGCTAGGGCGGCATTAGGCGCAGATACTCGTGCCTGCGCCGCCCGAGTCGCCGGCGGCGGAACGTGGCGCCGCATAGGAGCTCTACTCGCACACGATCCGCCGCCTCCTTCCGTGAGATTACGGCGTGGGCGAAGCAGTGCCGTGAACTCGTCGCAATCATCGGTGCCGACCGTATCCATCGGTAGCGACGTGCTATGTGTGGGTCATGGATCCTCTGTCGCCGCGGATGGAGCGGGGCAGCAGGTGCGCTGACCATGGCCTAAACCCAAAAAAGAAAATGGGGATTCATTACAAATTTTCCTTCCCTTGCATCGATGTTATCTGCATATTATATCCCTTAGTCTAATTTTATGACACACACGGGCAAGAGAGAGAGTGGTGAATAGTATATTTATTTTGTCACCACGCGGATACAGCATTTTACCATGCCGAAACTCACGATAAATGCGAAATTTAACATCATATAATGTTAACTAATCGATGGATTTTTTAAAATGAATGTTAAATTCTTTATACACTCAATTTTAATATTGAAGTATTCACGCTCTGAATACTAAACTATAGTTTGCTAAAGAACTCTAATATTCGGTGCTTGACACTCATAAACGTGTTTTGACCGCCTTCCAACGACCCCATTAGTACATACTTAGTGACTATTACTTTAAGTGGCAATTCTAAATAAATTATATTGCGACAATCCCTTGAACTTGACTACTAGATTACGAATTCTAAGTGTTAAGCAAATTATTAACAATATTTTCAAAGAGAAAATGTTTGAATTATGTATGAAATATTTCAGATGTATTTATTTACTTTTTATATGCATTATAACAAGTAAATTAAGATTTATTATCACATAAGTCCACATGTCATAAGTCCCACCACTGTTAGGCTCCGGCCTCTTCCACAATGGGAGGGAAGAATATAATTGTATTCTTACGCCGTCACAGCAGGGACCGCTTACGTAATTATTGCCATGATAATAAAATTGTTTGTATCTCCGAACTCACAATTTTGATATTAATACTATATCAATAACTTTGATAAATTTTAGCAATTCTATCTATATAGCATTGAAGTCATTTTACCACATTTTATTAAAAGGTAACGTAATCCAAGCAGCGGTCAAAACTAGTTTAAGAGCTATTACACTAGTTTTGAGCGCTGCTTGGCTTGCATCGAGATTAGTTTTTATTTTTTTACTAGGTAATATTATATTTTAAGTTGGACCTGTAATACGCGATACATCGGTGAGAACCGTATTCAATGCCATGAAGTAATTTTTACGTATTATAAGTACATACGTACAGATAAACACGGGAAAATTCTAAATACAGTGTATTTCGGTTATAACGACGGCAGTCTATTTCGTTAATCACATCACGGATTTTGAGTTTAAAGGCTGCAATCGATTAGATTGGCTCCGTATAGACTCTGTCCTTAACATAGCCCCACAAAAAATAATCCAGTGGTGTTAAATCACACGATCTGGCTGGCCACATAACAGCTAATTTTCGTGAAATTATGCGATCGGGAAATTTGGTTTGCAATAAATTGATCATTTCATTGGATGTGTGACATGTGGCACCGTCCTGTTGAAACCACATGTCAGTGATATCCACATCACGATTAACGAAATAGACCCGCCATTTTGCCAAAAAGTGATTAAAAACTTTGATGAAAGAATCGACATCTCTCAGCGTTGTCGTGGTGGACATTTGCCAGATATCATTTTTCATTCATAATTGCTGAACTTTTCTCTTCGTAATACAATAAAAATTTGAATCATCTTCACCTAAATTTCTTGTTTTATTTTGTTTTAGAAAACAAAGTTTTTGTTGAAAAACTTGGGTTATTACAATTATTTTATTATATGTAACGTGTAAAAGCCGAATCAGTGAAAGTTTCACCCATTTATAAGACCGTAAACATCCACTGCTGGGTATAGGCCTTCCTACGAGAATGCTACTCCGAACGATCCAGTGCTACTTGCATCCAACAGTCGTCCAATTCGTGGTTACCCCTAGAGAACTTTTTTGCCTAACGGTTGTCGGTTCGGCAATTAATATGGCCAGCTCTTTGCCACTTCAACATGCTGATTTTATAAGCTATGTCAGTTACACCCATTCTTCTACGGATTTGAATTTCAAATGTTATCTGGTAAAGAAATATCCTCTTCATATCGCGACCACATTTCGAAGTCAGCACTGATTTTCACCTAGGATGTTTTCGGAAACAAAAGTAAAAATATAAAAAATAAAATTTTGAGGACTACATGTTATTGGGGAATGGTAAAACTACATGCCGCTATTAAGATTCACTAAATTGTAACATCGTGGGTGTCCTAAAAGATGACTAAGGAATATAATATACAGATAATATCTAAGCAAGAAAAGGAACCCTTGAAATAAAACAAACGCGTCTGATCAGCATGGTATAGTGATAGTAGGTCTCCTATTGTGGAGAAGGCTCAAGCTCAGCAGTGCGAAGTATTTGAACTGAGATGATGATAATGATTTCAGACTTCATTATTCACAATTTAATAAACTTTGCCTTGAATAATTAATTCCGAACGAACATTCCTTTTCATTAGACACAAAATATTTTAAGTGAGACCTGAAACTTGAAGCAGAATGTTATAATACCAAGCATGCTTGACACCTACCATTAATAGATGCCTTAGTTTCATTCTTCCATCCATACATAGATATAGTACAGTTACCCTGATATAAGTAGAGTACAGTATCCCTGTGCAGGGAGAATACCATAATCCCCATGCTTGTTACGTCGGGCGAGGAGTGCACCTACCGTAACCAAACCCCAAAAAAAAGAAAAAGGTTTGTGCGTAACCGAATTATGTTTTTAATAATTTCTCAAGGAAATGCTGCTACTTATTTGGCTGGTAATGCCTCAGCCAGATTTTACGTCTCCTATGAGGTAATAAGAGAATAGAATAGAATAGCATTTATTGTCACATAATAACTAATAATTATAATACATGTTTTTAATTAATTTTGACAATAGGGGAATGCTCAGCATTGTGCTGCATAGAAATTATGCAGGGCTGGTTTTCAGCAAACCCCTTTACTCAAACATATAAGAAAGAAAAAATAACAAAAAGAAAAGAAAAAAAGAAAAGGAATAAAAATAACTTACAATAACAATGATAACAATATAAATAACATTAATGAATTGAATTATGAAAGATGTGCTTTTGTATGATGAGTTCGCTTTTACATTTTTGTGTGTATGAGTGTTGAGTGTTTGTTTGCGTGTGTGAATGTGTGTATGTGTGTGCGTATGCGTGTATGTGGGCAGCGATTGACGTATCTATTTGTTGCAAATTTGTAGGTTATGTCATGTAATTATTCATCAGTTCGTTATACAAATGTCGCATCAAATATGGTTTTATTCCGGTATAATAGTAGTAGTTAATTTTTTTTTAAAGCTGTTATAACTTGTATTTTGTCTTAAAGGAGGAGGAATGTTATTCCATATTTTTGATGCACTATATTTGAAACAGCTTTTGAAACCACTAGTCTTGTGCATTGGTATTTGAAGAGTATAAGATGAATTAGAGCGTATAGTTCTTGAGTGAATATCTCTAAGCCATGTAAGTTTTTCAAATAAGTACTCAGGGTTTTTATTCCATAATACTTTTAGCGTCATACATGCGAGCTGGAGCTCTCTCTTGATTTCATGTTTAAAATTTTATGTTTGATCATATATGGCGTTACATGTTCCCTTTTAGGTATATTAAAACAGAATCTCATGCATGCATTTTGCACTCTTTGGCATTTTCAGTTTTAGTATATAATCGGGGACCATAAACAGTGCTACAATAATCAAAAGAAGATAGAATAAGGAGGTCACATAATAAATTACAAGTTTCTTTTGACAAATGTTTCCTAATACCATATAGTATTTTCAATTTAAAAAAGCAGTTCTGATCTTTTCACTGATATGTTTTTCAAATCTCATTTCACTATCGAATATAAGACCCAAATTTCTAGTTTCAGTCACAATAGGTATAGAGATATTATTTATTAGTAACTTTGGGTTTTGACATTCTACTTTTGTAATTTGTGATTTAGTTCCTAATATTAACATTTTAGATTTTGTAGGATTTAGTGTTAATGAATTATAATTAGCCCATTTATAAATATCATTTAGGTCTTCGTTAATCATACGTACAGCTTCTAATGTATTGTCGGCTTTAAAGGAGTAGTATATTTCCGTATCATCAGCATATAAATGATATTTACATTTCTTTATATGACTAGGGAGATCAGCTGGAGGGCCAGCTTTACGGGAGGGCCAGCTTTACGAGGGCTACCGCAATGCGCGGTCGGCCTTCAGGCTGGCCGTCCGTTCCGCCAAGGATGCCAGTCGGCGGGAGATGCTGGAGAGTCTCGACCGTGACCCCTGGGGTCGCCCTTATGGCGCGGCCCTGAGGAAGCTCCGCGCACGGGGCCCTCCCTTCACCGATACTTTCCAGCCCAGCCTCCTCACTCGGGTCGTTGAGGACCTGTTCCCACGATGGGCGGAACACACGCCCCCGGTCATGGCGCCGCCAGACAATGACCGGGAGGGCGATGGTGGCAGTGTTCCGCCCATCACGGAACCGGAGATGGGGGCGGCGGTAGCGCGGATGCGCGGGAAATCCACCGCCCCCGGGCCCGACAGTATTCCAAAATCGTGTGTTGGCCCTGGTCCTCGACCATCTGGGTCCCCGCCTCAGGGAGCTGTTCGACGCGTGTTTAGCGTCCGGGCGGTTCCCTGGGTGCTGGAAGGAGGGGAGGCTGGTTCTCCTGCCTCCGGAGTCGCCATCGGCCTACAGGCCTATCGTGCTGCTCGATGATATGGGCAAGCTACTGGAGAGGGTAGTAGCTGCCCGCATCGAGCGGCACCTCGTCGGCACGGGGCCCGATCTGTCGGACGCCCAGTTTGGGTTTAGGAGGGGTCGTTCGACGATCGAGGGCATGTTGCGCCTGAGGGCCGTGGCGACTGAGGCCATCACCGGCGGGGGAGTGCTGTTGGTGGTGTCCCTAGACATCGCCAACGCATTCAATAGTCTGCCATTCAGCTGCGTCAGGGAGGCGCTCCGTTACCACGGAGTGCCAGCTTACCTGAGGCGGCTGGTGGCAGACTATTTGGAGGGGCGCAGCGTCCTCTACGCCAACCGAGTAGGGGACGTTGTGCGAACGCCCATGACGTGCGGTGTCCCACAGGGGTTGGTCCTCGGACCAACCCTGTGGAACATCGGCTACGACTGGGCGTTGCGGGGGAGCCTCGCACCCGGGCTGGGCGTGATTTGTTACGCCGACGACACGCTCGTCACAGCCCGCGGTGGGACGCTACAAGAGGCGATAAGCCTGGCGACCTCAGGCACCGAAGAGGTCGTCAGGCGGATCGAGGCGCTGGGGTTGAGGGTGGCCCTGGATAAGACGGAGGCCCTCTTGTTCCATGGGCCCCGTATGGACCCTCCCATCGGCGTCTCAATCACCGTCAATTCGGTTGGGATCAGCATCCAGGCCCACATGAAGTACTTAGGCCTGGTGCTCGACGGGCGATGGTGGTTTCGAGAGCATTTCCGCAGGCTCGTCCCGCGGCTCGTCGGCGTGGCGTCCGCCCTACAAGTGCTGATGCCGAATGTGGGCGGACCGAGCGCGGCATGTCGACAGCTGTACGCGGGGTTCATCCGGTCGATGGCCCTGTACGGCGCACCGTTGTGGGCGGGATCCATGACCGCCCGACTTAGGACCCGTCTGTGGCGTCCACAGAAGGTCATGGCGGTCAGGATCATCCGCGGGTACCGCACGGTGGCGCTGGAGGCGGCGTGCCTATTGGCCGGGACTCTCCCGTGTGACCTGGAGGCGGAAATGCTCGCCGACTTGTATCGGTGGGTGTCGGGGGTGCACGGGGGGGGCGGTGTTGTTTCCTTGAAGGAGCTCACCTCCTGGCGCGTCGACGCCTGCCGGGACGTCATCGCCCGTTGGGTAGACCGGCTGGAGAGGCCTCGATACGGTGTTTGGACCGTGGAGGCCTTCCGGCCGGTGCTGATACAGTGGTTGGAAAGGCGGCACGGGGTGCTCTCCTTCCGACTCGTACAGGTCTTGACGGGGCATGGATGCTTCGGCAAGTACCTGTACAGGGTCGCTTGAAGGGAGAGAACTCCGTCCTGCCACCACTGCGATTGCGACGAGGACACGGCGCAGCATACGCTCGAGGTCTGTGCCGCTTGGGCAGAGCCGCGTCGTGAACTCGTCGCAATCATCGGTGCAGACCTGACGCTGCCGACCATCGCTAGGGACATGATCGGCAGCATCAAGAATTGGGACGCGGTCGCAGCCTTCTGCGAGGCAGTTATCTCGCAGAAGGAGGCGGCGGGTCGCGAGCGCGAGGAACACAGCCTCGATGATGCGACCCGCCGTCGGCGACTGGGGCGGCGCAGGCGGGCGTACCTGCGTGCAATGCCGCCCTAGCCGAGGTCGCGGGTGATGTGACCGGGGATTAGTCCGTCACCCGCCGAGAGGCCGACCGCGTGAGGAAAGACCGACGTCCTCCCCGAGGGGGGGGACGTCGGTCGATGGGAGGGTACCCCAGGTAGGGGGTATTCCGTCGGGCCGACCACTGATGACAAGTAACCCTGCTCCGGTGGTCGGCCCAACGACGAAGGTGACGTGGTGTTCGGGTGGGTTGCGGGAGTTGCGTGCTTAAGCCCCTCTGTCGCCCCGGACGGAGTGGTGCGGAGGCGCGCCGAGCGCAGCCCACCGCAAAAAAAAAAAAAAAATAGGGAGATCAGCTGTAAAAATTGAAAATAAAATTGGACTTAATATTGATCCTTGTGACACTCCGCGATTTAAAGTACCAACATCAGAGAATGATTTGGAACCATCATAAGATTCAGTTACTACAAACTGTTTTCTATTTGATAAATAAGATCTAAACCACTGGCATGCATCATTAGAAAAGCCGTAATACGATAGTTTTGCTATCAGCACGTCAGGGCTCAAAGAGTCAAAAGCCCGATAAAAATCCAGTAAGACGAGGATACTACTGAGCCCAGAATCTGAAGCTGTAAGTAGGTCGTCAGCGACATTTAAAAGTGCTGTTTCTGTTCCATGTTTCCTTCTGAAACCTGATTGAAATTTAGGGATAAAATTTTCTTTGCAAATAAAATTTTCTAGTTGAATTAATACCGCTTTCTCCAGTACTTTTGACAAAACAGGCAATATACTAATAGGTCTTAAATCTTTAAGCTGATCTATAGATTGTGATTTTGGTATTGGTGGAACAAGTGCTAGCTTCCAATATTCCGGGAAAGTATTTGATTCTATTGAGCGATTAATAATGTCTGTTATAGTATGAAGTGATTCAGTAAGAGTGAGTTTAATTAGATCAATGTTAATTCCATCATAACCTTTGGCATTTGTGTGTATGCCAAAAATTATTTTGCTAACTGTCTCCGGAGATACAGGTTCTATATTAAAAATGTTTTCGGTAGCTTTATGAGATTTAAAAAATTCTATAACATGATTATCATCATTTCCATTACTAGGAATTAATAAAAAGTGTTGATTAATTAAATTAGGATTATTTAAGTTGTAAGGAATTTTTACAGTATCATTGTGTAGTAATTTAATATTTCTAAAGTAATGCCACATCTTTTGTGGTTTTTTAATATTTTTATTAATATAGTGAGTGAAAAAGGCTCTTTTTTCTCTTTCTAAGGCACCTGCCACTAAGCTTTTTAGGCTTTTATAATACTCTTTGGCTGACGTCGTATTTTTTTTGCGTGCCTTTTTTAAAGCTTTATCTCTAAGAGACATCATAAATCGGATTGTCTTAGTGATCCAGGGCTTAGGGGACTCTTGTATTCTTTTTTCTTTCAGAGGAGCATGTCTGTCGAAAAGCTCAATAAGGTTTTTATTAAATTTTAGTATCATTAAATCTGGATCTGAGATGCTTGAAATAAAGTTCCACGGAATAGAGCAAAGATCATTAGAGAAATTCTCTTCGTTTATGTCTATAATAATTTATAAGAGATGGTGACATATTGTATTCTTAACCTACATAGAGAAGTATTGTTTTCAAATAAAATGAATATATTATATCGTCAATTGCATTAAGATTTAGACATGCTAGCGTTACAAAATACCTGAGGCCGCGGGTCGCGCGCGCGAAGGGCGCAGCTTCGACAAAGAGACCCGCCGCCGGCGACTGGGATGGCGTAGGCGCGATTACCTGCGCCTCATGTCACCCTAGCCAAGGCCGCGGGTGACGTGACCGGGGATTAGTCCGTCACCCGCCGAGAGGCTAGGTGGTATTCAGTCGGGCCGACCACTGATGACAAGTAACCCTGCTCCGGTGGTCGGCCCAACGACGAAGGCGACGTGGTGTTCGGGTGGTTTGCGGGTGTGCGTGCTTACGCCCCTCTGTCGCCCCGGACGGAGTGGTGCGAGGAGTACGCCGACTGCGACCCATCCCCAAAAAAAAAACTATTGCAAAATTCTTGCTATTTCATATTATATATTTCAATTATAAAGTAAATTAGTTTATTTATTCTATTATCTATAACTAGTAGCTTTTTCTCTGCTTTAACTTTTTGCGAGTTGTTAATATCCTAGAAATTCATTTTAATTTAAACTTTTCTACTCATTCTGCTTTGAGAGTTCTTGTTAGTAACTATCTTCTGGTTCCTTTGCAGTAGCCCGTAACTTCTTATTTCAGTTGAACCAATTTTAGCTTGTTTCATTTAAAAGGAAATATATTTTGTTGCAACATTAGTTTTGAACAGTTTGAAATTAAATACCTTTAATATGAAATTGATGTAATTATAGCCCATCTAGCTATTTTAATTTTGTAAAATTATTTAACAAGATCTATTATCTAATCAATCTTAATAATGTACATATTTTTCTGATTAGAAATTACTTCTTTAAAAAAATTAAAATTGTTACTTTAAGAGAAGCAAGTTGATTCCCTAGCATATACAATAATCATAGACTCTAGATTTTTGTAAATGCTAATTTCTGATTTGACCCAATAGTTAAATCGATTTTTTTTTAAACACACCTGATTGGTTACCTGAATTTCCTTGAAGGATATGCTATGCATCACAAAAGAAACTAGATTGGCGGTTAGTATTATTTCAAAAAGCAGGATATGTAACACCTATATAATTACTGGAAAATCAGTATATTTACGAGAATTTATCAAAACACTATTTCACAAACATAGTTCATACATATAATTCTCGTACAGATACTTCTAATTTGGGCTTTCGCCAGTATGAAACCAGTTTGGTTTAAAAACTTACGACCAGATTTGCCTATCGAAATCACTCCACTCATACTTATTCCTGTCTATTTAATTCATCAACGTCTTATAACTGTAAAGAAAAATCCCTTCTTTTATTCTTTTTTATTGCTGTCGATGGCAAATAAGCAAACAGTACACCTGATGGTAAATGATACTGCCGCTCATGGACCTTTGCTAGGCCATTACCGACTGTTGTTGGGCCGACCACGAAGGACTAGGAACTCGGTACCCATGGTCAGCCCAACGACAAATTTAAGTATTTTGTATGAAATTTTCAGATAGTTAAGTAGAATTAGAAACGTATACAAAATCCAGCTAACATTAATACAAATTTAAAAATACATGGTATGACCAACATATATAACGTTATATTCACAATAGAAACTGTTAGCTCACTGCATAGAAAGCTAACGGCCAGAAGCTGATATGAACAAAGCTTATTCGTATAAATTTAAAAGATACAGAGTTTAATTGAAATTTCATGTTTTAAGTTAACCGTTGGTTGAACAAAAGCGTTATTTTTAGGTAAAAAAATGCAGTGTTATTTTCAAATGGAATGTTTTAGTAAAATGTGATTTAAAATCACATTTTAATAGTAATTAGATGCCTAATTTAGTACTCTAGTTAAAAAATCATTATCGTCATCACAGCTCATATACGTCCCACTAGTGGGCTCAAGCCTCCTCAATATTGGGAGGGAAATTGACCTACTATACCAAGCTGGTCAGGCGGATTAGGAGTTTTCCTCCTTTTGCATAGTTGCTATATGCATAAGACACCTTAGTCGCCTTTTCCGACACCTACGGGCAAGAGACGTGGTTGTTGAATTGGAGTATTGATGGAGGTATATATAGTTACAGAATATTGATGTTTATGTTAATAAACAGTTTTCTATAAGGTATAGATTTATTAATTGACTGTGGACGAATAGAAATTTTAAGGACTTTTAGTTCTTAAAAAAAAGATTAACACATATAAAATTATTCATGACTTAGTCTACGTCTTGTATATGCAAGCTTTAAAACAATTTTACGGTCTTACAAAATGAAAGACTTGTCAAATGTTTTTATTCTATTCATTTAAATCCTTTGAAACATGATCAAAAGATAAAATCTTTCCTCCATACAAAATATAACATTCTACTCTCTTAAAGCCTTTTGTTATTGTGTGTCCGTTATACAAAAAAAAAACACAAAGAAATCTTCCGTAAGTTTCAAGGTTAAATATTCGAGATATCCATGATTTAATAGGGTTTTATTTTGAGGTGTCCTTCTGTTTCAGTTAATCTTTTTGCTTCCATTTTTTATCAGTTTTTAATGACATCCATGGGAAGGTAGATATTGAATTGTATTCCTACTACGTCATCACATAGAAAATTTTATATTCGGGACCATCTGTCTATTACCTTATCATCTTAAATATGTCACACGAGCAAGGATCCCACCTAATAGTAAGTGGCGACCGCTCAGTTATACCATGGACACGGCTAAATTACAACCTCATTCCAGCTCATATACATCCCACTGTTGGGCTCGAGGCCTCCATATTAGGGGGAAGTTGTTGTAGCGAGTTTCTTTTTTAATTTTTCTTCTTTTTTTCTTTCTTTTTTTTTTTGGGTGGGTCGCGGTCGGCGCGCCTCCGCACCACTCCGTCCGGGGCGACAGAGGGGCTTAAGCACACAACTCCCGCAACCCACCCGAAAACCACTTCGCCTTCGTCATTGGGCCGACCACCGGAGCAGGTTTACTTGTCGTCAGTGGTCGGCCCGACGGAATACCCCCTACGCGGGGTACCCTCCCATCGACCGACGTCCCCCCCTCGGGGAGGACGTCGGTCTTTCCTCACGCGGTCGGCCTCTCGGCGGGTGACGGACTAATCCCCGGTCACGTCACCCGCGGCCTCGGCTAGGGCAGCATGAGGCGCAGATAGTTGCGCCTGCACCGCCCCAGTCGCCGGCGGCGGATCTCCTCATCGAGGCTGCGCTCCACGCGCAGACGATCCGCCGCCTCCTTCTGCGAGATCACTGTCTCGCAGAAGGCTGCGACCGCGTCCCAGTTCCCGACGCTGTCGACCATCGCCCTAGCGATGGCCGGCAGCGTCAGGTCGGCACCGATGATTGCGACGAGTTCACGGCGCTGCACTGCCCAAGCCGCGCAGGCCTCGAGCGGGTGGCGCGCCGTGTCCTCGTCGCAATCGCAGTGGTGGCAGGACGGTGTACTCTCCCTCCTTACGACCCTGTGCAGGTATTTGGCGAAGCTCCCGTGCCCCGTCAACACCTGCACTAGTCGGAAGGAGAGCAACCCGTGCCGCCTTTCCAACCACTGCATCAGCACCGGCCGGAAGGCCTCCACGGTTCGCACCCCGAACCGAGGCCTCTCCAGCCGGACTGCCCAACGGGCAATGACGTCTCGGCGGGCGTCGACGCGCCAGGCGGTGAGATCCCTTAACGAGATCACACCGCCCTCCCCGCGCACCCCCGACACCCGCCGATACAACTCGGCGAGCATTTTCGCCTCCAGGTCCCACGGGGGAGTCCCGGCCAATAGGCACGCTGCCTCCGTCGCCACCGTGCGGTATCCGCGGATGGCCCTGACCGCCATGACCCTCTGTGGTCGCCACAGAAGGGCCCTAAGTCGGACGGTTAAGGACCCCGCCCACACCGGTGCGCCGTACAGGGCCATCGACCGGATGACCCCCGTGTACAGCCGTCGGAACGTAGCGCTCGGTCCGCCCACGTTCGGCATAAGCCACGATAGGGCGGACGCCGCGGCGACGAGCCGCGGAGCGAGCCTGCGGAAATGCTCCCGGAACCACCATTGCCCGTCGAGCACCAGGCACAAGTACCTCATATGGGCCCGGATGCTGATGTCAACCGATCGGACGGTGATCGAGACGCCGATGGGAGGGCTCATAAGGCGCCCATGGAACAAGAGGGCCTCCGTCTTGTCCAGGGCGACCCTCAACCCCAGCGCCTCGATCCGCCTGACGACCTCTTAGGTGCCATAGGTCGCCAGGCTTACCGCCTCTTCTAGCGTCCCACCGCGGGCTGTGACGAGCGTGTCGTCGGCGTAACAAATCACGCCCAGCCCGGGCGGGAGGCTCCCCCGCAACGCCCAGTCGTAGCCGATGTTCCACAGGGTGGGTCCGAGGACCGACCCCTGTGGGACACCGCACGTCATGGGCGTTCGCACAACGTCCCCTGCTCGGTTGGTACAGAGGACGCTGCGCCCCACCAAATAGTTTGCCACTAGCCGCCTCAGGTAAGCTGGCACTCCGTGATACCGGAGCGCCTCCCTGATGCAGCTGAATGGCAGACTATTGAATGCGTTGGCGATGTCTAGGGACACCGCCAACAGCACTCCCCCACCGGTGACGGCCTCAGTCGCCACGGCCCTCAGCCGCAACAGAGCCGCGATCGTCGAACGACCCCTCCTAAACCCAAACTGGGCGTCCGACAGATTGGGCCCCGTGCCGACGAGGTGCCGCTCGATGCGGGCAGCTACCACCCTCTCCAGTAGCTTGCCCGTGTCATCGAGCAGCACGATAGGCCTGTAGGCCGAAGGCGACCCCGGAGACCGTCCCGGCTTCGGCAGGAGCACCAGCCTTCCCTCCTTCCAGCACCCAGGGAAACGTCCGGACGCTAAACACGCGTCGAACAGCTCCCTGAGGCGGGGACCCAGGTGGTCGAGGACCAGGCCCAACACGCGGTTAGGAACACCGTCGGGCCCGGGGGCGGTGGACTTTGCGCACATGCGCGCCACCGCCACTCCCATCTCGGGTTCCGTGATGGGCGGAACACTGTCGTCGTCGGCCTCCCGGTCAGTGTCTGGCGCAGCCATGACCGGGGGCGTGGGTTCCGCCCGCCGCGGGAACAGGTCCTCGACGACCCGGGTGAGAAGGCTGGGCTGGAGAGTCTCGGTGAGGGGAAGGCCCCGCGCGCGGAGCTTATTCAGCACCGCGCGATAGGGGCGTCCCCAGGGGTCACGGTCGAGACCGTCCAGCATCTCCTGCCGACTGACGTCCTTGGCGGAGCGGACGGCCAGCCTGAAGGCCGACCGCGCATTGCGGTAGCCCTCATACAGCAAGGCCTCCCGCTCCGCGTCGCGTTGGCGCCGCCGGCTGCGGGTGTAGGCCCTCCGGGCGCGAATGCACGCGGCCCGGAGATCCGCCAGCTCCCGGGACCACCAGTGGACCGCCCTCCTCGGGGGCGGACGCCGTACCCGGGGCATGGCCGCATCGCAGATCTGCGTCAACGCACTGCGGATGCGGCCAGCCTCGGCGTCCACCCCGTCTGACTGGTTGGCAGAGGACAGCCACGAGTAAACGATGGCTGTCTCCGCCAGCTGGTCCCGGTCTAAGCGACCCACAGCCCATCTCGGGAACGCAGGACGTCCATCCGCCCCGTGACCCCTGCTGGGCGTCGGGATTACCGGGGAGACCTCCATCCGGATATACCGGTGGTCCAACAAGGTCTCCACCTCCTCCACGACGCGCCAGCTCCCCATGCGTGCGGCGACCTCGGGGCTAGCGAACGAAAGGTCCACTATCGACCCGCCCCGCTGTCGCACGCACGTATGCACCGAGCCCCTGTTCAGCAAACAGAGGCCCACGCCCACTCCTCGATCGCCCGTCCTCGGTCGTTCGTCCGGGGAGACCCCCACGCCACGGACTTGGCGTTGAAGTCCCCCAAGACGAAGACCTGGCACAATGCCATTCGCCGTAACGAGGCCTCCATGATGGTGAGGGAGGCCTCGAAATCAGTCACACTCCAGTTAGGGGAGAGATAGACTCCGAGGAGCGTAATCTCCCCCCAGTCCGCCGCGACGTATCCAACGCCCCTGTCCCTAAGGGTCAGAGGCGACGAAGGCCACGACGTGGAGGCGACGATTGCCACGGTGCCATCGGTGCTACCCAACCAGTTAGGCCGGTCGGGCACCACGTACGGCTCCGCGACTACGGCTACTCCTATCAACCACTCCGCCATGGCTTGCAGGAACACGTCCTGCGCACCGGCGGTGTGGTTGAGGTTGGCCTGGAGGAGACGAATGGATACGGGGTCCATTAACGGTCCGTATCCATCGTCACCTCCTCCGCGCTGACGGGCGATCGGGCCGCGCTCGGAGCGGGGACTGGCCCGGTCGATGGGCCGTCCCGCCCCTTCGGGGCCGATGCCGGGGGTCAGCAGTCCCCAGAGCCCATGCGGTGTTTGGCAGGCCTATTGCCTGCCGCACACGCGGGGCAGTGGGGCACCGCAGAGCACGATGCCGCCTGGTGTCCGGTCCGACCGCAACGGAAACATAGCCCGCTGCAGTCAAAGCAGTTTTTGCATGTCGGTCGGGTATGCCCGACCGCCATGCATTTGTAACACCTCGCGGGCCGGGGCTCTAGCACGGTTACCCGCGCCGAGCTCCAGCCCACGAGGAGCCTGCCTGAGTCGGCCAATTGCTTGACCGACTCCACCGGACACTGCACCCAGGCAGCACCGACGCCGCCCGGACCAGTGCGGATGGTGCCAATCTGGACGGTGTCCGAGGCACATCCGGTACGCGCCATAATGGCCTCCCGGACGTCCTCCACCGTCACGGAATCGTCCAAGCCCGTCAGGCGCATCACTGCGCACTTGACAGGCCTGGCGATTCGGACACCATCCTCCGGCCCGAACAGCCCCCTCAACATCGTGGCCAAACTATCGGCCGTCTTCGCGCCCTCGGCCCCAGGGAACTCGAGTATTCGAGCCCCTGTCCGGGCCTTGCGGGTCCTCGCCTCGACGCCCCCGATATCGGAGACGTCCAGCTCCCGCCGGGCGCGTTTTAGGACGGCTCATAGTTGAGGCCCCTCTCAGCCGCCTCAGGCAGCACGGTGATGACCACCGCGGCCGTCTTCGGCGACTTGAGGCCCCTGCGCGACCTTTTCTTCCCCTTTCTGCCGGCTCCCGCCTGGGGAGCGGCGGCCACGGCGGCACTCTTGGCCGCCGCTCTCCGCTTCTGGCCGCGTGCCTTCCTGCTCCGCTCAGCCACCTGCCAGCCCTGTTCGAGCCTGGCAGCAGCGCTGAGCGCAGCAGGAGCGGTGCAGCCGCTGGTGCCGGCCGCGCCCCGGCCTCGGCGGGAGCCGGCACCTTGCCGGCCTTCTTGGCCCCCTTGGGCCCGGCCGCGGCCGCAGCGTAGCTCACCACGCGGCCACCCTGACAGGGCAGCGGGGTGGGAGCTGACGCTTGCGGCCGCCTCGCCTTGTCCGCGGCGAGCGGCGGTCGGAGGGGCGGCTCAGGCGGGAGCCTGGCCGCTACGGCGGCGATACGCGCATCCACCATCACCCCTACTCGGGCAAGGATGACGCGTACCGCCGACTCCGACACGCCGTGCACCTCGTCGGGCGGCGGCTCCTCCCCCTTCCGAGGTCTCCCGCGGCCACGAGCCGGCGGAGGGACCACGACGAGGGGAGGAAGCGCCGAAGCCGCGACGGGCGCAGCCGGCGCAGCAGCCGCGACGGGCGTAGCCGGTGCCACGGGCGCAGACGACGGGCCCGCCCTCCCCGGCGCAGCCCGTTTCGGTGGCGAGGCCGGCACCGGCGGCGCGGCCGGCGCCAGGCGCGCGAACTGGGCCCGCAGGTCGGCCATCTCCTTGGCCAACCCGCGGTTCTCCCGTCGTACCGCCTCCAACTCCGTCTCCAGCTTGCGGTTGCGTTCCCGCAAGCCGGAGACCTCCTTATTAAGGCGGGCGTTCGCGGCCTGTAGGGCCGCTACCTCGCCGCTGTGGCCTGCCAGAACCGGAGTCCCCGGCCTCGCCGATCCACGACCTCTGCGCCCACGGGGCATGGTCGGGACTTTGGGAGGAGGCATGATGGTGCTCCCCTTCGAGTCGGTGTTCGAGCTGCGCCCCTTGAGGGGGCGCTTCCGGACGCTCGGGGGGAGGTCCTCCTCCCTCTCCTTCGTACCTATCGTGGTGGCGATGGTCTCCTCCTCGGCAGCCTTCCTCTTCTCCCTACTCGACGACGGCCTACCTACACCCTCAAGTGACGGCCTGCCCATCGTCCCCCTACTCCTACTGGACGGACCTGCGGCGCATCCACCGCCCTCGTCCCTACTCCGGCCAACCTGCGTCCATTCAGCGCCGTCTTCATCGGCAGATGGCTCTGCGGCACTTCCGCCCACGTCCGTTAGGACCATCTCTGAGGCCGTATCCGACTCCAGACCTTCGGATGGCCCTGCGGCATTGCCGCCCTCAGTCGACGCTGACGCTCTCGTCTAGCGACAGCTCTGTGGTCGACCCAGTCTCCTCCTCCGATGGTTGGGCAGCAACGCCACCCCCGCTCCGCGACGGCCCTGCAGCAGCAGTGCTGCCACCCTCGTCGCACGTAGCCATACCGGCCGCCTTCTGCCGCTCCCGCCACGCCTTCCACCTTGCGGTCTCGATGCGGGCTCGCGCCTAGGTGGTACACTTCTGCTTCTTCTTCCCCTTCTTCTTCTTCTCCACCTCTTTTTTCTCCTTCACTTCAACCTCAATCCCCTCCCCCCGGTGAGCCTCCTGATCTTGTGCCGGGCTCTCGGCAGACATAGCAGCTGTTGTCCCCCTCCCATACGACTGGGGACTGACTGTGCTGGTGACTGTGCGCCTCTCGCACTCAGAAACCAGCACAGTGAGGGATTCCCCGGCGTGGCCGGGACCCTCTGGAGTAGGTACGTCGTTTGGAACCTCTGCCATATTTGGTTCATTTTTAAGTCTTGCCTTGACTACCACTCCAACGACTGGACGCTCACGCGCTTCTTAACCCACCAGTCATACATCTCCTCGCCGAGTGGCCAAACTTAAGATTGGGGTAATTTTTTATAGGGGTTTTCTTCCCCGCGGTCCGAAGACCCCCGGTCCTGACCTCCCTGCTCAGGATTACGGTTTGGGCCTTCCGGGTCTGGCCGCTCGCGAGCGACCGACCCGTCACGCCCCCGGGCCGTGACGCAACCGTCCCTGGCGACGGAGTGCCATGAGGCACATCCGCCCCATTGGCCCCGGGTCAGATCCGCCGTGCGCTCTGCCAGAGCTCTGCTGCTACCAGAGCCGCACGCGGAGACCCCCCCCTGCCGGAATCTTGGCCGTCCAAATGGACGCATGACGTCCAAGTGGACGTTACCAGGGAGCACCACGAGGAGGTGCTCCGGCCGCGCCCCCCCTTTAAATCAGTACCTACGTCGAGCAGCGAAGGCGGGGTGGGGCGGAGGGGATACGTAACTCGAGAGCAGCCTACGGGAATTCAGTGCCATGGCGCCATTCAACGGAGCCCAACGTGCGTTCTGCGTACGCGAGTACTATCGAAACAACGATTCTCCGACTATAGCGCAACGAAAATTTTGCGCTCACTACAACCTACGGCATAGAAATGAAGCTCCATCAATTCAACTGATTAGAAAATGGATACAGAAGTTTGAGGAGACAGGTTCAACAATGAATCAACCACGATGCGGCTGACCTAGGACTTCAAGGGATGCCGAAAACATAGAGCGTGTAAGAACATCTGTTCGCAAACAGCCTAACCTCTCCACTCGAAAGCGGTCAAGTGTCGTAAATATGCCAAGAACATCTTTAATTCGTATTCTCCACAAATATTTACATTTTCATCCTTATAAAATTCAAATGGTACAGGAATTAAAGCCACAAGATCGTGCTCACAGGCTCCAATTTGCTAACGATATGCTGGAGAAGTTCACCAACTTGAACAACATTTTTTTTCTCAGACGAAGCACACTTCCACTTAAATGGACACGTGAACCGGCAAAATTGCAGGTACTGGAGTGACACTAATCCTAAATTAAAGCATCAAAAGCCCCTGCATTCACCCAAAGTTACTGTATGGGCAGCTTTGTCAGCATGAGGGATTATTGGTCCATACTTTTACGAAGATCAAAGAGGACATGCTGTTACAGTGAACATAGAGCGGTATATAGCCATGTTACGGAACTTTATTAGTCCAGCGCTACAGAATTTTAATGGTTTTAATCAACGCTCATGGTTTCAACAAGATGGGGCAACATGTCACACCTCCAATGACTCGTTGATTGCAGTTCGTGAAATTTTTGGTCAAAAATTGATATCCAAAAGTGGTGACATTAACTGGCCACCTCGTAGTCCAGATTTATCCCCAATGGATTTTTTCTTTGGGGATAGCTTAAAAGTAAAGTTTTCAACACCAACCCAGCGTCTCTTGAGGAATTAAAGGAACGTATCAGCGAGGAAATGCAAAACATTTCACAAAACACCTATAAAGCTGTGATTGAAAATTTTTTGCTCCAGGTTGCAACAGTGTCGTGATGAACAAGGGTCACATATGGATGATGTAATTTTCAAAAAATAAAATCCCTACATGTCTATATTAATAATAAATAAACAGTTTTTACATCTTTTATCTAGTATTTTTTTTTATCATTGTTTAAAAATAAAAAAAACTTTTGGTCCACCCTGTATATAAAAAAATTATGTATGTAATTACTACTTACTGGAGAAAAAGTTTTACTTATACCGCTACAGCTTTCACCAACCACCTTTATCTATATCTATACCAATAAATAAAATTGAAATGTCTGTTTGTAATGTCAAAATAATAGGCTTTTTTCATGCTCACACGGTTATTTGCACGACACCTATGCCTAAAATAGCAATTAAAAAATTTTTGTCTGTCTGTCTGCCTGTTTGTTCCGGGTTATCTTCAAAACGGCTGGACCGATTTCAAAAATTCTTTCACCAATGGAAAGCTATAATATCAGGGCGTGAAGTAGGCTATATTTTATCCCGGTATTCCCACGGGAACGGAAACTACGCGGGTAAAACGACTATAACCTATAACCGAAGCGAAGCGAGGGCGGGTTGCTAGTAAATCATATAATTCTACTTAGAGGTTAAAATTCTCTACATGAAAAACGAAACAGTTATAGAGAACGACAATGACCCGATAAAATACAATCATAATCCACTATCAGTGCAAACATTTGCGACAGCTAAAAAGATTCGATATCAAAACAATCTCTTCAACCGATTTTCAATATCTCGTTGTCTCTCGCAACTTTACTCGTAAAGTGAAGTCATAAAGATATTGTATGCCATTCATATCTAAAACTATACGGTTTGTTCAAAAGAACTTCTGTTATTTTAGATCATGATTGCTACAGTGTGACACATTTTGAAAGCGAATGTGAGCGTATTTATTGATTACTAAGCAAACACTCTTTTTTTTTGTGTGACTTACTTGTTAGCCTCAGATGGCTGTGACAACTTTACCCCGACTGGTGGGTGAGCGCTGAGGGCTCTCAACCCGTAACAAACACTCGCTCACCGTATTATATACTAGTGGCAGACTATTTGGAGGGGCGCAGCGTCCTCCGCACGGACCGAGCAGGGGATGTTGTGCGAACGCCAATGACGTGCGGTGTCCCACAGAGGTCGGTCCTCGGACCCACCCTGTGGAACATCGGCTACGACTGGGCGTTGAGGGGGAGCCTCCCGCCCGGGCTGGGCGTGATTTGTTACGCCGATGACACGCTCGTCACAGCCCGCGGTGGGACGCTAGAAGAGGCGGTAAGCCTGGCGACCTCTGGTACCGAGGAGGTCGTCAGGCGGATCGAGGCGCTGGGGTTGAGGGTCGCCCTGGACAAGACGGAGGCCCTCTTGTTCCATGGGTGCACTATGAGCCCTCCCATCGGCGTCTCGATCACCGTCCACTCGGTCGACATCAGCATCCGGGCCCATATGAGGTACTTGAGCCTGGTGCTCGACGGGCGATGGTGGTTCCGGGAGCATTTCCGCAGGCTCGCTCCACGGCTCGTCGGCGCGGCGTCCGCCCTATCGTGGCTTATGCCGAACGTGGGCGGACCGAGCGCTGCGTGCCGACGGCTGTACGCGGGGGTCATCCGGTCGATGGCCCTGTACGGCGCACCGGTGTGGGCGGGGTCCATGACCGTCCGACTTAGGGCCCTTCTGTGGCGACCACAGAGGGTCATGGCGGTCAGGGCCATACGCGGATACCGCACGGTGGCAACGGAAGCAGCGTGCCTGTTGGCCGGGACTCCCCCGTGGGACCTGGAGGCGGAGATGCTCGCCGGACTATATCGGCGGGTGACGGGGGTGCGAGCGGAGGGCGGTATGGTCTCGTTAAGGGATCTCACCGCCTGGCGCGTCGACGCCCGCCGAGACGTCATCGCCCGTTGGGCAGTCCGGCTGGAGAGGCCTCGGTTCGGGGTGCGAACCGTGGAGGCCTTCCGGCCGGTGCTGATGCAGTGGTTGGAAAGACGGCACGGGGTGCTCTCCTTCCGACTGGTGCAGGTTTTGACGGGGCATGGGTGCTTCGCCAAATACCTGCACAAGGTCGTTAGGTGGGAGAGTACACCGTCCTGCCACCACTGCGATTGCGACGAGGACACGGCGCGCCATACGCTCGAGGCCTGCGGGGCTTGGGCAGTGCAGCGCTGTGAACTCGACGCAATTATCGGTACGGACCTGACGCTGCCGGCTATCGCTAGGGCGATGGTCGACAGCGTCGGGAATTGGGACGCGGTCGCAGCCTTCTGCGAGACGGTGATCTCGCGGAAGGAGGCGGCGGATCGCCTGCGCGAGGAGCGCAGCCTCGATGGGGAGATCCGCCGCCGGCGACTGGGGCGGCGTAGGCGTAACTATCTGCGCCTCATGCCGCCCTAGCCGAGGCCGCGGGTGACGTGACCGGGGATTAGTCCGTCACCCGCCGAGAGGCCGACCGCGTGAGGAAAGACTGACGTCCTCCCCGAGGGGGGGATGTCGGTCGATGGGAGGGTACCCCAGTTAGGGGTATTCCGTCGGGCCGACCACTGACGACAAGTTAACGCTGCTCCAGTGGTCGGCCCAACGACGAAGGCGACGTGGTTTTCGGGTGGGTCGCGGGAGTTGCATGCTTAAGCCCCTCTGTCGCCCCGGACGGAGTTGTGCGGAGGCGCGCCGACCGCGGCCCACCCATAAAAAAAAAAAAAAACCATATTATATACAGGATGTATCAGGTTATGGGGCAACCGTTCGAGTATGTTGTAGTTTAACGGTCATAGATCGTAATTAGAATGTACATTACACAAAAAAAAAACAATATAACATAAAAAGTTATAGTGATTTAAAAAAATGTGTCTAAGAGTCTATGCCTTAAATGTTACGTATTATGTAGGCATATACAAACAGAATACATGTAGGCATGTAAAGCTTCGAGAGTATAAATTCATTCATAATACCTAGAATTGTGCAAACGTTTCAATGATATACTCAGTGCCAGATAACGTGGCAAAAGACGATCTTCACCTACCTTCACCACGATATCTTAAAATGCAAAAAAATCTATCGCTTACCATACAAATCTATCGAAAAGTTGTATCGCAAAATTCTCTTGGTAGATGCCTACCAGGAAGCAACATTACAAACAGCACAACCCAAAATTTTACGAAATCTAGTAAAATTACCATAGAAAATATATGTTTTTAATATCCTATAATCATGTATTTCATTGTTTTAAAATACCAGATTAACCTATAACTGGTGACATTTCATTATTTTATAAATAATATCATTGATAACAATGCCAAATTACTTTCAAATGTCTGAATATCAAAAGTTTTTAAGTAACATTAAAATTAAAGTACCGAGAATATTTATATAAATCCAATATAATATAGATCCTATAATTAAATACGTAATTAGCTTCGAAGAGTTATGTAACGCCCAAAAAATGCCAAGTTTTAAGTTATGACACATTTCTTTCAACTCATTTTACCGTCAGGTGTAATAAACCTAAAGGATCGCACAAGTAGATGCAAGATTTTAGGTTATGTGTATCACACATAAAATCTTTTCTTAACTGATTTTAACGTCAGGTGTACGAGATCAGTGGCGTCGTGTGGCCCAGTCGCCATTTTGTTTGACATTCCGTGTGGAGTATGTAAAAGATATTGAAAAAAAAATGATGGGCCTCGATGACAGTACATACCGAAAGATTGATACATTCATAATTCATGTATCAGACAGCAGTGATAGTAACAGTAGTGGAAGTGACAGTGCAGAGCTATAGATTTTTGTAAAGTCATAAATAAATTATTTTAGTATATTATTTTACCTCACCTTACGTATTTAACAAAAAGTTAGCCTTAAGATAGGTTAGCTATCAGTTTCATGCTGGGGCAGTGGTAAGGTAGGTAACGTGTACGTATGCTTTATTATTGCACGTGTAGGTGTTTAATAATTTCTTAATTAAAATTCTTAACAAATTACACGCAAACAAATGTTTGTAACCTCTGTACAGTCTAGACACCTTCACCACGATATTAGAACGATAAGACGGTTTGTATGGAAAGCGATAGAATTAGCGATAAATTACTTGGATTTGATGATATCGTGGTGAAGGTCACCAAATCACCTCTTTTGCCATGCAATTTGGCAAACACTATAGTGTAGGTTTGTACCTACGAGCGGTCAACGGTCCAAGGCCGATCAGCTGTTTTAAAGCGAAGTTTGTTTTGTTTATGTGAATGTAATCATTGATTTATTCAATTTCTAATGAACATTTAACAAAGTATGAATATGTTGCGTATTAAGTATCATTGACTTTATACATTTAAATCAGATTTACACGAAAAAGCGATGACAAAATTGAAAACTTTACATGTCTCTAATTCCTTAACGAATCGATATTTTTCGTTCAAATTTTTTTTATGGTTCCTATCACCATTGCCTAGCTCCCTTTTGACCAGTTGCCCCATAACCTGATACACCTGTATATACTGTTTCTAATTGTCGTGCATAGTAATAGTAATAACCTAATAAATTTTAATTAATTGCTTTATATATGGTAAGGCAAGGACAAAGAAAGACAGATAGGTTGCCGAAAGTTCTGACGCGAAAACTTCAACCTCGAGGATTTATTTACCTTAGTATTTTCCATTTGTTTAATTTTCAACTCAAATATTTATTAAATATTTATATAAATAGTAACAACCCGCCCTCGGTTCGCTTCGGTTTCAGTCGCCTTACCTGCATAGTTACCGTTCACGTTAAAATATAGCCTATGTTACTAAGAAGTTTTGAAATCGGTTCTGTGGTTTAACAAACTTACTTTCGCATTTATAATATTAGTAAGAACTAGTTATATAAAATAGGAGTATGTTCATCATCATCATTTCAGCTCATCGCTGTCCACTGCAAGACGTAGGCCTCCCTCATGCCACGGAATGTGATCCTATGCCGTCTGCATTCAACGACGCCCAGTAACTTTCACCAAGTCGTCGGTCCATCTAGTTGCGTCGTCCGGTACGTGGTCGCCATTGGAGAACCTTTTTTCCCCAGCGGTTGTTGGTTCGTCGAGCAATATGGCCTGCGCATTGCCACTTCATGCTAATTCTTCGTGCTATTTCGGTTACACCCGTTCTTCTGCGGATATCCGTATTTCGGATTCTATAACGCAGAGAAATCCCGAGCATAGGCCGCCCGAAGTATGTTCACTAATCACCAACCCACTTATGAATCAAATAGCTAATTATCCACTTATATATCTCATTTGTGTCTTGTGTTATATTTGTGCGATAATTGAGTAAGAATAATATAGTTCACCATTCCCTTTTAATTAAACCCACATAAAAGACAACTCAAGGATTACAATATGCACATAACATCCAAACAAGAAAAGGAAGACTGGAAATAAAACTCCATGCCAACCCATCGGACCAGCACGGTAAAATATATCAATTTCACTTTCATTGTGCATGTCGTCTAAGTATGAGTATCTATGAGCTTTGACGAAATTAATCTACTTGATTATTACTTTAAAATTAAAGCTTAAAAAAAAAATTAAATAATTACTTTAAAGCATTCATAACCATGACATGACTGACTTCTGAGGACTATATGTATATGTTCAAAATCTCAAAACGCATCTAGATTTACATATAATTATTAATATCAGGTTGACCGAGCTTCGCTCGGAGTATTTATGTAGCATTTATTCAGATATATATTAATAAAAAATAAAAATTAAATAATGAAAATTATATAAAAAATTACAAAAAGGGAATAATAATAACACCGAGATTCGATCCGACGCCGTTTGCCGCCGATGTCAAAAATAAAATGAAACCTGACTACTTCGCCTCTGAGCTATCGTAACTCATGACATTGATGGCAAAATTTGAATTCATATTCTTTTAAATCCTCCGAGATCCGAGATCCTGAATATATATATATATATATGAATATATATATATATATATATATATATATATATAACGGAATTGCTCGTTTAAAGATATAAGATAAGAGTAACCAATTTACGCTTGACTTAAAATGTAAACCTACATTATGCTAATAATAGCATCTATGCTATTAGCAACTCTAAAAGTCTACTTTTATATAGATTGAAAGCAGACTAATTAGTAGGACACTTTTTTATGTACTATCGCTACCCATACACGTTCCACTGCTAGAAGCCAGCCACCTCCATATCATCATCCTCATTATTTCAACTCATATACGTCCCACTGTTAGGCTCGTGGCTCCTCCAAAGTAGGAAGGAAATTGACCTACTATACTACGCTAGTCAGACGTGTTGGTATACGGTTTTCTTTCGAGTTTTCCTTCTCTTGAATAGATGTTATATGCATATTTTATCCCTTAGTCGTCTTTTACGACACCCAAGCCCAAGAAAGGGGGTGGTGAATTGTATTCTTACTCCGTCACCACACGGTTTTGTATACTTTTAAGTATATTTTTAAATAGCAACCCGCCCTCGCTTCGCTTCGGTTATAGGTTATAGTCGTTTTACCCGCGTAGTTCCCGTTCCCGTGGCAATATGGGGATAAAATATAGCCTAGTTTACGCCCTGATATTATAGCTTTCCATTGGTGAAAGAATTTTTGAAATCGGTCTAGCCGTTTTGAAGATTACCCGGAACAAACAGACAGACAAAAAATTTTTAATTGCTATTTTAGGCACAGGTGTCGTGCAAATAACCGTGTGAGCATGAAAAAAGCCTATTATTTTGACATTACAAACAGACACTCCAATTTTATTTATTGGCATAGATAATATCTAATATATTCCATTCCTTCGTAGTTTAGAGCTAACTTAAAATAAGCAAATTAATTTTGTTGTATTGTATACAAGTTAGTACAAATTGTTTTAAAGAATAAATAGAAATGAATGGATTCAAACTAAAAATTACTAAGCAGATATTTAAACGCTCTTACGGACTACTTAATTTGCAATGTATTCTAATCTAAGGTACTTTTTCGCTTCCTTGGCTGGTTGCGATTGAATGGCTTACAGCTTAAATGTGACGTAAATACGTTTATGTATATTCTCTTTATATATTCCTTTCTCGTTCCGTTACATATACTTTATTTCGTTGGCTGTCATTGTGAGGTTTTATTTCTAAGTATTGCTTGTTATAGTCACAAATAAGTTATTACTTTAGTATTTTATATTAAACTAGCTGACCCGACAGACGTCGTTCTGTTCAAATACAGACTACAGCAGCGCAACCTACCGGGTTCAATTGTAAATCTAAACCATTATCGAATCCCCTTGAAACACGCACTTCATCATTTCGTCAATATCAGTCCAGGCGTTTAGGATTAGTTCAGTGACATACACACTTACATCTATACCAATAAATAAAATTGGAGTGTCTGTTTGTAATGTCAAAATAATAGGCTTTTTTCATGCTCACACGGTTATTTGCACGACACCCATGCCTAAAATAGCAATTAAAAAATTTTTGTCTGTCTGTCTGTCTGTTTGTTCCGGGTAATCTTCAAAACGGCTGGACCGATTTCAAAAATTCTTTCACCAATAGGAAGCTATAATATCAGGGCGTAAACTAGGCTATATTTTATCCCGGTATTCCCACGGGAACGGGAACTACGCGGGTAAAACGACTATAACCTATAACCGAAGCGAAGCGAGGGCGGGTTGCTAGTAAGAAATATATATATAAAGATTTGACTTTTTATGAAATTTTAATCAAATCATCAACATAATCATCACAGTTAATTTACGTCCTACTGTTGGGCTCAAACCTCCTCCACAATAGGAGCGAAATTGACCTACTATACCACGCTGGTCAGACGAGTTGATATAGGGTTTCATTTCGAGTTTTCCTTCTCTGGTGTTTCTGTGTACGTGTGGTGGGTTTTAGTGATGCCTTTAGTTTCACCGAACCTCATTCGCACGCATTCACATTCCCCTCACTTTCTTCACGGTAAGCAGCGGTCTAGCAAAGGTCCATGTGTCCCTCATGGACCATTAGGTCCATGCAGCACTTAACATCAGATGTACTGTTTGTTCGTCGGCCACCGTTTGCAATAAAAAAAACGTGTGGCACTCGGCGACTGCCGCGGTAAACCTATTGCATAGCATTTTTTATCATCTTATGCAATTATAATTCTTTTTTTTTATGCAGTATTTTTTGTCTTTGATATTAATTCAAGTTTTTCTTTGATATTAATTCAAGTTACTCTTTTTGAGCATGGTGACCGATAAGAAAAATGTACTATATGTATAACAATAAAGGCGGTTTGGATTACCACTGTCGTCCGCTGAAGATCGTTGGGACCGTTAGAAAACGCGTAAAAACACTTTTTGACGTAGGCTACGTAAAGCGGTGGCACACGTGCGCACCGAGACGGACGAACACAGAATGTCGACGATAGGAATGTGAAAAAATAATCGATTTTTAGAAAAATCGATTATTAATCGATTATTTTCTTGTAATAATCGATTTTTAAAATCGATTATGAAAATGAGAAAAATCGATTATTACTCGATTTTTTACTATTCGAAATTAAGCGATTGTTCATGACCAGATTTCCTAAAAAAAAAAAGGTCATCAGGATTGTTCCAGGTGTGTTTTCATACTATATTACAAAATAAAGCTCACATTTCCTAAAAAAATATTTAAAGAAATTTTCTTCAGAATCGTTTTCATACTAGATTAAAAAATAAAGCTTACATGTCCTAAAAAAAAAAAAGGTCATCACAATCCTGTTGGCAGAAAAAAATCGATTATTTTTGTTTTAAAAATCGATTATTTTAAAATCGATTTATTTTAACGAACAAAAAATCGATTATTTAAAAATCGATTGTAAATAAAACTACTTTTACGGATTATATCGCGTTTGTATTTGATTTATGATTGCCCGACGTTTCGAACACTTTGCAGCATTCATGGTCACGCGCGGACTAAGGTGTCTCACGTCCAACAAGTAATCGTTATTACAGACATTTACAATTATCTACCCGATACAGAAAATAGTTATAAATTTATTAAATTGTTACCCACATTTTAGTACAAATTTATTGCCAGTGTAAGAAGAAAATGAATCTATATGAAAAAATTATATTGTTTATGGTTAGTAATTATTAATTATTAAATTTGTAGCAATTATTATTACAATTTGTTGATTTAAAACTAACAAAACTAATATACTACCACCGGATCGGAACACGGCCACACTGAGAAAGATCCGGCAAGAAAACTCAGGGGACATGATGCTAAATTAATATTGATTTTTAATTTTAGATGCGGCTTACTAAAAGATTTTTCTTTTATTTAGCAGCATATATATATATATATATATATATATATATATATATATATATATATATATATGCTATATATTCAGGATCTCGGAAACGGCTCCAACGATTTTGTTGAAACTTGGCATACTAGAGAATTCGGGTCCAAAAAATCGATCTAGCTAGGTTTTATTTATAGAAAATGTTCTTTTGTCGGTGTTTTTAGCATAACAATAAATGACATTAAATTTTAAAAGAATATGAATTTAAATTTCGTTGTAAATGTCAAGAGTTCCGGTAGCTCAGTTGGGGGACGGTCGGTTTTAATTTTGAGTTTTGTAGCATCCAAACAGCGTCGGTTCGAATCTCGGTGTTATTATTATTCTCTTTTTGTAATTTTGTTATATAATTTTTAGTTTTTATTAATATATCTAAATAAATTCTATAAAAATATTCCGAGCGAAGCTCGGTCAACCAGATATTAAGTATTATACATGTTGTTTAAAACCGTTACGCAAATGTTGTTGTACAATCATGTTTATTTCAGCACTTTTTTATTTCTTATATTACCTTTGAAGGTTTTAGTTATTAGTGTCTACGGAACCATCCATATCCGCATGACTAACTAAAAGATACATGACCTTAAAAAGATTATAAAATATTTGAAGTTAATCATTGCACTGCATTGATTATCAAATTACTGTAATATGGTCTACTAGCAGCGCCTTGCGATTTTACCCGCATAGTTCCCTTTCCCGTGAGAATATCGAGATAAATAATATAAAATAAATAAACTTGTGTTATTCTTATACGTAAGCTATGTTATTGTGAAGTTTCATCAAAATACATTCAATAGTTTTTGCTTGAAAGAGCAACAAACATCGTACCCCATACATACCCACAAACTTTCGCGTTTATAATATTAGTAGGATATTCGTATATAGTAATTTATCTCATAAACGTGTAAATAACTGAAATTTGAACCATCATCCCTTTTAGATGTGAATATATTATTAGCTTAGAACCAAATTGCAATTCATTTAATCATGTAACAACGCATTGACCGGGTTAGGAAAGGGCAAAAGTTAGGAAGGGCGAACATTATGTAGGAAGTGGTAAAATTTCATAATAATATGATATTTTTGTCTCGGTTTTTTTAATGTATATAAAAACATAATATAGATGCATGTATAATTTTGAAGATATGTATGACAAAGGTTTCGTTTTCATTACATATACGTCCCACTGCTGGGCTTGAGCCTCCTCCCAATAGGAGGGAAATTAACCCACTATATAATGCTGGTCAGACCTGTTGCTATAGGGTTTTATTTCAAATTTTCTTTCTCTTGCACATATGTTATATGCACATTATATCCCTTGATTGTCTTTCGCGACATCCACGGGCAAGATTAGTGGTAAATTGTATTCTTACACCGTCACCACACGGAAAACAACAAGACAAAGGTTGTTGTTGTCAAAGATTTATGTACGCTAATATTAAAGTTTGTAATAGATGTAGGATTATTTCACCTCACTTTAGGTTTTATAATTACATTTATAAATAACCTAGCAAGCCAAGTATTTAATATAATTATAAAGTGATTTTTGATATTCACGCATCTATTATCAAATATGTTTAATGGAGATTTTTGTTTATATTCCTACTAGCTGACCCAACAGACGTTATTCTGTTCAAATAAAATAAAAAAAATTCTACCTGAAATCGACAGCAGCGCAACCTACCGGGTCCAATTGTGAATCTAAACCATTCTCGAATCCCCTTGAACACACACAAAAAATTACATCAACATCAGTCCAGCCGTTTAGGAGGAGTTTAGTGACATACACACGTACACAAGATATATAAGAAAATAAAGAAGATAAATTGAGAATCTCGAAAATGGCTCCAACGATTTCTGTGAATGTAATACAAATGTATGTGGAAGGTTTTGGGGGCGATAAATCAATCGAACTCATTTTTATTTATAAAAAATCTAGTCTGTTATTATATTGATATGTGTCTGTTATTATCTAGTATGTTATATTGATAACACGAGATATAAAAATCAAGAGTCAAAATTAGTTTTATTTATAAAAAATCTTATTTTATCTAAGTGATCAGTCAATGAAATATATATAATTAGAATATGAAGGTAAATTTAGACGCAAAGTCTAAATTCAAGAATAAAACTAAATCATTGGAAGATTGAAT
Source organism: Lymantria dispar (assembly GCA_032191425.1). Lineage (NCBI taxonomy): Eukaryota > Metazoa > Arthropoda > Insecta > Lepidoptera > Erebidae > Lymantria > Lymantria dispar. The sequence continues at coordinate 27,022,631 of CM063449.1, forward strand.
AGTCCAGATAACTTCGGTAAGATTATTGGTATCCTTTTTTATTCTTTTCCATTCTTTTATTTTTCCATTAGTTCATAAACTATTTTTTTTAATTTACGAACTGAAATACTGATCTGAGCTCATTGAGATATTATGTATAAAATATCAATATATATATTGTTATCGTTTTGAAAAACATATTAACAATGTGCTCAAGAGCTGTTTCTACAGATTAAAGGTCTTGTATGGAATACGTGACTATATCAGTGAACGCTTAAGAGTCCAATTATCCAATAGTCTCATCTTATCCAAGCGGAACTATTGTTATATTGTATATGGACCATATATACTAAGTAGAACAGAGTGCCTGATACAAAGAATCCAAAATGCCTGTGCACGCTTCTGCTTCCGGATACCTAAAAGGAATCATGTAACTCCATATTTAAATAAACACAATATGTTTAAGATGACTTCTAGGAGAAAGATACATTTCGCCAGTTTTGTTTATAGTATCATTGCCACTCAATACTTGTATTATAAACTATACTGGAAAGTAGACCAATGTAAATACCCAGTCCGTTCCACGGTGCATTCTCTTATAGTGCCAAAATATAGGACCGCTGCCTTCAGAGGAAGCTTCAAATATGCTGCAACACACTGCTGGAACATAATATCTCTTCCACTGCGCCAGCTAAAAACAAAGCAAAGCTTTATAAATAACCTGAAAAAACACTTCATGTTTATACAAAACCAAATTTAAAAACCATTCCTTTATTTATTTTTCTTTTCTTCTTCATTTATTAAACAAATGTGTACATTTATACTGTCTAACAAATGCAGAATTATATATACATATTAAGCATACCTTTATATCCTTAGTATGGTAGCAATGATTCGATACATCCAGCAGTCTGCTGCCACAAATGGGGTTCTCTTGGTCAATCGTGTAATACAGCTTGTCAATAATTAGCCACATTACGTTGATAATATTTTCACCACACATATTTAAAATTCACATTTAATTTGCCTTATAACTTTCACTAATCATTATATTATAATTGTCGACCATTAATTACAACTACACTTATACAGCTAACAAATCTAATAATAATACACATATATACGAATAATGGGCTGAGATGATGATGATGATGATGATGATACGAATAAATATTCGCTCACAGATAGAGCAAAATCACAGATAATGCCACAGATTAAAATATCTATCTTAGAATAATAACGTATAGAAGTATAGTGTCAATACTTCGAACTTTCAAAATTTGAATCTAAAAATATTAATGGCGCGCAGACGATTACACACATACACACGCAAACCACTATACAAATTATGAAATCAAATTTTGTTTTTATTAACATCATCACCATCATCATCATCTCAGCCCATATACGTCTTACTGTTGGGCTCGGGCCTCCTCCATAATGGAAGGGTAATCGACCTACTATACCACGCTGGTCAGACGTGTTGGTATAGGGTTTTATTTCGAGTTTTCCTTCTCTCGCATAGATGTTATATGAGTTTTATATCCCTTAGTCGTCTCGTACGATCACCCACGGGTAAGATAGGGGGTGGTGAATTGTATTCTTACTCCGTCACCACACGGATTTATTAACATAAATCGTCGAAATACTTTTCAAAGTAATGTTAAAAACCTTTTTAAGTTTTTCAAATGTGTTGTGACACCATTTGAATGCACAAACCGTCATAATTATCAATTTATTTTTTAAGAGTTGCGTACGTACGTGCAGTACAATGACTTGTACATTACGGAACGGTTCCGGCGTAAGCTCCATTAGGCTCCAATTGAAATGCCTCACTTTTTGTGCGTGAACTTACCTTCTATACGTTATTATTCTAAGATATCTATCTTTTTTTTTTTTAATTTTTCATGATTCATTTACGTAATTTTAAGACAAGATCGTCTTAAAATTACGTCCTTATCCTATATGATTTATTCTGTTATTATTTTTATATATGTTTTTTAGGTTAGATTATTGTTATATTTGTTATTATTGCAATATATTATTTATAAAGAGATACTTATAATTCGACAATATCTTTTATACTCTGCTACGTGTACATCGCTGACGAACGTTGCAGGACGCTGCAGAATAACAGCGTTGTGGTATTTACTTTACTGAGTTTACTGATACCTCAACATTATGCTGAGCAGTTATCCCTTTCCTCTTTTGCGAAGGAGACGCTAATCTTAATGTAATTTTTGTTATTTTCGTTGTGTTTCTCTTTTTCATTTTTTTTTATTATTTATGGTTTTTATGTTATTGTACCTTTATTATTATGTTATTATACCTTTATTATTATGTTCTTGTACGTGTTCCTCTCGTAAAAGAGTAATAAATTATTTTTCTTCTTCTTCTTCTTCTTCTTCATATGTACACTAATATTATAAAGAGAGAAGCCGAGTTCTGTTAAGTTTATATGTGTGGGGTAATCTTAAGGACCACTGCACTTCTTGGCATCTTTTTTCAGCAATTGAAACGCACATTATTGTCGATAAACATAGGCTATATAATATGCGTAAATTACGCTAATTACCTCAAGTTATGACAATGATAGTCAACTAAGTCAGCAAAAAATATGCGTCAAACAACTCTACGCAGCCTGAATGACAAAATAGATACACAAAAATAATGAAGTTCGAAATTGTTCCTCTCAAACAGTTCTATAAAAAAGTCGCAACAACTTGTATTTATCTTTTAAGGTCTTTAAAAAAATAGATAAAATGGTATGCGTATTTTTAAAGGCCTTTTAATCAATAAAAATTTTAATAAAATATGTTCTGTAAATGCTCTATGTTAAGACGGGTTAAGAATATATTGTATCACCAGCCTTTACTTTCTCTTAAACTAAAAACCAGCTAACAAAGCAACAGTAATGGCATTATCACTCTTCTGAAGGGAATGCATATGTCCAATAGTAGACTTCGATGTGCTGATGGATGAATAGAAATCTATGAGAAGAACCTTAACTTTGTAATAACGAAATGATGTTCTATGCTGATATATACGTATACATACACTTCTCCAAAACTGAAATATTCAAAACCCTGAGTGAATGAAGTTTTAAACGAGTTTTATGAGTTTTCCATTTGAACGATCTAAGCCAAATGAGAACTTACCTTTTCAACAATTTATTAATCCCAACCCTTATATAATCCAATTCTATTAAGACTTTAAAATGGCTCTCAGATGTAATTAAGCCATAAAATTAATTTAATTATTCATGTGGTAACGGATTAAGCATACAATAGTCACCAGCGCTCTCCTTTGTGTCATATAAGTCAATTAAGGAGCATAAGCCGTAATGGTATCTCCATTAATTTAAGAGATGATAATTTAAAATAATTTCTTATGCTAACCTAGTGATACCACACGATTTTTCACAATTTTCCACCTTATGTGGTGACAGGTTAATGTGCCACCAGCTTTCTTTCCCATAGGAGTTGTAAAAATACCACAAGGAGCAGCACTCTACTGGTAAAATCACAATCACCACCATTTCAGCCCATATAAATCACACTAATGTGCCTTTTCTACTGTATAAGGGAAATTTACATACTAATCCACGCTTGGCAGAGCATATCCAGTTTTCTTTTTCTTGCATCGATGTCATATCCCTTTTTAGCATGAAATTGTGGGGACACACGTCGTCCATCCTGTCCGGGGTGACAAAAAGCCAGCGCGCGACCTCATAACTTGCCATATTCCTTCCTTGCTTCTTTCTATTGATCAGACCACTAGTACCGAATCCTTGGCGCCTATGGTCAGTCCGGTGGATACCCTGCCTCTTTTGGGCCGTACCGAGGCCTCTTCTACCGGTCTAGGTAATGGACAATGACGTCACGACGAGCACCGTCCCGCCACGAGACATCTCACTCAGCGAAACTATGCTACCTTCCGCCCGTGCCACCAATACCGGCCAATAAAGTTCGGCGAGCATCTCAACCTCCAAGTCCCAGCCAGTAGGCACGCTGCCTTCGTTGCTACCTAGCGGTATCCACGTATACTACTTTGGTCAGACGAATTAGTATAAGGTTTTACTTCAAGTTTTCCTTCTCTTGCACATGTATTATCTCCATATTTTATCCCTTAGTCGTTCCCTAGGATACCCGCTGGTAAGAATGGTGATAAATCATATTCTTTCTCCATCAACACGCAGAGTAGAAAATAGAATAGAACGTAGTGCTGGTACGGAGCAAGAAAGGGTACGAGTAGGGTTAAGTTTAGTTAACACTTCTATATATCACTCACCATATGAATTAACACTCATTCCTTCAATTTAAATTTCATTCATACATTCATTAAAGCAAAATAAAATAAAGAAATCATTTGTTCTCTATTTTAATTTGAGTCTAAAATCACTGAAGCAAGACATTCTCCAATCACTTTGGTGGAAGTAATTCTCATTAAATTGGAAAAACAACGCCCGGAATGTTTATTTAAGAACAAATTTAAAACGGTCTGGTACTTATCCAACCCCTTGTTAATTTGATTCCAGTTTGAGCGTCTCTGATTTCACAACGAGGTTTATAGTAATACGATATTTTGGTCGACTTTCAAATATTATTAGAAAACCAAAATACCTTCAAGGAGATTCTTATGAAGAATTTATAATTTTATATACGATGTTGATAGATAAAGATATTAAATCAAGAACATAACAAATTTACCATGACTGTGGGGTTACCATCAAAATATAATTAAATTATGTCACATTATGTACTTATTATTATTATTAATGAAAGAATGATACTGAACCTAACTTTAGCCAGCTTTCTTGCCTGATCAGTTTTGACGGAACATCATTTTCCACAGCAACTGATACCTGCGCAATCCAATACGATAATACTATTCTAGGTTAAGACCACATGACAGGATATTTGAAACAGCAGACGTTCCATGTTGAACGGGCAAGACATTCATGACAATCAGGATCAAAGTCTTAAAGGGCCTCCGAGGCAGGTATTTCACACAGTTACAAAATTATTATTTATTATTATTTGCAGTGGTTGGAAAGGCGGTACGGGGTGCTCTCCTTCCGACTAGTGCACGGGTGCTTCGCCAAGTACCTGCACAAGGTCGTTAGGAGGGAGAGTACATCGTCCTGCCTCCACTGCGATTGCGACGAGGACACGGCGCGGCATACGCTCGAGGCCTGCGCCGCTTGGGCAGAGCAGCACCGTGAACTCGTCGCAATCATCGGTGCCGACCTGACGCTGCCGACTATCGCCAGGGCGATGGTTGGCAGCGTCAGGAATTGGGACGCGCTCGCAGCCTTCTGCGAGGTAGTGATCTCGCATAAGGAGGCGGCGGATCGCCTGCGCGAAGAGCGTAGCCTCGATGAGGCGATCCACCGCCGGCGACTGGGGCGGCGTAGGCGCGAGTATTTGCGCCTCATGCCGCCCTAGCCGAGGCCGCGGGTGACGTGACCGGGGATTAGTCCGTCACCCGCCGAGAGGCCGACCGCGTTAGGAAAGACCGATGTTCTCCCCGAGGGGGAGATGTCATGCCAAGTATTCCGTCGGGCCGGCCACTGATGACAAGTAACCCTGCTCCGTTGGTCGGCCCAACGACGAAGGCGACGTTCATCGTTGGTGGGTTGTGGGTGTGCGTGCTTACGCCTCTCTGTCGCCCCGGACGGAGTAGTGCGAGGAGCGCGCCGACCGCAGCCAGCCCAATACAAAAAAAAGAAAAAGCAGTTACAAAATTATTTTATGGAATTCACAAATAAGCCAAGTTCTTCATTATTTTCTTCTCACCGTTAAAGCAAAGGCAATTTAATAACTTCATATTGAAAACACACATAAGTCTGAAAAGTCATAGGTTTGCATCATGGGGATCAGATCCGAGAATTCTACATACTAACTTCTAAGACTGGAACCAGCGGGGTCTACCTCTGAGACAGCTCAAAACTTCGAGATGTTTGAGTGCTTTGTAGATGTCTATGTAAATGTCCTTATGATAGGAGACAAATTCGATTAATCCTCCTAATATTATAAACGCGAAAGTTTATGAGTGTGTGAGGATGTGGAGATGTAATTTGTTGCTCTTTCACGCAAAAACTACTTAATGGATTTTGATGAAACTTCACAGTAATATAGCTTATATATCAGAATAACACTTGGGCTATAATTTATTTCGATATTCCCACGGAAAGGGGAACTACACGGGTAAAACCACAGGGCGCTGCTAGTTGATAATATTGCGAAAAAAAATTATCAGAAAACACACGTCGATGAGCTTGTTAATTTTTACCTGTTTCACTCTAAATTTCTTCTTAGATGCAAATGCACACAAAAGCTAATAAGCCAAAGTTTCAGAAATTTTCTACAAAAACTCTTTAATAACATATATAAGTATTAAAAAAATTTACAGAATAAAAAAATTCTGATTAGTCTCGCATAATCCACGTTATAAATCGCATAAATATCTAAAAACGTTATGTCTATACAAAATTCGCCGCAGATAACATCGCGGATACAGCTACTTTTATAAAAGACGATATAAAAAGATCAAAGCCTATACAATTCTTTGATAAAACGTCACATGAAAACATGATTATTTCTGAACATTTCTGCACCATTAAGACTCGGATACTTCTGATATCTGAACAAAAAGCGAGCGGTTAAGTGACATCATTAAGCCAATATGTCATGATATGGGTCACTTTAGGTCAAGCCATCTTCCTGTCTATTGAGTGCTTATTGATAATGAAGACGTCTTTTTATAGATTGTTTCTTTTTTATTGATATTGATGGCAAACAACCAAACAGTACACCAGATGATAAGTGATACTGCCGTTCATTGACCTTTGCTAGGCTGCTGCCTCTGTGAAAAAAGTGAAGGAAGTATGATTGCGTGCAATGAGATTCGGTGATACTATAAGCATCACTAAAATCCACTATACACAAATACAATCAAAAGTTGGGCTTCCGGCTCTCTCGCTCACCGAACGAAGTGCAGTAACAAATTGCTACTACTCGGCAGTCGATTTTCTGTAAAAGCGTGGTATTACACTGGACAGACCGGCCTACAGCTGTGAATAAACGACTGTTGACATTTTAGTCCTACTGTTTAGTCTACATAAGATGAAAAGTCATAACACATTATAGATTGTGTTGCCGATTAAATACGAACTACACAGATGGTGGAGTAGTTTAAGTATCGAGCTATCGTGCCAGTATCGTGTTTTAGACTCAATTTCCGCGCGTGACAATTTTTTGTGCGATTCAAAATTATGATTCTTAGTCTGGTTATAATTTTTTACTTTAAGAGCTCGCGCGTAAACATATGGAGAATTCGGGTAGTTCACCGATAGTTTAGTTTGAAGGGTATCGCGTAGCCCATCAAACTTTTTTATAGATCGATACCCAGCTGTTATAATATTCGCGCTTACATTTTATCAACATCATTCATCATCATTTCGGCTCAAATACGTCCCATTGTTGGGCTCGAGCCTCCTCCGTGATAGGAGGCATACTGATTCACAATACCACGCTATTCAGATGTGCTGTATAGGGTTTTGTTTCGAGTTTTCCTTCTCTTGCATAGACGTTATATGCATATTAAATCCCTTTGTCATCTTTTACAACATGCACGGGTAAGAAAGGGTGTGGTGAATTGTATTTTTACACCACACGGAAATTCTTCTTTATACTAATTATAAAACCGAACATACTGTCGGCTGATATACAGTCTGTGATCTGCGGAGGTATTGTATATTTTTGAAATTCTATGATTCTGATTTATTCCTTAGTGTGGAATGAATCTAACATATTTATACTATATCAGCGAGCTCTACAAGCTAGCCTACCTTCATAATTAGATAGATAGATAATTAGGAGAGATAAGTAAAAAAATTATATCCATTCAACAGCTCATTAGCAAAAAATAATGAAAATGAATATCCCTGTGATATTTTACCCACTTATCCAAAATTTATCATCGCCTCTTTCTTTCCCGTGGAAATCATAAAATACCTATGCTTCATAACCAGGAAAATAGACAACGCGAAAGCGAATTATATTATACTTAGTATGAAAGACATATTTAAAACAGTACACTAAGTTTTATTGACGGTGATTCACAGTGAAAGGATCCTTTGAACTGTTGTCAGCTGAGGTTTTTTAGAATTTTCCTTAGGCAATTTTCTGTTAAAGTATGGGTCAATTTAATAACTTTAATATTGGTTAAATAAAGCTACAGTAATTATAATAAGTTCAAATGATAGCCTTTATGAAAATAAATAAATAGACCCGATAGTATAACAAAATATTTAAAGAATAATAACAAAATTAATTGCTATGTAATTCGTAGCAGCCGTTGTCGTCCTTCAAAGTGCAAAAAAATAGTCTAACATCCCTTAACTAAATAAGAACAAACACTAAGTCAGGACAGCAATAAGCACAACTCTACTACACTAAAGTAAAAACTTTCCGTGCGGTGACGGAGTAAAGGTGCCATTTGAACCTCAGCTGCAGGCTGCGGATGCAGGTAGCACACGCATGACACGCAGCCGCTGCCTGCATTCGCAGCCGGTAGTGATTCTGAGGCTGGCTGCACGTGCTGCGGCAGGCTGCGGCTAATTTCTTCCAGACGTATCTTTAGTCATAATATTCTTAAATTTCATGTGGATTGTATCAAAAAGAACGGGATATTTTGTTACTATATTAATTAACTGATCAAATTCAGCCTCCTAAAATCTCATTTTCTTGAAATAAATATTGATGCTAAATCTAAATATTGAGAACCGATAAAAAATTCTATGATTCTATCCAATATGAGCGCTAATTCGATTGCAAATTAAGTTTGATGAGATTGGCTCCGAGTAGCGACTACTTGGGACTTGTCTCAATAGGTTGGAGTGACGTAACTACGTGCGCATCGACTTGCAGCCGCATCACTACTAGTCTGCGATCGGCTGCGGCTGCAAGTCGCAGCAGCCCGTGCAGCCGCAGCCGCATTCGGAATGCTTTTCACAGAAATCTATACTACTACATAGAAAACCAGTCGTGCAGCCACAGCCAGCTTCGTGCAGCCGCCGCAAGTGTTGCCTGCACCCGCAGCCTGCAGCCGAGGTTGGAATAGCACCCTAAAAATACAATTCACCACCCCCTCTCTTACCCGTAGGTGTCATAAATCATCTTTTACCACGAGCAATTAATAATTTACTGTGTGGTGACGGAATAAGAATATAATTCACCACTCCTTATCTTGCCCGTAGTGACAGCCAAGACAACAAAGGGATATAATATGCATATAAAATCTATACAATAAAAGGAAAAATCGAAATAAAACACGGGAGGTGTAGAAACAAGTTTTTTTCATTAATGCTTGGAATGTTGGTGTTGTCCAAACTATGTTGGCAAATCCAACGTCTGAAGCTGCAACGCATTTATATAACCTGGTGGTTCATCGCAGTTATTTATTGTTCGCAAATGTGTTTATATTATACTAGCCAACCCGACGAACTTCGTATCGTCATAATTTTTTTCGTAAATATATTTTCTAAATTATCGAAAATCTAGTCTCGGATTATGACGCGCACGGATCTTACTCAGCGCAGTTTAGCTGTCTTTTGCGTTTTGTTATTACATGTCAGATGCGTTTTTGTTATACCACGCTTTATAGTGACTTGTATTCTCTTTGACGTTTTATGTCACGTCATACGGGAACCCAGTCAAACGTCATAAAAAGTATCGTATGTCCGTCTCCTGGTTCTAAGCTACCTCCCCACCAATTTTCAGTCAAATCGGTACAGTCGTTCTTGAATTATAAATTGTGTAACAAACATGACTTTCTTTTATATATACTAGCTATATATACTAGCAACCCGCCCTCGCTTCGCTTCGGTTATAGGTTATAGTCGTTTTACCCGCGTAGTTCCCGTTCGCGTGAGAATACCGGGATAAAATATAGCCTAGTTTGCCCTGATATTATAGCTTTCCATTGGTGAAAGAATTTTTGAAATCGGTCCAGCCGTTTTGAAGATTACCCGGAACAAACAGACAGACAGACAAAAATTTTTTAATTGCTATTTTAGGCATAGGTGTGCAAATAACCGTGTGAGCATGAAAAAAGCCTATTATTTTGACATTACAAACAGACACTCCAATTTTATTTATTGGTATAGATAAGATTACCTTTGTACCCTTGTACTGTAGTTATATTATCTTTGTATATTTAACTTTAAGGTACGATGGGGCTTACATATTCATAAGGAATAAATGTCCCAAAAAAAAAAGCCCTATGCCAAGCTGTTTGATCAGCAGACTGCTGGACTCCAGTTTCCTCCACAATGGGAGGAAACAGGAGCCCAGCAGTGGGACGTATATGAGCTGTGATGATAATTAATTATTAATATTTGCATCCACATACAGCAATAAATATATTATAACATTATCACTTAATGTAATCACGCCGACATTGTCATTAATGCTACAAATAATTAATGGAACCTATTCAACGGTGGCTGTGTATTCTCAATACCAAACATTTATATTCACTATAAACCTTTTGTATTAACCATGATGATATTGATCGCTTCATATTTAATTAACGTACTCACATTCTGTACCACACATTATTAAACCTGTAGCTGTTTTGATTGATACGTGAAAATTACTTTAGGTAATAGCGTATAATAGTAATAATACTTTATTTGTAGCGATGGAATTAGAATACAATTCCCCAATTCATTTCTTGTACATTAATGTCGTAATAAACGACTTCTTTTTTTTTTTGGGGTGGGCTGCGGTCGGCTCGCTCATCGCACCACTCCGTCCGAGGCGACAGAGGGCCGTGAGCACGCAATACCCGCAACCCACCCGAAAACCACGTCGCCTTCGTCGTTGGGCCGACCACTGGGGCAGGGTTACTTGACATCAGTGGTCGGCCCGACGGAATACTCCCTACGTGGGGTACCCTCCCATCGACCAACGTCCCCCCCTCGGGGAGGACGTCGGTCTTTCCTCACCCGGTCGGCCTCTCGGCGGGTGACGGACTAATTCCCCCGTCACGTCACCCGCGGCCTCGGCTAGGGCGGCATGCGGTATTTGCGCCTACGCCGCCCCAGTCGCCGGTGGCGGATCGCCTCATCGAGGCTGCGCTCCTCGCGCAGGCGATCCGCCGCCTCGTAATAAACGACTAAGGGATTTAGTAATAAACGATTAAGGCACTTCTAGCAGACATAGAAGCTTCAAATTTAGAATACAATTAGTGTTTAGTGTATAAATGAAGGAAAAACTATGAAACATTATAATTTTCATCCAGTTGCCGAGATACACTAACTGCATAAATAATTTTGTAAACCCATATAAATATATAAGATTACAAAGTTACATTTGCAGTTAATGAAATGTAACTTTGTAAAAAATAAGAATACATTTGTCGCCATCATTGTTTCTCTATGGGAATCGTAACAACCTTCTTAAGACTGCGCAGATGACGTAGTGGTTAAGATACCAACGTCCCGTGCTAGTGTCGCGGGTTCGAATCCCATGCAAGACAACAGCTTGTACGATCCACAAATTGTTGTTCTGAATCTGAATGTAATTTGTGTCGGTTAATTATACGAATTAAGAATGTAATTCACCACTCTCTATCTTGCCCGTGGATATCGTATAAGACGACTATGGGATATAATATAAAATAAATCTAAATGTCACAGCATATCATTCACAAAAAACAGAACTAAAATTAATTTTAATTATTCTTTACACAATTATAGTTTAAATATTTTCACCGCTGTGCGAGACCTGGGAGTGATTTTTGATTCATCTTTGCATTTTGATATCCACATAGATAGTGTTATTAATAGAGCTCTTCAAATGTTTCGTTATGAGATCTTCCGTTGATTTTGTGCGTCCCTCTACTTATTTGCTATTGTATAAAACTCTTGTTCGTTCCCAGTTAGAATATGTGACCTCAATTTGGAATCCAATATATAAAAAAATATAGTGATAGAATTGAAAATGTACAAAGAAAATTTTTAAGAGTAATGAATTATAAATGCCGTAATTCCAAAGTATCATACGCTGCCATGTTGCAGCGCTATAACATTCTCAGTTGAGAATCTAGACGACGACTTCTCGGAACTATGGTGTTGTATAACATTTGTAACAACATATATGATTGTGTGGAGATTACGAATAGGTTATGTTATACAGTGCCCAGAACTGTGATGCGACGGCAAGCTCGTGTACCTCGGTTGTTCCACTTGGATACGTGCAAAACTAACGCCGGAACACGAGCGCCTTTGCGACGACTGACCGATATATATAACACACAATTTTCAGATATAGATATTTTCCTAGATTCTAAGAACAGCTTTAAAAAAAAAGTTAATGATGTATTATTTGAGAGTACTAGTGTATGAAAACTGTAAAGTGTGCATGTCTGTAACTTCCTTTACTTTTATGCAAATATGTGGACATTAGTGTGGGTTATATGTAAGCTAAAGTTATTTAATAAGATTTTCATTGTAACATTGTAACATGTAACTGTTTTATGTCCCTAATAAATAAAATAAAAAAAAAAAAATTTAAATAATATGCACATACCATCTGTGCAAGAGAAGGAAAACGCGAAATGAAACCCTATATCAACATGTCTGACCAGCATGGTATAGTGGGTTAAATACCCTCCCATTGTGGAGGAGGCCCGAGGCCAACACTGGGACATACGAGGGCTGCGATGATGATGCGATGTTGAATTATATGTTTGTAAAGTCCCCCACAAAATAAGGATTATTATTCCCTTAGTGCAAGGCGTTGTCATTTAAAAAAAAAGATTCAACAGGAAGGAGAGTGGGCAGCAGTTCTCGCCGGGGAAATGTGTGATATCTCACTGCGAAACTAACCCGCCTACCAAACGTGGCGACTGCGTCATTATTCCTTATAAGGCGAAGAAAAATGAGCTCTAGTCATGGCAACTCTGTTACCCTTGAGCGTCGTTGGATGCAGGTGCCACAGTACGGCACTTTATGGTGAAGCGTGAGGGTGGTCTATGTTCTACAGTGGACGGCGATAGGCTGAATGGTGATTGGCATAATAGGTGTAAACACATACCTAGATATAATTATGTTTAAAGATAACTTGTAAAATGGTCAATCAACTTAATGAAAAAGCAAGAGCACAGATTAAATAAGTAGTAGGACGTGTCTTATGAAATTGTACCAAAATCTCCCAAAGTATTAAGCAAACTAAATTGCCTCAAATTTATCTGAGAGAAAGAACGCCATCATTAGGCTCGATTGCCATCAAAGCGGGAGGAGACTAGAGATGTGTTTCGAAAAATCAATCAAATTTCTTTACTACCACATCTCTTCGCTTAGTTTAAGTAGAATTGACTCAAGCGGCAAGGAAAGATGTCTCATTTTTCAGAGAGTGTGCTCTAAGAAAATCCTTTGTTGGTATTCCAGAAGTTGAAGGTACCGGAAAGGCAAATAAGTAGGTCTATCTACAAAAAGAAATGAGATACCATCAAAAACAAGACTTGTAAAAAATAGCCAAGCCTCGCAACTGAGTTGTTCTACCATAAAAATTTGTGAGATCCATGTTATACCAAGTGGGTTAACTCATTCAGTCCCTGCTTAAGGGACCTTACTTCTTAAGTTATTACGTAAATAGCTAACCTAACAACTTCTTATAGTGACTATATCAATATTAAAGATCTTTTATGTTTTAAATAAACAGAATGACTAGGTATTGTTTTTGATGGTATTTTAACTTTCTGAATACATTAAAGTAAACAATCTTTCGTTTTAAAATAAGTTCAAAGTTTTTGCTAGACCTTATCTCGATCCCCAATCTAGTGAATAAAGTCATCAAAGAATGTTATAAATAAATCTAGCTTATAGTTTGCCGGTTTATATGAAAAAAAAAATATAAAAATCCAGCTGGGTTTTCCACAACGTTACCTTCGTCTCGAAGCTCAGGTTTATATGTGACCGTATAAAAATAAATAAATGGATTCTTTTTGGCCAGCTCCACAATTTTCCGATGCCTCGTAAAAAGTGGCTATTGACAGCGGCCGATCTATAACATCGATACTAATATTTGTTTTATGAAAGGTTTATGGAGGCCAACGTGAATTTTCGATATTTCGGACGTTCTGTATAAATATGAAACAGGTATTTTTGTATATATTTTTTTCTGGATTTACATAATTTATAGTTTTATTTATGCGGGGAATACCGGAGTATTTTTTTTTATTGCAAACGGTGGCAAACGAGCAAACAGTACACCTGGTGGTAAGTGTTGCTGCCGCTCATGGACCTTTACAGGGTCGCTGCCTACCGCGAAGAAAGTGAAGGGAGTGTGAATGCGTGCATTAAGCCTCAGTGATACCAAGGGCACTACCAAAACCCTCCGCGCACAAACACCCTGAGAAAGTTGGGCTTCCAGCTCTTTCGCTCACCGAACGAAGCGCAGTAACAAATTGCTACTACTCAGACGTCGATTTTCTGCGAGAGTGTGGTACTGCCCCGGACGGACCGGCCCGCGGCTGTAGACAGATAACTGTCGACAGTGTGTGCTGTGTGTGCTATGCAGTGTGCTAGGACCACCTAGCACTACTAAATTAGTATTATAGATTTTTACTGCTGCCGTTGTCTGTTCGTACGGTGATGCATTTAAATGATTTAAGAACATATCCCCTGAGATACACCGCCCCATAATTTGCTGTGGGAGTCCTAAGAAGAGCAGCAGTACCCTCCTTGGAAACCAATCACTGCAATTACCAAAACTGCCTAAAAAGATCGTGATTAAGGCTCTCGTGGCGTACATAACTTTTGTCTCATTATATGAGCATCAGATTCTCTATATGTAGCACCGGCTGTCAACAACATGCAAAGTAAAATGTTTGTGTTCTTCAATGCATCGGTCCAATTGACCGTTTCTCCGTCAAGATTATCTTCTTTATACATTTTTTCTGTCCGAGTGTATGACACTCAACTCCTCCTAAACAGCTGGGCCGATTACGATGACAATTTTGTGTGTATTCAGGTGTATTCAAGAATGGTTTAGATTAATAATTGCACCCGTTAGGTGGCGCTGCGATTAATTCCAAGGCATTGAATTTTATTTATTATATAGCTACTATATCATGTTTGTATAGGGTTTTATTCTGAGTGTTCCGTCTCTAGCACACGTGTTACCTGCATATCATATCCCTTTGTCACCTTTTATGATACCCACTAGCAAGAGGGGGGGGGGGGGGGTTGGGCGGTGGTGAATTGTATTCTTACTCCGACACCACACGAATAGTTATTAGTTCGTGAGTTAAATCGAAATAACAAAGACTTTGTGGATCATTTAAATATTTTTAGATACAACGTTATGTTATGTACAAAATCAAAGGACACACCGAACACATACACTAAAAACAATCATTAAAACTTGCGCTGAGAATTATTTTGAGTACCTAAAACAAAGATACTCTTGAGCTGTTTTTGTTTTGACTACTACGTCGTACAATTACCCCTACAAGTTACAAATTACGTGCCCCAATTGGATTTTGAAAGTATGAAATGTTTTATTAGAATAATGAGGACGCTTAAAAATTAAAATATCAGCTATACCTAAAGTTCTTAAGAACAATTTTATTGAAGTAATTATAGCGACTTTTCAAGTTACTGGCATGAAATGACAAAAGTTTGTTCTCTCATAAAACTAAAGAGTACAAATTTGTATTTCATAGTATTAAAGCTACTATTAATGATGCTAAGCATTGCTTTCAAAGCAAAACAAGAATCTTATGCCTGACTCAAACAACTGATATAATAGAGCGAACTCAGTGAGGTCATCGAAGTGTACGCTCCTACTTCGGTAGTAGAAATTTAATTAACTTAATCTTCTCTTTTATACAATTGAATGAAAACAAGGAGAAATCTCAGTAATATTTTGATACGTTTTCAAGATAAATCAGACTAATTTATTAGGAGGTGTCGTAAATATTTCTATAGATTTACTATTAAATGCGTGTTGAACTGCAATCACGAGAATTTTTTGTTTTTTTTTTCGGGTGAGGTATGGTCAGCGCACACGCCGTCCGTTCCGTCCGGGGCAATAAAAGGACAGTACGCGGCCCCATAACCTACCGTCATCCCTCTCCTTCACCCTTTGGCCGGCCACTGGTACTGATTTCCTTGTTAACCGTGGTCAATCCGGCGGGATACCCTTCATGAAAATTATATTATTCTTTTTTTGATCCTTTATTTACAACAAGCCAGCTAAATTATGACTAGGTTAACGTCTGTCAGGCCCGATATACATAATACACTAAATACACTTATAGGTCTTAAGTGTTTTTCTCTAAATTTCAATGGAGTTATCGCCAAGGTTTTGATGTATAGTGTACGAAAAAGAAATTTCGACCTCACTCACCTGTCTTCAAAGTTAAAGCTTCTACCAAAAGGCAACGAAGAGATTAAGTTACAACCCCAACTAGAAGTCCGCGCAAATCCTTGGCAGGGAGTATATATCTACTAAAGTAATTAAACTACTGCTTATTTACAAGTTGTTGTTGAGGAGGGACACAAGCGGATCTAATGTTGCATCACTTAAATCTCAAAAATAAAGCTAGCTATTTATCATAAATATCATAACGGCTGATAAATATTACAATATCAAACAAGAGACGACTAAGGGATATAGGGTAAGGGAAATCCGCAGAAGAACGGGTGTAACCGACATAGCACGAAGAATTAGCACGCTGAAGTGGCAATGAGCAGGCCACATCGCTCGACGAACGGACAACCGCTGGCGAAGAAAGGTTCTCGAGTGGCGACCACCTACCGGACGAGTAGCGTAGGTCGCCCACCACTAGGTGGACTAACGACTTGGTTGTCAGGCTGTTGTTGCAGTTGCTGGGTGTCGTTGGATGCAGGCGGCACAGGATCACAATTTGTGACGTAACATGAGGGAGGCCTACGTCCAGCAGTGGACGGCGATAGGCTGGAATTATGATGATGATGATGATGAAGGGATATATGCAGGTAACAATGATGTATGATGTAAGAGAAAAAAAAAACTCAATAAAAAGCCCTTATTCCAACACGAAGAAGAGGCTTTTAAACTTAAACACAATCCTTTTGTGGGCGAGGCTGAAGTATATTTTTGGCCATTATTTACATAGCTTGGCCTTAAGTTCCGTTACAAATATTAATTTTTTTATGACTTATTCAGAATAAAACTTGTATATACTTATTGAAGTCTCAGCAAATATTAAAAAATATTTCTATTCTAAATGTAGTTCTGTGCCTCTAATGCAGGCCTTAAATCTATTTTGCCACGAATCTATGAATATAGTATGTATGCACTGTACTGTATCCATGGTAAATTTAGTCACTACTTGTTCTGGAATTTTTTTGAGTGCTAGAGTTTGTAGCTATCGCATGAGGGTGACGCCATGGCAACACTGCCTTACCGAGGCTTTGAAGGGAGCGGTATCTGAAAGGATAATCCGCCGCCCAGGCCACAGAGATCAAGGAATCGGTACCAGTGGTCGGCCCAATGGCGATTAGGAGGGAATACGGTGGTTAAAGGGCCACAAGCCGCCCATCCATCGCCCCGGATAGGTTGGGCAGGCTGTGACCATAGACTATCACAAAAAAAACGGTTTATAGCTTTCAAATAAGCCTCAATAAATCTTAAAATAACAGCTATGGAGTTTATAATATATTTCAATCACGCACGGCCGTACTATCGAAATTTATTA
The DNA here is from genome assembly GCA_032191425.1 of Lymantria dispar. Taxonomy (NCBI): domain Eukaryota; kingdom Metazoa; phylum Arthropoda; class Insecta; order Lepidoptera; family Erebidae; genus Lymantria; species Lymantria dispar. The sequence continues at coordinate 27,040,367 of CM063449.1, forward strand.
CGTAGTAAAAAACACAACTGACTTATCGTAACTGGTCAGAAAATATACGACAAGTCAGTTGCATTTTTTACTGTGATACCTTTGTTCCATCCCGCAACTCACACCCGTACGTGACCAGCCCCTAGGTATAAAAATAAATAAATGTGTTCTTTTGGCGAGCTCTACATTTTTACGGGCATCGTAAAAAGTGTCCATTGGCAATAAAATGTCCGGTGACAGCCGCCTATGATATCGATATTCACATTGGTATTAGGGAGGGTTTTTGGCAGTATATTTTCGATATTGTTGAGTATTTTCATCATTCAATATTCCTACATATATTAATAATGTATGAATAGTTTTATTTTATTTTACTGTATTCTGTGCAGTATCTGAATAATTAGCTAATATAAGAGTTATTTACCGATTTAAATAATTACACAGACAGATTAGTATAAAGGTTTACGTCACGTCTTGTTTTTTTTTTTTTTTTAGTAATTGTTATATGCATATTATATATTATAGTCATCCTTTAAAAAACCCACGGACAAAACAGGTGGTGGTGAATTGTATTTTCTCCAACACCATACGCAAACTGTCATTAAAATAATAATAACTTATATTTACTGCGAAATCTTTTATTGTTATTTGAATTTTTAAATCAGATTTAGTCAAATAAGCTTTGAAATCACAATATTTGTAATCCCATCCCAACAGTAAATTTGGAGTTTACTCCGACTTCTGCTTTTGAATTATTCATTAATACTTTGTTTAATGGTGGCAAAAACGTCCAGAGAAAATTTTCTCCAATGCGTGTAAAGTCTACAAGCCGCATTAAGCTAACCTAATATACCTATGATTTAAATTCCAATCATTCTTATATAAAACCGACACTTAAACTCTAATAAAATATAAACATTGCAAACTTCCTTGAATTATTAAAAAATTAAAGATCTTGGATTAATTATATTCATTATTTCGGGTTATATACGTCCCACTGCTGGTCTCGAGTCTCTTCCACAATAGGAGGCAAAATTGACCTTACTTATACCATGCTGGTCAGGTTGGTATAGGGTTTTTTTTTCAAGTTTTCCTTCTCTTGCATAGATGTTATATGCGTATTATATAAATCCCTTAGTCGTCTTATACGACATCCGTGAGCAAATAATTACATTATTACAACAAAATATATTATGACTAAAATAAGCAAGCACAATGGTTGCAAATACTTTTTTTACGAAGTAATTTAAAAAAATATTAAATGTATTGAGGGAGTGAATACTCGTAAAAATAATAAAGAAATCTCCAAACGATTAATGACACATCTTGCTGATAAAACAAAACTAATAATAAATAATAAAAGGACTAGTTGTTCTTATGTTGCACTGTGGTCCTTAATTAATAGGTACTGCATTAAAAATATGATTTTTTTTTTTGCCAACGGTGGCAAACGAGCAAGCAGCACACCTGATGGTAAGTGAAACTGCTGCACATAGACCTTTGCAATACCAGGGGCACAGCCAGGCCGCTGCCTACCGTGAAGGAAATACTCTTCTTAAACCTCGTTTAAAGAAGGACATGTCATAGCGCTCGGGAAACACAGCAGCAGGTAGTTCATTTCAGAGCTTGCACGTACGTGGGAGAAATGATCGCTGGAAACGTACAGTGGAAGACCATAACGTTTCCAGGTGAAATGGATGATTTAGAAAAATCATGATAAGAAAAAAAGATGCATATAACAACTATGCAAGAGAAGGGAAACTCGAAACAAATTTATATTAACCTGTCTGACTAGCAAGTAAGACCTCCCATTGTAGAAGAGGCAAGAACCCGTCCCAGCAGTGGGACGCATATGAGTCGAGGTGATAATAGTGATGATGATATGTTCATGATTTTTCTAAATAATAAACGCTGTGGACATAAAAGTCATACAAACTTTATAAGAACTAAATTTAATAATGACTGGTGCAATAAAACACATAAAACGTCACCGGGGCCTGTGGTTTTAGTAAGTATGCCAGTCGCGTAGGGTTGTGAATGCCAAGTCCCATATAATCCAATATTTGCCAGCAGAGAAGATGCGTAAAAGTGTTTCCACAGCGTGAGCGACAAAAAGGAGAAAACCTTTGAAAAACGCTTTATTATAAATTTATAACCATTTTGACTACTGAAGTCAAGGAACTCTGCATCGGTGGTCAGCCCAACGACGAAGGCGACGTACTATAGGGGTGGGATACACGCACGCACACCCGCATGCTTACGCCCCTTTGTCGCCCCGGACGTAGTCGGGCGAGGAGTGCGCTGTACGGTCAGCGCCCAAAAAAAAAATTATACCCATTTTAAATCAACAGAAATTCGTATATAAACCAATGGATGGCAAATGAACAATCGTATATCCAATTTCCAATGCGGATTTGAATGAGTATTGAAGCAGGCAAATCAACTATCTCTGAATGGACTACATTTTTGTATAGATACCATAATTATAATCGTATACTGTAAAATTAATCAATTATAGAATTAATTTTGGGTTTTTTTTTTCATCTTTATAATCAACTGCTGAGCTTGAGAGGCAACGACATTGTTAGTGTGATTATTTCTACAAAGCTGATTGCTTTCTGCGTGTGGTAACAGAGTAAGAACACAAATCACCACCCCTTCTCTTGTACGTGGGTGTCGTAAAAGTCGACTAAGGGATATCATATGCATTTAACATCTATGCAAGAGAAAGAAAACTTGAAACAAAGCCCTATGTCAACAAGTCTGACCAGCGTAGTATAGAAGGTCAATTTCCCTCCCATAATGGAAGAGGCCCGGGCTCAACAGTGGGACGTATATGGATTCAAATGGTGATGATAAAATGCAATGGGACAAAATAGACACGTAAAAAATTCATTAAGTAAATTATTTTAACAAAATTTTAATTGTAAATAAAACTACTTTACGGATGTTATCGTATTTATACGGACTCATGGCCCGCCCGTGACCATGAACGCTGCAGTGTTCGACACGTCGAGCAATCAAAAACCAAATACAAATGCGATAAAATCCGTAAAGTCATTTTATTTACAATACTAGCGTAAACATCAGAGGTCAAAATTTTAATTTTCAAGGGTATTAATATAGTGGTATTTTGAACGAGTTCTGCATAACTACATGAGAAGCTGTTCAAAAATTATGTTGTGTAAAGTAAGCTCTCGTCTCGCCTTATCTTGACAAGAGCTTAGTACAAACGGAGAAATATACTGCCGCTTAAAGTAAATGTTAAGCTTTACAAAAGAAATATAGAAATAACGTAATTTATTTAGATTTGTTGATCCATCCATCTGCCAGCCCATCGAGGGCTACTGTTGGACATATATCTGTATCAGCAATGGACATCATATGTTCTTAGTAGTTAATTGAATACATTAGACTTCAGAAAGAGTTTTCCACGTCATGTATTTATTCCTTATACTCGTATTGTATTCTTTCTTTTATTCCTTATAATGTAAATAGGTATTTGCAGTTTGGTGATAGAATAAAAATATAATTCACAGTCCCTACTTCCCGTGGGTGTCGGAAACGTCTTTTACTAAGGAATTCATCCATCCATCCCTCAGCCCATGCACGGCCACTGTTAGACATAAGCCTATTATTTTAAGGTTTCTTGAGATCTCTTTAAGACTTCTGACACACTCTTACTCATATTTACGAGAGTTGCGGGACCAGAAAATGTGTGTATATACTTCTACTCTATCACCGTACGGAAATAAAACTTATTATCTTCTATGCTATATAAAAATATAGACCTTTGGATACCTTGCTCGATTATATTCAAAAAGTAATTTTTGTGTACGTGTACTTGCGATACTCAGAAGTTGAGTAACAATAAACTTTGTATTGCGATACGGACTCCAAACTTATAATTATAAAATGGCAAAATAAAACTTATTTCAATTGTGTGGAAAAGAAAGTTTAAAGAGATGATACTGGAAGATACTGTATGTGCATCTTATTGTAGATTTATTTTTATGCTGTGGGTGGAAAATGGGCAAACAGCATGAGATGCTATTTCTCATGGACAAGATCGCTGCCAACCGTGAAAAAAGTGAAGGGAATATGAATGCATGCAATGAGGTTCGGTAATGCTAAACCCATCACTAAAATCCATCACACGCAAACACTTTTACAAAGTTAGTCTTTCAACTTTCTCGCTCACTGAACGAAGTGCAGTAACAAACTGCTATTGCTCAGACGTCGATTTTCTGCGAGAGTGTGGTATTACCCCGGACGGACCGGCCCAACTGACCAACTGACCGATTACATAAACACAGATGTCATAGTTGTCTAACTTATAACAGTTATAAATAAAACTTTTTATGAATATTTTACGGATTTTATAGCGTTTGTATTTGATTTTTGGTTACTCGACGTATCGAACACTTTACAACGTTCATCGTCACGATCGGTACATGGACCGTTTGAAACGTCGTGTAATCAAAAATCAAATACAAAAACGATAAAGTCTGTAAAATAGTTTTATTTACATGCGTAAATTTTCGAAATAATTATAACTGTTAGTACCGAATGGCATAAGTTCAATCTGATACAAGACAATTCTTTGGGCGATCTACAAATTACTATATATCTGAAGATTCCTCTCACGTCGCATATATATCCATAACAGAGGTTCACGTGTTATATTATCCGCCTAGTGTAAATTTCAAACTTTCTCTTCAAAAGCTAAAACTCTCATATGACTAAGTAATCCTACATGTAATTGTAATGTCAAAGGTCTAATTAAGATCAGAAATTATTAAACCATTTGATGCTTGATTAGCAACAATTATAGATTGTCAGTAATTTCAGCGTCTGTAATTTACTCTCAATACCAGGTGCGTCTGTAATAACATCTATAGGGATCTTTAATTAAAAATAATCTATGACTTGCTAGTCTACGAAATAAGCAGGAGACTGTCGAACGCGACCTACATATGTCGCTATCTATGAAGTCATTGAGTTTTCTGCGGGTTTTAATGAAATCTTTTAAACTCAAGACCTTATTTTTTTTTTGGGGCGGGTTGCGGTCGGCGCTCTCCTCGCACCACTCTGTCCGGGGCGACAGAAGGGCGTAAGCACGCACACCCATAACCCACCCGTGACACGTCGCCTTCGTCGTTGGACCGACCACCGGAGCAGGGTGACTTGACTTCAGTGGTCAAACTCGAGCCCTTGAACTATTTTCGACAGTCGAAAATGAAATAAAGCCCCTACACGTAGTATTAAAAACTGAATCATGATAGTCAATACACACTACTAACTGTAATAGATAAAAACACCTCTACTAACTGTTTCATCAATAAAAAGATAATCATTTAAGAAGGCGTAATACTGTAAAAAAAAATCGTATTCGTACTATAAAAATCAAAAAGGCATTTAATCTCATCATCCCAGCTCATATACATCCTATTGCTGGGCTCGAGTCTTCTCCAAAATATGAGAGAAATTGAACTACTATGCTAGTCGGACGGCTTGGTATAGGCTTTTATTTCAAGTAATCCTTCTCTTGCGTAGATAAACAACTACGAGTGAGAAAGGGATGCTTAATTGTATTCTTACTCTGTTACCACATAGAAACAACATATTAGGTATATTTTCATGTAGACCATTGCAGTAGAATACAATATTATAGCTACCACTCAAAAGATAAATAAATGACATACTTTCTGAATTTAAGGACCTACGCTGCACAGCTTGCTGCAACCAAGACAATCGAATGAAATATGATTAAGCCAGAGCTTCTAGAAATATCAAAGTATTAACTGCTATATTTAACATAGGAACTAATAACTAATATATAACTTATAATATAAATTATAAATAATATATAACATATCCTTAAAATTGTTGAGTCTACATTGATTCTTTGTTTTTCTGTCTATTGAGACAGTGGTAGGAACTATTTTTAATGATTACGCCATAATTTTATTATTATTAACACATTTTTTTTTGGGGTGGGCTGCGGTCGGCGCGCTCCTCGCACCACTCCGTCCGGGGCGACAGATGGGCGTAAGCACGCAACACCCGCAACCCACCCGAAAACCACGTTGCCTTCGTCGTTGGGCCGACCACCGGAGCAGGGTTACTTGTCATCAGTGGTCGGCCCGACGGAATACCCCCCTACGTGGGGTACCCTCCCATCGACGCCCCCTCGGGGAGGACGTCGGTCTTTCCTCACGCGGTCGGCCTCTCGGCGGGTGACGGACTAATCCCCGGTCACGTCACCCGCGGCCTCGGCTAAGGCGGCATGAGGCGCTGGTAGTTGCGCCTACGCCGCCCCAGTCGCTGACGGCGGATCTCCTCATCGAGGCTGCGCTCCTCGTGCAGGCGATCCGCCGCCTCCTTCTACGAGATCACTGTCTCGCAGAAGGCTACGACCGCGTCCCAATTCCCGACGCGTCAGGTCGGCACCGATGATTGCGACGAGTTCACGGCGCTGCGTGACCCAAGCGGCGCAGGCCACGAGCGTATGCCTCGCCGTGTCCACGTCGCAATCGCAGTGGTGGCAGGACGGTGTACTCTCCCTCCTTACGACCTTGGGCAGGTATTTGGCGAAGCACCCATGCCCCGTCAAAACCCGCACTAGTCGGAAGGAGAGCACCCCGTGCCGCCTTTCCGACCACTGAATCAGCACCGGCCGGAAAGCCTCCACGGTCCAGACACCGTATCGAGGCCTCTCCAGCCGGACTGCCCAACGGGCAATGACGTCTCGGCGGGCGTCGACGCGCCAGGCGGTGAGCTCCCTTTAACGAGATCACACCGCCCCCCGCTTATTATTATTAACACATACCCCAAGCAGCATCTCTTAAACGCTTCGAGAAAATCTTTTTAACTTTTTTATTGCGATATTTGCCTTCCTCTTCACCGTATGATGTCAGATGCGTCTCTTTATTATCTAGCGATAGTCGCCCCTTCTATGTCTAAAGTAGATATATAGGCTGATGGTTATTATGGTTAACTGCATTTAGTTTTAATGCGGTGACAGTTAAAAATGTTACATGAATATAGCTCCAATAGGTCAAAGAGGCGCTCCACACATACTAACTCAATAGAGTGCATAAATTGATCACTTTATTACGTTATCGAGCGGTCTGATAAACTAGAATACGGTATAATATATGAAATGTATGTAAATGTATGTATAAAATTGGAGTGTCTGTTTGTAATGTCAAAATAATAGGCTTTTTTCAATCTCACACGGTTATTTGCACTATACACATGCCTAAAAATTACTTTATATTTTTTTGTCTATCTGTTTGTTCCGGGTAATCCTCAAAACGGCTGGACCGATTTCAAAATTCTTTCACCGATGGAAAGCTATAATATCAGGGCGTAAACTAGGCTATATTTTATCCCGGTATTCCCACGGGAACGGGAACTACGCGGGTAAAACTACTAAAACTGAAGCGGAGCGAGGGCGGGTTGCTAGTATTAATATACTAAGATATATAGATATATAGAACTGCTAGTTACTTGATATTTTATAGAGTAATAAAAATATATTTCATGATAATATTAGTCAGATGACTGTAATATTGCGTAGAATTATTATACATATATTATTGGTGTTAGAGTGTGACGAAAAGCAAATACGTTGGGCAATTCCAATTAACCTTAAAATGCTATCTATATGAATAATAATATTAATTTGTTTTCATATTTCATCACATTTCACGTATAACACGTAACACTTCGCTTAACACTAAGCTTTGAATACAAAGCAAACTAATAACCAATAAATCCCTAAAAAAATTTGTTCTTGTTCTCTATAAAGAATATACCGGCGATTCAGTCTTATTAATATTTCATAACATCATATTCCATCTGATATCTTTAAACGAGCAGTTCGTATATATATATTCAGGATCTCGGAAACGGCTCCAACGATTTTGATGGCATACTAGAGGTTTCGGGTCCAAAAAATCGATCTAGCTAGGCTTTATTTATAGAAAATGTTGTTTTGTCGGTGTTTTTAGTAAAACAATACAGTGCCATTGAATTTTAAAAGAATATGAATTTAAATTTCGTTGTCAACGTCATGAGTTACGATACCTCAGTTTGGAAGTTGTCCAGTTCTGTTTTTGTTTTGTTTTGGCATTCAAACAGCGTCGGATCGTATCTCGGTGTTATTATTATTCTCTTTTTGTAATTTTTTTATATATTTTTCATTATTTAATTTTTATTTTTTATTAATGTACATCTAAATAAATTCGACAAAAATACAACAAAAATATTACCAGCAAAGCTCGGTCAACCAGATATTTGTGGTAATACGTCATGAATACAATTTGTGGCTGTGTAGTAACAGATGAAGAATAACGTGGCTTTAATTGCTCGTAGGAAATATAAAAGCCAGCTAAGGGAACATTAAGGCAGCGCCACCCACTAGCTAATCGTAGCGAGAAGTCTGTATTCAATAATAGATGTTGGCAGGCAGGCACCGCAATCATCAGTTCAGCTGCCAAGCGTGGCAATTATTGGCCATTGATGTGGATTAACCTGTTTCTAGCAGTGGACCTGATGGGCTAATGCCTGAAATACAATAAGCTTCAACTAACTTTCAATATCTTAACCTTCATCAACATCATCATCGCAGCCCACATACGTCCCACTGTTAAGCTCGGACCTCCTCCACAATGAGAGGGAATTTGACTTGCTATACCATGCTGGTCTGGCATGTTGGTATAGAGTTTCGTTTCGAGTTTTCCTTCTGTTGCACAGATGTTATTTGCATATTATATCCCGTAGTCGTATTTTAAGACTTCCACGGGCAAGATAGGGAGTGGTGAATTGTATTCTTACTCCGTCACTACATGGAATTCTTTTTTAACCTTACTACTGAAATATTCTTGAATTTTTTGAGAATAAAACTCAACTATTGCTACACTCTTTTACACTATTCAGAATTCACACACGAAAGTACTTTATTCGTAGTAGAAATAAATATTTAGTTATTATTCTCTTCATAAAGGTGGCCACAACAGCTCTTTACTTATAAATTACTTGAATAACAGAGAATTTAAGGCAATCTATATATGTCTTTGATAAACAAAGTGTACAGTTTATGGTCACTGGTGACTGTTTTCGATATTTGAATATTTGATGGTAAATTATCAAGTTTACATACATATAATCCATGCGATTACGGAGTAAGAATACAATTCATTACTCTGTTGCCCGTAAGTGTCGTAAATGACGACTAAGGGATATGACATACAAATAACTTCTAGGCAAGAGAAGAAATGATCACTATAAAACCCTATGCTAAGACAATAATAATTCCTTTTGTTTACGCAAGTATTACACATTGTAAATAAAATTACTTTATGAATTTTATCGCGTTTGTATTTGAGTTTCGATTGCCCAACGTTTCGAACACTTTACAGTTTACTTTACAGTGACCATGAATGCTGACATCAACACTGACTTCAACCGATCAATTAGTCATCTTCATTTTAAATGCATATTTTTTAATCTTTCTGATTTTAGTGCAATGCCTTTTTGTTCGTTTGATGAATTAAGAAACTCCCCCTTCCTGAAATCGAATAACATTATACATTTATTCGTTCAAAATACTATTAATTACGACGTAAAAGTTTTATAATGTCATTTACATTTTATTTGCATGGGATACTTGAGTAGGATGTAATTTTAGTGTAAATACTCACCTTGACTTGTTATTCATGAAGGTTTAATGTTGGATGTAATTTATGCTGTCGGCATTATCATGCGAGATGAGCGAACTTTGTCTTATCAGGATAAAAGACTTTTCACCTGAACTATCGCTTTTAATTGATTTCATAATTACTCGTTACTAAAAAGTGTTGTTATTTAACCAATAGGAATTATTTTTACAATAAATATATCATAACATAGAGTATTTAACCTATAAGATTCCATAGAACTACGACAGAGAATGGCGGGCAATTAGTATGCACGTATATGAAATACGCGACTGATTGCTCGCGCCTTCACCCATGTAAAAAGTAACTTTCCGAACATACAATTTTATGAAAATCAGTCCAACGGACTACGCTTAATTAAAGAAAATAAAGTTGAAGTAGATCATAGTTTAGATATACATATACAAGAAAACACATTACCAGGATAAGAGTTATGCTATGCATAAAATTAGGAAACCGTCTATTTGTGAACCAATTTTTATCGGAATGTATTCAAAGGTTTACGCATGATTGAGTAACAAACATCCAAAGATCATCATATCAGCGACAGTTACCACTTACCATCAGCTGGGCATACTTGGTCGACTGCCATCAACCGTAAAAAATTGAAGTCTTGGTGTATTTAATGGATTATCCTTACGGCCTAACGGGTTAAGATCACATTGCAACGCTATTCTTTATCTTACCGAGGCAATCATTAAAACCGGCTTAAGAAGCACAAGTAGAGTGGGCAGCAGCGCTTTTCTTGGGAGGGTACCCTAAATTGGGAGGGTACCTCAAATAGGGAGTATTCTGTCGGGCCGACCACTGATGGCAAGTAACCCTGCTCGGGTGGTCGGCCCAACGACGAAGGCGACGTGCATCGTGGGTGGGTTGCGGGTGTGCGTGCTTACGTCCCTCTGTCGCCCCGGATGGAGTGGTGCGAGGAGCGCGCCGACCGCAACCCACTCCCAAAAAAAAAAAAAAAAGGAGGGCTTTTCCAAGAAACTCATAAATGAGACCAATTGCAATCGCTATTCTGCCTGCCAAGCAAGATGCCTAAATAAAACTATTTTTTTTACGATTTTTTTATTAAATTTTACTAATTTTATCATATTTGTATTTGTTTTTTGATTTTCTGGGACCGGTCCTCCCATAACCATGAACCCTGAAAAGTGTTTCAAACATCGGCAAATGAAAAATCAAATACAAATACTATAAAATCCCTTAAAAATTACTAATTTAAAATGTTTTATTTAAAATGTATAAAATTCGCGCACCAGAAATCATTACGACGCCTAAATTCAACTGCGATAGTCAATAGTCTAATAGATAAATTCAATATAGCTGAATTTCTTTTCAATTACTTGAAAATTTAGGTTATTTTATAGAACCTCATTTTTTAATATACGCCTAAAACTTTTTATTAATTTACTTAGTTTTTTTGTCTTAAAACTTTGAAAATAAATTCAGTGTAATATTTTCCAAGTTTCTGATTAATATTCTATCACCACACGGTACAAAGTTTCGAATAAATTTACCTGTAATATTGAAATTTTCTCATTAAAAGCGACTTTAAGTCAGATCATTTTCACACGTATCACAAAACTTATACATAACTCCAGAAGTTAGGAAGTTCTGAGCTATTCAAGGAGTAAGTATTATTTCGACTGTTCAACTCGCATCTTGGAAAGTTTCCGCTCTAGAGAAGTTTAGACAAGCATATATCATTCACTTTCAAATACGCTTTATCTTATTATGTATAAGTATATAAGAATACGAGGAAGGTCTAAAATATCTACAAGATGAGTTAATATAGGACTCTGTTTCAAGTTTCCCTTATCTCGCAGTTGTGTTGAAGGGAAGGCATACTTGACATACAACTTATACTTATTGATATCATTCTGATTTCTGATGTTTCACGCGAGTATTACATATTGTAATGGAAACTATTTTAACGGATTTTATAGCATTTGTATTTGATTTTTGATTGTCCAAGATTTGGAATGGAATACAATCAGTATGAGCGAAGTTAGTCCAAATGAAAGTCGTGAGGACACACATATAACCCACCAAAAATATAAGACTGAAAATGGGAACCAAGTTTACTATTACCATAATTATGGTATCGTCGACTTCACAAAAGACATACGATCTAAATAGGTGCACAGTTCTGTAAACACTCTGGAATCTTAAAAGAACGTATAACATGCTTAGGTAAAATTAAAATATTATTTCTGGTTTAATTCCTACTACAAAAAAAACTAAAATTATGATTCTTTAAAATACAATAATCGAATTATTTACATAAAGCAAACAACTTATGTCTGTTGTACCTTCATATTCAGTGACTCTTCAAAAATTTAAGGTAAATTGACGTATTATACCACGCTGAGCACATGTGTAAATATTATTAGGTCTTATTTCGAGTTTACCTTCTTTTGTGAATGCTATCTATATATTATCCTTCAGTCATCTTTTACAACGCCTACAGATACTACGATTGTGACCGGTTGCTCCAGCATCATACGGAAAAAGTGAAACAAATAAAAAACTCTAGTCACAAAGATTATGTTACTATTACATATCCATCCATCATAGGCCTCCCCACGAGAATGCCACTCGGAACGGTCCTGCGCCACTTGCGTCCAACGGTTCCCTGCGACTTTAAGAATGTCGTCAGTCTACCTAGTGATACGGGATAGAATACAATTGTCGTGACCGTTTGCCAGTTTATTACGTCTACTGCGATCGCCAACCCGTGTGCCAAGCGTGGCGATTATGGTATACTATACACCCCCTAAAATATAAAAATGTTACTACTACATATATATTATTTAAATTGTAACATTAATATAGCCGCTTTATTAAAGTCGTACTTATCTTAACTGCGCGTTCGTGCTGTAGATAAGCGAGAGTAATCTGCAATGTTGTTCTATTACAATGGACTAAATACAGTAGCTTATATGTTCAAATGAATAACGTGATCTGAAAATTATAAATAAATCTACTAGTTTTTTTTTACTTAGAAAAAAGCGTGTGTGTCTCGGGACGCCCGGCAGAAGTGATAACTTAAACTAATCAGAATTGAACTATTTAATATTAAAATTGTTTAACTTGAGAAAAGCTCAGTTTATTACTTAAATTGTATGTGTATTAATATGATAATGTAAGGAAAGATTATTTATTAATAAACTCTTTTCTTCTTCTTCGCAGCCCACATACGTCCCACTGTGGGGCTCGAGCCTCCTCCATAATAGGAGGAAAATTGACCTTACTACACCATGCTGGTCAAACATGTTGGTGTAGGGTTTCATTTCGAGTTTTCCTTTTCATACATAGATGTTTTATGCGTATTATATCTCTTAGTCATTATATTAGTCGTGTTTTACGACATCCACGGGCAAGATAGGGAGTGGTGAATTGTATTCTTACTCCGTCACCACACGGAAGAATAAGAAAAACTATAATCAATAAACACTTTTATTGATTATAAATTATATTTCATTCTTAGTTATAATTCTTGAATATATTGAGTCTGTATGCGTGAGATAAAGGTAAGCCAGCCAAACTGGCGCCGTAACGCGTTAGGTAACGAAGCGGCTTACCCCCTCCCATTAGAAGTTACTTCAAAAATACTTTACACCCTATTTTTTTATAAGTGGCAATGATTTATATTTTTTTGAACACTTCATAACCCAAAAATAATTGAAGATTCATTTCAGTCCATATACGTCCCACTATTAGGCTCGGGCCTCCTCCACTAAGGAGGAAAATTGATCTACTGGAACATGCTCATCGGACGTGTTGGTATAGTAATTTAACAAAAATATAACAAATTTTATTTCTCTATTGAAACCTTATATATGTCTAAACTTGTATCCCATATTTTATAAATACATCTTGAAGGATAAAAATAAAATTAATGCATATTTTATACATTAAAGCAAACGACGCCATGGGTATAGCAATACATATTTAAAGACATGTAAAAACTCCTTGCTTATAAAGTTCTGAAAAATTAATTTAAATGAGAGGAGTTTATTTATGTTTCAGGCCGTCAGAGCTGCGACCACGCTGTACCTCGTGAAAAAAAGTTTTAATGAGTTTCTTTTACTGCGAGTATAAGCACGGGGCGTAATGAGGGAGGTAATGTAAACATTCCTGGGTATCTGGGAGCGGATGACAGCCGTAACCTTACGCACAATGAATGTTAATTAGAATTGCTGAAGCATACTTAAAAATGTACGAGCATTTTCGTTTATTACAAGAATCTGAAACGTTGTTCAAAAACCTTTATATGTAAGTCCATTTAAAATCCCAACGCTGATGAATTAATTATATAATAATTATTTTGACATTAATAACACTAAGTAATCAAAATTTTTAAATTTTCATTCAAACATTTCAGCTTATATATGTCCCACTGCCGGCTTCAAACCGCCTCCACAATTGGAGTGAAATTGTTGTAGTAACCTACAATACTATGCTGGTCAGACACATAGGTATAGGGTTTTATTTCGAGTTCTTCTTCTCTTGGATAGTTCTTATCTGCATATTATCGCCTTAATCGTCTTTTACGACACCCACGGGCAAGGTAAGAAGTAGTAAACAATACACGGCATTTTCTTTTAACCTAATGTAAATTGAACATCAATGTTAGATACTTAGTGATATAATTTACAGTAATGACTTGACACCCCTACTAGGTGGACTCATGACATCTTGAAATTCGCAGGGAGCCGATGGATGCAAGTAGTGCAGGACCGTTCTAAATGATATTCTGCTGGAAGGCTTATGAAAAGGATGTTTCAAAGAAGTCTGATTAATGTAATCAGAAATCAGAATTTCAAAGAAATTTGATCGATGGAAATAAATTTTCGTTGCATATATCATGGCATAGGTATTCGTGCTTAATATTATTCGCAAACGGTTTCTAAGATTGCTAGTTAAATACGGCAACCATTTTGGAGTAGAAGCCCAAGGACTTCGGTTCGGCGAGCTTTATTGTTTGCAGTCTGTCTATTTGCATAAGTATTGGAAAAAAAGACTCCATCCATTGTCATTTCACTTAAAGTGAAGACAATACATTCGTATATTGAAATTCACAAATTTGGTGCCTGTCTCACTGTCATTAGTAGATTTGAATAAGGATTCAGGCAAAAAAGATGAGAGTGGTCAATTTTCGTCGTAATGTGATGAAAGCTGTAGTCCAGCAGTGGAACACATCATCGTCAGCATCATTATCATTTCAGCCTATTGTCGTCCACTGGCCTCCCTCGTATTACGCCACAGAGTGCGGTCCTGTGCCGCCTCCATACAGCGACGCCCAGCAACTTTCACTAGGTCATCGGTCCTCCTAGTGAACACATCAGCTGAGGTAATGATGATGATGAAAACATCATTGACACATCAATTTTTGTTGCCATGCAACGGTGACTGCGCTTAATACGCAAAGTCCTGTTACTACGTAATTATAACCGAATAGCGACCCGCCCCCTCTTCGCTTCGGTTTCAGTCGCCCTACCCGTGTAGTTCCCATGAGAATGCCGAGATAAAATATAGCCTATGTTACTCAAGGATAATGTAGCATTTTAATGGTGAAAGAATTATCGAAATCAGTCCAGTAGTTTTTGAATTTATTCGTAACAAACATACAAAAGTACAGCGATTCCTCTTTATAATATTAGTGTAGAATTGCTAAAATTTATTATAACCAATTTGCTAAAATTTATAGGCATTGATCAAACCTATTTGTTGTTATTTATTATGAATGGATTATATAAATAATAATAATTTTGTGAAATCTAAGCTGTACGATCAGGACCAGCGCACTTAATTAAACAAATAAACTCTTCAACTTGATAATATTTGGTTTATTTAGTATAGTGCATTAGTATAGTGCATTAGTATAGTGTATTATAAATTCCTTTCAAACATGTTTTTTATCCTTCAAAGTTCAGCCAAATTGCTTAATAAATGAAAATAACATATCCGCAATTTCGAAAGCTTTATAAAGTTTAAACCCGTCCCTATGTTTGTCTGTAATCAAATCGTGCAGTTTAGTTTTGATGTATTTCTCTAATTATTAAATTTGTTAATTTACTATCAAATTTTCAAATAAAATATGGTTAAAAAAGATTTAAATTGGTGAGATTTGGCATTTCACAGATTAGGTCATTTAATGTTATTGGTTTTTATTTTTAAGAAAGAATTATAAAGTCAGAAATTAATTATTACAAAAATAAAGCGTATTGCCAGCAGCAAAAATGATAAAATGTAACACGTATTTATTTTAGTAATATATTACTTGTAAGTTTATTGGTATATCTTAACAAATAAAGCCTTATTTTTAAATCATTGCATATATTTTATTAACCAAAAACTAGGACTCGTATTAGGACTAATAGGTTTGGTTGTAGCCCAAGACGATTTATCTAAATTATTTTAAATTTCAAAAGTATAATTGGATTATTGTGGATACAATTCATCATCTCAGCCCATAGACATCTCACTGTTGGGCTTGGGCCTCCTCCGCTATAGGAGTAGCCTCCTATAGTGACCTACGATACCACGCAGAAAAACTAAAAAAAAACCCTATCCAAACTCGTTTAAGCAGCGGATCAGACGGGTTGGCATAGGGTTTTATTTTGAGTTTTCCTTCTCTTGCATACATGCGATAGGAAAATTAAGTTCTTTAGGCTTTTTTTATGACACTCACGGACAAGAGAGTGGGGTGGTGAATTGTATTCTTACTCCGTCACTACACGGCAATTGATACAATTACTCATAGTAATGTAACTATCGCGTTTTGAGACATTATACATTACTACCTATAAACTCTTTACACGTACATCACATCACATATATCACATTATAAAGCCAGACCCTTGGATACGTTATACGTACATAATATAATATCTTGCTTTTGGCCAAGGAACATTTGCACCTGGCTGAATTAATTGTTCCGGAGCAGTGATATGTTAAATTTGAAACATCCAATGATTTCTAGTATTTACATAAGTTATATAGACATCATAGTTATACAGACTGCACAGATGGCGTAGTGGTTAAGATAGCGACTTACAGCACCAGTCGACACTGATGCTGTAAGTCGCTAACGAATCCCACGCGGGACATCACTTTGTGCGATCCACAAATTGTTGTGTGGTGTTTTCTTAAAAAAGAAATAAAAAACAAAAAAAAATATGCTTTTTTTTTCATACCAGCACACGCGTCACACTATTTTCCGCGTAGTGATGAAGTAGGAATACAATTCACCACCCCATCTCTTACCAGTGGGTGTCGTAAACGGCGACTAAGGGATATCTTGCGCATGTAATAACCATGCAAGAGAAGGAGAACCTCCAAATAAAACCCTATACCAACCCGCCTGCCCTAACCGAGGCCGCGGGTGTTCGGACCGGGGAATTGTCCGTCACCCGCAGAGAGGCTGACCGCGCGACGGCGACCGACGTCCCAGGACGTCGAGAGGGGAGGTTACCCGAAAGGTTGTTCACTTGGGGACATACGCCTCATTCATAGTGGAACGCAAATTAGTAGACGAATATCTTATATCTTTAAACGAGCAATTGTTTTATATTTTCAGAATCTCGGAAAACGGCACCAATGATTTTCAATCAATTTAGTATACAAAAGGTTTCGGGGGGGCAAACAAATCGATCTAGCTAGGTTTTATTTATAGAAAATTTCGTATTGATGGTGTTTTTAGCTAATCAATAAAATGTCATTAGAATAGAAATGTAAATTTAGCCGTCGCCGTCAAGAGTGACAATAGCTCAGTTGGAAAGTTGTCCAGTCGCATTCAAACAGCCTGGAATCGGATCTTAGTGTTACTATTATTCAATTTTTTAATTTTTTATATTTTTGTCATTATCTCATTTTTATTTTTATACTAGCAACCCGCCCTCGCTTCGCTTCGGTTTTAGTCGTTTTACCCACGTATTTACCGTTCCCGTGGGAATACTGGGATAAAATATAGCCTAGTTTACGCCCTGATATTATAGCTTTCCATTGGTGAAAGAATTTTTGAAATCGGTCCAGCCGTTTTGAAGGTTACCCGGAACAAACAGACAGACAGACAGACAAAAAAATTTTAATCTGTATTTTAGGCATAGGTGTCGTGCAAATAACCGTGTGAGCATGAAAAAAGCCTATTATTTTGACATTACAAACAGACACTCCAATTTTATTTATTGGTATAGATAAATATGTATCTAAATAAGTTCGTCAAAAAAAAAACAATTTACAAAAAAAATATATCTACCGACCAAAGCTCAACCCGGTATTTCCACTAGTATTTGCATGGATATTCTAATGTTTTAACATATTTTTATTAGCTTCATACGTATGTTAGTATGTACCTATGTAACGGAAACTTAAAACATTATTTCGACCCCTTTAAAAACCAGAACCCATGATAATTTAATATTTTAAAAGGTTAGTTCCGTTATCCAGGATTTTCAGGATTAGCGATGTTTTTGATATCCGGTAGTGTCTTTGCGCCGTGACCGAGAACGAAAACTACAAGGCGCGCTGATCACCTATTTCTCGAATAAGTTATTGACTTTAAATAAGATAAAATTTTCGGAAAGGGAACCTGAGAACCAGCTATCCCAAATTAAGCGAAGGACGAAAGCGACGTGTATCGTGGGTGGATTGTGGGTGTGCGTGCTTACGCCCCTCTGTCGCCCCGGACGGAGTGATGCGAGGAGCGCGCCGACCGCAACCCAACCCCAAAGCAAAAAAAAAAGGCTCTCAAATTAAGTGTGTTTTTATTTTTTTTAACTATTATAATTACTTTATTATATCTTTCATCGCTAATGACATACACATTAGCGTAATTTAGTAACAGAGTTTCTAATTCCAAATAATACATTTAAAAAATATTATCTAATTTTATAACTGTGATTTAGTTCAGAAGGTCGTTACGGACGCTTAGGACATAGACTCGACTGAACACCGTCTGTCGTACACACGTTGCAGGCACATAAATTATGCTTATTTTTATTTTTCTCTTCTTATTCGTCTTACGTGAGTACAGATTAAAAATACAATGTCACTGAGTTCTGTAATGTGACTTTTAAAAAAACGTTATTATATATAGGGATATTTCGTGTAGTGACGGGGTAACAATACAATTCACCACTCCATATCTTGCCCGTGGATGTCGTAAAAGATGACTAAGGGATATAATATGCGCATAACATCTGTGCAAGAAAAGTAAAACTCCAAATGAAACCCTATACCAACATGTCTGACCAGCAGGGTATAGTAGGTCAAATTCCCTCCCACTGTGGAGGAACGCCGAGCCCAACAATGGGACGTATATGGGCTGCGATGATGATGATGATGATATAGGGACTAGGGATTGAATATGCATATAACAATTATAACATCTATGCAAAATGGTGCGACCAGTATGGTATGTTAACACTGGAAGTATACCCCGCCTGGGGGCCTCAGCGCCACGTCCTGTGAACGGAACTAGGAATAACAGACCTGTCGCTGCCGACCATCATCTCCAAGATGCTCGGCAGCGACAGCTGTTGGTCGTCGATGGCCTCCTTCTGTGAGGCTGTCATGACAAGGAAGGAGACCGCGGAGCGGGCACGCGAGGCGTTTACGTCCGCTGACTCGCTCCGTCCGCGACGACCAGGCAGGAGGAGACGCCGCTATGCGCTCCTCCACCCACCGCTCTGAATGATGACAGGACGTGGCCAGACGGCCAAGCGTTGGAGTGTCGGGGATAGAATGTTATCAGACGATCTCTCCGGCACCCCGTAAAAGCGCGGAAGGAGCCGCTGTGGTTTTAGTAGGTATTTCGGTCACTTCTGTGGCCGGCGAGTCCCACACACGCTCCCCTGTCTGTAATCGGCGGGGGATAGTGCGTAAATGCATTTCCACAGCGTGAAAAAAAAGTATAGTATGTTAGATCAATTTCCCTTTCATTGTGGAAGAGGCTCGAGCTCACCAGTGGGACGTATATAAGCTGAGATGATAATGATTTTTGCTGATAATAATATTTTAAGAAGAAATAATATTTGCGTGTGGTGACGGAGTAAAAATACCATTCACCACTCCCAATCTTACCCGTGGATGTCGTAAAAGACAACTAAGGCATATAATACGCATATATCTGGTTGACCGAGCTTCGCTCGGAATATTTTTGTCGAATTTATTTAGATATATATTAATAAAAAATAAAAATAAAAAATAAATAATGAAAATTATCTAAAAAATTACAAAAAGAGAATAATAATAACACCGAGATTCGAACCGACGCTATTTGATGCCACATAACCCAAAATTAAAACCAGCCGTCTCCCCCACTGAGCTATCGTAGCTCATGACGTTGACAACGAAATTTAAATTTATATTCTTTTAAAATTTAATGTCATTATATTGTTTTACTAAAATCACGGACAAAACAACATTTTCCATAAATAAAACCTAGCTAGATCAATTTTTTGGACCCGAATCCTCTAGTATGCCAAGTTTCAATAAAATCGTTGCAGCCGTTTCCGAGATCCTGAATATATATATACAAGAATTGCTCGTTTAAAGATATAAGATAACAGTATAATAATACGCATATGCTAGAGAATGAAAACTCGAAACATAAACCTGTACCAACCTGTCTGATAAGCGTCCAAAATTGACCTTGTGGCGTACGTTTACATACACACATACACATAAACACACACAACCTTATTAGAAAGAACAATTTCCCATGCTGATCAGGCAAGTTGATCAGACAGGCTTCCATTGCTGAAGAGGATTGAGCCCGGAAATTGATTGGACGTATGGATGAAGAATAATATTGTTTTCAACAAAAATATATCCATTTATTTTAGTATCTAATCCGAACGTAACGTATAATATAATTAAATACGCCGAATTTCAAAATTAACATACCGTTATAACAATAAACATTGTATTATTAAATCACAACAACACATACAAGGTTGGAGAATTAACCCAATAACATGTTACAAATATACAGATATTTTTGTCGTTTGTTACCGGATATTTTTGTTTGTGTGAAATATCTAAAATGAATCGTTATTGTGTTTTATTTTGTACTATACAAAAAGTGTATGTATATTTACGCACGTAAAAAGTTATGCTTCTTTGGCGTACCAAGATAAAAATCTTTCTAAAAATGTTATCCTGGATCTTTAGAAACAAAAGTATTTAATACTATTTTATTATAACGCATTATCTAGTTGACATTCGTGACGGTCTGCGCTAAGTAAGTTTGTTTCTTTGTTACGCTTTCACGCTCAAACCACCGAACCGATTTCAAAAATTCCTTCACCAGTGGAGAGCTATAATATCAGGGAGTAAAATAGACTAAAATATTTTTATCTCGGTATTCCCATGGGAACGGGAACTACGAAAGTACGGCGACTGAAACCGAAGCGAAGCGAGGGCGGGTTGCTGGTAGAGTATAACTTCAACAGTAGTAAGATAAATTGTGTCGTATGGATAATAAAGTGAAACGTTTGTAAGGCTAATATTTTAGTTTGTTAATTAATAACTTTTGTGTAGCATAGATTATGTTTGCCATTTCATCCTATGATGATCTCAGCCTACATAACTTTCACTGTTGTGCTCGAGTCTCTACTACCACAACCACGTACTGTACGCTGGTCAGACCTGTTGATGTAGGGTTGAATTTTCCTTCTCTGACATAGAGGTTATCTGCATAATATATCCTTTAGTCATCTTTTAAGATATTTACGGGCAAAATAGAAAGTATTAAATAGTATTCCTACTCCGTGACCCACGGACACGGACTCGAACTTCCTTAACAATAGGAGGAAAAGTGCCCTTGCCATACATGCTGATCAGATGTGTTGGTAAAGAGTTTCTTTTTTCGAGTTTTATCTTTGTCGTCTTTTACAACATCCACTGATAAGACAGGAAGTGGTAAATTGTATTCTTATTGCTTCACAACACGTATAATAGCCGAAATATTTAAAGTTTAAATTCTGAATCCCAAATAGTTTTCCCTCGTGGAAAGAAATAGTGGTAATACGAATTATGCTCTGAAATAACATGTAAAAGAAACTTATTAATTATCGTTATATCTTAACGCATATATATATATGTTGCGAGATAGAATCTGAAATACGGAAATCTGCAAAAGAACAGGCGTAACTGACATAGCACAAAGAATCAGCACGCTGAAGTGGCAATGGGCAGGCCACATCGCTCGACGAACCGACAACCGCTGGGGAAGAAAGGTTCTCGAGTGGCGACCACATATCGGATAACGCAGTATAGGAGGCCCCCCTCCCACTAGGTGGACCAGCGACCTGGGGAAAGTTGCTGGGCGTCGTTGGATACAGGCGGCACAGGACCGCACTTTATGGTGTAACATGAGGGAGGCCTACGTTCAGCAGTGGACGGCGATTTGCTTAAATGATGATATATATATATGTTTAGCTATATTTTAATGTCACATATCGACATTGTAACCTTTTTGAAATGAAATGGTTAAAAGGATTTCTATACCTCTTACGAAGACAAGCATTCACTATGAAAATCTAAACACCTTTTACGGTGACACAAATTCAATTTGATATCGAAGAAATGAAATCACTAGGTACTTATGTATGAGACGTATTTTATGGTACGAGGTTTTATCGTCAGTAATGTGTCTCGCTCGATTTCACGTGGTCACGGTAAAATGTGGTAACTGCTATTATAGTTAGGGTTAGTACTATTAACTTTTCTTTATTCTATGTTTAATGCATTTATTGATCCGTCAGTCTATCAATGTCTGCTGTAGATATAGGCTTCGGCCACAAGAATGCTACTTGGAAAGCCCTTGTATTACTTCAAATAGTTCTATGCGTATTTCTCGATATCTGCAGTCCACTCTATAGCGAACCGTCCAATATTACGTCATTCTATTTGTGGTCGCCTCCCGATAATCTTTTTAAATTAACAATTTACTTTGACGAGTGAGGGGCTGCCGATTACTGCTGCAGAGTGCTGTTGTTTTTGACAATGTTAGTTACACTATTTCTACTACGGATTCTTATGCTCTAAATCATACCACATAAAGAAGTCTCGATCGTGGTCCTTTCTATAGTACGCTAAGCGTTAAGCTTACTTTTAAAGCAAACATTCAGAGATCACATTAAGAAATATAAAAAAATCTAAAAAGAAAATAGAACAATTAAAATTATATCTATTTAAAAACCATCCCAAGCGCTTTACCAAATAAGGAATAGTCATCATCATCATCATCCCGGCTCATATACGTCCCACTGTTGGGTGGGCTCGAGCCTCCTTCACAATGGGAAGGATATGGATCTACTATACCACGCTGGTCAGACATGTTAATTTCGAGTTTTCCTTTTCTTGCATATATGTTATATGCATATAAATCCCTTAGTCATGTTTTACAACACCCACGGGCAAGAAAGAGGGTGGTGAATTGTATTCTTACTCTGTCACCACACGGAAAGGAGAATACAACAGTTATATTCACATCTATTGAAAGACTATTTCAAGCACTGTACCAAATTATATCCAACATAGCACCAACGGGTGTAGCACGGAGAATTAGCAAGCTGAAGTGGCAATGGGCAGGACACATCGCTCGACGAACTGACAACCGCTTGGGACGAAATGTTCTCGAGTGGCGACCACGTATCGAGCGATGCAGTGTAGGAGGCTCAAGGTGGACCAACAACCTGCTGAAAGTTGTGGCGATACGGAAGGACGTCCAGCAGTGCAGCAGCAGTCCAGCAGTCTTGTAAGAAAGCTTATTATAAAATCTCGGATTATGTAGATGATAATACAGATTGGTTGTGAGCAGCTCCTCATTCAGCAATTGCCTTGTTATTTTAAATTATTTGTTTTTTTTTTACTTTTATTGTAAAGCGTAGCGTGTTTTGCCTAACGAAATTTTGTTTTTTCACTTATGGTGTTGGTCATGCTCACTGAAGGATCGCCTTGCAGTAGCTGCGTGAAACGGATCTCTCCCTTCCCTCCATAGTGGTTGAGGGGAGTAATGGCTGCTCTAGTAGTTAACTCATGATCGGGTGCCGCTTGTGGGATCTGGTCCAGCCATAATCGTTTAAATTATATTTCGTATTTTGTAGTTTGACGGGCATCACACTGGAGCTAGTTCTTACAAAACATGTACACAATTTCATATCTTGTAAGAAGAAAAAAAATATAATAAAAACAATAGACAAGCCCGCTGAGTCTCTTGCCGGATCTTCTTAGTAGCGGTCGCGTTCCGATCCGATGGTAGTTTATTTTTTTGGATAATTTATTTTAATTTTGTAAACTTGACAATATGTAAGTGCCCTCTCGGGTTTATTCATATAAACGATTTGAATTTGAGTGGACGGGGATGGGCTGAATGATAATGATAATGACATCCCTTACTCGCCTTTTACGACCCCTACTGAGAAAAAATATTATTAGTTAATTGTATGCTTACACCGTCACTATACGGATAAATAATATCAAGTGCTTAATAAAGTAAAATAAAAAGTATAAGCGTAATAAATTATTACGCTTATTGATAACCCTAATAATGTGAATGCATTCGAGTGCATCCAGTTCACTATGTGAGTATAGACTAAATGTGGGTCACTGCGGACGATGGGAAATAAGAGGATTAGCGGTGTCGATGTTATACCACATATCGACAATCCATTTTAACCTTTATTATATGATATTGATTCCATTAAAAATTATATCATACATTTTCCTGTTATATATATATATTTTCTCTGCGTATTACGCAATTACATTTCTAGCCTATCTCGCCCGTGGATGTCGTAAAAGACGACTAAGAGATGTAATTTACACATAACATCTGTGCAAGAGAAGAAAAACTCGAAATGAAACTTTATATCAACTTGTCTGACCAGCATGGTATAGTAGGTCAAATTTCTTCCCATCGTGGAGGAGGCCCGAGCCCAACAGTGGGACGTATGTGGGCTGCGATAATGATGATGATGACATTTCTAGCTACCCACTTCTTGCTCCAGGATTTCATACAAAGTAACTACATACGTATAGTGATTGAAGTATATCAGTGGTCATAGACGAATCTGTTTCCCTCTGCCTAACCATGTGCAGGTACCAAATAAGAGAAGTCGTATTTCTGTGTACATTGAAACTATGTCCCGCCTGGGAGCCCAGCACTACATCCTCTCGGGGGAAATTGGAACGGATCCCGTCGTTATCCACCATCATCTCCAAGATATTCAGCAGCGACAATTGTTGGTCGTCGATGGCCTCATTTTGAGACGTCGTTATGATGAGGAAAGAGAATGCGGAGCGAAAATGCGAGGTGTTTGCGTCCGCCACCTCGATTCGCCGTCAGCGACCAGAGAAGAAGCTCCTATCGCCGAAAATGACGATAGCTGACATGGCCAAATATTAAAGCGTCGGGGATTGAATGCTATCAAGGAATCTCTTCGGCAGTCCGTAAAAGCGCGTAAGCGGTTGCTGTTTTTTTTTTGTAGGTATTCCGCCCAAGCAGGTGGCTGGCCAGTCCCAAACATCCCCCTATCTGTCAGAAAATTGGGGTAATTCATTTCCATAGACTGAATAAAATAAACAGTATATCTGTGTGCTTCTTAAGTTAAAAATAAAAATCGGAAGAAGTATGTTTTATCACCTAGAATAGAATGTTAATTTATGATCAAATGAAATAACCACGAGCAATCTTAAAAATGTAAATTAGTTACGTGACAGTTAAACTTATTATACACTAGCAACCCGCCCTCGCTTCGCTTCGGTTTTAGTCACTTAAACCCGCGTAGTTCCCGTTCCTGTGGGAATACCGAGATAAAATATAGCCTATGTTACTCCCTGATATTATAGCTTTCCATTGGTGAAAGAATTTTTGAAATCGGTTCGGTGGTTTAAGCGTGAAAGCGTTACAAACAAACAAACATCCTTACTTTCGCATTTATAATGTTAGTATGGATTAGCTACCAATTAAATAGGCGTGGATAAAACTTGTCATATAGCGAAATTTCAGGAAAGTATTTCCAATAAACAGAAGCTGGCAGCGCCAAACTTACTCATCAATTCAGTTAAAGTATTTCGGAATGTAGTATTGATGCTACCATCATTTATTTTTCCACTAGACTGAAGAAAACTAACGAAGTTTCGAGAATATGTTGAAAAGTGAGATGATTGCGAAATTTAAAGCAATTTGTGACAATTTTTCTCAGATCGTCGATAACGATATCTGTCTAGTTGATTGAATGTGTAAAGCGCTAGGTGGCAGTTTGATAAAATACTGTGAGGAAAACGGTAGCTTATATTTTACTTGTCTGAATCTTTATATATAAATCTCATGCGTACGTGTGTATGTCACTGAACTCCTCCTAAACGGCTGGACCGATATTGATGAAATTTTTTGTACATGTTCAAGGGGATTCGAGAACGGTTTAGATTCACAATTGGACCCGGTAGGTGGCGCTTACTTGAACAGAACAATGTCTGTTGGGTCAGCTAGTATAGGTATATAAATCTTCTATTCGTGTGTTTTTGATAGAACTCCTTCTAAACGGCTGGACTGAATTTGATGATTTCTTGTGGCTTTTGCCATGGCTATGAGAATGGTTTAGATTAATGATTGATACCGGCAGATGGCGCTACGATCGCTTTCAAGGAGAATTCCTTGTAATCTCTTTTTAGATTCGAATAGAACAATGTCTGTTGGGTCAGCCGTTGCCGCTGTTGGGTCAGCCAAATAATTACTAAATTATTTAAAAGTACGCACACAATAGTTATTAAATAATTATAGTAAGCAGTTGAGTCATAATCATCATCATCGCAACCCACATACGTCACACTGTTGGGCTCGGACCTCCTCTACAATGGGAAGGAATTTTTGATATGCAAATATAATATAATATTTATTGAATTTAAAGAAACTATACAGACATGAAGTATTACCATATTACATTATTGATTACAATCATACAACACAATTAAAAGAATACTAAGATTAATCCTTACAGATATTACTTATCACACTTCATTTAATATGGGACACTTAGAATAATAACATATAGAAGGTAAGTCCACGCACAAAAAGTGAGGCATTTCAATTGGAGCCTAATGGAGCTTACGCCGGAACAGTCCCGTAATGTACAAGTCATTGCACTGCACGAACGTACGCAACTTTTAAAAAATAAATAGGTAATTATGACGGCTTGTGCATTCAAATGGTTTTTAACATTACTTTTAAAAGTATTTCGACGATTTATGTTAATAAAAACAAAATTTAATTTCATAATTTGTATAGTGGTTTCAGTGTGTACGTGTGTAATCGTCTGCCCACCATTAGTATTTTAGATTCAAATTTTTAAAGTTCGAAGTACTAACACTATCCTTCTATACGTTATTATTCTAAGATGGGAGACTAACTCACAAACTAGGCGAAACCTGTGTCTTGTGAGTCAGAAACTTCAAAATTATAACAGCCATTTCCGAATGATCTAAATTTTTGTAAAAATTAAAACAATCTATAAAATGAGCATGTAAACTGTAACCAAACTAATTTATTAAAATATTTTAATCACTATTTCATTACCTTTTGAAATCGATTTGATCTACTATATAGACTATATAATCGAATTTGATCTACTATATACCATGCTGGTCAGACATGTTGGTATAAGGTTTTATTTCGAGTTTTCCTTCTCTTGCACAGATCTTATGTGCATATTACGAGTATATCCCTTAGTCGTCTTTTACGACATCCACAGGCAAGATAGAGAGTGGTGAATTTAAATTTAAAATGCCTGTAAAAGTATAGGAGTGTATTTTGATTATTTGTGCTGATTCAACGATTTTTTCGTGATTGATTGATTGTAAAATCTGCAAAAGGCTTATATCAGTTAATATCACAGTGAATGAAGAAAAATTAGAAATACAACAATATTCTTACCCATCTCGCCAGCATGATATTATAAACCGACGTTTATTCTATCTTTTTTTTTTGTGGGTGCGCTGCGATCGGCGCGTTATTCTATCTTAAAGAAAACTCATGCTCAGTATTGGAAGTTATATGGATTTAATGGTTTCCAATATTTATACGAGTAGGTACATCATCACATATTTTAAATAATATTTTGCCATCAAAAACATAACTTGTAAAAACAACCAAGTCTAGCAATTTAGTTCTTCTATCGTAAAAAGTTGTCAGATCCATATAATACAAAATCGTTTAATTTATTCAGTCCTTACTTAAGGTACCTTCTGTCTTAAGTTATTGCATAATTAGCTAATCTAACAACATCTTATAGTGACCATATCAATTTTAAAAATTCAGGCTTCTAGTTTTATACACAACGAAATTATGAGGGGATGAAAGTGGCCTTAATTTTTTTAGGAATAGGATACTTACGGCCGTTGCCGATTTTTCGCTCTACTTGGCACATAAATGGGAATGTATTATTGTTTGTTTATTCGTTATGCTTTTATACCTGAAGCACTAAACTAATTTTAACAATTCTTTCAATAATAGAAAGCTATGGTCGATATCATTCGTTGATAACAAATAATATCGACCATATTTTTTTTCGTATTCAAGAGGAACTAGGTGGTTTATACCGCGGAAATTTGCTAGTATACAATAAAAAAATTTCACAGCTTTCATCGCGTTTACATTGGAATTCTAATTGTCAGACGCTTCAAACACTTTTCTTCGTTCATGGGCACGGAACTCCCATACGAACGTGCTAATATCATACGATTATGGAGTGTAAAGAAGAAAAAAAAGATCTAGCAAAATCTAATGTTTATAGCGTACTTATGGCGTATTTAAATCTATATTGTATCATAATACCTATCAGTTGTTGATTTCCATACATCCATATATTTATGTCCACTGGTAGATTACCTTAAAGGGGAATATTGTGTATACAAGCTTAGCAGATGTGATGACGATCACAGTAAATATCATAATGTTTACGCGAGTTTTACACATTGTAAATTAAACTATTGTACGGATTTAATCACTTTTGTAATTTATATTTGATTGCACGACGTTTTGTATACTTTACAGCGTTCATGGTCACGGACGAATTAATATGTCTCACGTCCAAAATGACATTCTTCTAATAATCTCTTAGGCTGTTTTTAAATGTTCACAGGATAGTTATAGTTGAGGATACATTATATTCTTAACTCGACACTACATGGAAATAGCAACTGAATTTGTAGTTTGTAATCGTAAAACTTCATAAAGTTTTAACCGATGTTTACGATGTCCACGGAAAGGAAAAAAAATGCTGGTCACTGCATTTTTATTGGCGATGACTTACTACGGAGAGGGCTATGCTCGGTATTTCTGGATCGAAATACGGAAATCCGTAGAAGAACGGGTGTAACTGACATAGCCCGCAGAATTGGCATCTTGAAATGGCAATGGACAGGCCACATCGCTCGTCGAACCGATAACCGTTGAGAAAAGTTCTCGAGTGGCGACCACAAATCGAACGACACAGTGTAGGACGACCCCCTACTAGGTGGAATGAGATTTTAAAAGTCACAAGGAACCGTTGGATGTAAGTGGCATAGGACCCTTCCGAGTGGCATCCTCGTGGGGAGGCCTATGCAGCAGTGGACGTCTGTAGGCTGATGGACGGATGGATAGATGCATTTTTAATCCGTCATAACACGAAGAGTAATAATGAAATCATACGTAAAACCATCATAATCATCATTTCAACTCATATACATGCCAATTCTGTACTCAAGCTTTTTATTTCTGGTTTTCCTTTTCTCATATAGATGTTAACGGTATATCGTATCCTCTAGTCGTGGGTATTGTACTCAAGGGCAAGAAAGCTGGTAGTAAATTGTATTCTTATTCCGTCACCATACGGAGATTTCTTATAATATTTATCACTTTGCCAATCGAATAGTCCATCCATCCATCTCAGCTTATACACGTCCCACTGTTGGGCTCGAGCCTACTCCATAATAAGAGGGAAACTACTATACCACGCTGGTAAGACGTATTGGCATAGCGTTTTTTTTTTGAGTTCTCCTTCTCTTCCATAAGTGTTACATGGTTATTACACCCCTTAGTCGTGTTTTACGACATCCACGGGCTAACTGTATTCTTACTCCGTCACCATACGACACATCGAATATTAAAGTTACAAATTTTATAAGATTTTTTTTCAATTACTAGAGAATTATATCAACAAAACTATGTAATTTAAAAGAAGACTTGAACCGAACCGCAGATATATAACTACTTTATGAACAAATTTCTTAGAAAATTCTTTCTCCCGGGGTAATAACATATCGAGTTCAATTCTCATAACCCCATAAATATAAAGTTTAATTTCATTTCTAAAGGTAAGTACCCCTTTCTACCAAGCAATACTGTAATAAATATGATATTATCGTTAAAAACCAACCAATATCTTTGTGTTTGAAGATTGTATGTTCATTACTACTAAATCTTAAGTACAAGTTAAGGGCTTATAACAATTTGCTTAGTAGAGATTAAAATAAATCTTTTGATAATGGTCTACTGATTTTTGATTATAATAGATCATTTGATAATGGTTTACCATTTTTTTCCGTGTGGTGACCTCCGTGTGGGAGTAAGAATACAATTCACCACTCCCTACCTTGCCCGTGGATGTCGTAAGAGATGACTCTGGGATATAATATGTACAAAACATCTAGGCAAGGAAACCTCGAAATAAAACCCTACACCAACATGTCTGACCAGCATTGTATAGTAGGTCAATTTCCCTCCCATTGTGGAGGAGGCCCAAGCCCAACAGTGGGACGTATATGTGCTGCGATGATGATGATGATGATTACTAAATTTATCATCACAGCCCATTAAGTCTACACGATAAAAGGGAAATTGACCTTCTAAACCGCGCTGATGTTGACATAGGGTTTATGGTGAGTTTTCCTTCTCTTGCTTTATTATTATCTCCATATCTCTTAGTCATCTTTTAGGGCACCCACGGGCAATAGAGATGGTTGTCCACTGTGTTCTTATTCAGTCACCATACGGCATTTTTTGTAATTTAAATTGTAAATAAAACTAAACTCATTTGCAAAAAAAACGGGCGGTTTTGATTTTCATTCATATTTAAAAAGATACAATACCAAAAAGGTTTCAATCGTTTGTACACGTTACTGGCCGGTTTTAAAAATGCTGTGGTATTTAAAAAAGTACGTTCTAAATTCAATTTTTCATTTGATGTTCATTTTTACAGAAAACCCCTTTTTATCCTACATTTTTGGCGCGAAGTTCCAGAAGTTAACATCGACTTTCATAACTTTTATTCAATTTTTATCGATTAATTTCATATCCTTGACTGTCAAAGCTTTATTTAATGCTGTTTGGCTGTATCAAAAATGGTAGATAAAGTGGTAAAAGCTACCAAAATTATCGCGCTGCTTGAAGAGGGTTGCAGCCAATGTTTCGTGGCTAGGAGGCTAAATGTTAGTCGCTCGACAGTCCAAAGGACCTGGCAGCGATATCAGGAGACTGGTTCCGTCGAGAGAAGGCCTGGTTCTGGAAGAAAACCATGTACCCAACCACGGGATGATCGTTTTCTTGTGAGTCGCGCATTGAGAAATCGCAAATCTTCGTATGTGGATCTTAAGAACAACCTCCAAGAAGTAAGAAATGTGCATATTAGTCTATGAACGGTCAGGAGGAGGCTTCTCGCTGCCAATATACGCAGTCACCGCCCGGCCCGCGGCCCCAAATTACTCCGTGAGCACAGAGTTCACAGGCTTAGGTTCGCTAGAAATTGTGAATCATGGACTCAAGACGATTGGAATAGGGTTTTGTTCTCTGATGAAGCCAGGATATCTCTGTTCGGTGAAGATCGACGTCGGCGAGTGCTAAGAAGACAAGGAGAACGCTTTGCAGAGGCATGTTTCGAAGAAATCACACCTTATGGTGGGGGCTCTGTTATGTTTTGGGCAGGAATAAATTCAATGGATCGTACAGAGTTAGTCTTCATTGAAAACGGCTCACTGACTGGGCATCGATACATAACGGAAGTTCTAATTTCTCATGCACAACCCGCATTGGCCGCTCTAGGTGAAGACTCGATTTTTATGGACGACAATGCTCGCGCCCACCGATCCCGCGATGTTAATGCGTATGTGCAAGAGGTCGGCATTCGTCGTTTGGATTGGCCAGCTCGAAGTCCCGACCTCAATCCCATAGAGCATGTCTGGGACGTTCTGAAACGGCGTGTGAGATCAGTACACCCGGCTCCGCAGACCATCAGAGAGCTGAAGAATGTGATTACTGCGGAGTGGGAACGTATTCCGCAAGCAAGTATCCGGGATATACTCGCTAGCATGCCCAGACGAATTCAAGCTGTGATTTTAGCTAGAGGGGGTCACACTCGATACTAAACATTTATCTGCTTTTACTTTATTAAAGAAAAACAAACAAAAAAACTTTTTTATTTTTACTTCATGAGCATATGCACTACTAGCGAATATACACTACTAGCGATGTTTAGCATTATTTCCCATAAATTGTATCTAAATTTTATGAAATACTGATGAAAACGATTATTTTCTTATTAATTTAGCAAATTGTGTGGATAAAACTACCTATAATTATCAAACAAAGAAATATTAACATTTGAAATGGTTCATTGCTTAGGTGCCCGTTTTTTTTGCAAATGAGTGTACTTTACGGATATCATCGCGTTTGTATTTGATTTTTGATTGCCTGACGTTTCAGTCCGCCCGTGACCATAAACGCTAATTTTCTGTAGCGGGTAAATAATTATAAATATCTGTAATAATATTGAATTGTTTGGACGTCAGACATCTTAGTCCGCTCGTGACTATGAATGCTGTGAAGTGTTCGAAACGTCTGGCAATCAAAAATCAAATACAAACGCGATAAAATCCGTAATTTTATTTACAACGTGTACTGGCGTAAACATCAGAAATTATAATATACTAGCAACCCGCCCTCGCTTCGCTTCGGCTTCAGTCGCCTTACTCGCCTAGTTCCCGTGGGAATATCGCGATAAAATATAGCCTATCTTACTCCCTGATATTATAGCTTTCCATTGGTGAAAGAATTTTTTAAATCAGTTCGGTGGTTTAAACGTGAAAGCGTAACAAACAAACAAACAAGCATCCTTACTTTCGCATTTATAATATTAGTAAGGATTTATTGCCTGTTTTCTTTACAGGAGAAGATCCACACGCCATTTATCAGGAAACGTTTAAACTTTTATTTTATTGTTACAAAGCGTGCAATGTATTATTATCGTAATTACTAACACAGTCCTTGTGAATTTGTCTCATTCCTGATCATCATTATCCTGCCCTCATCTCGCCTTAAATATGGTCAGTACAACATATTCTAAGCTAAGATTTGTCAAATAATATTTTAATTTCTCATTGCATGAAGTAACCCTATGGCTTTTTCTATATCTCTGATGATGTGATGTGTATTCAAAGTTTCAAGTTGATCAGTTTAGTAGTTAAGTTATGCAAGCCTAAAAAAATGTGTGATCATATTTTTAAACTTCAACTTGGTCATCTCGTCTCAGCTCATACATATAATGTGTGAGGCTGTTCCGAAGAAAGATGTTTCATTTGTCTATCGTCTATATAGATAAAACAAAAAATATTTCTGTGTTTGTAAATAAAACTAAATATCTGGTTGACCGAGCTTCGCTCGGCATATTTTTGTCGAATTTATTTAGATATATATTAATAAAAAATAAATAATGAAAATTATATAAAAAATTACAAAAAGAGAATAATAATAACACCAAGATTCGATCCGACGCTGCGCCGTTTAAATGTCAAAAATAAAATGAAACCTGACTACTTCGCCACTGAGCTATCGTAACTCACGACATTGATGGCAAAATTTGAATTCATATTCTTTTAAAATTTAATGTCATTATATTGTCTGCAAAAAACACTGACAAAACAACATTTTCTATACATAAAACCTAGCTAGATCGATTTGTTGGACCCGAATCCTCAAGTATGCCAAGTTTCGTCAAAATCGTTGGAGCCGTTTCCGAGATCCTGAATATAAACTCATTTGCAAAAAAAACGGGCGGTTTTGATTTTCATTCATATTTAAAAAGATACAATACCAAAAAGGTTTCAATCGTTTGTACACGTTACTGGCCGGTTTTAAAAATGCTGTGGTATTTAAAAAAGTACGTTCTAAATTCAATTTTTCATTTGATGTTCATTTTTACAGAAAACCCCTTTTTATCCTACATTTTTGGCGCGAAGTTCCAGAAGTTAACATCGACTTTCATAACTTTTATTCAATTTTTATCGATTAATTTCATATCCTTGACTGTCAAAGCTTTATTTAATGCTGTTTGGCTGTATCAAAAATGGTAGATAAAGTGGTAAAAGCTACCAAAATTATCGCGCTGCTTGAAGAGGGTTGCAGCCAATGTTTCGTGGCTAGGAGGCTAAATGTTAGTCGCTCGACAGTCCAAAGGACCTGGCAGCGATATCAGGAGACTGGTTCCGTCGAGAGAAGGCCTGGTTCTGGAAGAAAACCATGTACCCAACCACGGGATGATCGTTTTCTTGTGAGTCGCGCATTGAGAAATCGCTAATCTTCGTATGTGGATCTTAAGAACAACCTCCAAGAAGTAAGAAATGTGCATATTAGTCTATGAACGGTCAGGAGGAGGCTTCTCGCTGCCAATATACGCAGTCACCGCCCGGCCCGCGGCCCCAAATTACTCCGTGAGCACAGAGTTCACAGGCTTAGGTTCGCTAGAAATTGTGAATCATGGACTCAAGACGATTGGAATAGGGTTTTGTTCTCTGATGAAGCCAGGATATCTCTGTTCGGTGAAGATCGACGTCGGCGAGTGCTAAGAAGACAAGGAGAACGCTTTGCAGAGGCATGTTTCGAAGAAATCACACCTTATGGTGGGGGCTCTGTTATGTTTTGGGCAGGAATAAATTCAATGGATCGTACAGAGTTAGTCTTCATTGAAAACGGCTCACTGACTGGGCATCGATACATAACGGAAGTTCTAATTTCTCATGCACAACCCGCATTGGCCGCTCTAGGTGAAGACTCGATTTTTATGGACGACAATGCTCGCGCCCACCGATCCCGCGATGTTAATGCGTATGTGCAAGAGGTCGGCATTCGTCGTTTGGATTGGCCAGCTCGAAGTCCCGACCTCAATCCCATAGAGCATGTCTGGGACGTTCTGAAACGGCGTGTGAGATCAGTACACCCGGCTCCGCAGACCATCAGAGAGCTGAAGAATGTGATTACTGCGGAGTGGGAACGTATTCCGCAAGCAAGTATCCGGGATATACTCGCTAGCATGCCCAGACGAATTCAAGCTGTGATTTTAGCTAGAGGGGGTCACACTCGATACTAAACATTTATCTGCTTTTACTTTATTAAAGAAAAACAAACAAAAAAAACTTTTTTATTTTTACTTCATGAGCATATGCACTACTAGCGAATATACACTACTAGCGAGGTTTAGCATTATTTCCCATAAATTGTATCTAAATTTTATGAAATACTGATGAAAACGATTATTTTCTTATTAATTTAGCAAATTGTGTGGATAAAACTACCTATAATTATCAAACAAAGAAATATTAACATTTGAAATGGTTCATTGCTTAGGTGCCCGTTTTTTTTGCAAATGAGTGTATATATACAAGAATTGCTCGTTTAAAGATATAAGATTTACGGCTTTTATCGTGTTTGTATTTGATTTTTTATTGCCCGACGGTTCGAACACTTTACAGCATTCATGGTCACGGGCGGACTAAGATGTCTGACGTCCAACAACTTATCGTTATTATAAATATTCATAATTATCTACTTGCTACACAAATTAGTTAATAAATTGACCAACATTTTGGCACCAGTATTCTCCTGGCAAACTTACAACAGCATCTGAGGTAACTAACAAAAACCTTGGTGATTATCCCAATGTACGCTTTCGTGGGAAGGCCTATGCCCAATATTGGACGTTAATAGGCTGATGGATGTATGAAATACCTTTTAATTTTCAAGTAAAGCTTCAAAAAATTATCGAACTTTGAAAACACAGCCACGATTTAAATCTAATGCACACAATATGTAACTCCAAGCAACGTTAATGAGGTATTTGCAACTATAAAATGAGATTATTAAATTAAAAGGAAGGAGAGTCAAGCTGGCAAAAATTAAGGCAAAGGCGCGCAATGAAAAATGGCTCCATAAAAAAGCAATCTCCGATGCCTTAGACGATAGATAGGGAGCAATATTTCATTGCTTGTACGTACACTTTATTACAAATAGTAAAGTTTTAATAACTGAAAGTCGATATTTGCTGCTAAAATTACAGCACCGAATAGTTTATCTTCATACATCTTCATCTTATAATATTAGCGTCAAAAATCAATAATTATCTTTGTGTTTGAAGATTGTCTATTCATTACTACTAAGTCTACGGTATATTAGATGAACAAGACGAAAGTCATGTCAAATGTCCATGTCATTCCTGTATCGGTCCTAGTTGACAATGCAATTATCAAAGTTGTCAATCATTATGTTTACCTTGGACAAACGGTCCAAATAGGCAGATCCAATTTCGAGAAAGAGGTTAGCCGACGAATCCAGCTCGGTTGGGCAGCGTTCAGGAAACTTAAGAGATTCTTCTCGTCCAACATACCTCAGTGTCTGAAAACACAGGTCTACGACTAGTGTGTGTTACCAGTGATGACTTACGGCACAGTGTGTGATCCCTAAATATAGGCCTAACCAAGTTTAAAGTCACTCAGCGTGCTATGAGCAGGCTATGCTCGAGATTCATCTGCAAAGTAGAATCCGTAGTACGGAAATCTACAGGATGGGTGGTGGAATTGGTGTAACTGACATAGCTTGTACGCTGAAATGGTAATAGGCAGGCGTCCTGAGCGACGGCTCCCTTTTTTTTTTTAATATAAGTAGTACAATTAAAAAGTGTTATTAGGAATATAATATAATTTTCCATATTTATGGTGACAAACTAAAAATACAATTCACCACTGCCTCTCTTAGCCGTGGGTATCGTAAAAGACGACTGAGGGATTAAATATGCATATAACATCTATGCAACAGAAGGAAAACTTGAAACGAAACCCTAATCTGTCTAACCAGTAAGGTATAGTAGATCATTTTTTTACTTATGTGAAGGAGGCTTCAATGATGAATCTAACTATGTTTTTATTACTGTTACACTTGATGGTAAGTGATTCTGCCGCTCATAAAACTTTGTTAAGCTGCTGCCTAGCTTGAAGAAAATCAAGGGAGTGTGAATGCGTGCAGTGAGTTTCGGTGATACTAAAGGCATCACCAAAACCCACCATACGCTAAAACGCTCAGAAAGTTGGGCTTCCGACTCTCTCTCTCTCACTGTACGAAATGCAGGAACAGATTGCTACAACTCAAACATCGATTTTCCGCGAAAGTGTGGTACTACCCCGGATGTACCGGCCCGCGGCTGTTGAGAGAAGACAGTGTGGTCCTGACACTATGAAATTATATTATTTCTACTACACCACTTATGGTGGACAATGGATTGGATTAGAAAAACCCCTTATAAAATAAAAAGTATGTTTCATGATAACGAAATGGCTCTCTTTAAATACTGCAGCGTCTTGCCTAATTTTTTTACGAGTTAAGTACGTACTACTCAAAGAGCATTTTTTAATACAAATATACAAGATAAAATTGAACATCCTATATATACACGAGCTGTTGCTAATAACCGATTGTGTGTGAGACGCGCACACAATATTTAATGTGAACGCAAGGCTACCTACATGGTCCCGAGAATTATAAACAAATTACTACCCGAAGTTAGAAATATTATTACAACTTCAATCATCAAACATAAATTTAAATCGTATTTCATATCTACGTTATAAGCCGCTAATGTCAATGGCATTAATTTTAACAAACCCAAGTGGTTTTAAATGTCATTACTTGTATAAAATTGTAACTTTTTTGTTCTGATAAATAAATAAAAAAAAAATGTATCCTATATATGTGTTCGCCTCAGTTTTATTACGAGTGTAGGTGTCGGAAAAGAAAATAATGGACTATTGTATGAACTATTTTTACTATGCTTGAACGGGAAAATAAAAAATATTTATCAGACGATGTTTATCATTTCGTAAAAAGTTAAAGACTCATTATTTCAAAGAAGCAATAACAGCCAAGAATTATTTATTCATTGAGCCTACGCTTTTTAAATGAAAATATAAAATTCTTAAATTTACTTTGATAAACAGACTAGAAATGGTTAAGTTTAATAAGAAATGGCAAACAGAAGCCAAAAAAATTATTCTGAGAAAGATAATTGGAGTTTAGGTAATTATAAAAAAAACAAGAGAATGAAATTGCTCCCTAAGTTGCTAGGTGAGATACAAATGTACTTGGAAGTAACTTTATTCAATTCTAATTTCCATTTTTATGTTCTTTTCTAACTTGCCTGAAGAAGTAAATATATAAAAAAAATAACTAAATACAAATGCATCTTTATATTTCTAAAAATACAATTATAATAAGTAAGAAACGAGAATCATCAATCTTTGTCACTTTAATACCATCTTTATAAACTGCTCAATTCTTGGGAATTAGTGCTCTAAATAACAAAAAGGACTAAAGTAGGCCAAAGTATATAATATTAAATTACTAGCTTAAGTCCGTGACATTATCTATACAAAATTAATACACATTATATTACTACTATATAACGTGCCATAAACTGTCCTAAATGGTCCGCCATGGTGACAAAGTAAGAATATAAATCACCATTTCTCTTGTAGATGCCGTAAAAGACGTCTAAGGGATATAAAATGTAGATAACATATATGCAAGAGAAGAAAAACTCGAAATTAAAACTTATACCAACACATCTGACCAGCGTGGTATAATAGGCCATATTCCTATAGTGGAGGAGGCTCGAGCCCAATAATGGAATATGTTCCATTTGTATTTAGAAAAGATGATGGTACTATGTACAATTGTGAAGAATGTTAGTATTAGTTAGTGGTTAGCTTGTTTACGTAAACCAAGGCAATAAAATTTGAATAATGACTTCGGTCGTCAGTCACCGTCAACTAAACCTGACTGATGACTTATGACGTCATCAATATGGTTGTATAATTTCAGCTTGTATTATTGTTTTCGCATCACCAATTTTGATAATAATAAGTTTTTCATTGCACTAGCATGCGTTGACTATATATCAAGTTCAAGAAAAATCACTAACTGTCAATCCATGCTTCACTTCGATTCCTACGCATGACAGCATAATTACATTATTTTGTTTTTTCTTTCTTCCGGACATTCTCAATGGTAACAGAATATGCAACTGCTACTACAACAAGGCTAATATTACGTGAAAGTAAACGTTAAGTCAATTGCAATACAACTATTTTTACGGATTATATTGTAATTGATTTTTGGTCTGTCAACGATTGAGAAAATTTTCAGCGTGCATGGTCACTAAAGAACTAAGGTGTCTCGCCTCCAATAAGTCATCGAAGGGTCGGCTGGCAACCCTGCCATATGTATATAACTCCTGCTCGTTTGCCACCATCGGCAATAAAAAAAAATAGATAATCTCTCTATCGCTATTTGGACAGGACCACCACCGATATTAATTTTATTATTTTTTATTATTTTACCACCAATATTTATTTTCTTTAACGGCTGATAATTAATAAATAAAATTGTCTGTAAAAAAATTGGTAAACCTATGCCCTATTTTTATTGGGACTAATCGCACCAAATATTCCCATCACTGTAACTCTTGTAAGCCAGGATACACAATTGTTTCCATAGATGATGGTTTAACCATTAGGCAATCTCTGAAAGTAGTTTTAACTGTCTTGGGACCCGCAACAAATCTAATTAGAAATGTTAAACAGGAGGAGTTGGAAAAGACTGATTCTAATTTCCTCCTATGCAATGCCTCCGCCATTGCATTACACAGGATGCAAAATTGACTACTTAGCCAATATTTAAGAAGATGCAGCTACAATAAGTGCAGCCGCACAGTACCACGAATATGTGAGTGCTGGACGGGGCGTATTTGCGAGCTTTAACACTGATTGCTGTAATAGGTATGGCAGAAAAGAATTTTCTCGAATAGCTACAAGGTACGTATACTACTTCAAACGTGACTTGCAAACTGTCTAAACATACAGTCGCGCTCGTTAGTCTAGAGATCACACTCCCAGAGAATGTGGTGTAATATATTACCTATGTCTATAATTAGAATATCTCCTTGACTAAAAAAGAAAGAATTATAAATCATCTAATCGAAAAATAATCTTGAAGCAAACCGGCATTTCAGTTTGGAAACAAATTTTAATGCGGTTCAGAAATTTAATTGGGGTAGATCCTTAGAGATTACCTTAGTCACTAGAAGTTCAGTTATACCCAATTTGAAATTATTAACCCCCGGCTTTTATCAGCTTGTTCCAATTACTGAATGGTTAATTACTAAGTAATATGAGGCTTTATTAACCCTTAGCTATCTATATGTAAATACTTATAATAACGCAGTAGATCTCGTGCTGGATATTTAGTAAATTTATCGAAAATTTAGATTTTTAATATGTGCAGAATGGGGACAATATATTTTCCGTACGGTGATGGATCACCGTACGGAAAATATATTGTCAGAATACAATTCAACCCTTTATCTTGCCTGTGGGTGTCGTAAAAGATGACTAAGTGATACATACAATATGTGAACATACAATATGTGAACAAGATAAAGCAAACACGAAATTAAGCTGTACCAGCACAACGTGGTAAGTAAGTTAATTTCCCTCCCATCGTGGAGGAGGCTCAAGCCCGGCAGTGGGACATATATGAGCTGTGATGATGAGGGTTTTTTGAATCAGCCTGTTTCAGATAAAACGCTTTAATTACAAATAACTAAGAGATAACAGACTATTGGCACTGTATATAAAAAAGGGAGCCGTCGCTCAGGATGCTTGGCAGGTGTGAAACATCGAAATTATATTGTACAAGTATATAT
This sequence comes from Lymantria dispar, assembly GCA_032191425.1. Taxonomy (NCBI): domain Eukaryota; kingdom Metazoa; phylum Arthropoda; class Insecta; order Lepidoptera; family Erebidae; genus Lymantria; species Lymantria dispar. Next base: position 27,081,147 of record CM063449.1, read on the forward strand.
GCATAAAAGAACAGATTGCGACACAAACTAATGTGGCATAAAGTATTAATATAATCATATGATTTTTCCCAGAAAATGTTTTTTTATTCAATAAGCATTTACTTTCATTAATATACACTATGTATGCGAGCTCAGTGCAGCGAAAGAGATAACGCAAAGGCGCTTGCGCACAACATCGCATCGCTCCGTCTCACTCACACACTATTCCGTATAGACTACGTATATATAGTACATATTACATAAAGGGTGGCGTTAACGCCACGCTACAACAATTAGATTTACTCGCATATTCTGTCATATAGCGTAACGTTGTAACACCACGAGCTGTTTACGCCAAGCCAACGATCAGGTTCAATCTCGCCTATGGATGTTTCATATCAATAAGTTTTAAAAGGCAATTTTAAATCATAAAAATAAACAATTCAAAATACTTAAAACTCATATTAAGCTGCCGCCTTATATAATACAAAGTATATCTTAATTAGAAACGAGATTCCTTTATGCATTTCTGAAGATCTGTTTTGTGTGTTTTGTACTCTTTATAAATTATTTTAATGAGGTATTCACGGCATTGCACAGATTTTAATTACAATTTTTCAAAAGCTTCAAAAATATAGCGTAGAACCATACTTGTAAATCTAAAGTTTCTATCCTACTGCGGCACTAAGTCGTAAGAGGATTCGTTTGTTCCCTCATAAGTACTAAACTACGTCGTTATAACCGCGGCAAAAATATATTGAACAAGCAACCAATCTTCAGAGCATACTCTAAATATTGCTTTCTTGGTGAATATTTTTTATTTCGTACTTTTTCGAGCAATGTTTTTTGGTGGTCAATCTGGTGTACAAGTACAGGGATTATGATTGTACAAAAAAGGTCATAGCAATTTAAGAGAATCCCAATGATTTCTGATGTTTACACAAGTATTACACATTGTAAATAAAAGTATTCTACGGATTTTATCGCGTTTATATTTGATTTCTGATTACCTGGCGTTTCGAACACGTTACAGCGTTCATGATCACGGGCGGACTGTCCGCCCATGAACGCGATAAACACGACAAATCCGTAAAGTAGTTTTCTTTACAGAATCCTACAGCTAAAAATATGTCTTGTTTAAACTTAATCATATGAAGGGTTGTAAAACTTATTATAAAACATAGAACATAATAAATATGATTAAATCAAATCCACAGCTTTTACTGACGTGGTTTATTTTGATAATTTATATTTATTTCATATAAATTTCAATTTCTTTTTTTTTTATATTTTATAAGGCGTCATCTCAAATTTTATTTTCGTGTATTTTTTAAGACTAAACGTGCACATTAGTATTTTCTATAACTAGAATTGAATAAAAATGCAAAATGGCAACGATGTACGTTTACATGAACTGTTTGAATATTGGTTAGAAAAATTTAAAACGGACAACATACACGATATTGTAGACATACAACTTACAGTTGAAACCGGACAACTTACTTGCTATTGTAGACTTACAATTTACAAAGGAACACTATAACTTAAAGAAGAACTTATAAAAAGTCGCTTTCATGTGGTAATATTGTAGAAGTATAACATAGTAAAAGTACAATACTATTACATACATTTTTCAAAAAATCTTAATATTACCCCTTCATTCTTCTTGTGTAAGGCATAGGGATGTTAGCTAAGTAGGGCAAGACCCTTATACAGTAAAATTCTTATACACCATGTAAGCGGTACTCTGCGTGTTCTGATACAACGTCACGTCTTTCAGTTAAAGCGAGCTACATCAGCACGTATTCCGCATTAAGATTTGCATAAATTGAAGGCAGAGTTTAAGGTTTACCCAAAATTGCCATCACATATTTTTGGTAGATTCACTATTTCACACTTAGTTGTTCATTCCATGTTATTATGATATATATTTTTATGGTGATGGAGCAAGAATACACTTCACCACCCCTTATCTTGCCCGTTAAATGTTGTTAACGATGTCCAAGGGATATATCATCCATACAACATAAATACAAATGAAGAAAAATTCGAAATAAATCTCCAACCTATCCATTTGCTCGGGCAGCGCAGGCGCGAGTACCTGCGCCTGATGTCGCCCTAGCCAAGGCCGCGGATGACCGGACCGGGGATTTAAGTTCGTCACCCGCAGAGAGGCTGATCGCGCGACGGCGACCGACGTCCCGGCGCAGGGACGTCGAGAAGTGAGGGCACCTGCAAGGGTATTCCGTCGGGCCGACCACTGACAACAAGTCACCCTGCTCCGGTGGTCAGCCCAACGACGAAGGCGACGTGGCTATGGGGGGGTTATGGACCCGCGCGCCATCCTTTCGTCACCCCGGACGGAATGGACCGCGGGTCCGCTTACCATAACCCACCCATAAAAAAACCTATCCGTTTGATCTGCTTGGTATAGTAGGTCAACTTTCGTGATATTGTCAGGAGGCTCGCGGCCAATAGTGGGTCGTATATAAGGTTAGATGGCGAGATATGTTGTTATCAACACAAGTCTCAGGTTTGAAAATGAACTAAAATACAGAACAGAAATGGCGAAAAAAGCATGACAAAAAATTAATTTGGGATTGGTTTTTCCTATTCGCCATTTGGACCTCTTCTGCATAGTTGGCCAAACGAGTTTAGGGAGATTAGGGTTTTGTCTCGAGTATTCTTGTATATATTCAAGAGTATATACAAGAATACTCGGTTGTTTTCAATCATCCATCCTTCCATGAGCCTGTAGATATTCACTGTCGAACAAATGCCTCTCATTAAACATTTCGTCGTCCTAAATTTTGGCAATTTACAATATTTTTTTTAAGTTCCGTTATAAGCTTTCGTGTAATCTATTTTTTCAACAGAGGAACTCAAGTAATTTCCAAGAGCGATATTAAAAAGAAACGCGAGCTTATCCCCCCGTCGTAATTACAGCATAGCTAAACGAGTTAACTGAATGTTTCGCTTCAATTCCTGTTTTTCTCACTGGGTACCTTTATTTAATGTATATTAACTTGTTTACTAATACAATAATGTAATAAGACTATGTAATTGCAACACACAGAAGGTTTAATCTAATGTCTCTCACGCTCTCAGTGCTATGGGTTTTATCTCCACACAGAATAATTCTACATTCAATCCACAAATAGTTTTTCTGAGTCTCAGTTTTATTTGTAAGTCCCTGCAATACAATAATTTATTCATTATATGATATGGTGCAAATACCACTATCTCTTTTTAGTTACGGTACCGTAAAAATTAATTATGTAAAAAAAAAGGTAATATTATATACAGTATGACTGGTAAAAGATTGTACATATTCAAGGAAACGATAGGTAATGGCCACATGTAACTAATAAAAGTGTAAAAAGAAGATAATATTAATTAACTACATAGTAAACATCAACAATATTAGTGTTACAAGACTTCCAAAAATATTGACACCCTTTTTTTTTTTTATGTGTGGGCTGCGGTCGGCGCGCCTCCGCACCACTCCGTCCGGGGCGGCAGAGGGGCATAAGCACGCAACTCCCGCAACCCACCCGAAAACCACCTCACCTTCGTCGTTGGGCCGACCACCGGAGCAGGTTTACTTGTCGTCAGTGGTCGGCCCGACGGAATACCCCCTACGTGGGGTACCCTCCCATCGACCGACGTCCCCCCCTCGGGGAGGACGTCGGTCTTTCCTTACGCGGTCGGTCTCTCGGCGGGTGACGGACTAATCCCCGGTCACGTCACCCGCGGCCTCGGCTAGGGTGGCATGAGGCGCAGGTAGTTGCGCCTGCGTTGCGACCGCGTCCCAATTCCCGACGCTGTCGACCATCGCCCTAGCGATGGCCGGCAGCGTCAGGTCGGCACCGATGATTGCGACGAGTTCACAGCGCTGCACTGCCCAAGCCGCGCAGGCCTCGAGCGTGTGGCGCGCCGTGTCCTCGTCGCAATCGCAGTGGTGGCAGGACGGTGTACTCTCTCTCCTTACGACCCTGCGCAGGTATTTGGCGAAGCTCCCATGCCCCGTCAACATCTGCACTAGTCGGAAGGAGAGCACCCCGTGCCGCCTTTCCAACCACTGCATCAGCACCGACCGGAAGGCCTTCACGGTTCGCACCCCGAACCGAGGCCTCTCCAGCCGGACTGCCCAACGGGCAATGACGTCTCGGCGGGCGTCGACGCGCCAGGCGGTGAGCTCCCTTAACGAGATCTCACCGGCCTCCGCTCGCACCCCCGTCACCCGCCGATACAATCCGGCGAGCATCTCCGCCTCCAGGTCCCACGGGGGAGTCCCGGACAATAGGCACGCTGCCTCCGTCAAATATTGTCACCCTACTGGCGATACACCGATACCGATATCGAGTAACAGTTTTGTTAGCACTGTTGTCAAGATTTTGGATATTTATTACTAGAATTACTTAAACTAGGTGTAAGAATAATGTCATAAAATACTAAAGTTATTTGCAGATTCATACCTCTTACCAATACTGAGATAAAGTGATTTGTTTTTAATCACAACAATAGGTTTGCCAGCGTACGTTAACCTCCCCAGGACGAATGACCGCGGGCGGGCGGTCGAAGAGTGGGCGGCGGCACTGGGCCTCTGTTTGCTGAACAGGGGCTCGGTGCAAACGTGCGTGCGGCAGCAGGGCGGGTCGATAGTGGACTTGTCGTTCGCTAGCCCTAATGTCGCAGCACGCGTGAGGAGCTGGTGCGTCTAGGAGGAGGTTGAGACCCTATCCGACCACCGATACATCCGGATAGAGGTCTCCCGGACCCTCCTGCAGCCCAGCAGGGGTCACACGGCGGACGGAGCTCCCGCGTTTCGGTGGGCTGTGGGTCGATTGGATCGGGACCTGTTGGCGGAGGCAGCCATCGTTCAGTCGTGGCTGTCCTCACCGCCCCAGGCGGACGGGGTGGATGCCGAGGCTGGCCGCATCCGCTGTGCGTTGACGCAGATCTGCGATGCGGCCATGCCCCGTGTGCGGCGTCTGCCTCCAAAGAGTGCGGTCCCCTGGTGGTCCCGAGAATTAGCGGAGCTTCGGGCCGCGTGCATACGTGCCCGGAGGGCCTACACACGCAGCCGAGCGCGTCACCGCGACGCTGAGCGGGAGGGCCAGCTGTACGAGGCTTACCGCAGTGCGCGATCTGCCTTCAGGCTGGCCGTCCGTACCGCCAAGGACGTTAGTCGGCGGGAGATGCTGGACAGTCTCGAGCGTGACCCCTGGGGTCGCCCCTACCTCGCGGCGCTGAACAAGCTCCGCGGGCGGGGCCCCCCCCTCACCGAGACTCTCCAGCCCAGCCTCCTCACCAGAGTTGTCGAGGACCTCTTTCCACGGCGGGCGGAGCACACGCCCCCGGTCATGGCTTCGCCGGACAGCGACCGGGAGGCCGACGATGAAAGTGCTCCACCCATCACGGAGCCGGAAATGGGGGCGGCGAGTCAAATCCACCGGCCCTGGGCCCGACGGTATTCCGAACCGTGTGCTGGCCCTAGTCCTCGAACACCTGGGACCATGCCTCAGGGGACTGTTCGACGCCTGTTTGACGTCTGGGCAGTTACCTGGTTGCTGGAAAGAGGGGAGGCTGGTTCTCCTGCCGAAGCCGGGACGGTCTCCCGAGTCGGCCTCGGCCTACAGGCCCATCGTGCTGCTCGATGATGCGGGCAAGCTGCTGGAGAGGGTGTTGGCTGCCCGCATCGAGCGGCACCTCGTCCGGGTCGGGCCCGATTTGTCGGACGCCCAGTTTGGTTTTCGGAGAGGGCGTTCGACGATCGCGGCCCTGCTGCGCCTGAAGGCCGTGGTAGCGGAGGTCGTCACCGGCGGAGGAGTACTGTTGGCGGTGTCCCTGGACATCGCCAACGCCTTCAACAGTCTGCCATTCAGCTGCATCAGGGAGGGGCTGAGATATCACGGGGTGCCCGTGTACCACAGGCGGCTGGTGGCGGACTACTTGGAGGGGCGCAGCGTCCTCTACGTTGACCGAGTAGGGGACGTTGTGCGAACGCCCATGACGTGCGGTGTCCCGCAGGGGTCGGTTCTGGGTCCGACCCTGTGGAACATCGGCTACGACTGGGCGTTGAGAGGAAGCCTTCCACCCGGGCTGGGCGTAATTTGCTACGCCGACGATACACTCGTCACAGCCCGGGGTGGGACGCTAGAGGAGGCGGCACGCCTGGCAACTCTCGGCACCGAGGAGATTATCAGGCGGATCGAAGCGCTGGGGTTGAGGGTAGCCCTGGAAAAGACGGAGGCCCTTTTGTTCCATGGCCTCCGTACCGCCGGGCCTCCCGCCGGCGCTTCGATCACCGTGAAGTCGGTCACCATCAGCATCCAGGCCCACATGAAGTACTTGGGCTTGGTGCTCGACGGGCATTTTTGGTTCCGGGAGCATCTCCATCGACTTGTTCCCCGGCTTGTCGGCGCGGCGTCCGCCCTTTCGCGGCTGATGCCGAATGTGGGCGGACCCAGTGCTACGTGCCGACAGCTGTACGTGGGGGTGAACCGGTCGATGGCCCTGTATGGCGCACCGGTGTGGGCGGCGTCCCTGACCGTCCGTCTTAGGGCCCTCCTGTGGCGACCACAGAGGGGCATGGCGGTCAGGGCCATACAGGGTTACCGCACGGTGGCGACGGAGGCAGCGTGCCTCCTGGCTGGAACTCCCCCGTGGGACCTGGAGGCGGAGATGCTCGCCGACATTTATCGGCGGGTGTCGGAGACGCGCGCCCGCGGCGCCATGGTCTCCATCAGAGAGATCACCGCCTGGCGGGTCGACGCCCGCCGAGAAGTCATTGCCCGTTGGGCAGTCCGGCTGGAGAGTCCTCGGTACGGTGTCAGGACCGTCGAGGCCCTCCGGCCGGTGCTGATGGAGTGGTTGGAGCGGACGCACGGGGTGCTTTCTTTCCGACTGGTGCAGGTGCTGACGGGGCACGGTTGCTTCGGGAAGTACCTGCACAAGATTGTCAGGAGGGAGAACACACCGTCCTGCCACCACTGCAGTTGCGACGAGGACACGGCGCAGCATACGCTCGAGGAGTGTGCTGCATGGGAGGGGGATCGCCGTGAACTCGTCGCAATTATCGGTGCCGACCTGGCGCTGTCGACCATCGCCAGGGAGATGTTCGTCAGCGTCAGGAACTGGGACGCGGTCGCCGCCTTCTGTGAGGCCGTAATCTCACGGAAGGAGGCGGCGGATCGTGTGCGAGTAGAGCTCCTATTCGGCGACATGTTCCGCCGCCGGCGACTCGGGCGGCGCAGGCGCGAGTATCTGCGCCTAATGCCGCCCTAGCCGAGGCCGCAGGTGATCGGACCGGGGAATTGTCCGTCACCCGCAGAAAGGCTAATCGCGCGACGGCGACCGACGTCCCAGGACGTCGAGAGGTGAGGGTACCCGAAAGGGTATTCCGTCGGGCCGACCACTGACGACAAGTCACATCTGCTCCGGTGGTCGGCCCAACAACGAGGTGACGTGGGCACGGGTGGGTTATGGGCCCGCGCGCCGTCCTTTCATTGCCCCGCACGGACTGGACCGCGCGTGGGCTTACCATAGCCCACATATAAAAAAAAAAAAAAAAAAAAGCGTACGTTAACCTCTGTCTGCGGCCCGCGACGAAAAAAAATACCTACTGGGTCGAGTCGCATAGGTAGAATATTTACCTAAAATGTAACTAGTTCAATGCGCGAACTGTTTAGTACCTACCATTGCTGACGTACGTTGACCTATCCCATGTGTCCATAACTAAATATTTTTATGATAATTAGTTCAAAATTTAAGTACCATTTTTTTTTTTATATATTCGGTATCAGAATTGAGTACTGAATACCCTCCTTCAATATGTACAATCTTTTACCAGTCATCCTGTATATTGCTTTTGCTTTTGCTGTGTGGTAGCGGCTTCGAATACTACCAACCCTTGCTTTGCTCGTGGGTGTCGTAAAAGACGACTAAGAGCCCTAGATTGACCCGGACCAACTCCGTCTGGTACCAATTGGGTCAACAATTACATTCCCAAGGAGGGTTGACGTCAGGCAGGCGGCTGGTCATAAAAGTCATGGCCGAAACTTTTTGCAATATGTCAAAACAGATGACATATTGCGTCGACCCCAAGTAATTGGGATAAGAGCAAGATGATGATGATGATATATATTGCTTTTTTTATTGCCGGTAGTGGCAAGCAGCACACCTGATGGTAAGTGAGGCTGCCGCACATGGACCTTTGCAATACCAGGGGCACAGCTAGGCCGTTACCTACCGTAAAGAAAATGCTCTTCTTAAACCTCTTTTAAAGAAGGACATATCACAGCGCTCGGGAAACACAGTAGCAGGTAGTTCATTCCAGAGCCTGCACGTACGTGGGAGAAATGATCGCTGGAAATGTACAATTGAAAACTATAACGTTTCCAGGCGAAATGGACCCTGCTGCAGTGTCAAGTGGTAAAACGGTGGTACCAAGTCAAACAGTTCCTCAGAGCACTCCCCATGAAAGAGTCGATAGAGTATCCAAAGTGACCCAAAGTCGCTAGCGCGGGAGAGTGTTAACACAAATGGCTACGTCCACACTATGCCAGCCCCAACCAGTATCTAGTACACGAGCTTCTGTAGCAGGCGTCCGGCGAAATATAGAACACATATTGTTTGATAAGAAGAAGGAAACTAATATTAAATATTAAGTAACTAAAAACATTAGTCTTCATTTATGGTCATACAGGCTTACGAGCCGGCCTTATGTGAGGCCATCTCGAAAGTCATCGACACGTCCATAACCCACATCACGGTGGTTAAGCAATTAATGTTATTGTAATTGTTACAGCTTTAAGGTACTCCTAACTTGTATGAATTCACAGGTTTTTTATTTTAATAATTTTTTTCTCTTACTCTTGTGATTGTACAGCGTAGCGTGTTTTGCCTGTCGAATTTTGGTTTTGATCTCCTTTTGCATACCTGCTATAGTTCATAGTTTATTTTATAGTACTTAGTGGTTTTTTTTTTTTATAGTATGTATAGTAGTAGTTGTAGTTCGTTTTGTTTTTTTTATTTATGGTTTGGTCATGCTCACTGAATAAGGTTCTGCTTGCGGTAGCTATGTGGGGCGGGTCGCTCCCTTCCCTCTAATTTGATTGAGGAGAGTGATGGCTGCTCTAGTAGTTAACTCGTGATCGGGTGCTGCTTGTGGAATCTGGTCCAGCCATATTTTCTTCCTTTCTTTATGCTTTAATTTTTTTTTGTCTTGCATTAAATTTTGAAAATTTATACATATATTTAATTTCGAAGGGCATCACACTGAAGCTAATACCATATATGTTGTACTTAAGCATAATATTATGTATACATATTTAAAAGATTAAGAAAAAAATTACTGTCCGCTGAGTTTCTTGCCGGATCTTCTCAGTTTGTGGCCGCGTTCTGATCCGGTGGTAGATTATTGTATTGTATTCAAAACTGTAATTTGACAATATGTAAGTGCCCTTAAGGGGCCTATACAGAATATTTGATTTGATTTGATTTGTTATAGGAGACTACAATAATAAACTAGGCAGGATAATAAAGGACAGACGATTGAGAAGACTCCATTGTGGATGTCGTAAAAGACGACTAAGGGATATAATACGCATATAACATCTATGTAAGAGAAGGAAAACTAAAAACAAAACCCTATATCAACCTGTCTGACCGGCATGGTATAGTAAGGTCAATTTCCCTCCTATTGTAGAGGAGGCTCGAGCCCAGCAGTGGGACGTATATGAGCCGAGATTAATGATATCAGAATCTAGGTAAAGAAATGTACGATAAGAAAACTTATCTTTTACAAAGGCTCTGATTTAAATAATTATATTTATATTATAATTATATCCAGACGACATCAGATAGAGTTGACTCAGCTCTAGGTAAAGTTGTTAGTCATCTTTTACGACAACCACGAGTAAATATGAAGTGGTATTTGTAGCTGCGACCAAATAGCATGTTCTAGAAAGAAATATTGTATTTCATAATAAACCTAAATTAGTGGCCGCTGAGTGGTCAAAATTCGGCGATAATTCATTTAAATTAATTTTCTGCTATACAATTTTCTTTTTATTTTATTTATGTATAATTTCATATTGAGCAAGCTGTATTTTACTAATAACTAATATATATGTCTCACACAAATGTCTATTAGACATTGTCATCATAATTATGATTGTTTGACATTTATTCGACCAGAAATTTTAACCGTAAATAAAAGTGTATAAGCGACGGTGTGCGTGTGTGTGTGTGTGTGTGTAAGTGTGATTGAATGGTAGTGTACGCAATACCTTTGTTATTGAAATTAATGTATTTCTAATCCATTATTATATGAAATTTCAGTTTTGTGCACTTGTAGCGGTATATATATGAACGACGACACGACGATCTCCTCAATATATACTTCAACTATGCCAAATTTTATACTTGTCCATCCACGTAATTTTCGTAAAAACGACTACAAAGTTTTTGCTTCGCGTATTAATATATAGATATCAATGTATTGTTCAAAGATTGACTTCAAAGGACAATGGGCAAAAATGTATGGCGCTTGTCCCATCGGCGGCCACATCTGTCTGTATATTTTTTAGTCGACAATTATGTATATATTAAGACTGCAAAAAATTATTTCGGCAACTTGTTTAGATAAAAAGTTATAAAGCGTTGATCATATAAAAAAATCGAATTAATTAAACCGAAAGTACGTAAATGATAAAACGTAATGCATGTCTAAGTATAAGATAATGATGGATTAAATAAAACTAAAGGTTAATTGGTTATTAAATACATCGATTTATTGACAGACACATATACAATGCTCGTATATAATGCTAGTATTCCTTTAAAAAAAGAAAATGATGGGATTCAATTGTCGTCTACAATAATATCGTTTAAAAAATGAGCTGGTAAACGGATATCTTCCTCTTGGTTTCTCGCCCACCCTAAATACCACACTACACACATAATGTGGGCACAGCAACCAAGAGTGCGCTTACCGCTTAGACAACTGCAATAGTAGTTTTCTATGGCTTCTCTGCCGCTTTTCTCTCTATCTACTATAATGTACGAATAATATATTTTTGACCTAGTATGTCTAGATTGTATTCGACATCTTAGCAGCCAAACATTTGTTGCTGTGATGCCGCACCTGCCTAGGCCTGTAACATCGGGGTCCCTATACGTTTCTATATTATAGAGACCTTGTCGCACATGCTCCGCATAATAGCTGCGGGCTAGCTTCACTTGGTATGTACCAAGTGCAAAAATGGTTAAATCGTCCTCAGTCAGCAAAGGAAAATCACTTATGTTAGGTTGGTTTCCTGTAATGCTATCGAAACTAGCCCGTCTACGATTAAGGTTGTTGGCTAGGACATACTCTGCTAGGTTATTTGGTTGGTTCACTCTTTGGTTTATAACTTCTATAAATGTTTCAGCGTGAACGTTATCTGACAATGGTTCTCTGCAAGCATTCAATAATGCAGCACCTATTCTAAAATCTGTCATCATATGAGGCAAAGCACGATTGAAAAAGTCTTGTCGGAATAGTTTAAAATCGCGTTTGAACCAACCATTTATAACTTCAACAACCCAGCGGCACATAGTAACCAACCTAGACTTATTCGCTTGTTCTGTCGTCAATTGATCTTCGTCTCGATTTTTTGTTTTCGGTAAGTGAGCTTCATAACCATAGGCATGTAAGTCGTCGATTACGTCGTGAAACCCACGGTCTAAGATGAACACATCTCCATGTTCAAAAAACCAATGGAAAGGATTTCCTTCGTCGTCAATCATATTTTTCATTATTTGTGCATCTGATTCTATGGCTGAATATGGCCCAAAGGCATCTAAAATGTGGCCATCGCAGCACACTATTATAAACGGTTTCAACAAATTCGTGTATTTGTGTAGACTATATGATCGCTTTTGGAATAAATAGTTTGCGGACTTTTGTATATATATATAAGTGGCGTCTGCTATCATAATTGCCTTTCTGTTTAAGGCATTTACATTTCCAAAAATTGCATTTGGAACTTGTAGGTTTCGGTTAGCTACATCAATTCTATTGAGATGATCATAACCAAGATGCCGGGGAACGAAGTCCAGTAAAAGAGAGTCTCTGGCGAACGTTAAATGTCGTTCTAGGGTTCTACGGCTCATATTAAAAAGCGTCGCCAGCCTTTCATTTGCTTCACCGCTTCGCAGTTTCATTAAGTAGCATGCCAAAGATGTTTTTGGGCGTGTTGATACGTTCGACAATGAAGGAGTTTGTTCCAAAATATTCATAAATTGGTCTCGACTAACGCCTAATCGGATGTATACTTTATTTGGGTCCATGTCATCTATATTATCAAAATCTAGTATAGATCCTCGAAGCACCGCGATTTTCATGAGGCTCATGATATGCACAAAATGTGTGGCATTGAAGTCGTGGAGCAAGTTAGGGCTGTCAATTATTTGATCCCAATCATTGGATACCAAATGATGATCGCAAACTCTTGCACTATTTGGAATATAAAAATTAAAATGAATCAAGAATGTCACTTTAATGTTATCCGGAATCCTTCGGAGATCCGTTCGTCTGCAGTTTTCATACATACAACGCGTTGCTGTATTAGGGAGTCTTGAATATTCTTCAATATGTAATACACATTCGTGTGGACGGTCTTCTCTTGGCTGCGCAGCTCTTTCTGCCCGTTGCCAGCATGGTCCACAAATGTACTCCTGACCATTGTATTGTATCTGAAAATGAGAGTATTACAATTAGTTAAAACGCTTAGTTATTTTCATTGAACGCTGTTCAAACAAAGCGAAATATAAAGAAAAATATTTTACTCGATTGCCTAAGCAGTATTAATTATCTCGCTTACTCATACGTAAATACCGATACTTCTATCCCGTTCTCGCCCCGTGGATCAAATGGAACGACAACGTCGCCGCGTCGGTAACAGTTTACTTACTACTTACAGCGAAATGTAATCTCAATGCGCGAGAGTTAAAACACTGTGACCACCTCAACTTAAACAGTACTATATTGTTGACGTGACAACTAAGAAATGATTTCGTTTGATGTACTTACCTGATGTTCAGAGGTAAGAGCTTCAAAGATATATTGACCTACAGCGGGATGTTCTTCAAACCGAGCACGGGTTATTTTGTATCTTCTTCTGTTTATCACGGATCGATTACATAAAATACACACTTGGCGATTATCTGCCATTGTTATAGGAATCTGCTTAAAAAAAGTCCAAAAAAACGAGCACAAGTCACCAAGATAGATATTAACAAGTCCGATATGCAAGCCAGAGTCAAAAGAAATTGTCAAACAATAATAATCGCACAGTACTCAACGAAACAAATGTCAATGATGGACTGCGCTGTGCGCTCGAGCATAACGGTAATCGGCGAGTCGCCGAGTGCGAGCGGCGCTCGTCGCTGATTGGTTGACGCATGAAACATGGCGAGACCGATTTTAACAAAGGTTCTTAGACCTCTAATAGAAAAAGTATTGAATATTAGGATACATAAATAATAATGAAAAAAAAAATAGTATTTTAATAATAGTATTTTAACTATATTTTTTTTCCCAAACGGTATTTCATAGTACTCCTTGAACAATATTTGTTGTCAAAGATCTCCCCTTTCAAATGACACTAGTTTCATTGATGGCCGCTCATGGGCCGCAATGCCCATTGTCCTTTAATTAAATGCATCCAAATACTTGCCTGTTTCATAATTTACCTTTCACCTATATACTTTTAAGGATAATGATGAGGAAATGTTTTACCGAAACGGTTACAGGCGGTCCCTTGCGCATCGAATGGGTTAACTACCTACTTTATATGGACACTTTTATTTTACCGAACATTTAATTTGCTTCTAAGCCGTCGAAGGTACATTATTTGGGTACAACTTAAAATGTCAATGCTTTCAGATAAGAAGAATTTATAATGACACATGCGCTTACATGTTTGTACACGCATAATTTAACGGCAACCTTTATTATATTACTAAAATATATATGAATATTTATTACCGAATTGTAAACAGAGATGTTTTGTTTTTCCTTCCGTATGGTAACCGAGTAAGAATACAATTCACCACCCCGCTTCTTGCCCGTAGGTGTCGTAAAAGAAGACTAAGGGATTATTTGCAGTTAACGTCTGTGCAAAGGAAGGAAAACTCGAAATGAAAACCTATTCCAACCTGTCTGACCGGCTTGGTATAGTAAGTCAATTTCCCTCGCATTGTGCTCGAGCACAACAATAGGCAGTATATAAGCTGTGATGATGATGATATATCGCAATGTAATTAAAAAAAAAAAAAAATTACATTGCGAAATAATATGACGCTTCATAGATATCTCGCTAGCTATCTATCTATATCTATCTATCCCTCTAATAAGCATAATTCAATCTGTCATGCTGAATATTGTAATTTTCTTGGCAGAATTATCAAATATCACGTTTTGATTGTAACAAGACTCCTTTTAGTGCCACACTAGTGTAAAAGTCAACATTTATTATCAATGAAAAGTTTACGCAAATCTTAGTTATATGAATAGGACCGGCTTATGTTCTGACAAGATTAATAATATCTAAAACGCATTTTTAAGACCCGTGACGATAATTAAAGCTACACAAGCAAAATGACACTTGCGCCGTCGAGGATATAGCTTTAGCGACACTGTTCTTTGAATCCAACATTCATCATCATCATCATCATTTCAGCCTATCGCCGTCCACTGCTGGACGTAGGTCTCCTTCATGTTGCGCCACAATGAGCGGTCCTGTGCCGCCTGCATCCAACGACGCCCAGCTACTTTCACTAGGTCATCGGTCCAGCTAGTGGGGGGGCGTCCTACATTGCGTCGTCCGATACGTGGTCGCCACTCGAGAATCTTTCCTCCCCAGCGGTTGAATCCAAGATTATATTCACATAACTTTTAGACTGGGTCGAAGCATCGGATATAAAATACAAGCTATTTTATCGATAATGCTTTGAAACTCTAATGATTTTGACATATTATTAAGGATAAATCTATAATTTCGCCTTAATGAAAAAGGACACCGCCTCCATGCTTATACATGTATGCCTACTCTAGCCGGCACACTGCAATGCTTTTCTTTGTAAATCATATCAAATCAAAATCCTTTTTTTTTTTTGTAATAGATATCATTTTATACTTTAATGGATACAATAACACATAACATACAAGTCTCTTGTTTAATTTGAAGACTGTCGCGTCGTAGAATCATGTGCTGTGAAAATGAGTTTGGAAGTGTGTACCGCTTGTGTGCGAGGTTATCAAACTTTGATGAACCTCACTTCATTTAGATTCATAGCTTTTCGGATTGTATCTGTCTTTTGAGTTATGTTTACTTATGCTTGAAAGTTAGTTTTGGATTGGAAATTGATTCTTTTGCTAACATGTTATACAACACAGATAACGTAGAAGTTACAGCATCGTATAACTATTGTCGTAGACACATGACAAGTATTTGTTTTAATAAAAATCCAAGGCGGCGCTTTGTGGCTATGTATGAATATTATGAAATCATTATCATTATTATACTCCCTGTGATGACGGGATAAGAATATAATTATCGCCACCCCTTACTTGACCAAGGGAATTGTCCAAATTGGCTAAAAGTTGACTTCAGACATTTAGGACTGTTGAAAAATTCATGGATCTGAAATACAAATTGGACAAAATTCTATAGAACATTGCATAATTTTAAGAAGTGAGAAGGCATTAATTATTATAAATTCGGTGAAGACACAATAAACCTCTAGTCACAAAATTTACTCTCTATTCTGTCGCCCTGTACCTACATATGGGCAGAAAACGTCCACACCAAAGTCAGTCAAATGAAAAGGGTGTTCGAGGTACCCTGCACATCATCCTATTTCTATGCTTGCCGTTTCTGTTGTATAAAAAGGTTAAAGCATAGAATCAGTACCTTTTTATACACAACTTCCAGTGCCAGAATAATCAGACTATTGGCGAAATTGGCTTTGGAAGAGATCACATAAAGTACAGAAATAGTGAGAACAGTTCTCTCTTAACTGATTCGCACAACTATGCATCTCCATTAAATAAGATTTTATATTTTTTAAGAATATGACGTATATGGCAGAAGACCTCAGAAATATAAGCAACGAACACAAATTACTCCCAGACTCAAAAAAACAATTTATCGATCGCACAAAATATTGTCTTGCGTAGAAATTAAACTCTCGGCACTGGCATGATATATATCAATCAATTATCATCATAGGTATCAATTTAATAAAAAGTCGAGCAGTAGTAATAAAAAATAATTAACAGTAGTAAATAATCAAATTTCGAGTACCCTGATCATCATCATCATCATTCAGCCTTTCGCCGTCCACTGCTGAACATGCGTCGCCCTCATATTTCGCCATAAAGTGCGGTCCTGTTCTGCTCACATCCAGCAACTGCCAGAAACTTTCACCAGATCATCGGTACATCTGATGCGGGGCTGTCTACATACTAAATCGGTAAAGAAATATAAAATGTTTAACAAAGAAAGAAAACAAAATTCGAAATGAAATAAAACAACAGATTTGACCAATGAACAACACATGAAATTCTTATCATATAAGTAGGCCCGTTCCCAGTAGTCAGACGTTATATTATTTGCTATAAATTTTAATTTAGTACGCCTATAGTTCAAAATTCTATTCACTGCTCTGAACAACCATAGTTTAAAATATAGAAAATTTCTAAGAACAAAAAATATAATGATTTCTGAACTTTACCCGAACGTTTGAAGGGAAACCTTGACGGCTTTTAACACTGTTCAGCCTTTATATCTGAAGCATTTTTTGAAATATCAGGAAATTGAAAATGAAATACATAAAAACGCGATAAAAATAGTTTACTTTAAATAAAAAAGTTAAAGGAATGTTTAAAGAACTGTATGACAAAAATCCTTACTAATATTATAAATGTGAAAGTAACTTTGTTTGTTTGTTTGTTTATTTGTTTGTTTGTTACGCTTTCA
This sequence comes from Lymantria dispar, assembly GCA_032191425.1. Classification (NCBI taxonomy): domain Eukaryota; kingdom Metazoa; phylum Arthropoda; class Insecta; order Lepidoptera; family Erebidae; genus Lymantria; species Lymantria dispar. Next base: position 27,098,159 of record CM063449.1, read on the forward strand.
CGCTTAAACTATCGAACCGATTTCAAAAATTCATAAAAGGCTTGTATTTGGCAGTGAGATGTTGTTCTGTTCAATTATGGCATAAATATTGACATTATATTAAATACTCATAGAACAGGTTGTATGGAGAATTTTCTTTTATCGGAATCATATTATCGTTTTACGTTGATTAATATCTGATACAGAACCCATAGCAAAGCGATTCGCTGAATTTCAATCCTTTCATACACAGATTAGTCCAATAAAGTGTATAACATCATGTAATTACCAAACCACTACAGTTTGGTACGAATCTCTTCGACAGTAGGAGGAATATTGTGAATATATTTTTTATTTCTAGGTTTCATTGTATTCTCCTTCCACTTTTGTAGAAATTTAGATTGCATGAGTATATCAACACATTGGTAAACGATATTTTTCCAACTTCATCAGTGCAGGGTAACAGCTGTGCAGTACAAGCACCATGTCCATACTCCTTTTTTTTGAGTGGGCTATGGTAGGCTCACACACCGTTCGTTCCGTCCGGGGTGACAAAAGGGCGGAGCGTGGCACCATAATCAGCTTATTCCCTCTCCTTCGCCATTGGGCCGATCAATGAGCTCCTTGTAGTTCGTGGCCAGCCCGGCGGGATACCCTTTTGGGTACCTGTCAGTCGCCCTCGCGCGGTTGCCTCTGCGGGTGATGGAGTATTCCCCGATACCCGGTGGCCTCGACTAGGGCGTCGTCAGGCGCCCATGCTCGCGCCTGCCCCGCCCATGTCGCCGGCGGCGGAGTGTGTCATCGTAGAATACTTCCTCACGCACACGCTCCGCGGCTTCCTTTCGTGAGATGACTGCCTCACAGAAAGCGGCGACCGCGTCCGAGTTCCTGACGCTATCGAGCATCTACCATGCCCATACCCAAGACCTCATCGTGATGCCTTTTGAGTAACCCATAGGGGCCGAGTGTACTCGAATTCAGTGACTTTATTACAGATTTCTTGTTGAACCAATTTAATGTTACTTCTATTCTCTTAAAGTACTTCACTTTCAATTCCCTGCACCTTTCTATTCGTTAGAGTTTTATCCATGCCATCTTACTGTCTTTTACGTTCGCTCAGATGATTTACGTTAAAATTTTTATTGAACTCGCTCATGCGTCTCTACAGTAAGTCTAAAATACTGCAATTTGGACCAGTAAAGTATCTAGTATTTTAGAAATACTAGTTTCTGCAGGGATGAAATTATGTCCATTGTACTTTTATGAATAAAGTTTTATGGTTAAGAAAATTATATTCCATCAGAGTTTTGCATTTAAATAGTTTAATTTTTTCTCTAGTATTAAATATTACATACACTACTTCTGTATCAATACAAGACATTGAAAATACAGGTCGATGAAAAAATAAGTTATGCATAATTATTACTTAAGGAAAATGGAAATTTTCCTTTTCAGCTGCTTCTGTACAGCTCCTTTATGTCAAATTATTGAGCACAAGCCTCATTCCATAAAAAAAAAATCTTTTATGGTACCAGGCCATATACTGGGTTTCTTTTACTTAGGCTATCTTACTTCTTCGTTTATCGGTTACTGAGTAACCTGAAAACAAGAACAACTTCCTTGTAACCATTAAATATATCATTAATATTGCTCGATAAATATCAGGGTCCAAAATATTGATAGAAAGATTAAATAGAACCAGTTTTACAAAACAATTTTCTCCAATTATACGGTACATTGCACCTAATTATGTGAAAACCATTAGTAACTCCCGAAGTTCGATGGTAATATTTATGGCAGATTTTTGTGAGGCGATGTTAAAATTAATTGCAAAAGTGTTATGTTGTTTTCTAGAAAACAAAATTTGTCGTGCCATCAACACCGCAGAGCGGTAATTTACTATTTTTAAACTGCTCGATTTAGCTTAAAATGAAGTTCTGAATTTCAATTGATTTATTTAAAATATGTTTAGTGGAATCCTATCCGATATATAAATCTTCTGTTCGTGTATTTGTAATTGAACTCTTTCTAAACGGCTGGATCAATGTTGATGATTTTTTGTGGCTGCTCGGATAGATATGAGAATAGTTTAGATTAATAATTAGAACCGGTAGGTGTTGCTGTGATCGATTTCAAGGAGTATTCCTTTTAATATTTTTTTTTAGATTTGAACAGAACAACGTCTATTGGGTCAGCTAGCCCCATGTAAAGGCCTATCATAATTTAAAAATCAAAGACCCTAAAAAAGAAACTGTAATAAATCTGAGGTTGTGTGAGATTTATCTAAGAGCTATATTTTTAATTTTAGCCATATAAAAAAAAACCGTATGGTGACGAAGTAAAAATACAATTCACTACTCCATATCTTACCCAAGCCTGTCATGAAAGACGAATAAGCGATATATAACGTATATAACAATTATTCAAGAGACAAAAAATTCGAAATAAACCCTTATATCACCCGTCTGAACAGCGTGATATAGTAGCTCAATTTGCCTGGGTCTTCGATAAGTGTCTGCATATGATTAGAAGAGAAGAGGCCTCCGGATGCCATGAGGGTACCGCGCCAACTGATGATGCGCATTGGAGGTAGGTATGCCCCGCTTGGGGGCCTCAGCGCCACGACCTGTTGACGGTACTTGGAATCGACTTGTCTCTGCCGACCGTTATCGCAAAGATGCGGCAGCGACAGGTGCTGGTCGTCGATGGCTTCATTTTGCGAGGCTGTCATATCAAGGAAGGAAGCGGCCGAGTGAGAAAGCGAGGCGCTTGCGTCTGCTGACTCGCTTCGTCGCCGACAACCCGAGAGCAGTAGGCGACAGAATGCGCACCTACTCCCACCGCCCTAAATAATGACAATAGGACGTGGCCAGAGGGCCATGCGTTGGGGTGTCGTGGGTGGAAGGGTCCGCTGTGGCTTTAGTGGGTATGCCGTCTACGAATGTGGCCGGCGAGTCCCTCACGCCGCCGTCGCAATTCTGTCACTAGTAGGGGACAGTGCGTAAAGGCATTTCCACAGCGTGAATAAAAAAAAAATCAATTTCCCTCCTATTATGGAGGAGGCTTAAGTCCAACAGTGGGCCGTATATGATGATGAAAACAATAAAATGACATACGGTCTCAGACAGCACAAATGGTGCAGTGGTTAAAATACCACTCTACCATACTAGTCTTGTGTCTGATTTTCATACAGGACATTATTTTGTGCCTTTCCCAAATTGTTGTACTAAATCTGGGTGTAATTTGTATATCTTATATTATATGTTATCGCCAATCAAAAGGTGGCAACACAAAGTATGCTCTGACATCATTTGTAGCTACGTATCGTCACGCCTGAGGGGTTTAATAGCGAAAGACTGATATAAATAGAGGATCTCGAACAAGTGGAGGACATTTTGTGGTCACACATAGCAGAATCAACAGAAGCAAGGAAGAAGTATGATATTTGGATATTGCAAGTGCATATTAATTTTATGTTTTTGAGTGTGTATTTATGAAGATGTAATTGTGGAGACATACTTATAACGGATTGTGTATGATACACAGGGATTGAGATACTGCTTATATATATATTATATGTTTATAATATATTATATTTATAACATATGTTTCTAAAGCCCCTCGCAAATAATCCTTGTAGTCTTATTTCCTTTTTGTATTATAAAAAAGATATTATGTTCCCTAAAGTTCTCCGCCGACGATTTGGACGATTTACACAAAATTGTATTTATACACGTTCTTATTAAATAAAAAGACCGAATAGAATCTCTCATCAACAGCTACAGCGACAGACGCTGCGGGTAAATTAAACGATGTTTTTAATATACGAGTATATTTTTGTATATATTTTCGTGCGGTGACGGAGTAAGAATACAATTCACCACTCCCTATCATACCCATGGATGTCGTAAAAGACGACTACGGGATATAATATGCACATAACATCTGTGCAAGAGACGGAAAATTCGAAATGAATCCCTATACCAACATATCTGTCTAGCATGGCATAGTAGAGCAAATTCTCCCCACTGCGATGATGATGATGATAGTTTTATAAAATTATTTCCTTATTTTAAATTTAAATTCATGTCGTAATTATGTTAGTCATTTTAATAACCAATAATATATGCCTTTTACCTATTACAAAAGCCAAATTGATCGATGGTCCTGGTTTCTTACTATGTAATCTCAACAAAGTGTTGGAGGGTAAAACTAGTTTAATTTTAAATTACCTTAACATTTCAAGGACTGACAGTCAACTGAAGGTAAGAACATAATCATCCATAGCAGCCAGGCTGTCACCTATCCAAGTACTAATCACGCTCATTATTACTTAACATTACAGAAGAATTAACTTTGTAATCAACATATTATGGTTGTTGGCTATGAGGTAAAATAGGGTTAATGACAAGTTTAATAAAAAATAAAATTGATCAAACCAAATTGAATTTGTTCTACCTAAATATTTCAACAAATTATATTAATGATTACGAAAAGGTGTCCAATATTGCTTCATCAATCAAACCATTTTCATTTCATCTATTAATTTCAAAGGGTACAATCAAGCTCTGTAGAAACATAACTGTTCGTAACGATCACAAGAGATAACGTAGTTTCGAAACAATTTGCACTTCATTTATACCAAGAACTTGACAATTGGTAGCCGAATCAACTAACTTACCCCAGTGCTTAATACGACAGTGTAAATAAATCTCTTAAATCATTGAAAGTTTACTCCAATATCTTATTTTTTTAGTCGTATTTTTATTATTAATACTAAATGTATGAATATATACATATACCTATATAGTATCTGAACGTGAAGAGGATAAAGAGTGCGTCGACAAGGGTAGCGTACCTTATACTCAAAATTATCAAACGGTATTTGTTGAAGGTTTACACGTCCAAAATTCACTTTACGGTGGTTATGGGCGACTTCAACGCAAAACGAAGCAAAAGGACTGACGATGAGCTAAATGTGAGACAATATCTAATTAGACAGGAAAACCAGAGTGGCCAAAAACTGGCTGATTTTTTGGAGAAGGAAGACTATTTTAATGATGAATTCCTTCTTCAAAAAGCCACCACAAGGAAAGTGGACCGGGATTGGCCCCGATTGTTACATTAAAAACGAGGTAGACATCTTGTCGGACAATTAACAAATATTCAATGATGTCTTTGTGATCCGCAGGATTAAAACTGGGAGTGATCATCAGATGATACGAGGTACATTGAATCTGCGTACGAAAGTCGAGCAGTTTCCCTTGATAAAATCTACACTCCGATTCGCACCTATTCAATACCAGAAACTCGAGAGCTTTCAGCTCAAATTGCGTATTCGTTTCCAAAGCCTGGAAGAGTGCGAATCCTTGAACGGACCAACGAGTTCATGGAGACTGTCCAAGCCGTCAGCTCGAAGTTCTTTAAGGCCCGTCACGACCCGACCAAGTAAACTTTTAGACCGAAATCAGTCAATGTAGCTCATAGAGGAGAGAAAAGAAATAATGGTGCAGTCTTCAGCTGATTGATCCAAGCATAGACAACAAAATTGACAAATTTTCAAGGCTATGCGATGCGATGTCCATGGATTGAACACACAGCGTATTGATTAGTCAATAGAACAGAACCGTGGCTCTAAAGTCTTCACATGAGATTTGTCAATCGGGGTTTAGCCAAATAACCAAGATAAAGACCGATGAAGGCACTGTTATTTCTTTCCTGAATGTGAAATATATACTGGTATATATGGCTAAGTATTATTTTTTGAATATCTTTTCCCATCATCATCATCATTTTTCAATTACGGATGGACGAGGGCAGTGCTATGTGATAGCGGTTACGAATATTACTAATACTTACATTGCTCGTGGGTGTCATAAAAGGAGACGACTAGGAACTTTAAATCACCTTTTTTTGGGGTGTGCTATGGTCACCGCACCCGCCGCTCGGCTCCGTCCGGGGCGACAGAGGGGCGGCGCGCGGCCCCATGACCCACCGTAGCACGTTGCCTTTGTCGTTGGGCCACCGGTACCTACCAAGCTCCTTGTCCTGCGTAGTCGGTCCGGCGGAATACCCTGAGAGGTATCCTCTCCCTTTGACCTCCCTTTCCCGGGACCTCAATCGCCGTCACGAAGTCAGCCTCTCTGTGAGTGACGGACTAAAATCCCCGGTTCGGTCACCCGCGGCCTCGGCTAGGGTGATTTTTTTTTTCGCCTGAGACAACTCCATCAAATGCCATCTGGTCAACAATTTCATTCATGTCATCAGTCAGGCGGTGGATCATAAAACTACTGCCAAAGCCTTTAGCAATATAGATATATGATATACAGTACATATTACGGCGACCTCAAGTAATTGGAATAGGGGCAAGAAGATGACAATGATAATGAAAGAGATACAAAGGCAACGCGGGTGATGTTATACGCACATAGTGAAATATTCTATCTCTTCTTATGATATCTTAAATACAAAATGTGTAGAAATACTATAAAATCTTAACAAGAATAACAAAAAGCTATCTACTATTACGGTACATAGGATATTAATTCTATCATAGCAGTAAATGTGAATGTACTGTTTATACAAAACAGGCTAACCACAAGCCACAGTGTTGTGTAAATAGGAAAACCTTGAGGGTCATTCAAGGCAAAGGATTAACTCCCAAGGACCTCGGGTTATGACCACACACTAATATACTCTTACATTTGTGTATTTGAATTATTAATGCTTAAAACTGTTGTAAACGATATTTATAATAAGCAACACACATGTTAATATTTTGAATTTCATTAGGTACATAAAAGAAACAATACTGATTTTATAACTAAAAAAAAGCGAGCCGTCGTTCAAGACGCCTGTCAGATGTGAAACATCGAAATTATTATATACAAGACGCCTGGCAGATGTGAAACATCGAAATTATATATTATTATTTCAAATATTACACAACAATCATAATTAATCCACCGCACAGGCGCTTACGCACAACATCGCGTCACTCCATCTTACTCACATACTACTACGTATAGACTTCGAATAGTGGATATGTTCCATCATATAGCGTGGCATTACGTCGCCGGCCTGTTTACGTCTCGCCATCTATCAGGTTTTCCCTCGCATATTCCATGTTATATAGTGTGGCGTTGCTTCTCCGCGGTTTTTTTTCGCCACGCCAGCGATCAGGTTTACCCTCACCTGGCACGTACCGGCCTGATGTTTTACATCAAAAACTAAATTAATTTGTTTTATTCTAAGCTGTGGTTTCATAAAATATTTATATTAGATATTACATATTTAATGAGTAAGTATATCAAAATCTACGACCGAATTCAAATAAGCTTATTCAGATAAAACGATATTTTCTAAGAAAACAGTATTATAATTGCCAAAATTATGAACCTTGAATGTTAAATGTGATTTAATCTCAATATCAAAGAACACGCGTTATGTAATTAAATTAATGAAAGCAATCTTGAATCCAGTTAATTGTGTTTGTGCTGCCTTCAAAATTTTAAACTTTGAACTCTTGTTACTTGGATGGTTTTGAATGTCAAGTAATAATATTAGGCAACTTTGAAAATTTATTATTGGCATTTTAGAATATATCTGCTGCCGATTCTAGCAGAAAAAAGGCACACCGTACCAACCCTTTCTCAAAACAATTCAAGCCATTTACGACCCCTAATAGCATCGTTGTGAATAAAACTAGAAGCTTGAATTTTCCACCAACCAGGCATTGTAAAACCATTCCCTTAGATGATATATACCTTATAGTCATTTCTCGATAAATGAACTATCTAACACTGAATTTTTTTTCAAATCGGACTAGTAGCGTCTGAGATTAGGGCGTTCAAACAAACAAACTCTTCAGCTATTAGTACAGAAAGAGCATATTAATATAGAAAGTATCGAATAGATTAAATTGTTTAGTGCGATTGCCTAGTCCATTACAACATAAAAGAATTTTTATATTGATATAGATATCATCTCAAGATGGAGTGGCCTGCCTTGTCCTTTTTTAACGAAGACCCAGATGATATTTCATACCTAAACTACTCCAGTTACGAGCTAAAGTACTCCTTCCATCGTAAAGCCGGAGCGTGCGTATTTGCTTGGAGTGATATTTGTTATCATCGCATTCAGGCCGTCGAGAATCGGGACCTGTCAATTCTATGATTACGTATAGCAAGGGTGTACCCAAATCTACAGGCATCTACATATATAGGTCCTATAACAGTAACTTGTGGGCGATTCAATTATTTGATCACATCCAATTTGAAATTAAACAAATATTGAAACTGTATCCATCTACGCAAGTAATTATTCTAAGAAATTAAAACGCATACCATACAGAAGGGCTGGAGATTCGTACTGTAGACCTCCTGGATCAATATGGTAATACTTTTCATTATGGTCTCGGAAAATGGTCTCTCTAAAATGGTGGCATATCCCAACTACGAGAGAGTTACAACTTATGAGAGCCATGAGTCTCTTTTACTGGCTCTTCTGTTGACTACGCACCTGTAGAAATACCAGTTAGTGGTTGGTGTGCCTCTTAGGCCATCTGACTACTATCTAATTAATCCGGAGCGAAGGTTCTATTGCGATGCCCAATTATTCTCAAGTGACAGGGACTCGCAGAGCCTGGCAGTACAAGTCAAGCGGGATGGATTTCATAAATTTTCAAAATAGATTAATCCTAATACGGTGGTATAACTCCGAAATAAGAAAAATACTGCGCATGTTTAATTGTTTATAACTTTCATTTTCTTAACTTATTGAATTAGTTCCAAGTTTAGTTGAAATAATTATTAATCTCTTAAATTAGAAACCGTATTCTGTGGTATGTGTTCTTAATTAGAAATCTAGTTAAATATGAAAACTGTTGAGTGTAAAATGTTGGTTTCTTAGAAGGGGTAAAAGTAGGAAGGTGCATTTTAATTTATCACAAATCTTTTATTCTGTATAACTGTTGACTTGAATGTTACACATCTGAATCAAAAAACTGTTATCGTTTAATTAAGCATTTACATTCTTTTGTTTATCGAAATTTTGATGGGTCAGAATTAGGATTATTAAAAACACGAGTAGTTTTCCTATTACGGTGGTAGTTATTTCGAGGTAACTCTGTGTTAGGTTTTATGATCTCCTATTACGGCCCTATTCATAGAACATAAAATTACATGTTTTGGGGTTCTGTAAATAAATAAAAAGGTTTGTATCTTTTTTGTGGATTACTCGATATTCATGTTTGTTGTTTATTTTTGAAAATTTTTAATGATTTGAAGGCGGCTCTTTTATCCTACATAGACGACCTTTGTGTGACCTACTTCACTAAAATGGTTATTACTGGTATAGAATTATTATATATAGAAGCAAAGCTTGGAGGACGACTACACTCCAGAAACAGTTCGCATACCGAATTTGGACTACGACTAGGAGATATTGGGACCCAAGCTGCTTCTTTTGCAGTGGTAGGACCACACTGTTGACAGTTGTCTGTCTACAGCCGCAGGCCGGTCAGTCCGGAGTAGTACCACACTCTCACAGAAAATCGACATCTGAGCAATTTGTTACTGCCCTTCGTTCCGTGAGGGACAGAGCCGGAAGCCCAACTTTCTGAGGGTGTTTGCGTGTGGTGGATTTTGGTGATGCCTTTAGTTTCACCGAACCTCATTGCACGCATTCACATTCCCTTCACGGTTGGCAGCGGCCTGGCAAAGGTCCATAAGCAACAGCAAGACTTATCAACAGGTCTCTGTTTGCTAATTTGCCACTGTTTATTTGCCAGTAAAAAAGAAAAGCTGTTGCCACAACCAAGGCTCAACGTGTAGCCAATGTAAATGAGTAATTGGCGAGCTATTCCGCTAGGATTCGTGCATTCTGGTCACTCGCCAAAGCTGCCCAAGGCAAGGCAACATTTGCTGGTCTAATCTCCTACCACTGCTAAAATGCAATTAGCAGTATGGGTCACAGTACACGGGAAAGTCCGACCTTCTAGGCCAAGTCTTTGCCTCTAACGTGACTCAAGACGTAGGAGCCGCTACAGTACCCACCATCCCGCGGTGTAAAATCTCAGAAAAATTAAACTGTGAGGATAATAGTTTAAAGTTATCAATGCGAAACTCCTCAAAATAACCAAAAAGTCACCTTTTTGACTATTTATACTTAAAAAGTACCTGAACCCATTATTAAACATGATCATCATCTCAGCTCATATACTTCTCTCTGCTGGGCTCTAGCCTCCCCTATAACAAAAATGACTTTAATCTATTATACCACGCTGGACAGTGGGATTGGCATTGGGTCATATATCATATTTACCTTCTCTTGCATAGACGTTATATACATCCCCTTAGTCGTATTTAAGACATCCACGAGCAAGATAGGGAGTAGTAAATTGTATTCTTATTCCGTCACCACACAAATAACTATTAAACATGTGTCACTAATTACGCCAAGTTAATTTAAAGTAAGAAAAAAAGAAATAAGTGTGTCTACACTTTAAAAAACAAGATTTGTTATCGGTGTGACTTTAAAAATGTTTCAAGGCAAAATCGTGACTTACGAGATAAAATTAATAGTTGAAAGTTTTATTCAATAACGCAAATTGTACCATAAAATTATTGTAAGATAAATTATTGTATAGAAAAATATACTGCTGCTAGCATATTGTGAATTTCCATAAAACTAAATAAATTTAGATATTTCTACTATTCAATATATCGACAAACTTTGACAAAGTTTCACTTTATTTAGATTCATAGCCTTCCTGTTGGTACTGATCGGAATATTGAATTGTTTGCTTATTTGAATTCGGGTCTGATTTTATATTGAAAGATAATAGTAAAGTTGTAGACAAGAAAATAACATTGTATGATTTTGTACTGAAAAAATTGTATGATTTTGTAAAGAAAATAATATTGAATTTTGTATCAAAAATGTATGAAAAAAGATTTTGGGTTCATCGTCTCATCTAATAAATGCTTAGACTAAAGCCTCCGTTTTTGGTTTTACGGCATAAAATGAAGTCTGTATCCTATTCCAAGTTACAGCCCATCTCTTTGATAGATTTCATCCATTCAAATGTACTAGTGTAGTTAACTATCTAACAAACATCTATGCATTCATACTTACGCATTTATTACTATAAATTTCGTAGTATAAATATCCTAAAAATCTAAAATATATCTTCAACTTTAATTGCTCTATGATAATAAATTAAATTCTATAATATTTCCAAATATCCATACTAATATTATAAATGCGAAAGTAAGGATGTTTGTTTGTTTGTTTGTTTGTAACGCTTTCACGCTTAAACCACCGAACCGATTTCAAAAATTCTTTCACCAATGGAAAGCTATAATATCAGGGAGTAACATAGGCTATATTTTATCCCGGTATTCCCACAGGAACGGGAACTACGCCGCGGGTAAAGCGACTGAAACCGAAGCGAAGCGAGGGCGGGTTGCTAGTTTGTTATAAATGTAAAAATAAAATGCTAACATTTTATTTTATATTATAAAAATCAAAACATCGTTACGGTACCGAATATATAAATTATCAGAAATGTGTTTTCTAATGTTTAACATAAATTCGTAATTTAAAAAAAAATGGAGCCTGTCTAAATCTTCTCAGCTCATATAAGTCCCACTATTGTGCTCGAGGCTCCTCCAAAATAGATGAGAAATTGACCCACTATACCGCGCTGGTCAAATGTATTGATATAAGGCTTTATTTCGAGTTTTACTGGTTTTACATTGATGTTACGCGTATATTATATCCCTAAATCGTCATGTTTAATTATACCTTTACCCCGTCATCACATGGAAGGAAAAAAAACTAATTTGAAAATTGATGAATTTGAATGAAAGTATTAAAATCTTAATCATTAATTTCATTTACAGACGATAATATAATTCAAATATCAAATATACATAGAAATACTAAAACATATACCTATATAAACTTAAATAAACTAACTGAGAAAACTTGTGGTTTTTATCAAGTGCCATACTTCGTAAGAGTATTCTAGATCTGTGTGACGTAGCGATCGGCACGTAATATCCGGACATGCCAGCAGCTCACATCAGACACTATAATGATCCTCGGATAAGAATCCAATATCGACTATAACTACAGCTTGTAGCTGACGCTTTAATCTCAGCGTTGAGATTGCCTTCTAGTTTATTTTTCTTGGCATGTAGACTTTATGTGGCTACGTTTGACCGTTTAAACTACAATCTTTACTTCTACGCTTGAATATTAATTTATTATTACGTAATGATTTCAGACTTAACCGATTTTAACGCGATTATATTGTATTGAAGACAGTTCAGTCCGCCCATAACCATGAACGCTGCAAAGTGTTCGAAACGTCGGGCAAACACGATAAAATCCGTAAAGTAGTTTTATTTATTATTAGCAACCAGCCCTCGCTTCGCCTCGGTTTCAGTGGTCTTACCCGCCTAGTTTCCGTTTCCGTGGGAATACCAGGATAAAACATAGTCTATGTTACTCCCTGATATCATAGCTTTCCATTGGTGTAAGAATTTTTGGAATCGGTTCAGTGGTTTAAACGTAAAAGCGTAACAAACCAACAAAGAAAGAAACAACTAAACTTACTTTCGCATTTATTATATTAGTAAAAATTACATTTTATCCTAAACGAAACAGATATATTATTTAAGTGAAATATATTCGCCTTTAAACATTTTTAAAGTTATCTTTTTGGTGCCATAAGGAAAAATGATGGGAGTAAATTTTACCGATGAGTGCGCACATTGTCACGAATCGGTCGATGGGAGGGTACTCCTCAGGGAGTATTCCGTCGGGCCGACCACTGCCAACAAGCAACCCTGCTCCGGTGGTCGGTCCAACGACGAAGGCGACGTGGTGTTTGGGAGGGTTGCGGGTGTGCGTGCTTACGCCTCTCTGTCGCCCCGGACGGAGTGGTGCGAGGAGTGCGTCGACCGCAACCCACCCCCAAAAACATAAAAAAAACATCGTCACGAAAAACCGATACACGGAAGTTAGCTAGTCAACATTTTCTTACGAAGCTTGCGCACACCGTCATAAATATCAACTAGATAATGCGTTATAATTTTTCAATGCATTAAATACCTTTTTTTCTATTATTAGTGTCGTTTTTTCTACAAACGTGGAATATGGCGAAAGATAATATTTTTAGAAAGATTTTTATCATGTTAGGCTAAAGAAATGTAACTTGTGTGTAACTAAGTGTTACGTGCTTACAAAGTACACACAACTTTTTGTTTATAATATTATCTTATATCTTTAAACGAGCAATTCTTGTATATATATATATATATATATATATATATATATATATATATATATATATATATCATCATCTTGCTCTTATCCCAATTACTTGGGGTCGACGCAATATGTCATCTGTTTTGACATATTGCAAAAAGTTTCGGCAATGACTTTTATGACCGGCCGCCTGCCTGACGTCAACCCTCCTTGGGAATGTAATCATTGACCCAATCGTTTCAATACCCGAGGGGGGGACGTCGGGACGTCGGTCGATGGGAGGGTACCCCAATAGGGGGTATTCCGTCGGGCCGACCACTGACGACAAGTTAACGCTGCTCCAGTGGTCGGCCCAACGACGAAGGCGACGTGGTTTTCGGGTGGGTCGCGGGAGTTGCGTGCTTAAGCCCCTCTGTCGCCCCGGACGGAGTGGTGCGGAGGCGCGCCGACCGCGGCCCACCCACAAAAAAAAAAAAAAAAAAAAGGTAATATTTCATTTTATAAACTCATTTGCAAAAAAAACGGGCGGTTTTGATTTTCATTCATATTTAAAAAGATACAATACCAAAAAGGTTTCAATCGTTTGTACACGTTACTGGCCGGTTTTAAAAATGCTGTGGTATTTAAAAAAGTACGTTCTAAATTCAATTTTTCATTTGATGTTCATTTTTACAGAAAACCCCTTTTTATCCTACATTTTTGGCGCGAAGTTCCAGAAGTTAACATCGACTTTCATAACTTTTATTCAATTTTTATCGATTAATTTCATATCCTTGACTGTCAAAGCTTTATTTAATGCTGTTTGGCTGTATCAAAAATGGTAGATAAAGTGGTAAAAGCTACCAAAATTATCGCGCTGCTTGAAGAGGGTTGCAGCCAATGTTTCGTGGCTAGGAGGCTAAATGTTAGTCGCTCGACAGTCCAAAGGACCTGGCAGCGATATCAGGAGACTGGTTCCGTTGAGAGAAGGCCTGGTTCTGGAAGAAAACCATGTACCCAACCACGTGTGTCGCGCATTGAGAAATCGCAAATCTTCGTATGTGGATCTTAAGAACAACCTCCAAGAAGTAAGAAATGTGCATATTAGTCTATGGACGGTCAGGAGGAGGCTTCTCGCTGCCAATATACGCAGTCACCGCCCGGCCCGCGGCCCCAAATTACTCCGTGAGCACAGAGTTCACAGGCTTAGGTTCGCTAGAAATTGTGAATCATGGACTCAAGACGATTGGAATAGGGTTTTGTTCTCTGATGAAGCCAGGATATCTCTGTTCGGTGAAGATCGACGTCGGCGAGTGCTAAGAAGACAAGGAGAACGCTTTGCAGAGGCATGTTTCGAAGAAATCACACCTTATGGTGGGGGCTCTGTTATGTTTTGGGCAGGAATAAATTCAATGGATCGTACAGAGTTAGTCTTCATTGAAAACGGCTCACTGACTGGGCATCGATACATAACGGAAGTTCTAATTTCTCATGCACAACCCGCATTGGCCGCTCTAGGTGAAGACTCGATTTTTATGGACGACAATGCTCGCGCCCACCGATCCCGCGATGTTAATGCGTATGTGCAAGAGGTCGGCATTCGTCGTTTGGATTGGCCAGCTCGAAGTCCTGACCTCAATCCCATAGAGCATGTCTGGGACGTTCTGAAACGGCGTGTGAGATCAGTACACCCGGCTCCGCAGACCATCAGAGAGCTGAAGAATGTGATTACTGCGGAGTGGGAACGTATTCCGCAAGCAAGTATCCGGGATATACTCGCTAGCATGCCCAGACGAATTCAAGCTGTGATTTTAGCTAGAGGGGGTCACACTCGATACTAAACATTTATCTGCTTTTACTTTATTAAAGAAAAACAAACAAAAAAACTTTTTTATTTTTACTTCATGAGCATATGCACTACTAGCGAATATACACTACTAGCGAGGTTTAGCATTATTTCCCATAAATTGTATCTAAATTTTATGAAATACTGATGAAAACGATTATTTTCTTATTAATTTAGCAAATTGTGTGGATAAAACTACCTATAATTATCAAACAAAGAAATATTAACATTTGAAATGGTTCATTGCTTAGGTGCCCGTTTTTTTTGCAAATGAGTTTAGTAAATTTCCAATCGGAATCAAAATCCAAAATGTAATAGATATAATTGACAGACAACAAGCCTACTTAGTTCTTCGAGACCCAAAGTCGTAGTATCTTATATTTCTTTTTTGTTAATCTAATCACACCTCACTCTCAACCGGTTAATCTTTTCCATTGTTAAAGAGATATGTGGTCTATGTTGGAATAAAAAAGATATTATTATTATATTTATATTAGCAACAATCTTGTGTAGGTACATATACTGTTATGTAAAAGATTTCACTCTACCACTGTTTACGAATAGTATTTATATCATTAAACAACAAAATACAGGTATTGTGTTATTCATTTACTGCTGTTTATTCTAATTGCAGGTTTTATTGTGTTTGTAAACAAAGTGTAATTACTGTTCAGTGTAGTCGGGAATAGGGTTACGCGAAATGTAAATTTTGTTTCCTTTATTTTAGCTCCCGGAAAAATTTTACATTGTAAAATATTTTTTATTCTGGTAACAATATTGTACACTGATGTCTCATTGTATCCTGTAACTTTTGAATCTATACCAATAAATAAAATTGGAGTGTCTGTTTGTAATGTCAAAATAATAGGCTTTTTTCATGCTCACACGGTTATTTGCACGACACCTATGCCTAAAATAGCAATTAAAAAATTTTTGGCTGTCTGTCTGTTTGTTCCGCGTAATCTTCAAAACGGCTGGACCGATTTCAAAAATGTTTTCACCAATGGAAAGCTATAATATCAGGGCGTAAACTAGGCTATATTTTATCGCGGTATTCCCACGGGAACGGGAACTACACAGGTAAAACGACTATAACCTATAACCGAAGCGAAGCGAGGGCGGGTTGCTAGTTACCTAATAAAATATTACGATTTTTTTCAGAAAATAATTATTTTTATTCAATAAACCTCTATTTTCATTAGTATACACTATAGGTATGTGTTTAGGTTAATAATTTATTTTGAGTCCACTAGATGGCGCTATACAAAATTCTAAAACAGGTTATGGTTTCGTTACACAAATGTACATAACCAAGTGTGGCGTTAGCGGCACGAGCCTCAGATGGCTGTGACAACTTTACCCGGACTGGAGCGCTCACCCACCAGTCCGGGTAAAGTTGTCACAGCCATCTGAGGCTAACAACTAAGTCACACAAAAAAAAAAAAAAATCAGCACGCCCACGATCACAACGAATCACCCTTAGGTTCTCCTTCGCCTATAGATGTTTCACATCAATCAAGGCAAGATAATGTTGATAGAATAACTAAAAAAAGGAATCATTATCACAGCTTATAACGTTCCACTACTGAGTACTGGGCTCGAGCCTCTCCACAAAGGGAAGGCAATTGATTTACCGTATCACGCTGTTCAGGCGTGTTGGTACAGGGTTTTATTTCGAATTTTCCTTCTCTTGCATAAATGTTGTATGCTTATTGTAATCCCTTAGTCGTCTTTTACGATACCTAGCGACAAGAAAGGTGGTGCTGAATTGTATTATAACTCCGTCATCACGCGGAAATAAATAGTAGGTAATAAATATGTGTGAAATTGACCTACTGTAGGCTAATTTCCCTCATACTAATTTAAGAAAGGGCATTATGAGTGAATACTTTATTCATAAAATTTAAATAAAATCAGTCTCCTACAAAACGACGATATATATAGATTATTTATAGAAAGATAGAAGTTCCATTCTGAGCCAGTGATATTTTTTTATTGCAAACGGGCAAACAGCAAAACCTGATGGTGAGTGTTGCTGCCGTTCATGGACCTTTTCTAGACCGCTGCCTACCGTGAATAAAGTGAAGGAAGTCTGGATGCGTGCAATGAGGTTTGATGGAATTAAAGGCATTACCAAAACCCACCACACGAAAACACCGTCAAAAAGTTGGGCTTTCAGCTATCTCGCTCGCCGAACGAAGCGCAGTAACAAATTGCTACTACTCAGGTGTCGATTTTCTGGGGACAGTGTGGTATTACCCCGGACGGACCGGCCCGCGGCTGTAGACAGACAACTGTCAACAGTGTTTACCATGAAGCCATAAAACACATAACGTCGACACAATATTGTGAGCAATTCATTAAGAAAAGATTTCGAGAAGTTTTTTTTTAGATTTGAGTTACGTAGTTTCTTTTTAAGTGTTAGTTAATACATGACAAGATAAAATGCAATATTATATGCGGGGGTTTTTATTTAAAAGGTAAGATCTATTATATAACAACCCTGGTTTTCTGTACCACCGAGATTCGTTTTACTTGTTATTGTCAACTGCTAAAAAATAAGGTTACCACTTAAAACTTAAAGAAAATCTTATATTTAGCACTTATACTAACAATTAATTTATTATACGAAACTTGAAAAACATACATATACATTATACATATTTTAATTAAATCTGAAGCGATTGAAGTGCTCTACAAACTACAATGAGTTAAAACTAAAGTTAAATTAGCTATCACGAGCCGATATGCAAATATACTTAAAATTATGTGTTTATAAATTTAATTTATTTCATCATCATCATCGCAGGCCACATAAGTCCCACTGTTGGGCTCGGGCCACATCCATAATGGGAGGGAATTTGACCTACTATACCATACTGGTCACAAATGTTCGGTACGGTTACATACGGTTTCATTTCGAGTTTTCCTTCTCTTGCACAGATCTTATGTGCATGTTATATTCCTTAGTCATCTTTTACGACATCCACGGGCAAGATGGGAGCAGTGAATTGTATTCTTACTCCGTCACCACACGGATTTAATGTCAAATTATTAAAAGGTGTGAAAATATCTTCCATGTGGTGACGAAGTAAGAATATATTATTAACCAATCCATGTTTTGAGTATTATTGTCTTAAAAGATGACTAAGGGATATAATTATTTAATATCACGGTAAGAGAAGAAAACTCAAAATAAAACCTATATTAATGTAACTGAGGAACGTGGTAGAGTAGGTTAATTTCCTTTCTTATAAAGGTTCGAACCCAGCAGTGGAACGTATATATGGGCGCATATCGCCCTCTATCAGCAATATTTGTAAATTGCTGATGTATGTGTTATCAATTATAGTTATAAACATGTTTGAAATATTTGCAACTAATATTTAAATAATTATTTGTAGTAACAACACTGCTATTTACCATGCTATGATATTTAAAAGACACTTTTTGAATGTATTTCCAGAAATCTTTGATTTAATTGTTTAAATATTTATATGTATAATTGATCAAATTAAAATCGATTAGAATTAATGTAATTATTTGTAACCATATTTAGTTGTAGTTACAGTGCCGTCTGTTGAACAATATATGAGAACAATATTTCCTATAATTACATTAATATAAATTGTGTAAAATTGACTATTTGGAATTATGTTAAATGCATTAGAATATTTATCATTATTATTTAGCTATATGCCGATAGTTATTTTGTAGTTGTTTTATTTGTTTGTTATAAAAAGTAATTGTAGTTACTAAGACTAGACCGTTTCATTGTAAAGCGAAGGTTATAAAAACATTGTAAGATTAGAATAGAACATAGTTTTACTTCACTCACTTCTCCGGCAATAACTCCTAATAAATAAAGTGATTACATATTCAGTATTTTACTATCAACGACCAAATTCCTGGCGCAATGTCGACATATACAAGCTAAAATGAACATCAAACTGTGTATTTATGTTAAACTTCTTTATCCCTATTTTGAGAGGTTGATCAGATTTTTTCCAATGTATTATCGTTCCTCGCGTTTCGTCATTTCATTCATCATTTGAGCTCATACACGCCCCGCTGTTGGGCTCGAGCCTCCTCTACAATAGGAGAGACTTTGACCTTACTATATCATACTGGTTAGACAGGTTGGTATAGGGTTTAATTTCGAGTTTTTCTTCTCTTGCTATGTGCGTATTGTATCCCATAGTCGTCCTTTACGACATCCACAGGCAAGATGATGATATTGCAGGACAAAAGTCTCCCCCTTGGCACTGCGTACAATGCCTGCATCCGTCTGCACCGTTCGGCCACTTTCACCCAGCTCCGCCTGGATTTCTGGAATACCCATTCTCTATATAGAACTATGTGACTCCTTTTTATGGAGGACCTTAAATATTTTTAAACATTACTATTTTAAATAATGATGAAAAAGGTCCATTAGATACATTAAACAAAAATAATACCAATGAAAACAATTTTTATAACGAAAGAAACCACTTTTAATTTATTAATATTTTTAAAAAGACTTCTGAAAGATTGTTTTACCCTTTTCCTTTTTCTAAGTGAAACGTGTTAATGAAATCACATAATTGCTTTCTTCAATGTTATTAAAGATGAAGCTAAAAATATTTTCCGTACGATACTGAATATTTAATAAGTCTCGCAACTTAGTTCTTCTACCATAAAAAGGTGTGAGATCCATGTAATACTAAGTCGGTTAATTTATTCAGTCCCTACTTATGGACCTTCTGTCTTAAGTTATTACATAATTAGCTAACCTAACAACTTCTTATAGTGACCATATTAATATTAAAAATTTTATGTTTTAAATAAACAGATTGACTTGGTCATCGCATGAAAACATAATGTACTTCACAAGTAGTACATATTATATTAAATTAGATTGTTTAGTAATCTCACAATTTTAATGATAGAAAAACTGAGTTGTGAGACTTGGTTTTTTATCAAATTATGTTTTTGATTGCATCTTATTTCTTTTTGCAGATTGTGCCACTTATTTTCCCTGCCGCTACCTTCTACTTCTTGAATATCAACAGCGAATTTTCTTAAAGCCTTGAAAAATGAGACAACTCTCTTATCCGCTTGATTCATTTCCATCAAAGCTAAGCGGAGAGGAGAGATGTGAAAATAATAAAATCTGATTGGTTTATTCAAACACATCTCCTCTAGTCTCCTCATCTCTCCGCTTTGATGGCAACCGAACCTTATGATTGTTAGTATACTTTTTTATGTCAATTTCGGGCAAATTAGTCTCCTTAAGGAAACTTTGGTACAACTTCATATGACAGGTCCCATTCTTGACTTTTTCATTCAGTTGATTGACCATTTTACAAGTTAGCTTTGAATATATTTACATGTAGGTTTCTATCTATACCTATGATTTCATTCATCATTCAGCCTATCACCGTCCACTGGTACTGTGCCGCCTACATTCAACAGCGCCCAGCAGCTCTCACTAGGTCGTCGTTCCACCTAGCGAGGGAGCGTCGTACAATGCATCGTCTGATACGTGGTCCCCCCTCGAGAACTTTCTTTTCCAGCAATTGTAGGTTCGTCAAACGAGTTTCCACGAATCTGTTGTTCACATCCTTCGGCAATTCACACTCATCTAGACATTAGAAGCGATTGCGGAGTAGACTTAATTAAGCGTGAGCGCCCGACTTTTGTGTGGATATTCAATGTACACCGTAATTTGTAGTGATCGCTTCTATTTTTAATCCTGCTGAAAGATTATTGAATATCTGTCTTTTGTCCGTTAAGATGAGGTCTATCTCGTTTTATGTTGAACCATCGGGACTAATCCAGGTCCATGTCTTTTGTGACTACTTCCTAAAGAAGGAATTCATCATAAAGGCGCTTTTCTTCTCCAGAAAATCAGCCAGTTTCTATTCCTTCTGGTTTCTCTGTCCACATCTATGTTGCCCTACCCACAACTCATTAGCACTCCCTTTGCCCAGTTTCACGTTAAAGTATACTATAACCACCATTAGATGAGTTTTAGATGCGTGTATGGCTTTGGAAATATTCTCGTAAAAGTACTCCACCTCATCGTCGAGCTATGCCAAGGTCGGTGTGTAAACCTGTATAACCTTCAACGAATACTTCTTGGTAATTCTGGTACGCTACACTACGCTAAAGGTGTTTCAATCGTAACTTTATAATTTCTAATTTAAATTATTTTTAAATATTTGTGTTAATAAATTACATGAGTGAAATTAATAAAGTTCACTAGCACATAAAAAACTAATATAAATTAAATTCAGCTCAAACTTTCAATAGACTACATAAAAAAGGTACTGATACTCAAACATGATATTCAGACAGAAAACTGAGAGAAACCTTTACTCATTTATCCATAAACTTTTCAAACCACTATCTAGATCATCATTTTAAAACTTTTATTCTCATAAGACATAATAAGATTACATAATCACTATGGTCAGACATCTGTCCAGCAGTTATGCTCACTACCTTGAACAGGGTGGGGAAAACGGTTCCAGGGCGAATGGCCTCTGCCTGTTGCTTCTACGCCGGTATTAACAAGACCGGATCGACGAGTTGAAGGCCACTCTTCCCACCACTCTTCACACCCGGAGGCGGTCACTTCAAGCTGGATGGCATCCTCGGTTACCCTGGAGGAGATACAGCTTAGGACGACCTGCGACGTACTTACAAGGCTAGTTATATGCCCAGTCTGTGGCCTCGTTTAAAGAGGAGTCAGGACTCCATAGGGATAAAGGAGAGGATGAGTAGGTAGCTGAAGCTGGTAAATACTTAGCTGGCAAACTTTCAAAGTGGTGGTGATGTGGATGCATTTGTTTGCGCAAAATCTCTTGAGCATAGTATGTCCTCCGGGTAGAAGTCTAGAGATCTCGCATGCAATAGTTTTTAAAGTATCATGGCACTAAAAAGATAGACTTTAAATTAATTACATTAAATAATTTCATCATCGTCATCGCAGCCCACATACGTCCCACTGTTGGGCTTGGGCCTCCTCCACAATGGGAGGGAATTTGACCTACTATACCATGCTGATCAGACATGTTGATATAGGGTTTTGTATCGAGTTTTCCTTCTCTTGCACAGATATTATGTGCATATTATATCCCATAGTCGTCTTGTACGACATCCACGGGCAAGACAGGGAGTGGTGAATAGTATTCTTACTCTGTCACCATACTGAAATTCAATAATTTACTGCGGGCAAATTATAATGAAGCCGTTATATCATTGAGAAGTGACTAACAAGTAAATAGAATATGTTGTAATTGGGAATAATGGCAAAAAAAAAATAGCAACAAAGATAGTTATTTTACCTTATATATTCATAATAACATCGCAGTCAGAGCGTAAAAGTGGGGTTTGGGTTTTTTTTCCGCCAAAGTGATTTAAAGCTTAAGCACGAGCACTAATGACAACATAAACAAAATTTAAAATTTAGAAGGAATTGGTAAAAACAAGCAATAGTACAATATATATATGTTTTGAACTATATTTTGAAATAAAAGCTCACGAGTGTACAAAAATGTTAGTCTTTCTATTAAACCATAAAAAATAAAACAATTTTATTCCTTTTGATTTCGTTTTCAAAGTTGCTTTACTATTCAAATCGGAATAGGACTATGAAAACCAATCAAATCGGTTTACCACAGACGGAACCATTTTGTGTATAAAAATCCATTTGAATTGTATTCAAAAATACTTTTTCAAGATAATCACAAAAGCTGCATATTCTTCTTCTAATATCACCTCAAAATACAATTTACTTTACGTAATTAGTATGTGAGAGGCACCAAACACAG
This sequence comes from Lymantria dispar, assembly GCA_032191425.1. NCBI lineage: Eukaryota > Metazoa > Arthropoda > Insecta > Lepidoptera > Erebidae > Lymantria > Lymantria dispar. The sequence goes on from CM063449.1 coordinate 27,121,058, forward strand.
TCCTAGGCAGGAGTAGTAATTATAAAATACTAGAAGTGATTTAATTGCCTGTAAGAGATTAACGTCTATCTTCAAAAACGACTCGCAAATTTTAGGTAAGACTTATTTTTATATGATACTTAATCTAGGTTAATTTATTTTTATAATGATTTCTGATCTTTACCCGAATATTACACATTATAAACAAAACTATTTTACAGATTTCATCGTGTTTGTATCTGATTTTTATTTCCCAACACTTTTCAGCGTTCATGGTCACGAGTGGACTAAGGTGCCTCACGTCTTTCAAGTTATTATAGAGATTTATAGCTACTCCTTACAGATTTTGTTATTAATATGTCGACATCCACTCTTAATGATAATAACACAGTAGGAAAGCGGGTACGTTTGCCTACTCTGTGGATTCTAGCGATATTTGATTGCAATCAGTGTTATAAATTTCCCGTTAGAGTGCCGCTGTCCTTTCTTCTAGTGATCCCTCAGCTGATTTTTACAAATCTTACAGAAGAGTAAGGAAGATGACATATTGTATTTGTGACCTGCAATCAAACCGAGCTCCTAATAAAAATCGTTGATGTTACAACTTTTCATACCAAACTCATAATAATTAAAAACTTAAACCATACGGCGTTGGTTACCATTTGTAAGAGACATAAAACTCTATCGTTCAGACATTAAACAAAACTGTGTCTGAACAATTTAATGTACTACACAGATGTTAGACCATTCTGAGGATGATTTTACATAACAGCAACAATAAATTACGCCATATAACTAAAATGTCTTTCTAAACTTTTATAAATTTGTAATTCTTGGATGTTGAAATTCACCAAATATATTTTCAGTAGACACAAAGATATATTTATTGTATCAACAAAGAACAAGTAATTAAATAATACTAGACTATAGTTCAGTCTGTCCTTGAGCTAAATTATATAATATAGTTTGACTTGAACTTACCACTAAAGGAAAATTCTCATGATGGCGATTATATAGCGAGATATGTAGTCTATATAACCTCGATGTCCTCTCAGATAATTATATGATCGAACTACACGGATAACGAGCTATCTAAGCAGGATTTGCTTTTCGATAGCCGTTGATTCCCTAGCAGAATACTTCTTTATGGGATCCCAGATCCCAAATGTAGGTATGTCTTTTAAATATATGTTTGTTAATTCCTTTTGACGCAAGGATTAATTTCATAGGATAGTGTAAAAATAAAAATAAGAAATTAATGTAAGACTGTCTGATAAAAAAACAACATCTATTTATTTATTTAATTAATTAGATGATTTATTTATTACATTATTTTCAAGTTCACAAATATAATACAGATATTACAATTTAATTAAAAATGTTTTATGTCCATTTTTTTATTAATTTAATCATAAGTAAAAATAGATATGCAAATATAACAGTAATGAAAACTGTAAAAACCTATTTTGTTGTTTTAATAATAAATATCTGGTTGACCTAGCTTTGCTCGGTATAATTTTTTTTTTGGGTATATGGATTTTTGAACGAACATATTTAGATATATAAACGGTTTTTCAACAAGAACTTTGTTTTCTAAAACAAAATAAAACAAGAAATTTAGATGAAGATGATTCAAAATTTTATTGTATTACGAAGAGAAAAGTTCGGCAATTATGAATGAAAAATGATATCTGGCAAATGTCCACCACGACCACGCTGAGAGATGCCGATTCTTTCATCAAAATTTTTAATCACTTTTTGGCAAAATGGCGGGTCTATTTCGTTAATCACATCACGGATTTTGAGTTTTAAGGCTGCAATCGATGCGATTGGCTCCGTATAGACTCTGTCCTTAACATAGCCCCACAAAAAATAATCCAGTGGTGTTAAATCACACGATCTGGCTGGCCACATAACAGCTGATTTTCGTGAAATTATGCGATCGGGAAATTTGGTTTACAATAAATTGATCGTTTCATTGGATGTGTGACATGTGGCACCGTCCTGTTGAAACCACATGTCAGTGATATCCACGTCATCAATAATAGGCCAAAATTGAGTTATTGTTGAACAACTCAATTTGGCCTATTCGAAAATATATCAAAAATTAAAAATGAGAATAATAATATCACCGAGATTCGATCTCAGGCTCTTTGAATGCGACTGGACAACTTCCCTACTGAGCTATTGTCACTCTTGGCGTCGACGGCTAAATTACATTCCTATTCTTGGTGCCCTTTCCGAGATTCTGAAGATATGGAAATATATATATATATATATATATATATATATATATATATATATATATATATATATATATATATATATGTGTCGCAGCGTCACTACCTCTGGCAACAATATCTTGATAGTTTTTAAGAATCAATCGATTACGGAAACGTCAAGTATTAAACTTGGGTGTTTTTTATACAACGCTGGCAATGATTCTTGATGTTTGTCGTTTGACCGTTAACGTTTGAAATATTACAGAGCTTTTTTTATCGGGAGCGGTCCGTTGAATACTCAGTTGGGAACGAAACACGAAAGCGATTGGTCGTTGTTGCTGCCGTGTTGTATCAAATTCACCGCGTTTCCCTAACTTGTAAGTTAGCTGGCGGTATCCGTGTAATTAGTGGTTATGATAGAAAAGTGTTAACGCTAATTGTTGAATACAGTTTAAAAGTAGCCATCCGAAGTATTATTTTATTCCCTCGCGATGTGTGACCGACCTGATAGTGATACAGCACGGCGTCGAACCGTCGAGATATATATATATATATAAAGATAGAAATATACAAAAATTGCTCGTTTAAAGATATAAGATTCAAAAATAGAAATATACAAATAGTGCAAATAGTAATTTCGTGGAAGATGGGTCGGCCTTTGAAGTAAGACGCAACACATATTAAAACCCAACACCATCACATCTTCCTGGAACTGAAAATAGGAATGAAACCTCAAAGGCGCTATTACTATACTCTAGATATTATGTGTAGGTACTATGTACATTTTCACATGTATACACTCTGAGCCTTGTGAACTGGCAAGCTGGGGCCGTGAAGGCTTAGTGTATACAGTATTTTTTTTTAAAAGTGCTTCATGATAGCGCCACATGAGCGAAATGGCAGTCTTTACTTATCACAGCGACAGAAACTGAATGAAAGTTCTACCACTGATCATTACTTAATATAGATTTTGTACCAGTAATAACTTAAATATGAAAATGGAAGGTATTATAACTATAAATTTCCGTGTGGTGACAGAGTAAGAATACAATTCAACAACCCCTCTCTCACCCATGGATGGCGTAAAAGACGACCAAGGGATATAATACGCATACAACATCTATGCAAGAGAAGGAAAACTCAAACAAAACCCTATACCAACCTGTCTGACCAAGTACCTGAAGAGGCCTGAGCATTAGTGGGATATACATATATAGGCTGAAATGAACATGACTAGTATCTGCAAATGCGTGTCTAGATAAATTTATTTATTAATGTTTGTCTGATTTTTATTTCAAAAGAATCATCCATCCATCCATAGACGTCCCCTGTTGGACATATGCCTCCCCATGAGAATGCCACTCGGTACGGTTCTGTGCCATTGTCAATTCGACGAGCGATGTGGCTTGCTCATTGCCATTTCAACGTGCTAATTCTTTTAAAAGAATATTTTATAATTAAAATACAATGAAAGAAGTTTTAAAATATTAAATTATCATTATTTCAAATAGAAATGCGTAGTGTACATTAACAATATAAATGATAAACCGAATTTAAATAAAATACTTCACCGCATGAGATATTTGATATGTTGAGAACTTTATCTCTATTACTACACTGCATATGGCATTAGTCCGCTTCTAAAATATCCTTGCCAATTAGTGTTCAAGTCAAATAGCATTATTTTACATTGTATTTCAAACTATATTCGGTATTTTCCATACATGGGTTTCGCAAGTTAAGCTTTACAACTAAATCATTTTTGGCCGGTATTTATCTACCATTATCTACGTATTATATACAATTATACATATATCTATACAGCTAAAGAAAATTTAAGTGTCCGTTTGTAATTTCAAATTAATAGGTTTTAATCATGTTCAGATAATTATTTGCCCGATAACTATGCCTAAAATCCCAGTTTAAAATTATTTTCCTCTGTCTAGCTGTTGGTTCCGGGTATTCTACAAAACAGCTAGACTGATATTGATAATATTTTACTACTAGATAACTGTCTATACAATGAGTAACTCAGGCTATATTTAATAATAATAAGCTATTTATATTTTATTTTTTATATCATATTTAAAAATGTATTAGATAGTTTTTAAATTAAATAAAGATAATAATCTTGTTTATTAGAGTAACTAAGACTCACAGTAGCGAGGCAGCCCCACCAGCACCCTAAACGAATTATTATAATGAACGCGGAGGGCATTATATGGTCTTTTTATCCCGGCATTCCTACAAGAACACCGCGATTATATAATAGATTTTAAAATTTCTTTCACCAATAGAAAGCTACATAATCGGCGCATGTAGCCCACATTCTCTCTTTATCCCGGCATTCTCACAAGAACGAGAACTAAGGGAAACCGCTAGATATAGAGCGGTTTATAAATTCTTTCACCAATAGAAAGCTACGTTATCTGCGAGTAACATATATTCGCAACAGAGCGAGTTTCAAGCTTTTTTACTGCCCAAGTTAACTTTTCTCCTTTCCGATATTATATATGAAATGTATGAGTGCAAAATAAATGAATAAATAAATTCTTTCCTTCTTTCCTTTTCTTTCGTTCAAAATATGAATTCCTTCGCCAATAAATAGCTACATTTATGGCGAATACCTTACGTAGACTCTCTTTATCTCGGTATACCTACAAGAATGGGCGCTACGAGATTAAAACCGTTGGGTATTATTTATTTCATCACTGGAAAGCTACGTTATCAGCGAGTACAATAGGCAATTTGCATCTTGGTAGTCACACGGTAACAGCGACTGCGTGGATGAACTATGGTAGATTTGATCAATCAAAATATATAGATTTGATCAATCAAAATAACCTACATATGTTACTTGCTGATAATGTATATCAGCAAGTAACATATGTAGGTTAATTTTTTATCCTGGTATTGCCACGGGAAGGGATATTTTGAATGAGTCACATCAAGTGATTTTATGCGTCATTCAAAATATCCCTTCACCAATGAAAAGCTACATTATTAGGAAATAACTGTATGTAGACTAATTTAGACTACCTTCCGTGTAATAATGGAGTAAGAATACTATTCACTACCACTTTCCTTCTCCATGGGTGTAGTAAAATGCGACTAAGGGATATCTTGTGCATATAACTACTATACAAGAGAAGGAAAACTCGAAATATAACCAACCCACCTGACCAGCGTAGTATAGCAGGTTAATTTCCCTCCCAATATGGAGACTCGAGCCCAGTAGTGGGGCGTATATGGGCTGTAATGATTACACTCCTTTATATCCCGATAGTCCCACGAGAACGAAGTCTACGCGGATGAAATCGATTTAACTAATTTTAAACATCTTATATCAATGGAAAGCTACATTATCAGCTAATAACCATATGTAGTTTACTTTAATACCAGTATTGCCACGGGAGCAGGGACTACGTGGATGAAACCGCGGCAAAGCTAGTTGATTTTTTTTTAACTAATTTAAAGCTCTTCCGTGTGGTGATGGAGTAAGAATACAATTCACCACTCCCTATCTTGCCCATGGACGTCGTAAAAGACGACTATGGATATAATATGCACATAACATCTGTGCAAGTGAAGGAAAACTCAAAATGAAACTTTATACCAATACATGGTATAGTAGGTCAAATTCCCTCCCATTGTGGAGGAGGCCCGAGCCCAACAGTGGGACGTATGTGGGCTGCGATAGTGATGATGAAGGGAAAGCTACATTATCAACGTATACCATATGTTATTCCGATATTCCTACGGGAACAGGAACTACACAAGTGCAACAGCTAGATGTTAGCCAATTATAAATATGTATATTCGCCAATAAAAAGCCCCGTAGTCCGTAAGAAACAGGGAATTTTAAACTACTAAGTACTTATAACTACTAAAATAGGCTATCTATTGTACAAAAGGATGACCTAATGTCCTAAAGTAAATTAGCATGTAAATTTGTTCATCAATTCAGCTGCTATGCGCTACATGTTTCGCGTAAATTTCGTACAAATTTACATAATGAAATTGCCTTCGCGTGCACCAACTTACGTCACAAAATATTTATTTTAGTTTATAGTATATTGCATTGATTAATTATTCCACTATTCATCATGATCCTATTGTTATCATAATTACTTGGGAGCGACGTAGTACGTAATCCTTTTGTTGTTGCTGTTGCTTTGGTCTAACAGGGCTGCAGATAGCTGAGTGCAGCAGGAATAGTAGGGGCCTAAGACAGAAAGTAATGGCTAAACACGCCGCTGAGGCCATCTCTCCCCGGGAAGGAGCCAAAAGGGAAACGAAGGGGCTAGATATTTCAAAAGTTATTGGCAATAGTTTTGGCCGGCTACCTAACACGAGTCCTCGTCAAAATATAATTGTTGATGGCATCAGATGAAACCCAGATGGCTAATGGAATTCCTACACCTTAGGGCTCTTAGTCGTCTTTAACGACAAGCACGAGCAATATAAGTGAGGGTATTCGTAGCTGCCACCATACAGCATTAATTAATTATTTTCAATTATTCCTATATGAAAAGGCAATTATCACAAAGTTTCGTGGTTATTCTGGATTAATCAAAACAGTGTTATTGAAGATATTGGCTGATTTTTAAGAGATTAAACTATCTTCGAAAAGATAGAATTTGAATGTTTATATTTCCTTTTAATATACATTATATTCAGACATAACTCCGTCATATATAGACGGGATTGCACAAACATTTTTGAAGTTATACTTTTGGCGCGTTGAGGAAAAATGATGAGAGTAAATTTTTACGATGCGCGCCCACACCATCACGGCAAACCGGAGATCATCCAGAACATGCCTAGTTAGATCCTGAGGATGCCTAGTCAGATCCTGAAAATGCCTAGTCAAATCTTGAAGATGCCTAGTCAGATCCTGAAGATACCTAGTCAGATCCTGAAGATACCTAGTCAGCATTTTTTACAATGCGCTCACCCCGTCACAAATGTCTATAAGCTAACGCGTTATAATAAACCTTTCGATGTATTAAATATCTTTTTTTTTTTCTATTTTTAGTGTCGTTTTTTTTACAAACGTAAGATAAAGCGAAGGATAAAATTTTTAGAAAGATTTTTATGTTATTACGCCAAAGAAGTAAAACTTCTTACGTGCGTAGATAGGTACATAAACATTTTTTCTTTCGTATTAGTGTTTATGCCGTAAAGGTTCTAAAGATATAACCATGAATTTTAAAGGCAGACAATGAAACTTTTCAATAAGTGCCATCAAATCAATTGAGACAGCTGAAAGTATTCCTTTTTACCTATTTATTGTGTTTTAAAGAAATAGCAATTTATTATATAAACATTTTAGTTTGATGTACAGAATGTATAGAATAGGAATGATAGAGATCCGATTCTGGAATATACATGTGTCAAACTTCAATTTTCCCAGTATGAATTAAAATGTGAGGTGAATACTTAGAAATTTGCGACGAGATATGGGAAATATAAAATATAAATAAACTTATATAGTAGGTACAGTCATTTGGTATTTTCACCTGAAAAGTTTGCCGGGAGTTTTGAAAATTGGCAATTATATAAACTCATTTGCAAAAAAAACGGGCGGTTTTGATTTTCATTCATATTTAAAAAGATACAATACCAAAAAGGTTTCAATCGTTTGTACACGTTACTGGCCGGTTTTAAAAATGCTGTGGTATTTAAAAAAGTACGTTCTAAATTCAATTTTTCATTTGATGTTCATTTTTACAGAAAACCCCTTTTTATCCTACATTTTTGGCGCGAAGTTCCAGAAGTTAACATCGACTTTCATAACTTTTATTCAATTTTTATCGATTAATTTCATATCCTTGACTGTCAAAGCTTTATTTAATGCTGTTTGGCTGTATCAAAAATGGTAGATAAAGTGGTAAAAGCTACCAAAATTATCGCGCTGCTTGAAGAGGGTTGCAGCCAATGTTTCGTGGCTAGGAGGCTAAATGTTAGTCGCTCGACAGTCCAAAGGACCTGGCAGCGATATCAGGAGACTGGTTCCGTCGAGAGAAGGCCTGGTTCTGGAAGAAAACCATGTACCCAACCACGGGATGATCGTTTTCTTGTGAGTCGCGCATTGAGAAATCGCAAATCTTCGTATGTGGATCTTAAGACCAACCTCCAAGAAGTAAGAAATGTGCATATTAGTCTATGGACGGTCAAGAGGAGGCTTCTCGCTGCCAATATACGCAGTCACCGCCCGGCCCGCGGCCCCAAATTACTCCGTGAGCACAGAGTTCACAGGCTTAGGTTCGCTAGAAATTGTGAATCATGGACTCAAGACGATTGGAATAGGGTTTTGTTCTCTGATGAAGCCAGGATATCTCTGTTCGGTGAAGATCGACGTCGGCGAGTGCTAAGAAGACAAGGAGAACGCTTTGCAGAGGCATGTTTCGAAGAAATCACACCTTATGGTGGGGGCTCTGTTATGTTTTGGGCAGGAATAAATTCAATGGATCGTACAGAGTTAGTCTTCATTGAAAACGGCTCACTGACTGGGCATCGATACATAACGGAAGTTCTAATTTCTCATGCACAACCCGCATTGGCCGCTCTAGGTGAAGACTCGATTTTTATGGACGACAATGCTCGCGCCCACCGATCCCGCGATGTTAATGCGTATGTGCAAGAGGTCGGCATTCGTCGTTTGGATTGGCCAGCTCGAAGTCCCGACCTCAATCCCATAGAGCATGTCTGGGACGTTGTGAAACGGCGTGTGAGATCAGTACACCCGGCTCCGCAGACCATCAGAGAGCTGAAGAATGTGATTACTGCGGAGTGGGTGTCGTACACCCAAAAGCAAGAACAAAGTTGGTTAAATTTATTCTTAGGATGTCACCAAATAGCGTTATATATCAATATCTGGTTGACCAAGCTTCGCTCGGAATATTTTTGTCGAATTTATTTAGATATATATTACTAAAAAATAAAAAATAAATAATGAAAAATAATTTTTTATAAAAATTACAAAAAAAAGAATAATAATAACACCGAGATTCGAACTGACGCTGTTTGATTGAAAAAATACCAAAATTAAGACCTTCCCATCTGAGCTATCGCAACTCATGTCGTTGCCATCGAAATTTGAATTATAAATTTAATGTCATTGTTTATTTTGTTAAAAACACGGACAAAACAACATTTTCTATAAATAAAACCTAGCTAGATCGATTTTTTGGACCCGAATCCTCTAGTATGCCAAGTTTCAACAAAATCGTTGGAGCCGTTTCCGAGATCCTGAATATATATATATATATACAAGAATTGCTCGTTTAAAGATATAAGATTACAACCTCGCCATTCTTGCAAGATTTCGCTTCCATATTGAAAGAGATTAAAAAAGAGCGTGCGTACAAAATACGCATGTCGGAAGTGACTTTAGTGCCACGTGTTTTTTGGCTATATAAAAAAAAACATAAAAAAAAAGATAAATATTGGACGCTACTCTTTACGAACGCTCGCGCTGGCCTGTAAAGACGGGTTTAAACTAAATGAACATAGAGCTAGAGCATTCTTTCTCGATCTTTTAGTGTAAATGAAAGATCGTTCTTAGCCGTTACACCAAAATAGCATCGAGCAAGAATAAGAACCAAGAACAAGATTTCTTGCACGATTTCACTTTAGAACAGGCAAGCGGATGCTCGTTGCTCATTCGTTTCAATTCTGTGGTTGGTAATGCTTCATTATGGCGGACCCTGATAGTAATATTATAATTGCAAGTGCTGCATTTATTATTGTCTCAACATTATATTTGCAATTTCCTTCTAAGCATCGTGTTTACGACATTTTTTTTTATAGTTTTCAAAGGTCTGATCCCATAGACATTTCCACCCCCAGATGAGAAATTTCGGTAGGCTTCTATCATAAATATAGCTGCCGACCATCGCCAGGGAGATGCTCGACAGCGTCAGGAACTGGGACGCGGTCGCCGCCTTCTGTGAGGCCGTTATCTCACGGAAGGAGGCGGCGGATCGTGTGCGAGTAGAGCTCCTATTCGGCGACACGTTCCGCCGCCGGCGACTTGGGCGGCGCAGGCGCGAGTATCTGCGCCTAATGCCGCCCTAGCCGAGGCCGCGGGTAATCGGACCGGGGAATTGTCCGTCACCCGCGGAGAGGCTGACCGCGCGATGGCGACCGACGTCCCAGTACGTCGAGAGGTGAGGTTACCCGAAAGGGTATTCCGTCGGGCCGACCACTGATGACAAGTCACATCTGCTCCGGTGGTCGGCCCAACAACGAGGTGATGTGGGTACGGGTGAGTTATGGGCCCGCGCGCCGTCCTTTCATCGCCCCGGACGGACAGGATTGCGCGTGCGCTTACCATAAAGTGCGTGCCTACCCATAAAAAAAGAAAAAGGCTTCTATCACAAGTAGGCATTTTTCGTGAGACTAATCCATAGTTGAATCGTTAAGTATATATTCAGATCGCTCGAACATAAGAACACTTTGAAGAGACCGCTCCGGGGAGCGAGCCCGTCCGAACACGCAAGAATGCTCTAAGCATCTGTTTCGCTTCGCACGCTCTAGTACTGATGATTACATCTAGCGAGTGAGCATTCTTAGAATATTCCATAGGATTTTTGCGAACGCAGATAAAACAATGAAAGAATGCTCTATATTTGTTTACACTAAATGAATCTGATACAGTGGGGATAGGATGAGCATTCGCTCGTCTGATGTAAATTGGCCTTAACAGGTATACTATTATGAGCGCATGCGTTCGAGTGCCACGCATTCACTCTCGCTCTATCTCTTTCTATTCCCGTAGCGTTAAACGTTTAACGGAACCTTGTTGGAAGTCGCATTAGAAGTTTCACTTTAAAAAGTGGGACCTGAAAGGTTAAAGGAAAAGGTAACATGTTATTTTTAAAATATTATTTAAATCACTTTCCGTGTGGTGACGGAGTAAGAATACAATTCACCACCCCCTAAGATAGGGTACTCGACGAGAGAGACGACTAAGGGATATAAAACGCATATAACATCTATGCGAGAGAAGGAAAACTCGAAATAAAACCCTATACCAACACGTCTGACCAGCGTGGTATATATATAGTAGGTCAATTACCCTTCCATTATGGAGGAGGCCCGAGCCCAACAGTGGGACGTGTATGGGCTGAGATGATGATGATGATGGTTTAAATCACATTTTAATAAAAATATTTATGAAAAGTTAAACGATAATAAGTATGTCATGTAGGAATATGGTACTTCTTGCGTCCTTCTGCTGCTTTATATCTTCTATACATTCTGCTGCGTGTTTACCAGCCTTTACCCCATTTGAATTCCACTCCCTGGAAAAGAAGTTAAATTCTTTGTTTAACAGTCACAATATATTGTACAGATGGTTTTTACACGGATCTTACACACTTACCTATTTGGCTTAATACCAATAACAGAGGAGTAGGTTTATTATATTAAGGATCTCTTTTACATATAGCTGAAGAAGAATGTTTTTTTTTTCTTTTTTATTGCCAACGGTGGCAAACGAGCAAGCAGCACACCTGATGGTAAGTGAAACTGCTGCACATGGACCTTTGCAATACCAGGGGCACAGCTAGGCCGCTGCCTACCGTGAAAGAAATCCTTTTCTTAAACCTCGTTTAAAGAAGGACATGTCATAGCGCTCGGGAAACACAGCAGCAGGTAGTTCATTCCAGAGCTTGCACGTACGTGGGAGAAATGATCGCTGGAAACGTACAGTTGAAGACTATAACGTTTCCAGGTGAAATGGATGAACCCTGCTACGATGTCGAGTGGTACGTTGGTAGAATGGTGACGGTGGTACCAAGTCAAACAGTTCCTCGGAGCACTCCCCGTGAAAGAGTCGGTAGAGTACACAGAGTGACCCAAAGTCTCTCCGCTGCTCCAGCGACTCCAATCTGTATTCATATATGACGATGTAGTTATAGTTTCTACACGAATTTTACAGCAACTCTTTGATTATATTAAGTACACAAGTAAGTAATCAAAGCAGCTGCCTTCCACAGAATTGCTACCGAAAATCTAACGTATGCATTTAAATAGTTTCGTGTGGTAACGGAGTAAGAATACAAAACACTACCCCCTTTCTTGCCCGTGGATGTCGTAAAAGACGATTAAGGGATTGTAATATGCAAATATCATATAGGCAAGGGTCGTGTTTGAGCTGGTATGATGCAATTAAAAATTATATAATATAAAAACAAATAATAGTTCTTACGTGGTTTGCCAGGGTATGGTATGGCAAACACCATACACACTGCAAATATCTGCGAAAGATAAAGTAATTTAAATTCTGATAACTCGTCACGTAATTAAATAATATTGTACTTGACTGATTGAACGTATTTCATAGATAGCTTTGAAATAAAAACATTATGATAGGCCACTACCAGAAGTCTTGTTCTTTTCTTTATTGTTTTCATTACGCTAATACTTCACTAATCTATTAGTTCTAATTATTCATGGACAACTGCATAAAAGGTACATACATAAAAGTTTAACTTATTCTTTAGCCCATATATATCTCACTATTGGACTTAACTCTCCAAAGATAAATAAAGGGAACACATACCACTACGTACGCCAAATGAGTAGCTAGTTTTGTTATGAACTACTCTAAGCTTGTAGAGATTTTATCTTATACGTATCAGATACCTTAACTCCTTTTGTGAAACCCGTACGAAAGAAATAGTTGGTAAATTGTATTCTTACTTCGTTCACTCGTAAATAATTTGATTTTAGTCGTAACTGATTTTATTTTCATTAAAACATTTTATTTTTACATGTAGTCAATAAATATATAGGTTTTAAAGAAGCATCAATAAGAGGTTTTGTTTTTGGAATCTTTTTTGAGTTGTAACTTCAAGTTACAACTCAAAGAAGATTCATCAGACATTCACATTCTTAAAGTCACGCCTAATAATGAAAGAATGAAACGCAGATTCCAGACAACCCTACTAATGATATTCTTTTTTTAATGAGTCCAATCCCCCATACTCCCAAAATTGTAAGTCTTATAAGCCAGAATCCACAATAATTCGCATTGATGCCCACGAAATTTGACTCACAGGTAGTCCCGGAAAAAGTAAAAGAAGTTAAATCAGAGGAGTTGAAAGAGATTCCACTTCCCTCCTATCTATTGCTTGGTAAAGAAAGCAAAATTTACTAGTTAGTCAATAAATAAGACCATATGCAGTTAGGATAATTGCACTTGCATAGCACCAGGGATATGCGAGGAGCTTGGCGAGACCAATGATTTCTGTAGTAGGTATGGCAAGAATGCCTGAACGCATGGAAATTTTCTCTAGCTGCAACAAGGTCCGTATAGTATACTATTCGAGACGTGACAAGCAAACTGTCTAATATACAGTCGAGCTCGTTACGCCAGAGCAGAAAACTAGTAAATTACTCACCACTACAAGAACGAAAGTAAGTAATCTCCTTCATTTTGACGATCAAATTTACTCTAATGTATATTTCGTCAAAGAATGCTCCTTATATACTTCAAGCGCTGCTACATAAAACTGATAAATGCATCACGAAAACATCACAATTTGATAAGTATTTCGTTAGTAATTTTACTTTATATTTTTTAGGTAGGTACCTACTACAGAATTGTAACAAAATTGTATGTACTTTAAAATGAATTTTCGATGATCCTGAGAAAATAAATTAAATGTTTTGCTAAGTTACAAGATAACATGTTACTTCCTTGACTTAACTAAATATTTCTTGTTATCTTATAAAGTGCTACAACTAAATAAACCAAAGTTAGTTTTGCTAGGAATTACAAGTACTTATATAACAACTTACTGCACTTTACCCGCTTGTTAAATGTGGCCATCATCGAGTCCTGTTGTGGGATGTGATCCAGTTATAATTTTTATTTTTATTTATTTACGTCTTAAAAAAAAGTCATCTACGTACTGTTTATATCTTTAATCGCTTATAAATTACTTAGTCATTCTTTTAAATGCTATATTAAAAAGGTCAATATAGCTGGCAGTACCAGACGAGCAAAATTCAAAATAACTAATATGAGAATTCTTTGCTAATTTGTTACCGAGTTGACAATTTTGTTTCTCTAGCCGATCTCCAACATTCATAGTCGCTACTAGCTCTCTATAAAGATAGCAAGGAACGATAATAATAACTTATTTTATATTTAACTTATATTAATTTTCAAGTAATGCTGTCATACTTACTTGAAACATAGTTTACACAAATTTCCAAAGGTCAAGATATTTGTAGCTTTACAACATAATAGTAGCTATTGTACAAATTTGCAGCGACTAAATAGAAACCAAATGTCAGATAGATCTCTTGCACAGATCTTATGTGCATATTATATACCCTAGTCATCTTTTATAACACCCACAGGCAAGATAGGGAGTGGTGAATTGTATTCTTAATCTGTCACCACACGGAAAAGCTTTTACTATTTACGGAATAGAAACTAGAATTCTATTTTACATTCTTCAGATACTAAAATGATTGCAAAATAATTTTATGTATTTTAAAATGAGTTTAGCCCTGAGAATAAACTTTAAATATTTTTAATTAAGTACAATGAAACACGTATTTTTGACTTTACAAAGTATTCCTTGTTATCTTATAAAGTGTCACTACTAAATCAATTAAATACCATCAAAAACAAAACATGTAAAAAACCCAAGCCTCGCAACCGAGTTCTTCTACCATAAAAAGTTGTGAGATCTATGTTATTCCAAGTCGGTTAACTCACTCAGTCCCTGCTTAAGGGACCTTTCTTCTTAAGTTATTACGTAAATAGCTAACCTACCAACTTCTTATACTGACTATATCAATATTAAAGATCTTTTATGTTTTCAATAAACAGAATGACTTGGCAATCGCATGAAAGTACCTCACAAGTAATACATATTATAATGATATCTGATGTTTACGCGAGCACTACACATTGTAAATAAAACTACTTTTACGGATTATATCGCGTTTGTATTTGATTTATGATTGCCCGACGTTTCGAACACTTTGCAGCATTCATGGTCACGGGCGGACTAAGGTGTCTCACGTCCAACAAGTAATCGTTATTACAGACATTTACAATTATCTACCCGATACAGAAAATAGTTATAAATTTATTAAATTGTTACCCACATTTTAGTACAAATTTATTGCCAGTGTAAGAAGAACACGCGTAAGAAGAACGCGGGAGCGGTCCTGACTATGTTCACAGATCCCACCATAACATTAGGTTTGATAAACCTCAAGTCCTCGCAAAGGAACATCGATACCTGCCTAGAATGGTACGCGAGGCTATTGAAATCAAAAAACACAAAAATTTCAATAGAGAAGATGGCTGGGTATTACCATCAAGCTGGGATCCTGTTATAAACATAATTAAAAATAAATCCAAAGAGACCACCACAAGACTGCATGATACTGTGAGCACTTATTGTATAGATTTGACCCACAATAATAATGGTTAAAGATAATTTTATAAATCAAAAATCTTTTAGTAAGCCGCATCTAAAATTAAAAATCAATATTAATTTAGCATCATATCCCCTGAGTTTTCTTGCCGGATCTTTCTCAGTGTGGCCGCGTTCCGATCCGGTGGTAGTATATTAGTTTTGTTAGTTTTAAATTAACAAATTGTAATAATAATTGCTACAAATTTAATAATTAATAATTACTAACCATAAACAATATAATTTTTTCATATAGTTTCTTTTTCTTCTTACACTGGCAATAAATTTGTACTAAAATGTGGGTAACAATTTAATAAATTTATAACTATTTTCTGTATCGGGTAGATAATTGTAAATGTCTGTAATAACGATTACTTGTTGGACGTGAGACATCTTAGTCCGCCCGTGACCATGAATGCTGCAAAGTGTTCGAAACGTCGGGCAATCATAAATCAAATACAAACGCGATATAATCCGTAAAAGTAGTTTTATTTACAATACATTTTATATTAAATTGTACTAAACATAGTACGATTGCCAAGTCAATCTATTTATTTAAAACATAAAAGATCTTTAATATTGATATAGTCAGTATAAGAAGTTGGTAGGTTAGCTATTTACGTAATAACTTAAGAAGAAAGGTCCCTTAAGCAGGGACTGAGTGAGTTAACCGACTTGGAATAACATAGATCTCACGACTTTTTATGGTAGAAGAACTCGGTTGCGAGGCTTGGGTTTTTTACAAGTTTTGTTTTTGATGGTATCTCATTTCTTTTTGTAGATAGACCTACTTATTTTCCTTTCCGGTACCTTCTACTTCTTGAATACCAACAACGGATTTTCTTAGAGCCCACTCTCTGAAAAATGAGACATCTCTCCTTTCTGTTTGAGTCACTTCTATCTAAACTAAGCGGAGAGATGTGGAAATAAAGAAATTTGATTGATTTTTCAAAACACATCTCCTCTAGTCTCCTCTCCGCTTTGATGGCAATCGAGCTTAATGATGGCGTTCTTTCTTTCAGATAAATTTCAGGCAATTTAGTTTGCTTAATACTTTGGGAGATTTTGGTACAATTTCATAAGACATGTCCCACTCTTGTTTTTTCATTAAGTTGATTGACCAATTTACAAGTTGTCTCTGAACATAATATTATATCTAGGTATGTGTCTACACCTATTATGCCAATCATAATTCAGCCTATCGCCGTCCACTGTACACCATAGACCCACCTCATGCTTTACCATAAAGTGCAGTACTGTGGCACCTGCATCCAACGACGCTCAAGGGTAACAGAGTTGCCATGACTAGAGCTCATTTTTCTTCGCCATATGAGGAATAATGACGAAGTCACCACGTTTGGTAGGCGGGTTCGTTTCGCAGTGAGATATCATACATTTCCTCGGCGAGAGCTGCTGCCCACTCTCCTTCCTGTTGAATCTTTTTTTTAAATGACAACGCCTTGCACTAAGGGAATAATAATCCTTATATTGTGGAGGAATTCACAAACATATAATTCAACATCGCATCATCATCGCAGCCCTTATATGTCCCACTGTTGGGCTCGGGCCTCCTCCACAATGGGAAAAAATTTAACCCACTATACCATGCTGGTCAGACATGTTGATATAGGGTTTCATTTCGAGTTTTCCTTCTCTTGCACAGGTGGTATGTGCATATTATATCCCATAATCCTCTTATACGATATCCACGGGCAAGATGAGAGTGGTGAATTGTATTCTTACTTCGTCACTATACGGAAAGAACATATAATTAACCGACACAAATTACATTCAGACTCAGAACAACCATTTGTGGATCGTACAAGGTGTTGTCTTGCATGGGATTCGAACCCGCGACACTAGCACGGTACGTTGGTATCTTAACCACTGCTTCATCTGCGCAGTCTTTAGCTGGTTGTTACGATTCCCATAGAGAAGCAATGATGGCGACAAATGTATTCTTATTTTTTACAAAGTTACATTTCATTAACTGCAAATGTAACTTTGTAATCCTATATATTTATATGAGTTTACAAAATTATTTATGCAGTTAGTGTATCTCGGAAACTGGATGAAAATTATAATGTTTCATAATTTTTCCTTCATTTATACACTAAAAACTTATTGTATTCTAAATTTGAGGCTTCTATATCTGCTAGAAGTGCCTCTTTAATATTGATGATCGGTCAGTCAGTCAGTGAGTGACAAAATTACGAAATTTTGACTAATTATAATTCTTAAACTATTGGTTCAAATTGAATGAAATTTGAAATAGACAATGTGTATACAATTCCTGCTAGGTTACTAAAAATTCAGGTTTCTACTTTTATTAACAACGAAGTTATAGGAGGTCAAATTTGGCCTGAATGGCTTCGAGAAAAGTATGTTACGGCAGTGTTGCGTTTTGCCCGACTTTTTTTTTTGCTCCATTTGGCGGGGCCAGTGCCGTGCCCCCAGATGTACCAAGTTTATATTTTAATATTGGCAACTTGCTAAAAATATAGTGTTTAATAATAGAGTTATTAACGGCAGATTATCAGGCCATCCCTTACTACATTTTAAATTAATTACATAAAAAAAATAATGCATATTCAAATAAAATCTTCATTTAATAGAATAACATGACTAATCCTTAAAAGTAAATAAGTAATTACCAATAAATAGAGCAACTAAAATTGTAAGGTAATATTCAAATTTATAACAACTTTACCAGTCCTTCCCAAATATGAACGTAATTTAAAAAATATAACCATTTTGTAGATGTGCTTGGAAAAAATACTTAAAGATAGCGTTAACATCATCATAATATCTCAGTTAAAGTAGATTTTTCAAGCAAACTATATGTAGGATTTCCCCTTTTTGACAAAGCTTGCTCGATATGAAGGAATAATGTAGTTATTCCTAGGAGGAGGAATATAGTCAATTATGTGGTTGCAGGTTAAAAATATAATCCGTTTCAAATCTTTCCCTTGTGAGTTCTAAATATCAGCTAAGGAAATTTTACAAGCATTGTCCTCCTACCCAGCATATATCAGGTATCAACACTTTCCTGGTTAATTTTTAATGCCAAGTGGCATCACTAATACACCGTTGCTTTTGTGGTAGACTATGGTTGGGACACACTTCACCCAATCTATCCGAGGCGATGGATGGACGGCGTGCGGCCCCATAATCTACCGTATTCCCTCCCCATCGCCTTTGAGCCGACCATTGGTGTTGATTCCTCCACATCTGTGATCGGTCTGACGGATACCCTTTCGGACTAATCCCAAGTCCGTCCACTCACAGTCGCTAATACACCTGTCAATAAGCTGATAGATGCCTAATATAATAGGCACAATCTAATCATTACGCTAGTAGACGACTATGGGATACAAGAGAAAGAAAACCCGAAACCTATCTCTAAGCGGAGGCGTAGGTATAGTCAGCGTTTTTGTAAGGCAAATAATTTTTTTATTATTTATAGGTACATACATTATATTAACACTGTCGTGTGTTATTTGGTTTCCCCGTCACTAAAAGTGAATACTGAACACTAATGTTGATATGTGAAGAACGTTTGATGAAAATTATTTCAAGACAGCCGCCGCCACATAATGAAAGATTACATGTTTTTGTCCAACTTCCCCCATATGGGTATCAAATAAAAGAGCTTGAGTAGTAAAATATTTATACTATAGTGAATTTTAAATCCAAGATTATCCGCCCAACTAAAATAGAGAATCACATTTATTTTCACAACTCCCTCAATATGGGTAACAAATGAAAGGGCTTGACTAGTATAATACTGTACGCTATGACAAATTACAAATCGAAGACAGCCGCCACCATAAAATGGCGAGTTACATTTTTTAATAAAAAAAATCTATTTTTCTTCTTGATTATACATATATATTTAAACAATCGCTCCAGACCAGAACAACTTACACAAGATCGCAATGGAACCGGTTGAAGAAAGCTAGCCTACACCATTTACTGAAACTTACCCTTGAAACC
This sequence comes from Lymantria dispar, assembly GCA_032191425.1. Lineage (NCBI taxonomy): Eukaryota > Metazoa > Arthropoda > Insecta > Lepidoptera > Erebidae > Lymantria > Lymantria dispar. The sequence continues at coordinate 27,140,709 of CM063449.1, forward strand.
TCTAACCATTGAAATAGGCTAGCGTTATTGCAAATATAATCAAAAATATTTCCATTTTCTTTACATTATATTGAAAAGTAAATAATTAAGGCTTACTATGTCCTATTTTATTAAATATAATGTGTGGGTATTACAAAGAACGTTTTATCTAAAAAAATACGAGAGGGGTCCCGTAGCATCAATCTATGTCATTTTAATATGGCCAACTTTGGAATAATTTATTTCCAAGAGACACTGAATACTTTTCAGAGTAGTAATATGATTTCTGAATAAAGTCTTTTCATTTTCAGATGAATGGATGACTATTAATATAATTCTGTGTATCTTGATTAAACAGCCGTCTGTATCTTTATTAAAAGAGTCGTAGCTAAAATGAGAAAGAAGAATAAACAAACCAAAAAGGGCATCACATTTGGCAGCTAGGTTGTCGATTGCTGTTGATGTTATGAGTTTCCCAGACAAACGACTCCCACTTCCCTTATGCCAATTCTTACGGGTTCCTTAGTAAAGTCTATAGTAAGATCTATAGGAATTGTAGATTTGTTTCACATCTTTTTATTTTATCAGGTAACAAGACTTAAACAGAAAGTAATAGAGTATAAGAGATAAAACGAGATCATTTTATGTCTCACTTGAAATGACAAACAAATTATTTTGGCCATTAATTCAGTTCACTTTAAAACTGGAGTCAAACAACTCTCTATCTAGCTTTCTTAGATATTTTGGAAATTTGCAGACCTAAAAACTGTTGGAATTACACAGTGTATCGAAAATTAACCCAGAGGTTCGCAAACACTCAAGAGGGATGCCCTCAATAGTTATTTATTATCGAACCTTATTTTCGAACGTCTATCTGCAGTCTTCACCTTATGCAAAAGGCGTCGTTGACAATATTGGCTATATCCTGAAATGTAAGTACATAAAACATATTTTATGCTAATAAAAAGGATTCATTATCATCATCGTCATCATATCAGCTCACATGAGTCCCACTGCTGGGCTCGGGCCTCCTCGAAAATGGGAGGGAAATTGACCTATTATACCGCGCTGGTCAGACATGTTGTTAAAGGCTTTCATCATCAGCATCATTTCAGCCTATTGTCATCTGCTGCTGGACTCAAGCCGCCATCATGTTACGCTACAGAGTGCAGTCCTGTGCCTCCCGCATTCAACGACTCTCTTTCACCAGGTCGTCGGTCCATCTACTGCGAGTACGTCCTACACTGTGTCGTCCGATACGTGGTCGCTACTCGAGAACCTTTCTTTCCCAGTCGTTTCATCGAGTGATGTGGCCTACCTATTGCCACTTCAACCTGCTAAATGTTCGTGATATGTGGGGTACACCCGTTCTTCTACGGATTGCCGTATTTCAGCTTCAGAGAAAACCCGAGCATAGCCCACTTCATAGCATGCCGAGCAACTTTGATCTTAGTTATTAGACCACGTTTCCGTGCCGTAAATAATCACTCATAACACACACTGGTCTTAAACCTGTGTTTTTTTAATATACACAAGTGTATAAAAATGTTAGTTTTTCTATAAAAGGTAAAAGATTTTTTCTCTCTCCAAATCGGAATAGAACTACAAAAACCAATCAAATCGGTTTACCACAGACCGAACCATTTTTGTTGTAAAAATCCATTTCAATTGTATTCAAAAAAGCTTTTCAAGGTAACAAAAGCTCCATGATTGCGTAGCGTCTAGTAATATCCCAAAATACAATTAACTGTACGGCATAACTTAATACGTGAGAGGCACCAAATACATAATACTAGACACAGTACGTTAAGAATATAATAATTTACTATTCTACTGTTTTCCATGGGTAGAGAAGTAATTTAATTTCCTGTAAGAGACTAATGCCTATTTTCGCCAACAATTTGTAAATTTTCGGGAACGCATCTACTATTATAAATAACATATGACATTGTGGTTAATTTTTTTTATGTTAATTGATATTAAATACTAGCCCAGTTTGCAGCTATCTCCTGGGAATCATATAGCATCTATAGCGATCACCAATCCCCCGATTATAGCAATACTATTCTCCTAGAAAATTATGGATGCAACTAAAATAACTATCCCCATTCATGGCAGTTACGCCTCAAAATTAGCTCATCTTAAGAGCGGTCCTGTTGAGTGATAAACCCTAGCCCCGATCTGGCTACAATAAAAATCTGTCTTTGGCCCTAATAACATAATAATAAAGAAAAAGTATCCCGTACTTAGAACTAATGAACAGGTCATCGAACTGGAAGAGGAATTGAGCAAACTCCGATGTGATATATACATATATAGACAGCACAGTTTGTCTATTTTTGTTCCCACATCTTAATTTGATTTATAATTAATTTTATTTCGTTTTATTACTTGTTTGCCAATTTTTATTGAAACGATGACGTTTTTTTATCTTCCGACTAATTATAAATCCATCTAACCCGCAGAGCCTGCCACGAATGAAAAGGATTCGGTTCTAGTGGTCGGCCAAATGACAGTGAATTGTGCTATACGGTAGTTTATGTAGGCCCGCGTCGCCCTTTCTTCACCCCGAAAAGAATGGACGGCGTGTCTTCATGGCGTGTATGATGCCATAGTACGCAAATGTGAAGATAAGTGCATTGAATGTTATAAATTACCCGTTACAATGACGCTGTTTATTCTTCTAGTAATCCATTAACCAGTTTTTACCATTCTCATGTAAGCGCGGAGAAAGATTGTTTGTGTTTGTTTTACCCACAATCACCAGCGCAACTATTAAACAGTATACCGTGTTACAACGTTTCACAAAAACCTCATAACAAATATAAAACTTAAACCATACGGCGTTGGTTATCATTTGTAAGAGACATAAAACTCTATCGTTCAGATATTAAACAAAACTGCCGTCGAACAATTTAATGTAATACACAGATGTTAGCCCTATCCTGAGGCTAGTGGTTACGTAATAGCCACAATAAAATACGCTTTCCATATATCTAAAATGCTTTTATAAATTAATAATTCTTTGATGTTGAAATTCACTAAGTTTATTTTCATTAAATGTAGATATATTTTATAAAATATATTTTATTCTATCAAAAGATAACAAATAATTCAATTATACTATATATTTTTAATAAATTGACCCTACACTATCTACCAGAAAAATAAAATACGGCACTGAGCAAATTATTACAACTAATATGTAAATTCAGTATTGAAATATCGTCTGGCTACAAAGGGACACGATAAAATGATAGCAATCTGTTGTTATATTATTTTTTAATCGAAAAAATATATTATAATTGGCTTAAATAATATTATACAATATTACTTAAATGTACAATAAACCTAATGTAAAATTTTGTGCTAGTTTCAAATAGAATTAATTGTTTAAAAAAGGTAATGTTTTAGAGGGACAGGCCTGAAAACGCCCTTGTACATTTTTATGAAAATGCCCACCTACAGTCTCAAAAATATTATATAGGTATTATAATTTAATTACAAATGCTCTTTCAGTATTTTAATAATACATCAAAAATAAAAACATGTGAATAGAGCAACGACTAATACCGCAGATTTTTTTTTTTTGTGTGACTTAGATGTTAGCCTCAGATGGCTGTGACAACTTTACCCGGACTGGTGGGTGAGCGCTGAGGGCTCTCAACCCGTTTAAAGTTAAGCGACCCATCCCGAGGGCACCCCCTGTGGGGTACGGACCTCGGCTCGGTGGGTCGCTGGCAAAGTGGGCACTCCCACGTTTATGATTTTAACGCGACACGTCTTCCTTCCCCGTCGGCGGGGGCGGTAACGTGGATATTTATTACTATTTGTCAAGGTCGCGCGGGCTGTGTATGCCTCAGTCTGGGCGAGCGTAATAATGTCGTCGGGTTCGTCGAGTATTAGTCGCGGTTGTTTAATCGCGGACATTGTAGAGGGGATGTAAGAAGCCGCCCTTACCACTAATGGGTTCGGGTGTGTCGCGGCAGAGTCGAAGTAGCGGCGGGAGCACTGTTTCATGAATTGCCTGATGGTCGGCAAGCCAAGATCTATGTGAAGATCCACATTGCGCATGTACCACGGTGCTCCCGTAGAACATGGCTCGGTCTTTAATAAGGGATGGCACATGTGTTGATACCCTTTTTAGGAATAAGCTATGGTCCGTTCACATCTCGCTCGATTCATCTTTGGAGCCGGATGGGTCGTCGTGTCCGTAACCTACCGTATCTATACCGTATGGGGCGGGTCAGCAGTACCTGGTCCTTGTTATCGGTAGACCAGCGGGTTATCTTTTCAAGTACCAACTCGTATCACCATGCGGTCGGCATCACCGTGGGCGACAGACTAGTCCATGGTCTGATTACTCCGGCTCCAGGTCCAGCTTCAGGCACAGGTACTCGCGTCTGCGTCACCGGAACCGGTCAAAATTAGGCAGTCCCTCCCTGACCCGCTACGCTGTCTTTTTCGGTGAAACAACTACCTCGAAAGGATACGATCGCGTTTCAATCCCGATGCAGCCTAGTCGTATCCCTCCTCGCGATTATATACAAATATTCAACAAAACAAACATGCGCCAACAAAGCCTGTACCAGTCGGAGCGAGATTTCTGTGTCACTCCATCCACTCTATCAGCACCAGCCGTCCGCGACGCTCTGAGCACTGTATCGAAGATTATCCCTTTGGTGACGGGATTAGAATACAATGCACCAACCCATCTAGCTCGTGGGTATCGTAAAAGATGACTAAGGGATATAATATGCATATAACGGCTATGCAAGAGATGGAAATGTCGAAATGAAACCCTATACTAACACGTTTGTGAGGGTACCCGAAAGAGTATTCCGTCGGGCCGACTACTGACGACAAATCACCCTGCTCCGGTGGTCGGCCCAACAACGAGGTGACGTGGATACGGGTGGGTTATGGGCCCGCGCACCGTCCTTTCATCGCCCCGGACGGAATGGACCGCGGGTGCGCTTACCATAGCCCAACCATAAAGAAGAAAAAAATACCAACTTGTCTGACCAGCGTAAGTCAATTGCCCGCCTATTTTCCCCGCTTCCTCCACACGCGACCTCGGCTAAGGTGGCATTAGGCGCAGATGCCGGCGGCGGAGTGCATCGTAGTAGAGGAATTTTTACCGGAACCGCTCCGCCGCCTCCCAAGATAACGTCAAATCTATGATGTTATGGCTGTCGAATTCACAGACAAATAATTGAGTTTAATATGGTTATTAAGTTCTGTAGACAATTCTGTAATTTATTTATTAGAAGAATGTAAAACTTACTTAAGTAAATTTAAAACACGTTTTTCTTGGGATTTTTTTCTACTACAAAATGTTTGCTTTTGATAAATGTGACTTTTTGATTTTCAATAGTCAATTTATAAAGCAAATAACACGATATAGCACGAAGAATTATTACGCTGAAGTGGCAATGGGCAGGCCAAATCGCTTGACGAACCGACAACCGCTGGGGAAGAAAGGATCTCGAGTGGCGACCATGTTGCTGGGCATCGTTGGATGCAGGCGGTACAGGACCACACTTTGTGGCGTAACATGAGGGAGGCCTACGTCCAACAGTGGACGGCGATAGGCTGTAATGATGATGATGTTGATGATGAAAGCAAATAACTTATGATCTCTTGAACCTCAATTTGACCTGGATTAGCTTGGATGAAAAGATATTAAGATATTATCTTATATTTAACTAATCGATTTAATATCTAAAGATATTAAATCGATTGGTTAAATATAAGATGACTAATATCTTCACACGCATGTCAAGATAAATTTATTTATTAATGTTTGTCTGGGTTTTGTTTCAAAAGAATATTTTATTTAAATTACAATAAAATATGATTAAATTTTTATCACTATTTCAAATACAAACGCATTAGAATGATATAAATGACACACCAAATTTAAATGAAATGCTACACCGCATGAGAAATGTAATATGCCGAGCACCATATCTCTGTTATTGCACTGCACGTGGCGTTGGCCCGCTTCTACAATTTTGTTGACATTTCAGTACTCAAATCAAATATAATTACACTATATTTCAAACTATATTCGCTATTTTGCATACGTGGGCTTCACAAGTTAAGCTTTGTGACTATATCATTTTTCGGCTAGAAACTTTTTAGCATAATCTACGTTCTATCTATATAATCAGTATGTGAAGCTGCAGTCGATATCAAGGAATTCTTTTTTAATTTAATTATAAATTAAAAATATTTTATGACATATAATACAATATATCATTTTATATTTAATATTTTAAATAAAACTACTTTACGGATTTTATCGCGTTTGTATTTGATTTTTGATTACCCGACGTTTCGAACACTTTACAGCGTTCATGATCACGGGTGGACTAAGATGTCTCACGTCCAACAAGTCATTGTTACTGCAGAAAATTTATAATTATCTACCCGATACAGAAATTAGTTATTAAATATTGACCCACATTTTGATACAAAATTTATTGCCAGTGTAAGAAGAAAATGCTTCTATATGAAAAAATTATATTGTTTATGGTTAATAATAATTAAACATTAAAATTAATAGTAATTATATTTAAAAACTAAGTAATAATCTAGTATACTACCACCGGATCGGAACACGGTCACACTGAGAAAGTTCCGGCAAGAAAACTCAGGTAACATGATGCTAAATTAAAGTTAATTTTGAAGGCGGCTTACTTTATGTTACTAAAAGGTTTTAATTTATAAAATTATCTTTAGTTATTATTATTGTGGGTCAAATCTATACAATATGAGCTCACGGTGTCTTGCAGTCTTGTGGTGGTCTTTTTGGATTTGTTTTTAATAATGTTTATAACAGGATCCCAGCTTGATGGTAACACCCAGCCATCCTCTCTATTGAAATTTTTATGTTTTTTAATCTCAATAGCCTCGCGTACCATTCTAGGCAGGTATCGGTGTTCTTTTGCGAGGATTTGTGGTTTATCAAACCTGATGTTATGGTGGGCGCGGTCCTGACTATGTTCACAGACTGCAGACCTAGTGTCCCGGCGGTGCTTCACATCGGCTATGTGTTCTTTGATCCGAGTTCTTATGGATCTCTTTGTTTGTCCAATGTAAGAGAGACCACAGTCACAGTCAATTTTATATACTCCTACATCTTGTAAAGGGATCTGGCATTTGACAGGTGGTAAGAATTGGCTAATCCTCTTCAGTGGCTTAAAATAAGTTTTAATAGAAGAGCGTTTCAGGATGTAGCCAATCTTGTCAGTGACTCCTTTGACGTAAGGTAGTATTGCAGGAAGGCGCTCAACTGTGGGTAGTTTCACTCGGTCTCTGCGACGGGGCGAGGAACTGGCAGCTTGTTTGCACATAGCACCTGCTTGACATGCTGCAGCTCCCCAGCCAGGTGTTCATCGTCACAGATTCCTCGTGCTCTCTGCAACAAAGATTTACACACGGTAGCTAACTGTGAAGGGGGATGATGAGAATCACCGTTCAAGTATCTGTCTGTATGTGTTGCCTTACGATACACTGTATGACTCAAGGTGTTATTAGGGTTACGTATAACCAAAATGTCTAAGAAGGCTAAAGAGTTATTTGACTCCAGTTCCATAGTGAATTGAATTTTTAGATTAATGGAGTTAAGATGGTTTAGGAATATGGTTATTTTGTCTGTGGGTAATATTGTGAAAGTGTCATCTACATACCGCTTGTAGAACCTGGGTGTGACAGGTGAGCTTGATAAGGCCGTCTCCTCGAAGTCCTCCATGAATATATCGGCAACGACAGGGGAGACCGGCGAGACCATAGCCACTCCATCTACTTGCTTGTAGAAGTCATCATTCCACATTAAATAGCCAGTTGTTAGGGATTGACGTAACAGTTCCGCATATGACTTTTTAAAATCTTTTAGATTAATGATAGAAAACCCTTAGAATAATAACGTATTGCTCGATGATATGGGCAAGCTACTGGAGAGGGTGGTAGCTGCCCGCATCGAGCGGCACCTCGTCGGCACGGGGCCCGATCTGTCGGACGCCCAGTTTGGGTTTAGGAGGGGTCGTTCGACGATCGAGGCCCTGTTGCGCCTGAGGGCCGTGGCGACTGAGGCCGTCACCGGCGGGGGAGTGCTGTTGGTGGTGTCCCTAGACATCGCCAACGCATTCAATAGTCTGCCATTCAGCTGCGTCAGGGAGGCGCTCCGTTACCACGGAGTGCCAGCTTACCTGAGGCGGCTGGTGGCAGACTATTTGGAGGGGCGCAGCGTCCTCTACGCCAACCGAGTAGGGGACGTTGTGCGAACGCCCATAACGTGCGGTGTTCCACAGGGGTCGGTCCTCGGACTCAGGCACCGAAGAGGTCGTCAGGCGGATCGAGGCGCTGGGGTTGAGGGTGGCCCTGGACAAGACGGAGGCCCTCTTGTTCCATGGGCCCCGTATGAACCCTCCCATCGGCGTCTTGATCACCGTCAATTCGGTTGGGATCAGCATCCAGGCCCATATGAAGTACTTGGGTCTGGTGCTCGACGGGCGATGGCATTTCCGCAGGCTCGTCCCGCGGCTCGTCGGCGTGGCGTCCGCCCTACAATGGCTGATGCCGAATGTGGGCGGACCGAGCGCGGCATGTCGACAGCTGTACGCGGGGGTCATCCGGTCGATGGCCCTCTACGGCGCACCGGTGTGGGCGGGATCCATGACCGCCCGACTTAGGGCGCTTCTGTGGCGTCCACAGAAGGTCATGGCGGTCAGGATCATCCGGGTACCGCATGGTGGCGACGGAGGCGGCGTGCCTGTTGGCCGGGACTCCCCCGTGGGACCTGGAGGCGGAAATGCTCGCCGACTTGTATCGGCGGGTGTTGGGGGTGCGCGGGGGGGGGGGTTGTTTCCCTGAGGGAGCTCACCGCCTGGCGCGTCGACGCCCGCCGAGACGTCACCGCTCGTTGGGCAGACCGGCTGGAGAGGCCTCGATACGGTGTTTGGACCGTGGAGGCCTTCCGGCCGGTGCTGATGCAATGGTTGGAAATGCGGCACGGGGTGCTCTCCTTCCGACTCGTACAGGTCTTGACGGGGCATGGATGCTTCGGCAAGTACCTGCACAGGGTCGCTAGGAGGGAGAGAACTCCGTCCTGCCACCACTGCGATTGCGACGAGGACACGGCGCAGCATACGCTCGAGGTCTGTGCCGCTTGGGTTCTGCCCGCGTCATGAACTCGTCGCAATCATCGGTGCCGACCTGACGCTGCTGACCATCGCTAGGGAGATGCTCGGCAGCATCAGGAATTGGGACGCGGTCGCGAGGCAGTTATCTCGCAGAAGGAGGCGGCGGGTCGCGAGCGCGAGGAGCACAGCCTCGATGATGCGACCCGCCGCCGGCGACTGGGGCGGCGCAGGCGGGATTACCTGCGTGCCATGCCGCCCTAGTCGCGGCCGCGGGTGACGTGACCGGGGATTAGTCCGTCACCCGCCGAGAGGCCGACCGCGTGAGGAAAGACCGACGTCCTCCCCGAGGGGGGGACGTCGGTCGATGGGAGGGTGCCCCGGGTAGGGGGTATTCCGTCGGGCCGACCACTGATGACAAGTAACCCTGCTCCAGTGGTTGGCCTAACGACGAAGGCGACGTGGTGTTCGGGTGGGTTGCGGGTGTTGTGTGCTTAAGCCCCTCTGTCGCCCCGGACGGAGTGGTGCGGAGGCGCGCCGACCGCAGCCCACCCCAAAAAAAAAAAAAAAAAAAAAAAAATACTACCTTACGTCAAAGGAGTCACTGACAAGAGAAACGTTCTTCCATTAAAACTTATTTTAAGCCACTGAAGAGGATTAGCCAATTCTTACCACCTGTCAAGTGCCAGATCCCTTTACAAGATGCAGGAGTATATAAAATTGACTGTGACTGTGGTCTCTTTTACATTGGACAAACAATGAGAGTCCTAATCCATAAGAACTCGGATCAAAGAACACATAGCCGATGTGAAGCACCGCCGGGACACTAGGTCTGCAGTCTGTGAACATAGTCAGAACCGCGCCCACCATAACATCAGGTTTGATAAACCACAAATCCTCGCAAAAGAACACCGATACCTGCCTAGAATGGTACGCGAGGCTATTGAGATTAAAAAACACAAAAATTTCAATAGAGAGGATGCCTGGGTGTTACCATCAAGCTGGGATCATGTTATAAACATTATTAAAAACAAATCCAAAAAGACCACCACAAGACTGCAAGACACCGTGAGCTCATATTGTATAGATTTGACCCACAATAATAATAACTAAAGATAATTTTATAAATTAAAACCTTTTAGTAACATAAAGTAAGCCGCCTTCAAAATTAACTTTAATTTAGCATCATGTTACCTGAGTTTTCTTGCCGGATCTTTCTCAGTGTGACCGTGTTCCGATCCGGTGGTAGTATACTAGATTATTACTTAGTTTTTAAATATAATTACTATTAATTTTAATGTTTAATTATTACTAACCATAAACAATATAATTTTTTCATATAGAAGCATTTTCTTCTTACACTGGCAATAAATTTTGTATCAAAATGTGGGTCAATATTTAATAACTAATTTCTGTATCGGGTAGATAATTATAAATTTTCTGCAGTAACAATGACTTGTTGGACGTGAGACATCTTAGTCCACCCGTGATCATGAACGCTGTAAAGTGTTCGAAACGTCGGGTAATCAAAAATCAAATACAAACGCGATAAAATCCGTAAAGTAGTTTTATTTAAAATGTATAATACTCGCGTAAACATCAGAAATCATTATATTTAATAATTAAAATATAAGATAAATTAAACTGATCTATTTTGTAAATAAAACTACAGATTTGATCATGGTTGTATTTGACATTTTATTGCCTGACGTTTCGAATATTTTACGCTACGATAGATTGTAGCTACGATACAAACGCGATAAAATCCGTAAAGTAGTTTTATTTACAATGTGTAGTACTCGAGTAAACATTGGAAATCATTCTGATATACACTCATTTGCAAAAAAAACGGGCACCTAAGCAATGAACCATTTCAAATGTTAATATTTCTTTGTTTGATAATTATAGGTAGTTTTATCCACACAATTTGCTAAATTAATAAGAAAATAATCGTTTTCATCAGTATTTCATAAAATTTAGATACAATTTATGGGAAATAATGCTAAACCTCGCTAGTAGTGTATATTCGCTAGTAGTGCATATGCTCATGAAGTAAAAATAAAAAAGTTTTTTTGTTTGTTTTTCTTTAATAAAGTAAAAGCAGATAAATGTTTAGTATCGAGTGTGACCCCCTCTAGCTAAAATTACAGCTTGAATTCGTCTGGGCATGCTAGCGAGTATATCCCGGATACTTGCTTGCGGAATACGTTCCCACTCCGCAGTAATCACATTCTTCAGCTCTCTGATGGTCTGCGGAGCCGGGTGTACTGATCTCACACGCCGTTTCAGAACGTCCCAGACATGCTCTATGGGATTGAGGTCGGGACTTCGAGCTGGCCAATCCAAACGACGAATGCCGACCTCTTGCACATACGCATTAACATCGCGGGATCGGTGGGCGCGAGCATTGTCGTCCATAAAAATCGAGTCTTCACCTAGAGCGGCCAATGCGGGTTGTGCATGAGAAATTAGAACTTCCGTTATGTATCGATGCCCAGTCAGTGAGCCGTTTTCAATGAAGACTAACTCTGTACGATCCATTGAATTTATTCCTGCCCAAAACATAACAGAGCCCCCACCATAAGGTGTGATTTCTTCGAAACATGCCTCTGCAAAGCGTTCTCCTTGTCTTCTTAGCACTCGCCGACGTCGATCTTCACCGAACAGAGATATCCTGGCTTCATCAGAGAACAAAACCCTATTCCAATCGTCTTGAGTCCATGATTCACAATTTCTAGCGAACCTAAGCCTGTGAACTCTGTGCTCACGGAGTAATTTGGGGCCGCGGGCCGGGCGGTGACTGCGTATATTGGCAGCGAGAAGCCTCCTCCTGACCGTCCATAGACTAATATGCACATTTCTTACTTCTTGGAGGTTGTTCTTAAGATCCACATACGAAGATTTGCGATTTCTCAATGCGCGACTCACAAGAAAACGATCATCCCGTGGTTGGGTACATGGTTTTCTTCCAGAACCAGGCCTTCTCTCGACGGAACCAGTCTCCTGATATCGCTGCCAGGTCCTTTGGACTGTCGAGCGACTAACATTTAGCCTCCTAGCCACGAAACATTGGCTGCAACCCTCTTCAAGCAGCGCGATAATTTTGGTAGCTTTTACCACTTTATCTACCATTTTTGATACAGCCAAACAGCATTAAATAAAGCTTTGACAGTCAAGGATATGAAATTAATCGATAAAAATTGAATAAAAGTTATGAAAGTCGATGTTAACTTCTGGAACTTCGCGCCAAAAATGTAGGATAAAAAGGGGTTTTCTGTAAAAATGAACATCAAATGAAAAATTGAATTTAGAACGTACTTTTTTAAATACCACAGCATTTTTAAAACCGGCCAGTAACGTGTACAAACGATTGAAACCTTTTTGGTATTGTATCTTTTTAAATATGAATGAAAATCAAAACCGCCCGTTTTTTTTGCAAATGAGTTTATTTTATTTTTTAAATTTGTACAAAACAGCGTCTATTCGGTGAGTGAACAAGTTATATGTTACTCTGTGCTCAAATTATTACTACACTAAATTTTATTGAAATCGTAATTGTATCTACTAGAATAGGCTATTTATAACATATATGTACTAATTATACAAAAGGATGACCCAGCGTGCTAAAGCAAATTGACCTGTAAATTTGTTCATGAATTCAGCTGCTTACTACATGTTTTGCGTAAATTTCGTATAAATTTTCATAATAAAATTGCCTTCGGGTGCACCAACTTACGTTTCAAAGTATTTATTTTAGTTTATAATATCTTGCATTGATTAATTATTCCACTATTATTCAGGTTTAAAAGCAATTTAACCTCTGATAACGCTCTTATTTCGTGTGGTGACGCAGTAAAAATACAATTCACCATCCCTCCTCTTGCCCGTGGATGGCATAAAAGATGATTAAAGGATATAATATGCATACAACATCTATGCAAAGAAGGAAAACTCGAAATAAAACACAATTTTTTTTTTTTTTTTTTTTGTGGGTGGGTCGCGGTCGGCGCGCCTCCGCACCACTCCGTCCGGGGCGACAGAGGGGCTTAAGCACGCAACTCCCGCGACCCACCCAAAAACCACGTCGCCTTCGTCGTTGGGCCGACCACTGGAGCAGCGTTAACTTGTCGTCAGTGGTCGGCCCGACGGAATACCCCTAATTGGGGTACCCTCCCATCAACCGACGTCCCCCCCTCGGGGAGGACGTCGGTCTTTCCTCACGCGGTCGGCCTCTCGGCGGGTGACGGACTAATCCCCGGTCACGTCACCTGCGGCCTCGGCTACGGCGGCATGAAGCGCAGATAGTTGCGCCTACGCCGCCCCAGTCGCCGGCGGCGGATCTCCTCATCAAATAAAACACTATGCCAACATATCTGACTCCCTCCTAATGTGGAGGGGCTCAAGCCTTACAGTGGAACGTACATATATGCTGAAATGATGATGATGATTCAGGCAATTGCCGCAAGGTTCTTTAGTAAATCTTGAATTGAGCAGAACAGTTTTATTGAACAATTTTGCCAATTATTATGAGATTAAACTCTCTTCGAAGAGGAGAAAGTTCTCAGGTATAACTCCGTTATATATAGGCGGCTTTGCAAAAACATATTTATTCCCAAATTGAAAAGGTTTTCTTTCAAAATTGGTTCCATTTCCTAAAGATCTAGTGATGAATTTCAAAGATAGGCAACGGTGTGTAGAATGAAGGTGGCGAGGGAAATACAATAAGAATCCCCTAAGATATTCTAACGGGCGATATTAATTCATTCACGTGGCCCGAGGTAAAACTAAATTCACACACACTTAATAGATAATAACTAAATATAAAATATCTTAATTATTCAAATAATTATTTACGTTCAAATATTACACAGAATTACGTAACATTAAATATTTATTACAGCAAAAGTTGGTACGCAGAGGTATCAGTATGGTGACATCATAAATCAGTAAAATAAGAATCTAATATATATATATATATATAGTAAAACATAGTTATTTTAGATTAATCAATTTAACCGACATAATGTAAGAAAGTACAAAGGTGTATAACAATACACACTATTAAGTAGTCGCGCTGGAAGCTGACCAGCGGAAGGCGCCCATTACTATTTACTCAATTATATAATTACCAATTAAATTATAAAACAATAATCACATCTGTTAATAATTAAGATGTACCTGAATTAAGCGTACATGTGAGGCCGGAAGCACTACTTGATAATAGGTGCTATTTAATAAAAGCTAGCAAATCGATCGCGACTGCTGTAAGTTTATTCTTTTGTAATCTATATTTTTTATTGAAAAACAAGAGTTCCTTATAAGGGTTTCTTATATATATTATGTTTATCTGTTCTGAGTGAATGATAAAGGTTTCTTATATATATTATGTTTATCTGTTCTGAGTGAATGATAAAGGTCTGACTCTAGAATATACGTGTGTTACACCTCTACTTTCCCAGAGAGAATTTAAACGTGAGGTGATTTAAAAAACTGTAAGATGGTAAATAAAATATGCATGGTAAAACGCATGTTTTTTGACGGGTTTTCTTTGAGGAAATCAATTTTTATATCAATGTTGTATTGCAATCACCTAAATTAATATAATAGTTATTCGAAAACAAATCTTTAAACATATGTACATGTTACTGAAAATGACAATGCAATAGATGAAGTAGCAGAAAAATACAATCTTTTATCATCATTTCAGCTCATATACGTCCCCACTGTTTGGCTCAAGCCTCCTCCACAATAGAAATAAATTGACCTACTATACCATGCTGGTCATACGCATTGGTATAGGTTTTCATTTTAAGTTTTCCTTCTCTTGCATATAAATTATATGCATATTAAACAGTAGTCCTTAGTCGACTTTTATGATACCCATTTTTTTTTTGTGGGTGGGCTGCGGTCGGCGCGCCTCCGCACCACTCCGTCCGGGGCGACAGAGGGGCTTAAGCACGCAACTCCCGCAACCCACCCGAAAACCACGTCGCCTTCGTCGTTGGTAGTCGGCACCACCGGAGCAGAGTTAACTTGTCGTCAGTGGTCGGCCCGACGGAATACCCCCTACTTGGGGTACCCTCCCATCGACCAACGTCCCCCCCGCGGGGAGGACGTCGGGCTTTCCTCACGCGGTCGGCCTCTCGGCGGGTGACGGACTAATCCCCGGTCACGTCACCCGCAGCCTCGGCTAGGGCGGCATGAGGCGCAGGTAGTTGTGCCTGCGCCGCCCCATTCGCCGGCGGCGGATCTCCTCATCGAGGCTGCGCTCCTCGCGCAGGCGATCCGCCGCCTCCTTCTGTGAGATCACTGTCTCGTAGAAGGCTGCGACCACGTCCCAATTCTCGACGCTGTCGACCATCGCCCTAGCGATGGCCGGCAGCGTCAGGTCGGCACCGATGATTGCGACGAGTTCACGGCGCTGCGTGGCCCAAGCGGCGCAGGCCTCGAGCGTATGCTGCGCCGTGTCCTCGTCGCAATCGCAGTGGTGGCAGGACGGTGTACTCTCCCTCCTTACGACCTTGTGCAGGTATTCAATTCAGGTCAACACCTGCACTAGTCGGAAGGAGAGCTCCCCGTGCCGCCTTTCCAACCACTTCATCAGCACCGGCTGGAAGGCCTCCACGATTCGCACTCCGAACCGAGGCCTCTCCAGCCAGACTGCCCAACGGGCAATGACGTCTCGGCGGGAGTCGACGCGCCAGGCGGTGAGCTCCCTCAAGGAAACAACACCGCTCTCCCCGCGCACCCCCGACACCCGCCGATACAACTCGGCGAGCATTTCCGCCTCCAGATCCCACGGGAGAGTCCCAGCCAATAGGCACGCTGACTCCGCCGCCACCGTGCGGTATCCCTGGATGGCCCTGACCGCCGTGACCCTCTGTGGTCGCCACAGAAGGGCCCTAAGTCGGACGGTCAAGGACCCCGCCCACACCGGTGCGCCGTACAGGGCCATCGACCGGATGACCCCCGCGTACAGCCGTCGGCACGTAGCGCTCGGTCCACCCACGTTCGGCATAAGCCACGATAGGGCGGACGCCGCGCCGACGAGCTGTGGAGCGAGCCTGCGGAAATGCTCCCGGAACCACCATTGCCCGTTGAGCACCAGGCCCAAGTACCTCATATGGGCCCGGATGCTGATGTCAACCGAGTGGACGGTGATCGAGACGCCGATGGGAGGGCTCATACGGCGCCCATGGAACAAGAGGGCCTCCGTCTTGTCCAGGGCGACCCTCAACCCCAGCGCCTCGATCCGCCTGACGACCTATTCGGTGCCATAGGTCGCCAGGCTTACCGCCTCTTCTAGCGTTCCACCGCGGGCTGTGACAAGCGTGTCGTCGGCGTAACAAATCACGCCCAGCCCGGGCGGGAGGCTCCCCCGCAACGCCCAGTCGTAGCCGATGTTCCACAGGATCCACCGGACGTCATGGGCGTTCGCACAACGTCCCCTGCTCGGTTGGTGCAGAGGACGCTGCGCTCCACCAAATGGTCTGCCACTAGCCGCCTCAGGTAAGCTGGCACTCTGTGATACCGGAGTGCCTCCCTGATGCAGCTGAATGGCAGACTATTGAATGCGTTGGCGATGTCTAGGGACACCGCCAACAGCACTCCCCCACCGGTGACGACCTCAGTCGCCACGGCCCTCAGGCGCAACAGAGCCGCGATCGTCGAACGACCCCTCCTAAACCCAAACTGGGCGGCCGACAGATCGGGCCCCGTGCCGACGAGGTGCCGCTCGATGCGGGCAGCTACCACCCTCTCCAGTAGCTTGCCCGTGTCATCGAGCAGCACGATAGGGCTGTAGGCCGAAGGCGACCCCAGAGACCGTCCCGGCTTCGGCAGGAGCACCAGCCTTCCCTCCTTCCAGCACCCAGGGAACCGTCCGGACGCTAAACACGCGTCGAACAGCTCCCTGAGGCGGGGACCCAGGTGGTCGAGGACCAGGCCCAGCACACTTTATGATACCCATAGGCTTTTGCCCAGGGGTATCATAAAGGAGGAATGGCGAATTGTATTCATACTACTACACACAATAAAAGCTTTATAAACGGTTAAATTATAATTGGACAAAAACAGACAATATTAACAAATTATTCCATTTTCTCGACTTATAAAAAAACGTGTTTAAATTAAATAGGAAGCGTTTCAAGAGCTTGATCTTGATTAAGCTGATTAATCTACAAGCAATATTAAGTTTTAAAGTTAATATTAATTGATGGCCGATATGGTGATATGATGGATACTTACAAATTTGATTGATGGTTAAAGCAATGTCGATGCTTTACGATATTATTTACTATACGTAAATAAGGCGTACTGGTTGCAAATTTAAGGTATGTAGTCTAAGTTAAATTCGTTGATGCCATAGTAAAATCAAACCAGTAAAAACTATAACTATCCTTACTTCCTTACTAATAATATAAATGCGAAAGTAAGTTTGTTAGTTTGTTTGTTACGCTTTCACGCTTAAACCACCGAGCCGATTTGAAAAATTCTTTCACCAATGGAAAACTATAATGTCAGAGAGGCTATATTTTATCCCGGTATTACCAAAGGGAACGGAAACTACGCGGTTTAGGCGACTGAAATCGAAGCGAAGCGAGGACGGGTTGCTAGTATTCTATAATGCAATATTCTGAGAAGTGATGTATTTTGTAAAAAAAACGTAAAAAAATCCTATCGACCATTATTTTAATATCGTCATTTTCATTCACTATAATTGAGAATTTCGTTAAATACAGTTGGATGAAGGTATCCGCCGTATAAGCTGAACTCCACTCATTCATTTAATGAAATAGTGGTGTGATCGCCAATCTAGGCAGGTGGACTTGGCGCATCGATAACTGTATGACACATCTTACAGGAGATAGCTGCTGCCCACTCTCCTAGTGATTAGTCAATGTTAAGTCTTCCACAGGTAAGTAGTCATATCAAGGCTCAAAGTCGCTCAGCGTGCTATGGAGCGGGCTATGCTCGGGATTTCTCTGCGAGATAGAATCCGGAATACGGAAATCCGCAGAAGAACGGGTGTAACCGACATAGCACGAAGAATTAGCACGCTGAAGTGGCAATGGGCAGGCCACATCGCTCGACGAACCGACAACCGCTGGGGAAGAAAGGTTCTCGAGTGGCGACCACGTATCGGACGACGCAGTGTAGGACGCCCCCCACTAGGTGGACCGATGACCTAGTGAAAGTAGCTGGGCGTCGTTGGATGCAGGCGGCACAGGACCGCTCATTGTGGCGCAACATGAGGGAGGCCTACGTCCAGCAGTGGACGGCGATAGGCTGAAATGATGATGATGATGATGATGAAGTAGGATTTGCCAATATCACCTTTAATATTATACATGAATATACTGTACTCGCAGCAAAAATTTAGAGGAGATAATAACCTATTTTGATATGTAATATTTTATTGCTCTCAGGCATTATAATATATATATCTTCGTGTTGTTTTGGGATCGTTTTACGCAAAAGGTAAAAGGGTCACTTGGGTTATTTATTTTGTAATATAGAAAGGCTTAAATGGAATGGTCTGTCTGTAATTTAAAGTGTATCGTGTAATAGGTAATGGTAGGATTATTAATATCAGCCAGTTGGATATTTTTAATTTCCCTTTTATGTTATTAAGAATCAAATATTTTATTTATTAAGCATGCATACATATTTTATTTTATTTTCACTTTTTTAGTATCACAAGAATATAGTCAGCTGCGTATAGTTAAGTTAATTATTACCCGATTCTAGGTATGTCTTGCGTCGAGCTTTTTAAGATATAAGGTAGAGTAGTACAAAGTAACAGCGTCATTAGAATTTAGATATCTTTAAAAATGGCTCTGATTTCTCCATCGAATCCTCGTGTGAACACTGTCAACTGTCATAAAATATTTATCTATTTTGGAGATTTTTAACTAATTTTGCCATTATAATTTTTTATTAAAATCATAACATTTATTAGTTTTCGATAAAGGAGGACAATAATTTCTGAACGTTAATTTTAACGCAGTTCCTTATCGCGCATTACATACTCTGAATAGACTCTGGCTCCCCAGACCGAAAAAAATTTAATTAGAGTTTTATCGACATTTCTTGCTTTAGTTACCATCGTGTATGAACTATATATATCGCCGCACAGATTACCTGCCAAAAGACAAGACGGCTCTCTCTTTGGGTTTCTCGTGATAGATAGAATGAGTAGACGGATGGTGATGAATGGATTGACTAGTGACGGATAGTGATGGATGGGATGAGTGGTAACAAATGATAATGAATGTGATCTTTGGAAATAGTCCGCTTCCTTGTGGTAGTTCTTAGCTATATTTGGTCAATATCGGTCCAGCAGTAAGCTTTAGCTCTTTTCCAAAATTATGTAATGGCTTATGAGTACTCGAACAAGTTCACGAGCGCCAGTATGATCTTTAAATGATAATTAATTGATAATTCCTGTTGAAGAGAACGCAATAATTTTTTTTATTATTTTAGTTTGTGTCGGGGGTTGTTCAAAATGTTTTCTTATAAATATGTAATATACTTTATGAAATATTTTACATTATAATGTAAAATAATTTATGAGCTTGGTAAAAATATAAAAATAATAAAACTAATAATTATTCTAACACTCCTGATACTAGAGTATCAGGAGTGTTAGAATATAGAATATAGAATATTCATCTCTTTCTCTCGTAGGCTACTTGCCTTATTTTTCTTCTACCATATGTAAATTGCAGACACCCTTTATCGTTACCAAAATAATCTTTAACTATTACTGTAGGTCAAATCTATACCCGTGACCATGAACGCTGTAAAGTGTTCAAAAATAATCAAAAATCAAATTCAAATACAATAAAATCTAAAAAAAATCTTAATATATATAAATTACGTGTCACATTGTTTGTCCGCGATGGACTCCTAAACTACTTAACCGATTTTAATCAAATTTGCACACCGTGTGCAGTTTGATCCAACTTGAAAGATAGGATAGCCTACATCTTAATTTATAGTCGCAATATTATTTTAAGGTAAATTATTTGTCTATTATTTAACATTCACAATTATCTGTTAACTCACTTTTCACTTAACATTCCTTTCATCAGCACGTCTCGAATTTTATCCAGAAACGTACGGCTTGGTCATTCTCTTGTAATTGTCCCACTTATAGTTTTATAAAAGATCAGGTTAACTGCAATACCGTGCTACAACAACTTAGACCCGATTAAATACTATATTCCTCTCAATACATTCTCAGTCTGAAGCAAAAAATGTAAAATAATACTCAACTAATTAAAAAGTGTTATACAATCATTTATGAAAGTAAACCCATACTTGTTTATTGAGCGTAAAATACTTCAATTAATTTTCTTAACAAAACATTAGAATGTTATCGAGAAGATTTGTTTACAAGCTAATTATGTAATACTCTGCCGGAGGTATCAAATTAAAGCAACTTAATCTCATAAAGTTTTTATACAACCAATGCTAATTATACATAATTTTAATTTAATCATTATATTTATTGTTTTTTTTTGTAAATAAAACTACTTTTACGGATTATATCTCGTTTGTATTTGATTTATAATTGCCCGACGTTTCGAACACTTTGCAGCATTCATAGTCACGGTCCGCCCGCGATTTAATCCGTAAAAGTAGTTTTATTTACAATTTGTAGTGCTCGCGTAAACATCGGATATCATTATGTTTTTTTTTATTACAAACGGCAGGAAACGAGCAAACAATACACCTGATGATAAGTGATGTTGCCACTCATAGACCTTTGCTAGGCCGCTGCCTATCGTGAAGGGAGTGTGAATGCAATGAGGTTCGGTGATACTAAAAGCTTCACCAAAACCCACCACACGCAAACACCCTCAGAAATTTGGGCTCTCTTGCTCACCGAACGAAGCGCAGTAACAAATTACTACTATTCAGACATCAATTTTCTGCGGGAGTGTGATACTACCCCGGACGGACCGGCCCGTAGCTATAGACAGACAACTGTCCACAGTGTGGACCTACCACTCAAGAATATTATTAAAATAAGTGCTATTCTCAATTACTGTAGCTAATATTATTGATTTTGTCCATTATATGCAAACTGATATTACTTCATCATTGCAACTCGTATACGTCCCACTGCTTGGCTCGAGGCTCTTTCCCAAAGAAAGTTAATTTGGCCTACTATTTTTTTTTTGGCTGGTCTGTGGTCGGCGCACTCCTCGCACCACTCCGTCCGGGGCGACAGAGGGGCGTAAGCACGCACACCCACAACCATCCGAACACCACGTCGCCTTCGTCGTTGGGCCGACCACCGGAGCCGGGTTACTTGTTATCAGTGATCGGCCCGACGAAATATTTGGAGCACCCTCCCATCATCTTTCCTCACGCGGTCGGCCTCTCGGCGGGTGACGGACTAACTCCCCGGTCACCTCACCCGCGGCCTCGGCTAGGGGATTTCACCTACTATAGCAAGCAGTTCAAACTCTATATCATAGGGTTTTATTTTATTTCGCTCTCCTGCATAGATGTTATGTGAACATCATATCGCTTAGTCGTCTTTTACGACACCCACGGGCAAGATAGGGGTGGTGAATTGTATTCTTCCTCACCACGCGGCAATAACTTGACAATACATAAATCCTATCGATACTAGATTCAGAAAAAGCTTACAGCCGAGCATTATTTTAGTACAGAGGTAATAATAAAAAATAATAAGAAATCTTTAAACCCGAACTCGAAGTGACTACCTGTACTTTTTGTAGCGATAAGTTCTGTATATTTATTTGCATATTAATAACAAACTTTCATCCGACTTTATAAAGTTAAACATAACCTTGGATAGAAAACAAACCGTAAGTAAATGTTACCCTTATTATACCTTTCGTTATTAAGCAATAAATAATAATATGTGGATCCAAGTATACATTTCCAAAGGATAACTTCGAATAACATACAGTTTTCTTTGTTATAGAAATAATATTTCCTTTGATAGTTTTCTGTGCTTGCAAACTATTGTACAATTAATTTAGTTTTGGCCTTCTGTATACTCTTTATTTATTTTTCTCTTTGATGCTACATAGACAATTTATTTTGAAGAACCGAATAATATTTAGTATAGCAGTTTATATGAGCCTTTACCTTTTAGCAATTTAAGATTGATAAGCTGATCTCAAAAATTGAATTATCCATTTTAATTTAGTAAAATGTTTTTTGACGTGATAACGTCTTATAAATCGATGAACGCCGGCTGCACGCACGTAAAAGCATGAGTCTTTGTCACGTTCCGCTTGAACAGAGCATGCCAGTGAGAGCACGAAACAAGCGATAAAGAGCCACGATCGGCCTAAACGTTCTGCTTGTGACACATCCATCTCTAACTTAAGTATAAAAATATTTGAATTAATGACTGCAATAAATGCAAAAATTTGGATGAATATTTTCAATTAAGTCCTTATTTGTATTATAGTATGAAAATTATCGTGAGATTGAGCGGTACATATGATAATACCTATAACGGCGAAACACTCAAGTACTAAGATCGATTACGTCGATCCGAATTTCGAGCATATTCGAAGCACATCATCAGGGCGGCGTCTGCGAGGCCCCGGCGTGCACTGTTCTATATGTTCTTTATATTATACAAAATAATGATAATTTGGTGATAATAATTCAATTTAATACATAAAGGTATGCAATTTTTCATCAATGTATTCTTATAACGTTATCACGTAATATTAATGTCCGTAAAACGAATTTACAGACAACCAATCTCTTTTTCATTGCATTATATTTGACCGAAAAGACCTTTTTTTTGGGCTGGGCTACGGTCAACGCACCCTCTGTCCAGCTCCGTCCGGGACGAAGGGGCAGTGCGCGGTCCCATAATCGTAGCTTCCCGCCTTCGTCATTGGGCCGACAACCAGTACCGAGTTCCTTGTTCTCTGTGAACGGCCCGTGACTGAAAAGACTTAAACCTAACTTGAAAGATCTCACACGCGCCGGTAGTGTGTCGAGTCAGCATGGATCCTTTTTACTTTTTAACTACAAAGTGAATTGACAGCGCTTTAATTGTCAGTAAACGTAAATAGTAATAATTAATGGAAACGTTAAATTCTAAATGATTCACTTATTTATTAGCTTCGAATTCAATATGCTGTAAATCAAGAAGTCTTTCTTTTTTTCTTTCCTTCGTTCCTGTTTCCATATATAGCAGAGTACAGCACGGGCCTTCACACACGATAAAAGAAAATTTGTACATCAGTTTATTTTTTTTTTATCACCAATGGTGGCAAACGAGTGAACGAGAGAGAAATGAAAAAAAAAACATAAAATTAGGATATATTTTAAGACAATGCACGTATAGTAAAAGTTGAAAGTAAATATCCAAAGTACTATAATGTCTTGTTATATTTGCTAAAACGCAATAAACTCCCA
Organism: Lymantria dispar; assembly: GCA_032191425.1. Taxonomy (NCBI): domain Eukaryota; kingdom Metazoa; phylum Arthropoda; class Insecta; order Lepidoptera; family Erebidae; genus Lymantria; species Lymantria dispar. The sequence goes on from CM063449.1 coordinate 27,164,264, forward strand.
AAAAACCTCTTATTGTATACCATATCATTTATGTATTTCTTTCTATATCAAAATAACTTTACGGAAGTGAACCTAAAGGGCATCTAGTTATTAAAAAACTAGATGTTATACCTTTAGTTTCACTTCTATTATAAATGTGCTTCTCCGTTTCATCGGTTGCCCCCGGGACCTCGATTACCGACTCAAAGTAGAACTGTTTCCAATTTGAAATTATCGAACCAGGTCTTTGGTCTTACTACATTATTAAGTTAGGAAGTTCGACAGCATGTTCCGACTATCAAATTTCTAATTATATTACAACCTTTCTATATATTTTTAACTAAGCACATAGTAAACGAAAAGATTTTGAGTTTATAGAGAATGTATTGCATATCATGATAGTATCATTTTATAAGAAGTAATATATGCGTATGCGTTTCTGCTATATCTACAACTGTCAATCATCAATCTTAAGTCTCATATAGGCCCCGTTAAGCACTCCCGTACGCCTGCTGCCATACTGCTGCGCTTATCTTAGCTGTACACCCTTCACCTTACCCCCCACCCCTTCACACCATTAGTTAACAAGTCAATTTGCCCATATTAGCGGAAGTAAAATCATTATTTTTAACTTTTCTGATTAAAGTTTTGGGTACCAAGGTAATTAAAAGCATTTCCTTGGACTGCCTGAGACTCAACCTTCGTGTCATCTGTAGAGGCCATTGTGGCGCCTTTTTTTTTTTTTTTCACGCTGTGGAAATGCATTTACGCACTATCTCCCGCCGGTTACAGACAGGGGAGTGTGTGTGGGACTCGCCGGCCACAGAAGTGACCGAAATACCCACTAAAACCACAGCGGCCCCTTCCGCGCTTTTACGAGGTGCCAGAGAGATCGTCTGATGACATTCTATCCCCGACACCCCAACGCTTGGCCGTCTGGCCACGTCCTGTCATCATTCAGGGCGGTGGAAGGAGGAGCGCATAACGGCGTCTCCTCCTCCCTGGTCGCCGCTGGCGGAGCGAGTCTGCGGACGCAAGTGCCTCACGTGCCCGCTCCGCGGCCTCCTTCCTTGTAATGACAGCCTCACAGAAGGAGGCCATCGACGACCAACAGCTGTCGCTGCCGAGCATCTTCGAGATGATGGTCGACAACGACAGGTCCGCTGTTCCCATGTCCGTTGACAGGACGTGGCGCTGAGGCCCCCAGGCGGGGCATACTTCTAGTATGTGGCGCGCATCGTCGATTAGCGCGCCACACTCATGGCATCCTGGGGCCTCTTCTCTTCCAATTTTGTGCAGGTACTTACCGAAGACCCCATGTCCGGTAAGCACCTGCACCATCCTAAATGTAAGGCTGCCGTGCCTTCTCCTGAGCCAGTGGTGGAGATGCGGCGCAACCGCCTCCACAGTCCCCCGCCCTGCTACGGGGGACTCTAGATCCTCCCTCCACCGCCGGATGACTTCCCTTCGGGCAGCCATTGTGGCGCCTGAGTTAATGTTAAGATTTTGTGGTGGGATAAGTCCCAAAAAAGGAAGTAATATACAATATTGATTTAATTATATAATATTAGTAAAAGGAAGTTTACATATAAAGTTACAAATTTGTTGATGAAACACAGCATAAACAATATTTTTCGCAAGCGCATGACTTCATTCTAGATTACGTAGGTGAGAATATGTAAATTACTTAATACTTAATAGCGAGTGAACAGAGAAACAGCAATACCGGCTTTTGAACAGATCTCTAGTATATATATTTTTTTTTTGTATCATGCCCTTGTATGTCTTAATCTCACAAACGCTAACCTAACGAGGTCGTATGGCATAATATTTCTCATTTCTGTTTTCTTATAGTGTATACTTTTAGGGCATCCTCATGCTCTAAGTAAATAAATCAGTGTACTGCGGCCATAACACATACAATTAATGATATATTTCAGAATACGACACAGTTTACACCAGCCAGACTCTAAACAACAAGTGATGGATTATAGTAATTATCCTACTTGGCAATTTAAACTGCGACACCTAACATGTTAGATGGATATCTTAACTGTGACTTACTAAACCACAGTGGTCAGACGGATTTTCTCTCTCCTATAAAGATTTCATATGGATATTATAATTTTCAATTGACGATGCTCATTTCCGAGTGGTGATGGAGTAAGAATACAATTTACCACTCCCATCTTGCCCGTGAAAGTCGTAAATGACGGTAAGGCCCTCCGCACATGGAGCTACTGAAAAAGTACTAGTTACAAACTCAAATTACTAACGAGTTGCTTGAGCGTCACCTTCCATACATTCTCATTGAGGGTCGCACACGACGCGACTAGTCACCAACCAATTAATAACGCGTTAGCAACTGATCACGCATGACGCGTCCTGCCGGTCGCCGCGCTACTGGTTACCAGAGTTTTCTGTTTTTGTTGTGAAAAAATGAACGATCATTTGTGCAAGAGGTGAAAAGTGTCCATGTTTATATAATTATAAACTCAGATTACTCAAGGAAAGATGTTGTCAGATTGTCACTCAACTGATAATCTGCAGTTTATATTATTTCTAATATACGGGTGAATCCAAAACCTACGAAGATTCCTTCGACGTCTATTAAAGATAGTGGTAAAATACATTATCGTCATCATCCTCACTTGACTCACTCTACGTGTTTGATTTTTCCCTAATATTTCCTCGTTAATCGTGTGCTTGTGTGAGCAGAAATAACAGAAGACACTGAAACCTTGCAATTTAAGTAGCGTCATGTGCGAGGTACAGTTTCTAACTAATTTGTAATTGTAATTACTGATCAGTTCCGTCATTTTTGAGTAGCTCCATGTGCGGAGGGCCTAAGAGATATAATACACATTTATAACATCAATGCAAGAGAAGAAAAACTCGAAATAAAACTCTATACCAACCTGTCTGACCAGCATGATATAGTAAGGCCCAGTAGTGGGACGTATGTGAGCCGAGATAATGATGATGCCCATGAGCAATACAGAAAGGGTGGTGAAACCGCTTTTTACTCTGTCACCACATGAAAGATATAATTATAAGTAATTAAACAACATTGTTTCCGTGTGGTGACGGAGTAAGAATACACCACCAAGAATCACCACCTCCTCTCATACACGTGAGTGTCGTAAAAGACGACTAAGAGATATATTACGCACATGACATTTATGCAAGAGATGGAAAACTCGAAACAAAACCCTATACCAACCTGTCTGACCAGCATGGTACAGTAAGATCAATTTCCCTCCTATTGTGGAGGAGGCTCGAGCCCAGCAGTGGGACGTATATGAGCTGAAATGATGAAGATGATGAAACAAGAATATTCCGTGTGGTGACGGAATAAGAATAAATTCATCAACCCCTATCTTACCTGTGGGTGTCGTGAGAGACGACTAAAGGATTTAATATGCATACATCTATGCCAGAGAAGGAAAACTCGAAACAAAACCCTATGCCAACACGTCTGACCAGCGTGGTATAGAGATGATGATAATGAATGATGAAACAAGAATGTGGTAAAATAATAGTCTCGCCAAGTCCGAAAGACTTCTCGGATGTCGTGCCCGGTAGTGCGAATGATTTCTTGATTTTATCCACGGCAATCAGTATAGAACATTAAATGAAATTTCAGTCGTAGTTTAGCTGCCTCTAGTCTAGTAAAATAGCGTAAGTTATGTTCCGTTAAAAAAATATAACAAGAAATCTGACCCAGGTTGACCCAGATCGTGATATATTGACAGTATGACGTTGCTCGATCGGTTTTCGCTAAGGATACTTACTGCCCCTTGATCGTTGAGTACAGAAAAAAGGCTGAATTGTTAATGCTTTGATGTGAAATAATTGGAAAAGTTGCTTAAGGATTTATCTTGTAACATTCAGATTTATTTGCAATACTGATGTAACTAAAAACAGATTTGAAGATATTATGGCAAAGTACCCAGTTGGAATATACTTCAAGATATTGATAAATTTTCTGTAAATATTTTACGATTTTGCCGCGAAATTGAAAAATATGTATAAGTTTCTGAAACTCTATTTTCAAGTACTTGCTTATCTATACCAATAAATAAAATTTGAGGGTCTGTTTGTAATGTCAAAAATAATGAGCTTTTTTTTTTTTCAAGCTCACACGGTTATTTGCACTACACATATGCCTAAAACACACTTTATATTTTTTTGTCTGTCTGTCTGTCTGTTTGTTCTGGGTAATTTTCAAAACGGCTGGACCGATTTCAAAAAGTCTTTCACCAATGGAAAGCTATAATATCAGGGAGTAAACTAGGCTATATTTTATCTCGATATTCCCACGGGAACGGGAATTACGCGGGTGGATTGAAATCAGGACTAAAACCGAAGCGAAGCAAGGGCAGGTTGCTAGGTCCTTCATATTTGTCCGAAATGAAATCAACAACATATTTCATTTTTACTTCGTGCTTCACCTGCTGTGTCTTTTTAACTTTTAAGCTTTTAGCATTACTGACAATGTGGGCATTTTAACTTCAGTGGCACCTTCGACGGATAACCTTTGAAGTGCCTTTAGCTTGAAGAATGTCCCTGCGTATTTCAGGACGTCACATTTACTCGAAAATTTTCTTATGGGCCGCTGACTATTTCCTGTTTGAATACATTCATTCGTTGCCAATGGTCCACTTTAAAAGCAAATAAAGGACTGATGATACGTCTCAATCCTACCCTGCTGTTAGCCCAGATAGTCAGGCAAGTTCCTGTCAGAAGCTAGCCTACTATAGAAAGAGAACTTATTGATTTACTGTCATTGTAAGCATACTATCATTATTTGTTTATATTAATTAACCTGTAATTGTGATCACGTAGCTACGGATACGTAATTGTACCCGCGCCTCTCTAATTTTCAGGTTGAAACTATTTTTATTTATTAGCGAAATACATTTTTCTGCATTCCCCGGAACAAAATATGGAGCATCTGAAGTAGTATAACAATTATGTTTTGTTCCAATAGCCCGAATTCATTAATGGAAACTTCTAGTAATTGTATTATATTTGCCGTGTGGTAGTAAGAATACAATTCACCACTGATATTCTGAGCACTAAATTATCAATTAGCAAGACAATAGTACGACATGCGAAGCGCAAACTGTGATAAGCTATTCAAAGCAATTAACAAATATCAGAGGTTTAATAGTTGAAAGCTTGACAAAATTCTTGTACCACATACAAGAATTTTGTCAAGCTTTACAACTGACTAATTTTGTATTTATTAATCATGTATCATTCCGTGTGGTGACGGAGTAATAATACTATTATACCCACCATGCTGCACATGGATGTCGTAAAAGACGTATAAGAAATTAAATATACATATAACATCTATACAAGAGAAGGAAAACTCGAAATAAACCTTATACCAACATGTCTAACCAGCGTGGGATAGCAGATCAATTTTCGATTATGGAGGAGACTCGAGCCCGACAGTGGGATGTATAGGAGTTGGGGTGATGAGATGTACATATAACCTGTGCATGAGGATGCTGTGTATACAGAAGAAGAAAAATGTATACTAATATTATAAAGAGCAAAGATTTATTTGTTTGTTTGTATTGAATAGGCTCCGAAACTAGTAGACCGATTTCTAAAATTCTTTCACTAATGGAAAGCTATACCTGCCCTCGCTTTGCTTCGGTTTCAGTCGCATTACCCGCTTAGTGCCCGGTCCCGTGGGAATACCGGCATAAAATATAGCATATAGCTTATGTTACTGCCTGATATTTATAACTTTCCATTAGTGAAAAAAATTTTGACATCGGTTCGGTGGTTTAAGCGTGAAAGCGTAACAATAAAACAAACAAACTTACTTTCGCATTTATAATATTAGTAAGGATTACATTTAAATATCTTGATATAAACAAAGCAAGGTACTATTGGCAGTACAAATGGTAATCAATCTCTTCCAAGTCCTCGTGTTTAACTTTCCTAATTAAATTTGTTTCGGTTACCAAGACAATTAAGAGTGTTTCCCGGTACTGCCTGAGTGTCAAACCTTGGTGAAGATTATTGTGGATTCCTTTAACAGGAGTTATAAAGGTGGAAATATGTGATGAGATTAATACAAATGACACATACTAACATATATTTAAAGTGGTTACAATATTATCGATGCCATACTAATTATTTTTAAATTATCATCATTTCAGTTCAAAAAAGTCTCATTGTTCGACTTGAGTCTTCTCCATACTAGGAGAGAATTTATGTTGCTATAGAATATATCAATTTTACGTTCTCTTGCATCGACGTTATATCCAGGGTTATATGGAAGCCCAATTTTCTGAGAGTGTTGTTGAGGTATCACCAATTTTGGTTTTGCGTGTGGTGTAAATAAACCACACGCAAAACCAAAATTGGTGATACCTTTAGTTTCACCGAATCTCATGGCACACATTCACACTCCCTTCGCTTTCTACACGGTAGGCAGCGGCCTTTTTTTTTATGGGTTGGCTATGGTAAGCGCACGCGCGGCCCAGTCCGTCCGGAGCGATGAAAGGACGGCGCGCGGGCCCATAACCCACCCGTACCCACGTCACCTCGTTGTTGGGCCGACCACCGGAGCAGATGTGACTTGTCGTCAGTGGTCGGTTCGACGGAATACCCTTTCGGGTAGCCTCACCTCTCGACGTCCTGGGACGTCGATCGCCGTCGCGCGGTCAGCCTCCCTGCGGGTGACGGACAATTCCCCGGTCCGATCACCTGCAGCCTCGGCTAGGGCGGCATTAGGCGCAGATACTCACGCCTACCACGCAGTACACACCTCGAGCGTGTGCTGCGCCGTGTCCTCGTCGCAATTGCAGTGGTGGCAGGACGGTGTGCTCTTCCTCCTGACAATCTTGTGCAGGTACTTCGCAAAGCAACCGTGCCCCGTAAGCACCTGCACCAGTCGGAAGGAAAGCACCCCGTGCGTCCGCTCCAACTACTCCATCAGCCCCGGCCGGAAGGCCTCGACGGTCCTGACACCGTACCGAGGACTCTCCAGCCGGACTGCCCAACGGGCAATGACTTCTCGGCGGGCGTCGACCCGCCAGGCGGTAATTTCCCGCAACGAGACCATACCGCCACGGGCGCGCATCTCCGACACCCGCCGATAAATGCCGGCGAGCATCTCCGCCTCCAGGTCCCTAGGCAGCGGCCTAGCCAAGGTTCATGAGCGGTAGCAACACTTACCATCAAGTGTACTGTTTGCTCGTTTGCCACTGTTTTCAATAAAAAAAAATTAATCCCTTAGTCGTCTTTTACAACACGCACACCTAAAGGGGGGTGGTAAATTGTATTATTACTCCATCACCACACGTTTTTTAATACATACCTGTTATTATTTTGTTTATGTAATTAATACACGATTTTTTTAATGAGCTTATTTATGAAGTTGATTGGAGTTTATGAAACTGTAGAACTTTAACGATTAACGATCTTTTATAATCTGCTCCGACTACTTTAAGCTATTAAGTGTTATTTTTTTTGTGTGTGCTATGGTTAGCGCACTCGCCGCCCGGCCCCGTCCGGAGCGAAAAAGGACGGCACGCGGCCCCATAACCCACCCGTAACACATCGCCTTCGTCGTTGGGACCACTGGTACCGAGTTCCTTATTCTCCATGGTCGGCCTGACAAGCAACTGTGCTTTAATGATGATATTTCGATATTCTACTCCATTATTACTTAGAAAATTCTATGATTAAGATAGCCCGTTTGATATAAATTGACTGCGAACTCTATTGTTTAAGAGTTACACAATATGTATAAGATAATGCCATTCATCAAATCAACTAGTAACGCTTTTATTAACCAATTCAATTTTGAAATAAATCCACAAAGCATTTGTATATCACAGCACAACGCTTGAAATGTATTGTTTTCATTTACGAATGGACAGAAATAATAATAAAACGCAACCAGTAATGTCAAAAGCACATAAGCAATCTTTTGGGTATTGTTTATTACCAAACCACAACTATACATGTATTTCCTTTTAGTTACATTCGCAAACAATTTTGAAGTTGGCATGCATAGAAATTATCAGTTTATAAAAACAACTTCGAAGTACACAAAGATGTCGTCCGAGTTTTTATACACTCCCAAGTAGTAAATATTACCATACTTTATTATATAACATCATAGCTACGCTTTTCAACAACCTTAGGATTGCAGCATAATTAAACAATTAAAAATTTTCTTTATATGTCTAATATTTGCCGTGTGCTGGCGCAGTTAGAATACAATTAACCACCCCCCTCTTACTCATGGATGTCATAAAAGAAGACTAAGGGATAGGACATACAAAAAAACAGCATTGCAAGAGAAGGAAAACTTAACATAAAACCCTACACCAACCCATCTAACCAGTGTGGTATCGTAGGTCAATTGCCCTTCCATTGGAGTGGAGGCTCGAGCCCAACAGCGGCACCTGTATGACTTGTGTCGATGATGTAGTATTAACAATAAGAGACATACATTAAAACGTCATACCAAAATACATTTAAGAAAGTAATAAAACGAACTTTAAATTATTTAAAAAAGTTATAATTAACTTAATTACTTATCATAATTAATGAATGCGTAAAATCGTTAAAATATTTGGACTACCCATATAGTTCTACCCATATAGTTTCCAGACTCACTCATATTTTTATCGACTTTACGCAAATTTTATTTTATAATTTTATAAATTATTATTATTTTACAAAAATATAATGTTACTTTATTTTAAATGTACACTAAACTAGTCGATGATGCCAGATTATGTCTATCTATACGTCTGTCAGTGTTGACTAGAAGAAAACCTAGTCCAACTTCTATTACAAGAATTGTATGTTACATTAGTCGTATTAGAGGTTTCTCGCATATACTTATCAAGACACTTACGTGTGAACATCTAATCAAATGTAAACACTCTGAAATTCTTACAGTATGCTACAAAAAAATAACAAACATACGTGCTTTTTGTAATACTAAATTCATAAGAGATGTATTTGTATTAAATACAATGATATCTATAACGATATAAGTTTTGCACAGGCAATATCTATATATTAAAATTACGATATGATTATTCTTTAGTAGAAATGTTTAATATTTACAATTTGTCTTAATTAAATACTAGCTTCAACGAGGTTAAATTAACTTCTACCGATAAATTTTGTCATCGTGAGGTGGCAAACTTATGAAATAAGATGCAGGTGGTGGAGGTGCCAAGTACCTGACTGAACCTGGACCAGATTGCATCTTATGTGGCAGAGTGGCATTAGATATAGATGGCGGTGGTAAAGTGCCTGCATAACCTGGCCATGGAGGTCCCCACATAGGAGCACCACCTGCAGTTGGACTGCTTGCTAACGGTCCCCCTCTATAAGACGTGGATGTCATTCGTAGTCGTACAATACATATTACCACTATCAAAATGGCTATAAATGCTACAACTCCACCAACTATGCCTATAATAAGATTATCATCATTATTAGTATTTGCTACTCCGATTACAGGCGCACCTTTCGGTTCGCCAGTCGCTTTTGGTCGATCATGAGCAGGTGCTACAGACCAAATTATGTCAGGCTCAGAAGACGTTCGAATTATTCTCGGTGTCGAAGTAGTTGAAATGCTACTAGTCGAAGTTGCTGTAGTTCTCCGCCTCGTTTCACAGGTCAATTCATCATCTCCTATTTCTACCAATAAAAATCCTGATAAATGATCTGGCGAGTGACATCGTACATCCATAACTCCCACATTTGGAAGCCACCGCCTCAGTGCACGAGCATTACAATCACAACGGATTGGATTGGTATCTAAACCAAACATTGACAAATCCGCCCGTCGGTCATCTAAAGCGACTAATAACTGTGGCTGTACAGTTGATAGTTGACTACCGGCTACATCTATTGTAATTTGGGAAGATCGCGGTAATGGAAAAAGTAAAGCTGGCGGCAAACTTGTGACTGACGTATTCCTAAACTTAACAGTTATTGATGGTGCCTTTAAACCTGCCAGGACGCCGGATGACACAGTTTTTAGGCGAGAACCTCTAATGCCCAATTCCTCTAATCTAGGATGGAGAGTTGTATGCAATTGATCACTACCAATTGTTGCATCTTTTACCTCAATATCTAACTTTTCTAGAGCCAGCAAGTGTTGTAAAGCACCTTGTACATCAAAATAGCCAAGTCTTGGATACCCATATGCTCTAAGTTCAACTAAGTTAGGCAATGATTTGAAAGCGTTTTTCTCAATTCTTGTACACTTTTCTAAATGTTGCATGTCGAGAACGCGTAAAGATGCCAAACTTTCAAAATTGTTTTCCAAAATCATTACTATGGGGTTATCAGAAACGTCAAAATATTGTAAATTTTTAAGTTTTGGCCATGATAGAGCAAGGGACCCTGATATATCAGTAATTTGATTATCTGATATGTCTAGTGATTCTAACAAAGTGGTCCTTACAAAGGTTTTTTCTGACAGTATAGTAATATTATTGTGGGATAAGTTTAATTTATGTAAAAATGGCGTCTCAAGTTGCCCAATTGTTTTAATGCCAGTACCAGCTAAATTTAAATCTCGTACTGTTTTTGGTTCAGTAAGAACATTCATAATTGCTTTCTCAGATAATGGATTGAAGGACAAGTCCAACTTTTTGATGTTTACCATTACACTATCATCAGCTGGTATATCAATTATTTGGTTATAAGACAAATCAACAGACGACACAAAGAAATACTGTTTTTGTAGTGCTTTTAAGGGAGGGTGCTCAAATAAGTTTCTGCTAAGAAGGATTTTTTCTAGCATATTCAACCTTGACCGCTCAAAAATTGTATCAGGCAATTCAGTGAGTAGATTTCCATCCAAATTTAAAACCTCCAGCCTTATTAGTCCTTCAAAAAGTCTATCACCCAAGCGATCAATTTTATTATTGGATAAGTCTAGATGTTGAATTTGCGTAGAATTGTGAAAAGCCATTTCACTTATTGACTCAAGTTCGTTTTTAGCTAATAAAATGTTTCTTAATTTTGGAAGTCGCGCGAAGTCGAGTTCATCTACATTCTTAAGAGCATTGCCTGATAAATCCACTAATTCAAGATATTGTAATGTACTTATAAGTTCAGATGGAAAGAAATTAAATTTATTGTTTGGAAGTATAATTTCTTTCAAACGTGGGTGAATTTTGAATGAAGATGGAAATAAGTAACTGAGTTGATTATCAGAAATATCTATGACTTCAAGGCTTGTTCCAGTATTAAAGAACTCCCCTTTAAAGGCATTTAATTGATTGCCTTTAAGAGATAAGTACTGTATGGACATTACATTAACAAAGGCTGGTGTTTTAATACTAACTATATTATTATATGATAAATCTAAATGGGTTAAATTTCTAAGATTTTTAAAACTGTTTTCTGATACTTCCTGAAGAAGATTATTTGACAAGTAAATTTCTTTTATGTTTAAATTTTTAGAAAATAGATTAACTGGAAGTGCTTTTAGACCAACATGGCTTAAATCTACTGTCTTTAGCGCTTGATTGTTTTGAAATACATTTTGAGGAAGAATTGTAAGATGTGAATTTCGACTTATATTAAGATGAACTAGACTGGGTATGAACTCGAATGCGTCCACTGGTATTTCCGAAATTTGGTTATCTGAGATATCTAAGAACCAAAGATTAATAAACTTTAAGGGCTCTCCAACAAATTCTAGAATTCTATTTTGACTTAGAGATAGAAATTGGAGAGATTGTTCTAATCCACTAAAGACTTCAGCGCTTATGAAGTTAAGAAGATTGCCTGAGAGATCTAAGTGATGAAGATTTGTAAAATGATCGAATACTGCTGGTGGTAATTCTCTTATGACGTTTCTGGAAAGGACTAGTGAGATCACCCTCTCTGAAATTGCTTTGAGGATGTCACTGGATAATGCTGTCACTCTATTGTAGCCAAGATGTACGGAGGTGAGACTGGGCAAACGTGAGAGAGCAGTAGCAGGAATGAGTAGAATATTGTTGTCTCGGAGAAGTAGAGTTTCCAAGCTTGTTAAGCCATCGAAAGCATCGTCTTCCACCTGTAATTATAAAAAAAAATCAATGTAATATGTTACTAAAGAGTAGTTCTCGGTTTTATTGTGATTTTTATGGTATTATGCCTTTGAGCCTTAAACTTTTCTCTATTATCGTTGTTATTTTCACCCGTTACAACACGAGTAACCTACCTAAGCCCGTATAAATTACGAAATACGTGTAATATAAGGTCTAAAGCAATATTGTAAAGAATAAATTTAAAGTAATTTTACTTACAGTACGAAGAGCGTTAACTCCTACATCCAAGTATCGTAACTCCGTGAGTCCCACAAATGTACCTGGCGATAATTTTACCAAATTATTTCGACTCAAGTCCAAAACTTGTAAAGATCCTAAAGCATTAAGATGGCTGTTATCTATGTTCTGAAACAAAAAAAAATAATATAATATATTCATTATATTGATATTATATAAAATAAATAACTGGTGAGAAAAGTGAATAACTCGTTTATGAAATCCTTACTAATATTATAAATGCGAAAGTAACTCTGTCTGTCTGTCTGTCTGTTACGCTTTCACGTCTAAACCACTCAACCGATTTTGATGAAATTTGGTACAGAGATGGACTAAAGCTAGAGAAAGGACATAGGCTACTTAATATCGCGAAAAAATGGGTATAAGGGGTTGAAATAGGGGATGACATTTTGTATGGAAATTCAATGGAATCATGAATCTTTGTATTAAGGCACTAATAATATATACATAAATATTTGTTCGAGCGTTTTGGAAATTTCATTTATATGAGGATGAAATTCAACCCCTAAATGACAAAAAAGCATAAAGCCGAAACCACTGGGCCTAGAAACGTAATTTTTTTTTACACCGTAGAATTTCTTAGGGTAAAAGAGCTCTAGCAAAGAAATCGCGAAAAAATGGGTATAAGGGGTTGAAATAGGGGATGACATTTAGTATGCAAATTTATCATTTTCGATGATAGAACCATGAATCTTTGTATTAAGGCACTTGATATTATATAAATAAATATTTATTCTAGCGCTTTGGAAATTTCATTTATATGGGGATGAAATTCAACCCCTAAAAGACAAAAAAGCATAAAGCCGAAACCACTGGGCCTAGAAACGTAATTTTTTTTTACACCGTAGAATTTCTTAGGGTAAACGAGCTCTAGCAAAGAAATCGCGAAAAAATGGGTATAAGGGGTTGAAATAGGGGATGACATTTAGTATGCAAATTTATCATTTTCGATGATAGAACCATGAATCTTTGTATTAAGACACTTGATAATATATAAATAAATATTTATTCTAGCGCTTTGGAAATTTCATTTATATGGGGATGAAATTCAACCCCTAAAAGACAAAAAAGCATAAAGCCGAAACCTCTGGGCCTAGAAACGTAATTTTTTTTTACACCGTAGAATTTCTTAGGGTACACGAGCTCTAGCAAAGAAATCGCGAAAAAATGGGTATAAGGGGTTGAAATAGGGGATGACATTTAGTATGCAAATTTATCATTTTCGATGATATAACCATGAATCTTTGTATTAAGGCACTTGATAATATATAAATAAATATTTATTCTAGCATTTTGGAAATTTCATTTATATGGGGATGAAATTTAACCCCTAAAAGACAAAAAAGCATAAAGCCGAAACCACTGGGCCTAGAAACGTAATTTTTTTTTTCACCGTTGTGTTTCTTGGGGTACACGAGCTCTAGCGAAGGGTTTTTGTAAAATCACCCCCTTAAGGGGGTGAAAATCGTATAGCCGAAACTATTGGGGCTAGAAACGTAAAACTATGTATTTCTCTGTATTGTGCGATTCTCTTTCTTTTGTTGTAAATGAGCTCTAAGAAATTAGTTTTTGAAATTCAATCTTTAAGGGGGTGAAAAATGTATATCCTAAATCATTAGGCCTAGAAACTAGGGATGTGAAAAATAATCGATTTTTATAATAATCGATTATTAATCGATTTTTTTTAATAATCGATTTTTACAATCGATTATCAAAATAATAGAAAATCGATTATTTTTATAATAAAATCGATTTTCCTAAAGAAGAAGGTCATCACAATACTGCGTGCAGTATTTCATACTATATTAGAAGATGAAGCTCACATTTCCTAAAAAAAAGTCATCATAATCCTGTTGGGAAAGATCGATTATTTTATAATCGATTATTTATTTTTAATTAATCGATTATTTTATAATCGATTTATTTTGAAGAACAAAAAATCTATTATTTAAAAAATCGATTATTTTTTCTCCTAGTCACATCTCTACTAGAAACGTGAAATTTTGTACAAAGTTCTCTTTCTTGGGGAAAGTGCTCACTAAAAAAGAGTTTTTGTAATTTTACCCCTAAGGAGGTGAAAAGCGTAAAACCGATATCACTGAGCCTAGGAATGATCATTTTAGTACGCGATCGGCTTTCTTGAGTTACCCCATTATTTTTTCTTAATGCGCGCTTATCGAGATTACTTTGGATCGACGCAATATGTATTCGGTCCTCTGCCATCGTAGATATATTGCAAAGGTTCTTTTAGCAACATTTTATGACCAGCTGCCTGCCAGACGACATAGCTGGCTAGATGGCATCACCAATTGGTCCAGGTCAATGTAAATCTTTGTCTTAGTAGTATTTTGCGACACCCACAAACAATGAAAGTGTTATAATATTCCTAGCCGCTACCAGACAGTAAGTTAAAATCAAGATATTAATCCAATTTTCTATCTCTAGAAATAAACAAATTTGAAGCGTCTATTTGTTGTCAAAATAATAGGTTTTATTTATGCTCACACAATTATTTGCACGATACCTATGTCTAAAAAACCGGCCAAGTGCGAGTCGGGGTAACGCACGAAGGGTTCCGTACCATTATCTATAAAAAAGGGGAAAATTGCGTTTGTTGTATAGGAGCCCCCTTAAATATTTATTTTATTTTGTTTTTAATATTTATTGTTATAGCGGCAACAGAAATGCATAATTTGTAAAAAAATCAACTGTCTAGCTATCGCGGTCCTTGAGATACAGCTTGAGCTACAGCAGACAGACAGACGGACAGACAGACAGCGAAGTTTTAGTAATAGGGTCCCGTTTTTACCCTTTGGGTACGAAACCCTAAAAACAGCTCAATATTTTTGTCTGTCTATTTGATACGGGTAAACTTCAAAACGGCTGGACCAATACTGATAATACTTTACCACCAGGTCTACCAAGCCTCACATAAGAAATAACTTAGGCTATATTTTATCCAAGGCTATATTTTATCCCGGTGTGGCTGGAGCAACTGTGAGAATTTAATCGATTTTAAAATTATTTCACTAACGGAAAGCAAATTTTAAGCGAGTAACATATTTAGGTTTTATTCCGTGTTGTGACGGAGTAAGAATACAATTCACCACCCCCTCTCTTATCCGTGGGTGTCGTAAGAGACGACTCAGGGATATATTACGCATATGACATCTATGCAAGAGATGGAAAACTCGAAACAAAACCCTATACCAACCTGCCTGACCAGCATGGTATAGTAAGGTTAATTTCCCTCCTACTATGGAGGAGGCACGAGCCCAGCAGTGGGACGTATATGAGACGAAATGATGATGAACATATTTAGGCTATTTTTTTATCCCAATATTCCTACGGGCCCGGGCACAATGCGGGTAAAATCGCGGACATTTAATGGATATAAAAATTAATTTACGAATGAAAATCTACATTATCAGCGAATAACAAATTTCATTCTGGTGTTTGCCCGGAACGAGAACTCTGCGAGAGAAACCGGTGGATGTTGACCAATCTTTAAAATTCTTTCAACAATAGGAAGCTACGTTACCAGCGAGTAACATAGGCAATTTTATCTTGGATATTTGTATGGGATTTGTTAGTACAATTGTTTTTTCACCTATGTAGACTTATAATATCAGCGAGTAACATAGGGAATTTTTATCTCGGCATTCACATGGGAATGGGGTCTACGCGGGTGAAACTACGGGAGTTTGATCAATATTATTCTTTTTCACCAATGGAAACCTATCATGGATAATGTATTATCAGCGACTAAGGATGGCCATATTTATCATCGTCTTTCCACGTGAATTTGAACTACAAGGGTGGAAGTAATATTCAAATATAAAAATTTGTGAAGTTATTTGGATCTTTCTTACTCGACCACGCGTAAACTGTTGACCAGATTTGGATGAAAATTGACACACAGATAGAGTATTTCTTAAATTAAGAAATATCATCATCATCGCAGCCCACATACTTCCCACTCTTGGACTCGGGCCTCCTCCATAATGGGAGGGAATTTGACCTACTATACCATGCTGGTTAGATATGTTGGTATAGGGTTTCATTTTTCGAGTTTTCCTTCTCTTGCATAGATGTTATGTGTATATATCCCATAGTCGTCTTATACGACATCCACGGGCAAGATAGGGAGTGGTGAATTGTATTCTTACTTCGTCACCACAATAACACAATAAAAAGAAATATGCAAGCCAACTTTTACGCGGGCGAAGCCGCGGGTAAAAGCTAGTATACCAATAATATAGCAAATATACCAATTTTAATCAATAGATTCATGTAGGTAATAGGTTCAATTCGTCGATAGTTGTCTGTCCACAGCGGCAGGCTCAACCGTCCTGGGTAGCGCCAAACTTACCCAGGTAATCAACGTCCGAGTAGCAGCAATTTGTTACTGCACTTCGTTCGGTAAGCGAAAGAGCTGGAAGCCCAACTTTCTGAGGATTTGCGCTTGGTAGGTTTTGGTGATGCCATTAGTATCACAAAACCTCATTTCATGTTCTTCGCGATAAACAGAGGCCTAGGAAAGGTACGCCAGTATCACTTAATAGTCGCATTTTAATATTTTTTTAAATATGATCGAGGAATGGTGCTATCATTTCTCGTCCCACCACTGCACTCGAGCCCCCTTCACATTCAAAGAGGTACTAACCTACTGTAGCACGCTGGTCAGACGAGTTGGTATAGGTTTTATTTCGAGTTTTGTTTCTGTTATATATATTTCTACGCTTAGCGTACATATTTTTAAAAATGTTAAACATAGTTGTAGAATCTTTGCTGAGGTTTGAAATCTGATTTCTAAGAACTTCAAGCCATATGTCACTGAAAATATGTCATTTTAATCATGCATAATATTACGTATGGATAGAATGTATAGAATGTATGGATAGAATGTGGACTATATGCTAATCCCAGTATACCGGTATATATCCATATAAATCAATAACAATATGAGTTAACTTACCGTAATCATATTACTGGAAAGATTTAAGTGTTTGAGAGCGACAAATGATTTCATCGCTACAGTTGGAAAGTCTGCTATGAAGTTCTCAGAAAGATCTAAATTTTCCAAATTTTCTGCACCTTGAAACACGTCACTATTGAATTTGGAGAGTCTGTTGCGGCCCAGACCAAGTGTCTGTAAGTTGCCTAGACTTATAAAGGCACCCCCTTCAATGGAAGATATCATGTTACCATGTAGATCTATTTCTTCTAACGTCTTTTGTGAAACGAAGGAAGCTTGCTGTATTAATGCTGTAATATAAAAATAAATGAATATTTATAAAAGACATTAATTAAAAGGTCATATGTTGTCAGGTTAAAAATGCTTTGTTCACCCCTTGCTTACCCATAGGACAAAGGCAAAGTCATAAAATAACAACAACGATCTTAAAGCGCCTGCCACCCATGGCGAATATAACATTCAATATGTTCAGTCAATTCATACGTGTCCCACTTCTGGGCTCAAGTCTCCGCCCTAATAGGAGAAAATTGACCTGCTATACCATGCTGGTCAGGCATGTTGGTAACGGCTTTATTTCGAATTTTCCTTCTCTTGCACAAATGTTATATGCATATTATATGTCTTAGTCACTTTTTTGGACATCCAAGGGTAAGATTGGGTGAACTGTATTCTTACTCAATAATTGTATTCTTAATACGAAAAGATTATAACATTATCCCACCTTAATTCCAGAGCATATTAACTCATTCCCTTAGTGCTCGCTTTAGCGATATTTACCATTAAGATACGAGTAAAAGGCGATACATTATATACTTAACTCATTACCACATTAATTAATACTTAATAACAAAATATCATTTTGCTTGTATCTATCATAGACTAAGCAAAGTTATCCAATCAATAAAATTTACCTAATCATCATCGTCACATCAGCCCATATAAGTCCCACTGTTGGGCTCGGGTCCTCCTTCATAACAGTAGGGAAATTACTATACCGGGCAGGTCCAGGCATGTTGGCATAAGGTTTTAAATCGAACTAGCTTCTGCTCCCGACTTCGTCCGCGTTGTATAGGTACTTTGGGTTAACGCTAACTTTAACCTAAGACTGTGTTTACGTAGAAGGTGAGAATATTTTTAGTAATACGATTTTTTGTCACACATGATTTTTGCGAAAATTTTGTCGTTTACGCAGCAGAAGCTCTCGAAAGGAAAAAAAAACCGATTTTGAAACATTCTTCATTGGTGCTCCACTCGTTTTGGTTTTAGCGTGATGATATATAGCCTGTAGCCTTCCTCTATAAATGGGCTATCTAACACTGAAAGAATTTTTCCAATCGGACCAGTAGTACCTGAGATTAGCGCGTTCAAACAAACAACCTCTTCAGCTTTATATATAACAACAACAAAAAAAATATGTACTTAACTTAGGCATTTTCTACCAGTCTACCTAGGGTGGAGCAGAAATAAATTAGGCAAGTGCAATTCAATATTAGTATAGAGTATAGATTTTCTTTTCTTGCATAAATGATATCTGCATATCATATCTCTTAGCTGCCTTATAAAATACCCACGGGTAGAGAGAGGGTGGTGAATTGTATTCTTAATCCGTCACCACATGAAAATTCTACCTAATCTATGAAGTTGATATTGAATTTAATAGCATTTTCCTAATATACGTTTACCATAGACCATTTGCTTAAAACTATTTATCAATAACAAAATAATCTTACCTATTCTATTTTCCCTCAGCGAGATAACTCTCAACGCCTGTGGTCCGTTTAACGATGGT
This sequence comes from Lymantria dispar, assembly GCA_032191425.1. Classification (NCBI taxonomy): domain Eukaryota; kingdom Metazoa; phylum Arthropoda; class Insecta; order Lepidoptera; family Erebidae; genus Lymantria; species Lymantria dispar. Next base: position 27,183,360 of record CM063449.1, read on the forward strand.
GATGGCACATAGTTCATATTATTACGATCCAATCGCAATACCTGAACAAAGATTTTATAAATGTTGACGACATTTATATTTTAAAATGATATCATTCATTTCAGCTCATATACGTCCCACTGTTGGGCTCGAGCCTCCTCCACAATAGGATGGCAATTGACCTACTATACCACGTTGGTCAGACGTGTTGGTATAGGGCTTTATTTCGAGTTTATCATCTCTTACATAGATGTTATATTCGTATTATATCCCTTAGTCATCTTTTACTGCATCCACGAGCCAGATAGGGAGTGGTGATTAAAATGATATACTAAATAGTTCTGATACAAAAGTATACACTTTTAATAAACATCAAAATTCCTCTTTAAGTCTTACGTGGGAATTAAACCCTTAACATTTGAAGTTGTTGAATACATCATTAATAACCAGTCATCATCATCATCACAGTTTATATACGTCGTACTGCTGGGCTCGAGCGTCCTCCACAATGGGAGGGAAAATGAGCGCCTATACCATGCTGGTCAGACAGGGTTTTATTTCGAATTTTCCTTCTCGTTATTAATAATCAGTACAATCAAGTTAAAAATTGGAGCTATAATTCTTACCTTTAACACATCACATCCAATCAAAAGACCCTCTTCTAACCCTCTGATACTGTTACCACTCAAATCCAATTCCTCTAAAGCGGGTAAGTTGTGTAATTCGGCCGTAGAAAATATGGGATTCAAATTGTCTCCAAGTAAATTATCGGCGAACGCTAACTTTGTAATATTTCCTCGGACGCCAGCCAAAAGTCTATCAGGAAGTCTTCGCAGACTGTTGTGTGAGAAATCTAACTCTTGTAGTGGTAGACCATAGGTTGAAAATATCTGAAATTAATAAGTAAACAAATTATGTAAGTATGAACAACATAATCTATTCTTCTCATATACAGAGCACTGTTGGTCACGATCATCAACTATCCTAATCATCTCAGCTTATATACGTCCCACTGCTGAGCTCCAGCCGCTTCCAGAATAGGAGGGAAATTAACCTTACTATATCACGCTGGTCAGACTAGTTGGTATAGGGTTTTATATCCATAATGATTTCTGATGTTTACGCGAGTATATAATACATTGTAAATTAAACTACTTTACGGATTTTATCGCGTTTGTATTTGATTTATGATTTCCTGACGTTTCGAACACTTTACAGCATTCATCGTCACGGGTGGACTAAGATGTCTGATGTCCAAACAAGTCAACGTTATTACAGATTTTTATAATTATCTACCTGCTAGAAAATTAGTTATTAATTTTGACCCACATTTTTATTACAGACTAGCAACCCGCCCTCGCTTCGCTTCGGTTATAGGTTATAGTCGTTTTACCCGCGTAGTTCCCGTTCCCGTGGGAATACCGGGATAAAATATAGCCTAGTTTACGCCCTGATATTATAGCTTCCCATTGGTGAAAGAATTTTTGAAATCGGTCCAGCCGTTTTGAAGATTACCCGGAACAAACAGACAGACAGACAAAAATTTTTTAATTGCTATTTTAGGCATAGGTGTCGTGCAAATAACCGTGTGAGCATGAAAAAAGTCTATTATTTTGACATTACAAACAGACACTCCAATTTTATTTATTGGTATAGATTTATTGCGAGTACAAAAAGAAAATGATTCTTTATGAACAAATTATATTGTTTATGATTAGTAATTATTCAACATTAAATTTGTAGAAATTATTATTACAATATGTTAATTTAAACCAAAGATTAATATTTCCAGTTTTCTTTCTCTTGCATAGATGTTATATGCATATTTAAACTCTTAGTCGCCTTTCACGACATTCACGGGCATGATAGGGAGTGGTAAAATGTACTCCTATTCCGTTAGCACATGGTAATTCCATGACTACACGGCAGCTCATCGCGATGCTCTGCCGAAATCGAGAAAATTCATTGTCATTTCAATCAATGTCAATAATTCTACTTGAATTTTAATTTGTAATTTATTACTACCGGATCGGAATGCGCCTGCACTGAGAAATTCGGCAAGAAATTCAACGAAATTGTCTCTTTGTTATTTATTTACTAATTTCTTTTAAATATAATTACATACAGCAACATGCGTATTAATAGCTCTAATGTGATGCCTTTCGAATAATGATATAATACAATTCTCTAATATAATGAAAAAGATTATGTATAGGGTTAAAAAGAAGCTAATAAATACCAATTACATAACATTCAATTAACTCCAATTAGATATTTACGAAGTAGTACAATAAAGAAATAGAATAAATTAAATAATCCGTGTTGTGACCGAATAAGAATACATTTCACCACCCCCTCTCTTGCCCGTGAATGTCGTAAAATTCGACTAAGGGATATAATATGGATATACCATCTATGGAAGATAAGAAACGTCTGACCAGTGTGGTATAGTAGCTCAATTTTCTTTCCATAGCGGAGGAGGCCCGAGCCTAATAGTGGGAAGTATACGGGCTGAAATGAAATTAATTCCAATTAAAGTAACAAGTAGTACAATAAATCATGGAATGAAATCACTCGTTCCGAACAATGATTAGATTATTAGATCATAAACGATCGCGTGATCCTCTCTCAAATAGAGAGCTGCTTCTGCACGTACCGCGGATAATGCACTAATTTGTATGTTTATCTTCCATTATATGTTAATAATGTTCGTGATTTTTCGCTTAAGAATTCACTTAACAATATATCATTTCATTCATTTTCATTCATTTGTTTCGGCACATATACCTCTCGCTATGGGGGTGGCGGTGGCGCGTATGCGAGCCAAATCCACCGCCCCCAGGCCCGACGGTATACCCAACCGTGTGTTGGCCCTGGTCTTCGAGCACCTGGGACCACGCCTCAGGGGACTGTTTGACGCTTGTTTGGCATCCGAGCAGTTCCCTGGGTGCTGGAAAGAGGGGAGGCTGGTTCTCCTGCCGAAGCCGGGACGGTCCCCCGAGTCGGCCTCGGCCTACAGGCCCATCGTGCTGCTCGATGATACGGGCAAGCTTCTGGAGAGGGTATTGGCTGCCCGCATCGAGCGGCACCTCGTCGGGGTTGGGATCTGTCGGACGCCCAGTTTGGTTTTCGGAGAGGGCGTTCGACGATCACGGCCCTACTGCGCCTGAAGGCTGTGGTAGCGGAGGCCGTCACCGACGGAGGAGTCCTGTTGGCGGTGTCCCTGGACATCGCCAACGCCTTCAACAGTCTGCCATTCAGCTGCATCAGGGAGGGGCTGAGGTATCACGGGGTGCTCGTCTACCTCAGGCGGCTGGTGGCAGACTACTTGGAGGGGCGCAGCGTCCTCTGCGTTGACCGAGTAAGGGACGTTGTGCGAACGCCCATGACTGCGGTGTCCCACAGGGGTTGGTTCTGGGTCCAACCCTATGGAACATCGGCTACGACTGGGCGTTGAGAGGAAGCCTCCCACCCGGGCTGGGCGTAATTTGCTACGCCGACGATACACTCGTCACAGCCCGAGGTGGGACGCTAGAGGAGGCGGCACGCCTGGCAACTCTCGGCACCGAGGAGATTGTCAGACGAATCGAAGCGCTGGGGTTGAGGGTAGCCCTGGAAAAGACGGAGGCCCTTTTGTTCCATGGCCTCCGTATCGCCGGGCCTCCCGCCGGCGCTTCGATCACCGTGAAGTCGGTCACCATCAGCATCCAGACCCACATGAAGTACTTGGGCCTGGTGCTCGACGGGCATTTCTGATTCCGGGAGCATCTCCATCGACTTGTTCCCCGGCTTTTCGGCGCGGCATCCGCCCTTGCGCGGCTGATGCCGAATGTGGGCGGACCCAGCGCTACGTGCCGACAGCTGTACGTGAGGGTGATCCGGTCGATGGCCTTGTACGGCGCACCGGTGTGGACGGGTCCCTGACCGTCCATCTTAGGGCCCTCCTGTGGCGACCACAGAGGGTCATGGCGATCAGGGCCATACGGGGTTACCGCACTGTGGCGACGGAGGTAGCGTGCCTCCTGGCCGGAACTCCCCCGTGGGACCTGGAGGCGGAGATGCTTGCCGACATTTATCGACGGGTGTCGGAGACGCGTGCCCGCGGCGACATTGTCTCCATCAAAGAGATCACCGCCTGGCGGGTGGACGCCCGCCGAGAAGTCATTGTCCATTGGGCAGTCCAGCTGGAGAGTCCTCGGTACGGTGTCAGGACCGTCGAGGCCCTCCGGCCGGTGCTGATGGAGTGGTTGGAGCGGACGCATGGGGTGCTTTCCTTCCGACTGGTGCAGGTGCTGACGGGGCACGGTTGCTTCGGGAAGTACCTGCACAAGATTATCAGGAGGGAGAACACACCGTCCTGCCACCACTGCAGTTGCGACGAGGACACGGCGCAGCACACGCTCGAGGAGTGTGCTGCATGGGAGGGGATCGCCGTGAACTCGTCGCAATTATCGGTGCCGACCTGGCACTGCCGACCATCGCCAGGGAGATGCTCGTCAGCGTCAGGAACTGGGACGCGGTCGCCGCCTTCTGTGAGGCCGTAATCTCACGGAAGGAGGCGGCGGATCGTGTGCGAGTAGAGCTCCTATTCGGCGACACGTTCCGCCGCCGGCGACTCGGGCGGCGCAGGAGCGAGTATCTGCGCCTAATGCCGCCCTAGCCGAGGCCGCGGGTGATCGGACCGGAGAATTATCCGTCACCCACAGAGAGGCTGACCGCGCGACGGCGACCGACGTCCCAGGACGTCGAGAGGCGAGGTTACCCGAAAGGGTATTCCGTTAGGCCGACCACTGACGACAAGTTACATCTGCTCCGATGGTCGGCCCAACAACGAGGTGACGTGGGTACGGGTGGGTTATGGGCCCGCGCGGACGCACTGGACTGCGCGTGCGTTTACCATAGCCCACCCATAAAAAAAAAAAAACATATACCTTCCGCTGTTGGGCTCGAGCCTCATCCACAATATTTTTATTTTATTTATTTATTTAAGACAACACCCTGCACTAAGGAAATAATCCTTGTATTGCGGGGGACTTTACAAACATATAATTAACGGACACAAATTACATCCAGACTCAAAACAACAATTTGTGAATCGCACAAAGTGTTGTCCCGCGTGGGATTCGAACCCCTGACACTGGCGCTGTAGATCGCTATCTTAACCACTACGCCATCTGTGCAGTCGAAATTGACCTAGTATACCACGCTGGTAAGACACGTTAGTATAGGGTTTTATTTTTGCATACTATACCCCTTAGTCGTCCTTTACGACACCCAAGGGCAAGAGAAAGGGTGGTAAATGGTATTCTTGTTCCGTCACCACACGGATACATATGACATTCTAATTGCATCCTTCATTTAATTATATACATTACTAGCAAATTAGCTGTTTCACCCGCGCAGTGCGCGTTTTCTGGGAATGGAGGGGGGTAAAAGGTTTACAGGCTTTTGTTATTCGCTAATAATGTAACTTGCCATTGGTGAAAGATTTTTTCAAACCTGTTACGGTTAATCTACTAAGTTTAACCTTTCCACGCGTGTATTCCTGTTCCCGTGGGAATACAGGGATAGAATATGTTGTTTTCCATTGCTAAGAAAACTTCTAAATTCGGTTTTGTAGTTTAGGCATGATACCAAACAAACTCATATTCGCATTTATAATATTAGTTAGGACGTATTATTACATATTACCAAAAAAGAAGAATAATTTATTTCCCTCTTGCGCAAGAAAGTCATCAAAACATAAATACACTTCAATGTTATAAACAGACTCTATAATAATGCCGATGCGTAAATAAAAACATCATTTAAATACGTCAAGACTCCCATCAATCATCATCGATATGACGAAAGTTGGAATATATACTTTTCTTCTTCATCTTCTCATTACTGGCCAATACCTTCTTCAAAATGACATAAATTTACTTACAATACCACACTGAGTGGACTGTTTTTCATTTCAAATACCACTGCTCTTACAATAATATCCTCTGCTTACATCCTGTGATCGCTTCTTGCGGTAGTATATTTTTAAAAGAAATTTTAGATGACTGTTGATTCTTATACCCGCGCTACGCGTGATTAAAGTATACGCTCAAAAATATAGCTTAGTAAATTTACACCTAAGCCAAAAAGCTTATTAACAAAGACCTTTCTCGAATAAGCACTCAATATCTAAACTCATTCAAACACTATTTTCCACAGCGGCGTGCGAAATATGATATCCATCAACAAATTGCACTGCCTTTACTATTCTCCACTAAATAAATATTTATGAAGTGAATTGAAAAATTAATAAAGTTTTATACAAAAATGTATTATATAAAAATGTATTATACATCATAATATATATAGTGCTGCACGTGTGTTTGTCACATAAATTCTCTTAAACCGCCAATTTGGATGAAATTTAGATGAAATTTTGTGTGTATATTTCAATAAATTTCTGCATGGTTTAAGAATATAATTGAAGCTGATAGTTTGCATTGCTATTATTATGTCATCTATTTGATTTATTGTACAAATCAACATTACATAAATTCATATTTAATGTAGACCTGCTTATCTGGACAGAACCAAAAAATACGGATTTTGCCTTTTCTTGACCGTGGGCATCGTAAAAATCTGCCAAGTGATTGCTAGGAAAATGGATAGCAACGCTCGGATAAGATATCTTATTACTATCAGCAAAGGTGGCGATTAGAACAATAACTTCGCCAATGTATGACCGCGCTATGTGGCATTCTATGGAGCCCTACGTTTAGCAGTGGACAGCTAAAGCTGAATAATAATGACGATGTTCTCTATTATATCATATTCATAACAATTTTATTACTCCGCTAATAAACAATTTGTTATAATAAACTAGCTATGAAGTTTTGCATAAACTACGCCATTGGTATTCGTGTAGGTGCTCCTATTCTGTGATTATTTCACATTTTACAGTATTTCTTGCTATTTATGGTCGCTGCTCTCGTTCTATTAATATATATTAATGATAGTTCTCAAGAAAAAGGCTGAATACAGCTCAAAAATATTAATTTGTTGATAATTAAAAACTTAGCATATTGGAACAATTGATTCGCTTATCTTTTTGTGATAATATCTTTATAAAGTTCTTTGTTTTGCATATAATTAGATTGTCTATTTATAGTAAATGATTTTAGTTCCCTCAGCATCATTAACGTACTATGGTACGGAGAGCTACAGAAACAAATAAATTAGATGGTATTTAAAATAACACCGGGCATCGAAGACTTCTCTAACTTTGCAAGATATCCTGTTAAAAAATAATACATTGGCGACCACAGATAATATTGTTGTCATAGAGAATAAATTGCTTAACTGGGCAGTGCAAATTAAGCAATTTAAAACATAATTTAAAACCGTGGGGATTTGTTAATTGATCGTATTCGGTACCAAACATTTTTATTATAGTTCAATAATTAATACCATATAGGGTAGTTCTTTTTTTTGGTTAGCGGTTGTTTTGTTAACTAAAACCGTGAAATGTTATAAATATAACATCGCGCGCCACCATTTGTTTGTTTTTTTTTTTTACCGGGTTGAGAGCCTTCAGCTCGCCCATTGCCCGCGTTAAGCTGTCAAGGTCATCTGCGACCAACAGCTAAATAAACACAAAAAAAAAAAAAAAAAAAAAAAAAAATAAAAAAAAAAACACCATTTGTTTTGTGTGCCGTTAATGTACGCGAGTTGATTAGAACTATATATTTGTGAACATTTAAGTTGTGTGTGCAAGTAACAAGCTCGAGGCCCTGAGTTGTACGTAGTGTTGCCCATATGCAAGACCAAGACGAGACTTGGACCGGTCTTGGTCTTGCAACATCACACCTGGTCTCGTCTTGGTCTTGCGCACCCAGGTCTTGGTCTTGGTCTTGGTCTTGCGCACCCGAGTCTTGGTATTGCAGCAAGAGTCTCGCAAAGTTTTGCAGTTAGAATAACTTAACAGTAATTTATCATGGCAATGAAAAATCCAACTAAATTAATCAAATATCCTATCCTATCTATCCATCTGTTAGCCTATAGTTCACTATTGAATACAATACTTACCACTGGAGAAAATTACTCTTCTATTCCCCTGGTGTTCCATTAGACAGCGTTATTACTCTTATGACAGGACTTTCGACCCTATTTTCTTAAGACGTCACCACACGAGGCAGTTGATACAATAAATTTTATGTCATTTTATAATCAATGCGATATTTTACAATTAATGCGATTGTTTATATTCCCCTTCAAGTTAAGTGGTATGTATCTATTGTATTTCCAGTTTAGTTACTGATACTCTGGATACTTGAAAAAACCTGTTGCTCTATTGCCTATATAAATACTTTGGCCGCTGGATCCATGTAGCTCTTAATATACTATTTATTCAAGAACATATAAAACTGATTTAAAATTTTATGGTTTTAATACTTGTAAAATGTATGATATTCGTCGTCATCGTCACAGTTCATAAAAGTGCCACTGCTGGGCTTAAGCTTCCTTCCAGTAAGAGGAAAATTGATCTACTATACCACGCTGGTCAGACATGTTGGTACAGGGTTTTCTTTCTAGTTTCACTTCTCTTGCACATGTTATATACACAGGGTGTATCAGGTTATGGGACAACTATTCATGTATGTTGTAGTTCAACAGTCATAGATCATAATTAGAATGTATATTACACAAAAACAATATAACGTAAAAGTTATAGTGATTACAAAAATGTGTGTCTAAGAGTTTATGCCTTAAATTTTATGCATTATGTAGGTATGTACAGACAGGATATATGTAAGCATGTAAAATTTCGACAGTATAAATAGGTATTAGATTTGCGCGAACCTTTCAATGGTTACGTAGGTACAAAGGCGACTCATCAACGGTCATCGGCCGATCAGCTGATTTATGTTCAAGCGAAGTTTGTCTTGCTTATGCAAACGTAATCATTGATTTATTCAAATTCTAATGAACATTTAACAAAATACGAATATGTTGTAGATTAAGTATCATTCCTTTATACATTTTAATCAATTTACACGAAAAAACGATGACAAAATTGAGAACTTACATGTCTCTCAATTCATTAACGAAACGATATTTTTATTTCAATTTTTTTTCATGGGTTCCTAACATCATTGCCCGATCCGATTTGATACGACATCCATGGGTAAGAGAGTGGTGAATTATATTCGTACGCTGTCTTTTTTTTTTTGTGTGTGTGTAGCTGTTGGTCGCAGATGACCTTGACAGCTTAACGCGGTCAATGGGTGAGCGCTGCTGGCTCCCAACCCGGTAAGTAAGTTAAGCGAACATCGCCCGAGGGCTCCCCCCTGTGGGGAACGGACCTCGGCTCGGGGCGTCGCTGAGAGCAAAGTGGGCGTGGCCAAGTTTAGGTTAATGACTTTTACGCGGCGCGGTTTTCGACCTCGACGGCGAGGCCGATACCGCGGAGTTCTATCTGTTATCGCTGCGCGAGCTGTGTAGGTCCTTTCTTGGGCGATCATAATAGCGTCATCTTCTTCTTCAAGAAGATGACGAGGACGTCGGACCGCGGATATTTTTGAGGGGACGTAGTTTACCGCCCCAACCACTAGTGGATTGGGGTGAGTCGTGGCAGAGGCAAAATAGCGCTGGGAGCAACGCTTCATGTACTGCCTGATGGTGATCGTACTCTGTCTCTACATGGACATTTATATAGATTAATTGTAGGCATATTTCTATGTCCAACAGTGAACGTCGTTGGGCTAATGAATAAACGGATATATAAATATGTATAATGGGCAAGAGCACTCTCGTGATTACGGTATTTTTGTCCTTAAGCCTTTCCGAAGAGTAATTCTGAAAAGCCAACACCAACATTGGGAATCGATTGGCCAATAGATGGATATCTCAAGACTGATTTGACTTGCCGTGTAGTGACGGAGTAAGAATATAATTCATCACCCCCTATTTTACCCGTGACTGCGAACCCACGACTAAGGGCTATAATATATAACATCGGTGCAAGAGAAGGAAAACTTGACATGTATGACCTGTAACAACACGGCCGATCACCGTGGCGATTCCCCTCCGGCCACGGCCGATTCTCCTCCTGTTATGTAGAAGACACGAGCTCAACCGTATATAAGCTGAAATGGTGATTTGAATTAAATGCAAGACCGCGAGACTCTTGCAGGCCCAGTCTTGGTCTTGCTCAAGTCTTGCAGGGCCAGTCTTGGTCTTAGTCTTGCAAAAATTAAGCGGTCTTGGTCTTGGTCTCGGTCTCGCATTTCTCGCAAGACCAAGACCATGACCGCAAGACCAAGACTTTTTTGGGCAACACTAGTTGTACGAGGCCGCTGTCGTCACCGCGCCTTTGGACGCAAAGCTAAGTGACCCCTCAGTTAGATTCTATTTGTCTGGCCAGAACGAACGCTGAGTTAGGTTACGTTGTAGGTCCCCCCGGTACCAACTTGTAAGTTTTAAAATTATTCTTGTTTAGCACATTTAACAGAACTTTCAATAGTCTTGCGTAACCGCAAGCCCCAGTTATTGCTCATTTTGTTTCCTTCACTAGCCTGGTGTTTCCTTCCTGCGCGTCCTAGGTCAGTAGAGGACGGTAGCTAATGGGTGGCGTTTAGCCTAAAGAATGCTTTTCTTCAATTTATAGACGCGAATGAAGATAACGTTCGTCTTGAAAATTCAACTGAGAATGGAGAACGAGAACGGAGAATAGGAACTTAAAAGGGTGGTGACGCATTGTATTCTAATACATCACCTCACGGGAATATCTACCCAATAATAGCAAACCAATGCCGCTGTGTTGGGTGCCGCTTGTGGGATCTGGTCCAGCCATAATCGTTTGAATTATATTTCGTATTTTGTGGTTCGACGGGCATCACACTGGAGCTAGTTCTTACAAAACATGTTATACACAATATCATACATTGCAAGAAGAAAAAAAAATATTAAAAGCAATAGACAAGCCCGCTGAATTTCTTGCCGGATCTTCTCAGTAGCGGTCGCGTTCAGATCCGGTGGTAGTTTATTTTTTTTGGATAATTTATTTTAATTTTGTAAACTTGACAATATGTAAGTGCCCTCTCGGGGTTTATGCATAATAAACGATTAAAATTGCTATACTAAGCAGTTGATCCATAGTTGTAGAGCTAGAAAAGTAAAACTCGACGTAAAATCCGTCTAATCAGCACGGTATAGTAAGTCAATTGCCCTCCAATTGTGGAGGAGGCCTGATCTCAACAGTAGGAAACGTGAGCCGAGATAATAATGATGATATAGTGTACATTTTATTGCTGAATAATCATAATAAACGATTATGCTCAGGTAATTACAATTACATTACATTAGTCAGCATTTTATTTGTCGAGAAATCGATACTCAAATAATACCTACTTAATAGTAAAATAGTGGCTAATTTAGATTACATAGACTACAGAGTAACAAGTAAGTATTTATCATCAAAACAATTTATATACGTTCTACTGCTTGGCTCGACCCGTCTCAGATATAGAAGAAAAATTGACCTGCTATACCACACTGGTCAGACAGTTAAGTATAGGGTTTTATTTCGAGTTCTCTTGCATAGGTACACCTCCTGCATAGATCCTATATGCATATTATATCCCTTTGTCCACTTTTACTATTACCAATGGATAAGATAGAGGATGGTGAATCGTATGCGTACTCCATCTATCCATCAGCCCTGGACGTCCACTGTTGGACATGGGCCTCCCCACGAGAATGCCACTCGGAAAGGTGCTGTGCCACTTCCATCTAACGGTTTCGTACGATTTGATGAAGGTGACAAAGATGTAGTTAGTTCACCTAGTAGGGACGACCCTACACGGCGGCGTCCACCTCATGATCGCCACTCGATAACCTTTCTTCCCCAACGGTTATCGGTTCGACGAGTAATGTGGCCTACCTATTGCCATTTAACATGCCAATTCTGCGGACTAGGTCGGTTACACTCATTCTTGTATGGATTGCCGCATTCCGATTTTATCACATAAATACCGAGCATAGTTCTCTCCATAGCACATTGAGCGATTTTGAGCCTTTTTAGAAGGCCGACATTTAGTGACCAAGTTTCAGTGCCGTATGTCATCGCTGGTAACACACACCGGTTATATAACCGCATTTTTTTTTTACTCCATGACTAAATTGAAATAGGTAAGTCATCTTATATTTAGTGTAATTGTAATGTATTTTTAGTTTCAATAAATAGTTATTCACTCGATTAGATACTCTGATGAGATTAGAAATCAGTCACGCACAAATGAACAATGCGAAAATCATGATTTTTTTCCTAAATCTTTTTCAATGCCTACGTAACAAGTGAATTGAAGAATATTTAGCACTCGTTTCATAACAGATTGTAAATGTTCAAATTAGGCACGGATTTGTAAATCTTAGACGATTCAAGTTATTTTATTTTAAAAGTAAACTCAAAACTGTGTCAGGTGAAATATTTTCAATTACATTTGTAAAATAGAAAAAGATTGTTATGCGTGGTATTTGTACCTACAGTTTGAGGGAAACCATTTCTCTTTGACATATGTTGTGTAACCCTTTTCACTAACGGACGACTAGACACCCCAAATCTGCTATTTACAATCGTAACACATTGTTCACTGTGTTTTTGCTTTACGAAAATGTTTTTGAAACTATTAAAATAATCTATAAATTATTATAATTTGAATTTTCATATCCATAATTTAGTGCTAGCTATTATTGATTTATAAATATGCACAAACCTATTTCTTTCCTCAAATCCTATGTGAAAAAGATTTAATACTTTTTTGCGAGTCTAATTTTAGGCTGTTTATAATAATTTTTCATTCATTCATTCACCACAGGTCATATATGTCTCACCGTTGGGCTCGAGTCTCCTCTGCAAAGAGAGACAGAGAAGGGAGAAAGATTCTTCTCTTGCATAGATGTTATATACACATATCCCTTAGTCGGCTTTGACGACACCCACGGGCAAGATAAGGTGTGGTGAATTGTTTTCTTACTCCGTCACTACACGGACAGTTCTAAGTTAAGATAGTCATCATTTATTTATATTATATAAGAGACTAGCTGACCCAATATACGTTGTTCTGTTCATATAAAATAAAAGGAATTCTTCTTGAAATGGACATCAGCATCATCTACCGGGTCCAATTATGACTCTAAACCATTCCCGAATCCCCATGGACACACGCAAAAAATTTCATCAACGGTCGGTCCAGCCGTCTAGGAGGAGTTCAGTGACATACACACGTATGCAAGAAATTTATATATAAAGATATTAAAAAAAAATAACGTATCCGCATTACATCTGACATGTACACATTATAAAATAACATGTCCGTAATCATTTTAGGTTATTTTTAAGACATACATACCTACTTGGATTTATGTCGTAATTGTGAGAAACCAATATGTACTTAAGAGAATCTTATCTTAATAGTAACACTAAGTAAACAGTTAAGAGTTGAAGCGCATAATCACTTATCTAGTGAGCTAAGCGTCTTAATTCAGGTCACGTATACAAGTCTCTCCGTGTCGTTAATTGGAAGACTCAGACAATGAAAGATTTTAAGCCTAACATACAGAATAATTAATTAACCAGAACTAATTTAACGTATAAATAATAACACAATAAATACTTAATAAAATAAATTTGTATTTTTACAACGGTTTAACTTTTTCGTGTGGTAACGGGGTAAGAATATAATTTTTCAACCCCTATCTTGGCCATAGATGTCATAAAAGATGACGTTTTTTTATGGAGGTGGGCTACGGTCAGCGCACCCGTTGCCTGGCTCCATCCGGGGCGACAGAGGGGCGGCACGCGGACCCGTAACCCATCTGTGGCACGTCGCTTGCGTCGTTGGACCAACCACCGGAGCAGGGTGACTTGTCGTCTGTGGTCGGCCCGACGGCATACCCCTTGAGGAGTACCCTGTCTTCGACCGATAAAGGGAGGACGTTGGTCCTTGTCGCGCGGTTGGCCTCTCAACGGGTGACGGACTAACTCCCCGGTCCAATCACTCGCATCATAAAAGATTTCAAAGGGATATAATATGCAGATGGCAACTATGCAAGAGAAGATGGTAAACTCGAAGTGATATATTAGATTCTGCGTGGTGCCTCTCCTTCCATATGAAGGAGTAAGAATACAATTTACTACCCTTTCTCTTGCCTGTGGGATTAGAATATGCGGAAAATACCTATGAAAGAGAAAGAAAACTCTTAATCCTCGTAAACTTTATACCGACCCGTCTGATTGGTGTGCTTATAATAGTTCAATTTCCCTCCAATTGAGCTCAGCTGTGATGATGATGATAGATTCTCCGCAAACTCAAAGCCGAATAATGTTAGCAAAAGTTAGTTGTGGTTCGAAGGGCATCACGCTGGAGCTAGTTCTTACAAAACTTGATGTACAGAATTAATATCTAGTAAGAAGAATAACCTCCGTGTGGTGAATGAGTAAAAATACAATTCACCACTCCCTATCTTGCCCGTGGATGTCGTAAAAGACGACTATGGGATATAATATGCACATAACATTTGTGCAAGAGAAGGAAAACTCGAAATGAAACCCTATACCAACATGTCTGACCAGCATGGTATAGTAAGTCAAATTCCCTCCCATTATGGAGGAGGCCCGAGCCCAACACAGTGGGACGCATATGGGCTGCGATGAAGAAGAATAAAAAAATGAAAATTATAGACAAGCCCGCTGAGTTTCTTGCCGGATCTTCACAGTAGCGGTCGCGTTCCGATCCGGTGGTAGTATATTTTTTTTTAATGGTAAACCTGACAATATGTAAGTCTTGGAGTTAATGCATAATAAATGATTTGAATTTGAAAAAAAATCAATTTCAAGATTCGCGCTGTGTGCACAGACAGTACAACCGTAACTTAAAACTTAAATAACATAAACATGTTATAGAGTCTAATTGACGTTCCAAACACAAAGTATAACTTAGTTCATCTTCACTGAATCCACTATGTCAGCTTAGAAATTCTTGAAATTATCACGTGCTCTCGACGCTATTTATTGAGGTACCTTCAACGAGCCAACAACCCCCCTCTTGGGAACTATGTACGTAATTTATGTTTACAGATACCTTTTGCCTGAATTGTGGCATAAATAAAACGTTCTTATACATTACTATGTTTTCTTTAAGCATTTACATCAGAATCTTTATATATATTATTCTTCTATATATGTATGTGATTGAACTGCCCTTAAACGACTGAGCCGATTTCGATGAAATTAATTTTATGTGTGCATTCAGGTGAATTCATAAATGGTTTAGATTGGCCATGGTAGCGTTGCGGTCGATTATAAAGCATATTTTGCAGAACATATTTTGTTTTAATGTGTATAGAACAGGGTTTGTTGGGTAATCTTATCTTATATCTTTAAACGAGCAATACTAGTATCATCATCATCATCTCAGCCCATACACGTCCCACTGTTGGGCTCGGGCCTCCTCCATAATGGAAGGGTAATTGATCTACTATACCACGCTGGTCAGACGTGTTGGTATAGGGTTTTATTTCGAGTTTTCCTTCTCTCGCATAGATGTTATATGCGTTTTATATCCCTTAGTCGTCTCGTACGATCACCCACGGGTAAGATAGGGGGTGGTGAATTGTATTCTTACTCCGTCACCACACGGAAATTCTTGTATATATATATATATATATATTCAGCATCTCGGAAACGGCTCCAACGATTTTGTTGAAACTTGGCATACTAGAGGATTCGGGTCCAAAAAATCGATCTAGCTAGGTTTTGTTTATAGAAAATGTTCTTTTGTCGGTGTTTTTAGCATAACAATAAATGACATTAAATTTTAAAAGAATATGAATTCAAATTTCGTTGTAGTGTCAAGTGTTACGGTAGCTCAGTTGGGGGACGGCCGGTTTTAATTTTGAGTTTTGTAGCATCCAAACAGCGTCGGTTCGAATCTCGGTGTTATTATTATTCTCTTTTTGTAATTTTTTTATATAATTTTTAGTTTTTATTAATATATATCTAAATAAATTCTATAAAAATATTCCCAGCGAAGCTCGGTCAACCTGATATTCTGGTTTTTATATAAGATATAAACATTTAAAATAAAAAAAAATATGTGCCTGTACTTATGTACCTCATCTCAGCCCATATACGTCCCACTGTTGGGCTCGGGCCTCTTTCATAGTGGAAGGGTAATTGACCTACTATACCACGCTGGTCAGACATGTTGGTATAGGGTTTTGTTTCGAGTTTTCCTTCTCTCACATAGATGTTATATGCATTTTATATCCCTTAGTCGTCTCGTACGATCACCCACGGATAAGATAGGGGGTGGTGAATTGTATTCTTACTCCGTCACCACACGGAATATGTACTTGTGTACTTATGTATGTACTTATGTATATACTCATGTACGCACGTAAGAAATTATACTTTTTTGGCGTAACAAGATAAAAAACTTTCTCAAAACTTTTTCCTTCGCGTTGTCCGACTTTTGTAGAAAAATAACACTAATAATAGAAGAAAAGGTATTTAATACATTGAAAGTTTTATTGTAACACATCATCTAGTTGACATTTGTGACAGTGTGTGAGCACGCATCGTTAAAAATGTTGACTGTCTAACTTCAGGGTGTCGATTTTTGTGACGTTGAGTGCGCGCATCATAAAAATCTACTCTCATCATTTTAGGGTACCCAAAAGGTAAAAACGGGACTCTATTACTAAGACTTCGCTGTCTGTCCGGCCGTCTGTCTGTCATCAGGCTGTATCTCAAGAACCTCGATAGCTACACAGGTGAAATATCTACAAATTATGTATTTCTGTTGCCGCTATAACAACAAATACTAAAAACCATATAAAATAAATTTTTAGAGGGGCTCCTATACAACAAACGCGATTTTTTATAGATAATGATACGGAACCCTTAGTGCGCAACTCTGACTCGCACTTAACCGGTTTTTATTCCCTAATGCGCCAAAAGAAGTATAACTTCAAAATAAAAATGTGATGACAAGCTGACTTAAATGATGAATCATAACGAATTGAAATTAATAAAACCATTAATTTTATAAAGTCCTATACTATGCCAACTGAGACATAACGCAGTACTATTGCGTGACGTCATTATGAAATATTTCAAAGTGTTGTCATAACGAATACTAGGAAGTGATTCGCTATGATCAAATTAACTGTTAACATGATGGTACGGTATCTTCGAACATTTATGTCAAATCTGTCGCACTGATTTATTGTGAATGTTCGTAGATAATTCGGCCAGCCGTGTTACAACTATGTTTGCTATATAGAATACCTACATGTCCTGATATGAAATAGACATCGTACCCGCCCGCATTAATAGCTTATTTGGTCATAGGTAATATGAGCCTTGAAAAAAAAAGAGTAGAACGCTTTGTTTTTCCTAAACTAATACTTTATCTATGAGTAACTCCAAGATTTAAAATAGCGAATTTCCTTATTAAGACACTAATCCCAAAAGCGATACCTAGGTGAGTTTTAACTAACAACCAATGGAATTTTAATACTTTAATGATTGAATAGTTTTTTATGTGTAATATTAATATACCATCAAAAACAAGTCTTGTAAAAAAAGCCAAGCCTCGCAACTGAGTTCTTCTACCATAAAAATCTGTGAGATCCATGTTATACCAAGTCGGTTAACTCATTCAGTCCCTGCTTAAGGGACCTTTCTTCTTAAGTTATTACGTAAATAGCTAACCTAACAACTTCTTATAGTGACTATATCAATATTAAAGATCTTTTATGTTTTAAATAAATAGGTTGACTTGGCAATCGCACTATGTTTAGTACAATTTAATATAATATGTATTACTTGTGAGGTGTTTTCATGCGATTGCCAAGTCATACAAGTAATCTTTGAACATAATTATATCTAGGTATCTGTCTACACCTATTATGCCAATCATCATTCAGCCTATCGCCGTCCACTGTCGAACATTGACCTCCCTCATGCTTCACCATAAAGTGCGGTACTGTGGCATCTGCATCCAACGACGCTCAAGGGTAACAGAGTTGCCATGACTAGAGCTTATTTTTCTTTGCCTTATGAGGAATAATGACGTAGTCGCCACGTTTGGTAGGCGGATTGGTTTCGCAGTGAGATATTATACATTTCCCCGGCGAGAGCTGCTGCCCACTCTCCTTCCTGTTGAATCTTTTTTTTAAATGACAACGCCTTGCACTAAGGAATAATAATCCTTACACTGTAGGGGACTATACAAACATATAATTCAACATCGCATCATCATCGCAGCTCTCATATGTCCCACTGTTGGGCTCGGGCCTCCTCCACAATGGGAGGAAATTTGACCCAATATACCATGCTGGTCAGACATGTTGATATAGGGTTTCATTTCGAGTTTTCCTTCTCTTGCATAGATGGTATGTGCATATTATATCCCATAGTCGTCTTACACGATATCCACGGGCAAGATAGAGAGTGGTGAATTGTATTCTTACTTCGTCACCATACGTAAAGAACATATAATTAACCGACACAAATTACATTCAGACTCAGAACAACCATTTGTGGATCGTACAAGGTGTTGTCTTGCATGGGATTCGAACCCGCGACACTAGCACGGTACGTTGGTATCTTAACCACTACGTCATCTGCGCAGTTTTTAGCCGGTTGTTATGATTCCCATAGAGAAGTATTGATGGCGACAAATGTATTCTTATTTCTTACAAAGTTACATTTCACTAACTGCAAATGTAACTTTGTAATCCTATATATTTATATGGGATTACAAAATTATTTATGCAGTTATTGTATCTCGGCAACTGGATGAAAATTATAATGTTTCATAATTTTTCTTTCACTTATATACTAAACACTAATTGCATTCGAAATTTGAAGCTTCTATGTCTACTAGAAGTGCCACTTTAATATTGATGATCGGTCAGTCAGTCAGTGAGTGACAAAATTACGAAATTTTAACTAGTTATAATTCTTAAACTATTTGTTCAAATTGAATGAAATTTGAAAAACGCAATGTGTATACAATGCCTGCTAGGTTACTAAAAATTCAGCTTTCTAGCTTTATTAACAACGAAGTTATAGGGGGTCGAAAATGGCCTGAATGGCTTCGAGAAAAGTATGTTACGGCAGTGTTGCGTTTTGCCCGACTTTTTTTTTTGCTCGACTTGGCGGGGGCACTACCGTGCCCCCAGATTTAAATTGCCCAAACTAAAACTTTGATATGTTGAAAAAAACGGGCATAACAGTACAGTCAATATTAGTAGACGTCAATTCCAATATATAGAAGTCCAATACCAATATATAGATATATCCTTACTAATATTATAAATGCGAAAGTAAGTTCGTTTGTTTGTTGTTTGTAACGCTTTCACGCTTAAACCACTGAACCGATTTCAAAAATTCTTTCACCAATGGAAAGCTCAGGGTCTCAGGAAGTAACATAGGCAATATTTTATCGCGGGATTCCCACGAGAACGGGAACTACGCTGGAAAGGCGACTGAAACCGAAGCGAAGCGAGAGCGGGTTGCTAATATCAGATAAATTAAAAAAGCTAAAATTTTGATATGTCGAAGAAAACTTTAGTCATGAATTTCATACATATTCTAAGTCAAGAAAGTTTTATGAGACACAAAATTCGAAAGCAACACGTGATGTTATAATAGGCAGTCAATTAAATTACATTTAAAAAAATACATAATTCCTTTTATTTACTACTAACCTGAGTGGGCAATGCTTGCTGTCCAGCGTATCTTTGACTAAAAGATATAATCGGTGCACCATACGGCAGACTTGGATAATCTCCATTGAAAACCACGCGATCACAGTTCATTAAAATCCTTAATTGGAGGGCGCGGTCTACCTGCACCTTGCACCGACAGGGGTAACGAAGATCGTCATTCAGTTCTGAGCAAGGCACCCATTGCTGTTGTCCCACAATGAAGGGAACCGTGAGAAGTAGTAGAAGCAGCCGCATTTTGTTCTGAAACAAAGCAATTTCTTATTGAAATACATATACGTAATCATCTTCTTCTATTTCCAGTTCATATACAACCCAATATTACGCACTGGCCACCTCCAGGTAAGTGCAGATAAACTACTAAACAACGATAGTTACACAGTTTGGCATAAGATTTTATTCGAAGTTTTCTTTTCTCCCAGTAATATATGCTTACGATTTTTAGGATTCTCACGGAAAAGGAAGATCTGGTAATCGTTGTACTCTTACTCTTTCACGAGATGGATTTTTAACCATCAACGTAATCAGTTTGCCCGTACGGTGATGAAGTGTGGATACGATTCATTAATCACTACAGCAGATATATGCAGATATTATGCAAGAGAAGAAATACAACAGAAATAAACCCTATACCAACCTCTCTCAACTGGTTCAGTAGGTCAATCTTTCACCAATTTTTAAGGAGACTCAAGTCTTGTAATGGGACGTATAATGAACTGAGTAATGATGATGGTAATTATTTTTCAGATTGATTGCCACCCATTGATACACTGTGATAAATCTACTCAATAACCAGTTTCAGTCTATGGACTTATTTTTGTATCTATGTACGTATTTGAGACAATCTTCATCCACAATTGGAATAAAATCTGACTATAGATCGCATTGGCAATTTCCTGAGATAATCTTTAAAGGCATCATCATTCTGCCATCATCGTCATCATTCTACCAATCGCCGTCCACTGCTGGACATAGACTTGCCTCATGTTTTGCCACAAAGTGCATCCTGGGCCGCCTGCATCCAACGATACCCAGCAATCGTTACCAGGTTGTCGGTCCACCTAGTCGTACAATTACTAAAAATAAAAAAGTCAAAATACCTATATGTCAAGGATAATTTTGTTTGATAAATACAGATTTCAAATTCAGATCGCTTGCTTATTATATCAGATAGATAGCCTAGAAAGACTAAAATACATAAAATATATTCAAAAATTGTTGCTCCGCAAGCTATAACAATAAATGCGAATAAATAAAGAGTGTTATAAACCAGTCCACAATCGAAACAATAAATTAATATTATGTATCCGTATATAGCATTTTGGGTGAGTTCTCTGTTCCATTTTTCTTTTGTTTATTAGGATACAATGTCCAGCGCAAATAGGAAACATTTATTCTAAATAAATTCACACCCCAAGGGAAAAGGGATGATTTAGTACTCGATGAAAATTATTATATAAATAAACATAATTTTATACAAGTTTATTTCTATATATTGCTAAATATAATTCAGTAAAGAATAACACGCAATAATATGCACATAACATCTGTGCAAGAGAAGGAAAACTCGAAGTGAAACCCTATACCAACATGTCTGACCATGGTATCATCATCAGCATTATTTCGGCTCATATACGTCCCACTGCTGGGCTCGGGTCTCATTCATATTAGAAGGTAAATTGACCTTACTATACCATGCTGGTCAGGCAAGTTGGTATAGGGTTTTGTTTCAAGTTTTCCATCTCTTGCATAGATGTCATATGCGTAATATATCCCTTAGTCGCCTTTTACGACAACCACGGGTATGAGAGGGGGTGGTGAATTGTATTTTTACTCCATCACCACACGGAAAAAGCATGGTAAGTAGACTACATCGCGCTAGTCAGACATGTTGGCATAAGATTTTATGTCGAGTTTTCCTTCTCTTGCATAGATATTATCTCCAAATCATATCCCTTAGTCGTTCTTTATCACACCCTTTTGTAAGAGAAGGGGGTGCTAAACTGTGTTCTTACTCCGTCACCACTTGAAAAATATAGTTCATTATTATACTAAGCATCATAACTGTTTTTGATTTTCTAAAGTTTAAGCTTACTATACACGAGCGCTTTATCAGCATCTATTACAATGCATTGAAATGCATTTGCAAGTTTGTTTGTTTGTTTTCACGCTTAAGCCACAGAACCGATTTCAAAATTTCTTTCACCAATGGAAAGCTATAATATCATGGAGTTAACACAAGCTATATTTTATCCCTGTGTCCCCACGGAAACGGGAACTAAGCCGGTAAGGCGACTGAAACCGAAGCGAAGCGAGGGCGGGTTACTAGTATTATACATATAACCTATCGTTCAATGGCTTAGTGCTTATAAACAAAAAAAAATATTTTATATATCACACTTAAACGTATATATATTCTCAAATTAATACTTGTTACTTTCTCATTGTGTAATATAGACGCATAATGAGACGAGGAGAAAGTAATATTGTTTGAAGTTTGACATCTAATAGAGTGGAGACAGGCCCAAAACAAGAACATGAATTGATAGGTACAGATTTAGGATCCTCACGAAATAAGAACTAAGAATATCCTCACGAAATAAGAAGAATCCGGTCGATGGCCCTGTACGGCGCACCGGTGTGAGCGGGGTCCTTGACCGTCCGACTTAGGGCCCTTCTGTGGCGACCACAGAGGGTCATGGCGGTCAGGGCCATCCGCGGATACCGCATGGTGGCGACGGAGGCAGCGTGCCTATTGGCCGGGACTCCTCTTGGCGAGCGGAGGGCGGTGAGATCTCGTTAAGGGAGCTCACCGCCTGGCGCGTCGACGCCCGCCGAGACGTCATTGCCCGTTGGGCAGTCCGGCTGGAGAGGCCTCGGTTCGGGGTGCGAACCGTGGAGGCCTTCCGGCCGGTGCTGATGCAGTGGTTGGAAAGGCGGCACGGGGTGCTCTCCTTCCGACTGGTGCAGGTGTTGACGGGGCATGGGAGCTTCGCCAAATACCTGCACAGGGTCGTAAGGAGGGAGAGTACACCGTCCTGCCACCACTGCGATTGCGACGAGGACACGGCGCGCCACGCGCTCGAGGCCTGCGCGGCTTGGGCAGTGCAGCGCCGTGAACTCGTCGCAATCATCGGTGCCGACCTGACGCTGCCGGCCATCGCTAGGGCGATAGTCGACAGCGTCGGGAATTGGGACGCGGTCACAGCCTTCTGCGAGACAGTGATCTCGCAGAAGGAGGCAGCGGATCGTCTGCGCGAGGAACGCAGCCTCGATGAGGAGATCCGCCGCCGGCGACTGGGGCGGCGTAGGCGCAACTATCTGTGCCTCATGCCGCCCTAGCCGAGGCTGCGGGTGACGTGACCGGGGATTAGTCCGTCACCCGCCGAGAGGCCGACCGTGTGAGGAAAGACCGACGTCCTCCCCGAGCGGGGGAGGACGTCGGTCTTGTAAGTTTTTTTTTATAGTCCCTATGGACATCCGTGACATCACTCACAGCTGCCATTTGAAAATCAGCGCCAGGACTTTGTGCCTGGCATATACTGAAATAGATTCTGGTTGATACATTTCAAACACACGTTGTATGTCCTTTTATTATATTTTGTACTAGCAACCCGCCCTCGCTTCGCTTCGGTTATAGGTTATAGTCGTTTTACCCGCGTAGTTCCCGTTCTCGTGGGAATACCGGAATAAAATATAGCCTAGTTTACGCCCTGATATTATAGCTTTCCATTGGTGAAAGAATTTTTGAAATCGGTCCAGCCGTTTTGAACATTACCCGGAACAAACAGACAGACAGACAGATAGATAGACAGACAGATAGATAGACAGACAGACAAAAATTTTTTAAATGCTATTTTAGGCATAGGTGTCGTGCAAATAACCGTGTGAGCATGAAAAAAGCCTATTATTTTGACATTACAAACAGACACTCCAATTTTATTTATTGGTATAGATAGATAATTATGTTAACGAATTGTATCAATAAACTATTTTTTCTTTCTTTCTTAATCTTATTTTACGACACCCACGGGCAAGATAGAGAGTAGTGAATTGTATCCTTACTCCGTCACCACAGGCCTCCCTACCAAGTGATAATGATTTAATAATCACGCTTGGCAGGCAAGTTAAAAGTTTCTTAAAGTCCCGTACAGACGTTGGCCGAACCTAGGCCAACGCGAGCGTCGGCAAATAGGTACAAGGCGAGTGCTAGCGTCTACACGTTGGCCGAATGCGGCGAACGCCAACGCGAGTGGTCAACGTAGACGAGTGTTTGTAGAAGTGTCTACACGTTGGCCTCGGTCAGTGTTCATTGTGCACTGAAACACTACGGACGTTGACATTAACGTTGCTGCAGCTTCGACTATTTATTTAATGAGCGTATATAACTATTATCTCAGTGTATACTGCAGTAAAGTGGGAAAAAAAGAAGGTGGTTGATACTGAGTATTCACAGAAATAGAACAGTGTAAGATATATCCGTGTGGTGACGGAGTAAGAATACAATTCACCAGTCCCTATCTTGTCTGTGAATATACATGTAGACGCCCTATAATAGGGCGTCTACATGTTGGCCGAGTGCAGGCGAGCGATGGCAAACGCCAACGTGTGTACTCCCGATTTGCCTTAGTTGGCCAACGCTCGCCGTCGCTCGCCTAGTTGGCCGAGTGAATACAAGCGCCAATGTGTGGACAGCTGATTTGTCTTCACTCGCCGTCACTCGCCGTCGCTCGTGATCACTTGCCTCACTTCGCCTCGGTGTCGGTTTTTGTGTACAAATCAAAGGCACTCGTCTGCGCTCGGCCAATGCCGTCCACACGTTGGCCGAGTTGTCATTACACAGTTGACATCCATCGCGGTTAGACGTGTTTAATGTGATATTGTCGCTCAATATAAATGATTATATTTTCAAATTTGCATCACTACTTCTAGATATGCGACGTAAATAATTAGATCCAAGTCACCCTATATGTTACCTATAGTATCAAAATGTATCTTCATCATTCATCATCATTTTAGCTAATATACGTCCTACTGTTGGGCTCGAGCCTCCTCCACAATAGGCGGGAAACTGACCTTAGTATTCCATGCTAGTCAGACAGGTTGGTATAGGGTTTTATTTTGAGGTTTCCTTCTCTTGCATATATGTTATATGCTTATTATGTATTATATCCCTTAATCGTCTTTTACGACATTCACAGACAAGATAGGGACTGGTGAATTTTTTTCTTACTCCGTCACCACACGGATATATCTTACACTGTTCTATTTCTGTGAATCTCAGTATCAACCACCTTCTTTTTTTCCCACTTTACTGTGGTATACACTGAGATAATAGTTATATAAGTCGAAGCTGCAGCAACGTTAATGTCAACGTCCGTAGTGTTTCAGTGCACAATGAACACTGACTGAGGCCAACGTGTAGACACTTCTACAAACGCTCGTCTACGTTGGCCACTCGCGTTGGCGTTCGCCGCACTCGGCCAACGTTTAGACGCTAGCCCTCGCCTTGTACCTATTTGCCGACGCTCGCGTTGGCCTAGGCTCGGCCAACGTCTGTACGGGCTATAAGAAAGCGCTGCCGCCTACTTCTCTGATATTCCCTTGGTCGGTTTTTATGAGTCACTTCAATTCTTCGTTTTATAGCTATGCAACTAGTTTTCTCAGTTTCTGTTATGGTTGTATCATAAACAGAACAAACTCTCGCAGTGGAGTAGAAAATTTTTCCGTTTTATATTACCGATAAAGTTTATTGAACAAAGTGATGAATTAAAGCTAAGATTTATGACTTTATTTAGAAAGACAATGTAGAATATAAGTTTTTTACGAGTCTCACAAGAAAGTGAAGCGTTGCGGACTTGCGGCATATTATACCTTGGCTTGAAATATATTTACATTTTAAAAACACTTTTTTTAAAGACAAATAAAAGTCCACTAAGGGATTAAATATACATATAACTTCGATGTAAGGGAAGGAAAACTTGAAATAAAACCCTATACCAACCAGTCTGACCAGCATGGTTATAGTAGGTCAATTTCCCTCCTGTTTTGGAGAAGACTCGAGCCAAATAGTGGGACGTATATGAGCTAAGATGATGATGATAATAAAAGTCTGAATGTAACTACATCCAGACTCGGAACAATAATGTTTGGATCGTACAAAGTATTGTTCTGGGGTTTCAACCCATGACATTGACACTGTTTTGTTTTTTTTTTTATGGATGAGCTAAGGTAAGCGCACGCGCGGTCTAGTCCATCCGGGGCGATGAAAGGACGGCGCGTGGGCCCATAACCCACCCGTACCCACGTCACCTCGTTGTTAGGCCGACCACGGGAGTAGAGGTGACTTGTCGTCAGTGGTCGGCCCGACGGAATACCCTTTCGAGTAATATGACATTGACACTGGAGGTCGCTATCTCAATCACTACGTCATCTAGGCCGTCAAAATACGAGGAAACAATTCAAATAATACAAGGACATTACAAGGAAAATTACAAGGAAACATTACGAAGAAACGATTCAAATAAAAAACGATCATACTAAAAAAAATAGTGCTGTCTAGGAATGTCGTCAAGAAGAGAACTTTTATAGTATAAAGCATAGAACCTAAGGGTAATTAAATATTTAAAAAAAAAATGTTATTAAACAACTTATTATAAAATATGCATTAAATTTTAACACATTATTGCACATATAATTATATAATATGCATTCATCATCCTACTATTTCAGTCCACATAAATCCCACTGTTGAGCTCGGGCCTCCTCCACAACTGAAGGGACATTGACCTACTATACTCCGCTAGTCAGATATTTTGGTATAGGGTTTCGTTTCGAGTTTTCCGTTTCTTACATAGATGTTAACTGCATATCATATCTCTTAATCGTCTTTTACGATACCCACAACTAAGAGACGAGTGGTGAATTGTAATCTTATTCAGTCACTCCTCGAAAAATTTCCTTTTATACATAATATTTTTTTTAATTAGAGTAGTTATCAATTTCTTTTATTGCTAATGGAGGCAAACGAGCAAACAGTACACCTTATGGGTAACTGTTGCTGCCGCTCATGGACCATTGTAAGGCCGCTGCCTACCGCGAAGAAAGGGAAGGGAGTGTGAATGTGTGCAATGAGGTTCGGTGATACTAAAGACATCACTAAAACCCAACACACGCAAACACCCTCAGAAAGTTGGGTTAATTATATATACATTAATAACAATACATTGCAATGTATTGTTTCAAATGATTTGCTTTTAAAATTAGATTCAATAAACATTAATTAACTGCCCCGTTAAATTTTAATAACAAAAAAATTCATTAATTTTATAGAATCAATATTCATGTAACATGTTCGACAGGTTAATTAATAGTTACGCTAATGACGTACAAATATTAGCTTGGTTGCGTTCTGCAAAGTTCTGCAAAATCACAGCAATCGTAGTTCAATCAAGCATTAATTAACCTATTGATTGGAACCCAGCTAATACAATAGTGTAATCACTCACACGAATTTATTATTTTTTTCTTATTTTCTTAAACTTATTCGCAGATTCTCAATGGGTTAAGCTAAGGTACAACGGAAACGTTTATTGTCTCCATCCATCCGTCAGCCTATAGACGTCCACTATTGGACATAGGCCTCCCCATGAGAATGCCACTTGGAACGGTCCTGTACTACTTGCATCCAATGGGTATACGAGTATATCTTATGTTTTTTTTTTTGGAAACCTTATGTAAAGTAGTTCTATTGTCGTTTACCAAACCTCAAGTTTACTGTTGGAATTTTAGAGGTGGCAATCTTAAAAACATTTGAACGATTAAAAACCGAAATAGACTAATAGACTGTAGAATTACTTCAGTAGGCGAGCGAGAGTTATCAGTAAAAAAGTTCATAAATTACTTTAACAGTAGTACTTACTTCCCTCATTTACCCTTGTTAGTTCTTGCGAGTATATGTATAAGGAAGGTTTCACTATAACTCTTTCAGAGAATATTTTTTCTATAAATAACGTCTTCGTAGAATTTGATAGGTATATTTTTATCTTAATCTTAATATATATAAATTACGTGTCACGTTGTTTGTCCGCGATGGACTCCTAAACTACTTAACCGATTTTAATCAAATTTGCACACCGTGTGCAGTTTGATCCAACTTGAAAGATAGGATAGCTTACATCTTAATTTATTGTCGCAATATTATTTTCTTGCAAATTATTTGTCTATTATTTGACATTCACAATTATCTGTTAACTCCAAACGATTTTAACAGATGGCGATATCTGTTGACTGGATTGAGTAAGTAATTAATAGATGGCGCTGCTATGTCAAACCTACAAACGTGTCATATAAGCTACAATTCAATAGCATAGTTTACTAAAATAAAATGTAATCTAATGAAAACCTTAGCCACAGCAACGCGTGGCCGGGTCTGCTAGTATGTATATATAAATTACGTGTCACGTTGTTTGTCCGCGATGGACTCCTAAACTACTCAACCGATTTTAATCAAATTTGCACACCGTGTGCAGTTTGATCCAACATGAAAGATAGAATAGAATTTTAATTTATAGTCGCAATATTATTTTATTGCAAATTATTTGTATTACCTATATATACCTATTATTTGACATTCACAATTATCTGTTAACTCCAAACGATTTTAACAGATGGCGATAACTGTTGACTGAATTGAGAAATTAATAAATAGATGGCGCTGCTATGTCAAACCTACAAACGTGTCATATACGATTTTAACTTACTTTTTACATAGATGCCATTTGTAAAAAAATATGACGACCTCCATGCTGTGTGGTAGCGGCATCGAATACTACCAACCCTTGCTTTGCTCGTGGGTGTCGTAAAAGACGACTAAGAGCCCTAGATTGACCCGGACCAACTCCATCTGGTACCATTTGGGTCAACGATTACATTCCCAAGGAGGGTTGACGTCAGGCAGGCGGCCGGTCATAAAAGTCATTGCCGAAACTATTTGCAATATGTCAAAACAGATGACATATTGCGTCGACCCCAAGGAATTGGGATAAGAGCAAGATGATGATGATGATGATGATGATGACGATCTCCATGACAGATGTTCTCCTACAGTTCCACTTAAATAGTTTAATAAAATGTAATATAACAAAAACATTAGCCACAGCAACGTGTGGCCGGGTCTGCTAGTATAATAATATATTGCTAGCGGACACGCATAATACATAATTCTTGGAACTAATTAAACTAAATTGTAAAATCAAATACACCTGATTAGCACACATAATATTTGGATATTTTTTAATTTCTTCAAACTTATTGAGTTTCAATTCTCCAAAAAAAATACCAACAGATATTAGTTTTGTGGCCAACGTATATCATCATCATCTCAGGCCATACATATCTCACTGTTGGGCTCGGGCCTCCTACATTATAGGAAGGAATTTGATTCTCGCTGATCAGACGTATCGGCATAAGGTTTAATTTCGAGTTTGCCTTCTCTTGCATCGATATTATCTGCATATAAATCCCTTAGTCATCTCTTACGACACCCACGAGCAAGAGAGGGGGTGGTGAATTGTATTTTTACTCCGTCACCACACGGAAAATAAATGCTAAAGAAAGAAATAGAATGAATCGATAGATATTTACGGTCACTAAATGTACATGCAATTATTTACGAGATGGCCATAGTTCACTACTAGCGCGAGTGTACAGTTCAGTAAGCAATGTATTCTCTCGTTTACACCATTCGATGCGACATATATGTATATTACTTATTTATAAAGTAATCAATTAAAAGTCATAATTTGACGATTTAATGACGAAGAATTGTCACAGAGGTTAAGCAGAAGACTCAAACCCGCCATGATATCCCTCCATTTAGTAAGATTCTTCTTTCTTTTTAATTTACCAGTGTTCTAAAGATTAAAAATCAGTATATTTCTAATCCATCACACATTTCACGTTCTTTATTCCAGATCATATACTTCCCACGCCTGTTCTTCTACAGATTGCCGTATTTTGGACTCTATCTCGCAGAGAAAACCCGAGCATAGCCCGCGGTAGCACGCTGAGCGGCTCTGACGAGAGGCCTATATTTAGAGACGACGTTTCGCGTGGGCGTGCCATCTAGAGAGACAAAACGCCGGGTAGCTGACGACCGAAGTCATCGTTCCTTGACTTCATTGGCCCAAAAAAGCCATTATTACTTCGTCGCCAAATGATCAATCACTACGGTTGGTAAGCTAATTTCCAGTCCTACTTAGTGGGAGAACATCCAACACTGCGTCGTCCGATATGTGGTCGCCACACAAGAACCTTTCTGTTTTTTTTTTCTAATATTTATTTCAAATACTCTAAGCACCAAGTTGAAATAGATTTTATTAAAACAATCATTAGATACATTTATATGGCCTGGCCACGAGTTCAACAACGAACGGAGCGGGATGGCGACGCGACGCTGGCGGGACGTGAAGAGTTGTAATATATTACATAGTTAATTTAGAATATGTCACTCAGAGCCGTCGCGCTCGGCACTCGACTAGCGATCGCGTCACGTTGCCGCTGCATTCGGCGGAAATACAATAGGAGTGCGACTAAACGGAGCGCGATCGCGACGTGATACGCTGTGATCTTTTTGTGTTTTATGGATATTCATTAGAGTAGTCAAATAGACAGCGCGAGGGGAGCACGTCGCGTTCGATGTAACGCCAGTTTCGTAGCCATTTACAAAAATGAACGTGGAGAAAGTAGAAAAATTGATTGTTTGAGGCTACACTTTTATGTATGACCTGAGCCATCAACAGTATAAAAATCTATGGTATTCCCCATACTCATGACGCTTTTGGTCCAACCCGTGCATTCATATCAGTTTACGCCGTTTTTTCGCTAACATAAACGCAAGCAGCACAGTTTCCACGTCTGAATCGCTCGACATCTCTTTTCGAAATGCTCGAGAAATCGCACCGAGTGCGACGGATCGGCCGACGCGATGCTAGCGAGATCAACACGCCCGCAGTGTGACGTCGACACCGCGACGCCGCGCCGTCCCGCAAGCGTCGCTTCGCTGTCCCGTCCCGTACGCTGTTTGACCAAACCTTAAGCTGCCGTGAAAGGGACGTGTTCGTGGCCCGGCCTAATACGTTTAACTATTTTAACACTAAATAAGACTATATTATCACTTTTTCGATGTAAAGTAGTGTTATTTAGCTTCCATCCAATAAAGAAATAACAAATCGTATTGTGAAAAGTAGATTTTTTCCCCTCGTCACAAGGGACTATAACACTGAATCTTGACGTCTCTGTATTGTTTAACGTCCGTGATGTATACAATATATATGTATACGTACTAAATAACCTATACGTTCATTCATTACCCTATTGATAGCAACCAGGACAGAGGTTAATCGTTGTCTGCAATTCACGGTGGAATAAACAGGTTTGAATTGCCAATACGAAATGACGCCATATGCATACATTGTAACATAATGTTATTAATTTTGTTGTTGATGTTATAATCTATACAAATAAATAAAAGTATCTGTTTGTAATTTCAAAATATCTACTTTTTTTTGGGGTGGGCTACGGTCAGCGCATCCGCCACCCTGCTCCGTCCGGGGCGACAGAGGGAGACGCCGGTCTTGGTCGCGCGGTCGGTCTCTCGGCGGGTGACAGAATAACTCCCCAGTCCACTCACCCGCAGCTTCGGCTAGGGCGGCATCAGGCACAGGTAATCACGTCTGCGCTACCCCAGTCGTTGGCGGCGGTTCGCGTCGTCGAGGGGACACTCCTCGCGCACGCGCTCCGACGCCTCCTTCCGCGAGACTACTGCCTTGCAGAAGGCTGCGACCGCGTCCCAGTTCCTTACGCTGCGCTGTTGAGCATCGCCCTGGCGTTGATCTTGTTTGATCAAGGTAATACATACATCGAACTTTAAGTCTGAAATTAGTATCTTGAGTTGGAAAAGATTTGTTTATCTAATATACAATTTTCAGAAAAAATTCGAAGCTTTCAACTATACCAGGTAGATAGTTACCACAATCAGCTACTTTTTTGATAAGCTATTGTCTGATTATATCCCGCCCTTCAAGTAAAAAGTATAGTATCGCGTGGAACCTCATAATGCCTTATTATGCCTCTCTGCCAATTGAATGCGACACCGACACCGATTTCTTGGCTTCCATGGCCAGCATAGCAGGTTCTAATAGATACTTATAACAAGTAGTATCCCTGTAATATAAAAGTTTCCTTTTTATCCTGTGTCGAATAAAAACATAGAATAAAAATGAAACTGTAGTATAACATGGCAAAGTAACGAAAAAAGAAATCCTATCCTACTAATATTATAGAAAAGTAGAAAGCGAAAGTTTGTATGTGAAGATATTAATATGTTTGTTGATCTTTCACGCAAAAACTACTGAATGGATTTTGATGAAACTTCATAATAATATAGCTTACATATCAGAATAACACATAGGCTATAATTTAAACCCATATTCCCATGGGAAGAGGAACTGCGAGTGAAACCGCAGGGCTGCTAGTTATTACATAAAGTTATTACACTCGTTATTACATAAAGTTATTATATGGCGTATGTTTCATTCTTCTTTGATACCCGAAGGAACAGGAGACACTGCGTCCACTTTACCGGTCGTAGTACTTTCACCACCTTTTGTCACACAAAAAGGTTGCGGATCAGAATTTCAAAGCAATTATATAAAAAGTTACACTTCAAGAAGTTAGACAACGTAATTAACTTTAATTACTATACATCCTGTTTTCAACTGTTTTCTGTTTCGTTACCTCCGACCATACAAAAATGTCCTGATTTAGCGAAAAGACCCAATAATCATTTGATACTGACATATTTTTGGATCGGATACGGATATGTTTTTAGAGCTTTTGACCTTGTTTTTAAACTTTTAAGTTCATATTTTTACCTATAGCTGCAACCATTCTCACGCAAAAAATATTGGCCACGTTACGTAGACCTCCCGGTTCGACGTAAAAAATATAATCACATTAAACGTAGATAATGTGTGTTACACTTCAGTCTACCCTTTGTTGGTGTAAGCGTAATAGTATTCATCGTCGTCGTTGTCGTCGTCTTAGCTCATCACGTCCACTTCTGGACTCGAGCCTCCTCCCCAATAGGAGAGAAATAACTTATTATATGGTAGGTCAGAAATCTTGGTTTACGGTTTTATTTTGAATTTTCCTTCTCTTCCACAGATGTTATAAGAATATTATATCCCCTAGTCGTCTTTCACGACACCCACGAGCAAGATAGTGTGAATTGTATTCTTACTCCGTCACCACACGAAACGGTGATAGTATTAAATCAAAGAAAACATTACGTTTATTTATTTACAAAATATACGTTATAGAATTTAATAGTAGTAGTTTGCATAACGTGTATAAATGAAATACCTACTCGGTTGTGACATTGTAACTTTGCAATTTAAATAAGGAAATACAAGCAATTAATCTCTTAATCTGACAATTTTTACGATTTATGACGAGATTTCGGCATAATATTATATGCACAATTAAACTTACAAAATTTGGTAACTTTGATGAAATGCCCGGCCTGCGAGGTGCTCCCGGCCTGCGAGGTGCTACAAGTGCATGGCGGTCGGACACACTCGGCCGACATGCACTAACTGCTTTGACTGCAGCGACCTTTGTTTCCGCTGCGGTCAACCCGGGCATAAGGCGGCATCGTGCGCCGCCACTCCCCACTGCCCCGCGTGTGCGGCGGGCAATAGGCCCGCCAAGCACCGCATGGGGGGCAAGGAGTGCAGACCCCCGGCTTCAACCCTAACGAGCGGCCCGACGACCCCAGCCGCTGCCGCCCCTAGCGCGACCCGATCGCCCGCCAGCGTGGAGGAGGTAATGAATACGGCCCACTAATGGCGGCCGAATCTTACCACCTCCTGCAGGCCAACCTCAACCACGCCGCCGAGGCACAGGACGTTTTCCTGCAAGCCATGGCGGAGTGGTTGATCGGTGCAGCCGTAGCCGCGGAGCCGTACGTGGTGCCTAACCGGCCCAATTGGCTGGGCAGCAGTGACGGCTCTGTGGCAATCGTCGCCTCCACGTCGTGGCATTCCCTGCCTTTGTTGCTCAAGGACAGGGGCGACGGGTATGTCGCGGCGGAATGGGGAGAGGTTACGCTATTTGGTGTTTACTTCTCCCCGAACAGGAGCGCGACGGATTTCGGGGCCTTCCTCACCATCCTGGGGGCCTCGATACGGTGACTGGCACCGCGCCAAGTCTTCGTTCTGGGGGACTACAACGCCAAGTCCACGGCGTGGGGGTCCCCCAGGACGAATGACCGCGGGCGGGCGGTCGAAGAGTGGGCGGCGGCACTGGGCCTCTGTTTGCTGAACAGGGGCACGGTGCAAACGTGCGTGCGGCAGCAGGGCGGGTCGATAGTGGACTTGTCGTTCGCTGGCCCTAATGTCGCAGCACGTGTGAGGAGCTGGTGCGTCCAGGAGGAGGTTGAGACCCTATCCGACCACCGATACATTCGGATAGAGGTCTCCCGGACCCTCCTCCAGCCCAGCAGGGGTCACACGGCTGACGGAGCTCCCGCGTTTCCGCGGTGGGCTGTAGGTCGATTGGATCGGGACCTGTTGGCGGAGGCAGCCATCGTTCAGTCGTGGCTGTCCTCACCGCCCCAGGCGGACGGGGTGGATGCCGAGGCTGGCCGCATCCGCTGTGCGTTAACGCAGATCTGCGATGCGGCCATGCCCCGTGTGCGGCGTCTGCCCCCGAAAAGTGCAGTCCCCTGGTGGTCCCGAGAATTGGCGGACCTTCGGGCCGCGTGTATACGTGCCCGGAGGGCCTACACCCGCAGCCGAGCGCGTCACCGCGACGCTGAGCGGGAGGGCCAGCTGTACGAGGCTTACCGCAGTGCGCGGTCTGCCTTCAGGCTGGTCGTCCGTACCGCCAAGGACGATAGTCGGCGGGAGATGCTGGACAGTCTCGAGCGTGACCCCTGGGGTCGCCCCTACCTCGCGGCGCTGAACAAGCTCCGCGGGCGGGCCCCCCCCCCCTCACCGAGACTCTCCAGCCCAGTCTCCTCACCAGAGTTGTTGAGGACCTCCTTCCACGGCAGGCCGAGCACACGCCCCCGGTCATGGCTTCGCCGGACAGCGACCGGGAGGCCGACGATGAAAGTGCTCCGCCCATCACGGAGCCGGAAATGGGGGTGGCGGTGGCGCGCATGCGAGTCAAATCCACCGCCCCCGGGCCCGACGGTATTCCGAACCGTGTGCTGGCCCTGGTCCTCGAACACCTGGGACCACGCCTCAGGGGACTGTTCGACGCTTGTTTGACGTCCGGGCAGTTCCCTGGGTGCTGGAAAGAGGGGAGGCTGGTTCTCCTGCCGAAGCCGTGACGGTCTCCCGAGTCAGCCTCGGCCTATAGGCCCATCGTGCTGCTCGATGATGCGGGCAAGCTGCTGGAGAGGGTGTTGGCTGCCCGCATCGAGCGGCACCTCGTCGGGGTCGGGCCCGATTTGTCGGACGCCCAGTTTGGTTTTCGGAGAGGGCGTTCGACGATCGCGGCCCTGCTGCGCCTGAGGGCCGTGGTAGCGGAGGCCGTCACTGGCGGAGGAGTCCTGTTGGCGGTGTCCCTGGACATCGCCAACGCCTTCAACAGTCTGCCATTCAGCTGCATCAGGGAGGGGCTGAGGTATCACGGGGTGCCCGTGTACCTCAGGCGGCTGGTGGCAGACTACTTGGAGGGGCGCAGCGTCCTCTACGTTGATCGAGTAGGGGACGTTGTGCGAACGCCCATGAAGTGCGGTGTCCCGCAGGGGTCGGTTCTGGGTCCGACCCTGTGGAACATCGGCTACGACTGGGCGTTGAGAGGAAGCCTCCCACCCGGGCTGGGCGTAATTTGCTACGCCGACGATACACTCGTCACAGCCCGGGGTGGGACGCTAGAGGAGGCGGCACGCCTGGCAATTCTTGGCACCGAGGAGATTGTCAGGCGGATCGAAGCGCTGGGGTTGAGGGTAGCCCTGGAAAAGACGGAGGCCCTTTTGTTCCATGGCCTCCGTACCGCCGGGCCTCCCGCCGGCGCTTCGATCACCGTGAAGTCGGTCACCATCAGCATCCAGGCCCACATGAAGTACTTGGGCCTGGTGCTCGACGGGCATTTTTGGTTCCGGGAGCATCTCCATCGACTTGTTCCCCGGCTTGTCGGCGCGGTGTCCGCCCTTTTGCGGCTGATGCCGAATGTGGGCGGACCCAGTGCTACGTGCCGATAGCTGTACGTGGGGGTGATCCGGTCGATGGCCCTGTATGGCGCACCGGTGTGGGCGGGGTCCCTGACCGTCCGTCTTAGGGCCCTCCTGTGGCGACCACAGAGGGTCATGATGGCGATCAGGGCCATACGGGGTTACCGCACGGTGGCGACGGAGGCAGCGTGCCTCCTGGCCGGAACTCCCCCGTGGGACCTGGAGGCGGCGATGCTCGCCGACATTTATCGGCGGGTGTCGGAGACGCGCGCCCGCGGCGGCATGGTCTCCATCAAAGAGATCACCGCCTGGCGGGTCGACGCCCGCCGAGAAGTCATTGCCCGTTGGGCAGTCCGGCTGGAGAGTCCTCGGTACGGTGTCAGGACCGTCGAGGCCCTCCGGCCGGTGCTGATGGAGTGGTTGGAGCGGACGCATGGGGTGCTTTCCTTCCGACTGGTGCAGGTGCTGACGGGGCACGGTTGCTTCGGGAAGTACCTGCACAAGATTGTCAGGAGGGAGAGCACACCGTCCTGCCACCACTGCAGTTGCGACGAGGACACGGCGCAGCACACGCTCGAGGAGTGTGCTGCATGGGAGGGTGATCGCCGTGAACTCGTCGCAATTATCGGTGCCGACCTGGCGCTGCCGACCATCGCCAGGGAGATGCTCGTCAGCGTCAGGAATTTGGACGCGGTCGCCGCCTTCTGTGAGGCCGTAATCTCACGGACGGAGGCGGCGGATCGTGTGCGAGTAGAGCTCCTATTCGGCGACACGTTCCACCGCCAGCGACTCGGGCGGCGCAGGCGCGAGTATCTGCGCCTAATGCCGCCCTAGCCGAGGCCGCGGGTGATCGGACCGGGGAATTGTCCGTCACCCGCAGAGAGGCTGACCGCGCGACGGCGACCGACGTTCCAGGACGTCGAGAGGTGAGGTTACCCGAAAGGGTATTCCGTCAGGCCGACCACTGACGACAAGTCACATCTGCTCCGGTGGTCGGCCCAACAACGAGGTGACGTGGGTACGGGTGGGTTATGGGCCCGCGCGCCGTCCTTTCATCGCCCCGGACGGACTGGACCGCGCGTGTGCTTACCATAGCCCACCCATAAAAAAAAAAACTGATGAAATGTAGTCACCAAGATGATATCTTGCTCTTAACCCAATTACTTGGAGTCGACGCAATGTCTTCCATACGGTCCCTATCAGACGTCATCACTGCAGTCACTCCCAGACTATCAATGTCATGCCTCACGCAGTCCATCCATCTTTTCCTCGGTCTCTCTCCCTTTACCCCTACTAGGTTACTTACTCCCTAAAGCCTTCAACATTAATACCCAAAACTTTTCTCACAACATTACTTTCATCCCGCCTCATCAAATGTCCAAACCATGTCAGCCGTTCACTCTTTAACGTTTCTGTCACTGGCGCAACTTTCAAACTTCCTCGAATGTGTTTATTTCTTACTTTATTCATTTTTGTCACACCACACATCCATCTCAGCATTCGCATCTCCGCTACATGCAGTCGTCTCTCATCCGTCGCTTTTGTCGCCCAACATGCTGATCCATACATACATACATGACATATATATTTTAATGTCAAAGATCTTTGTGTTTCTAAAGACAACGCTCCGTATTAAAGAATAAATTCTAGCATGGCGGAAGATTTAAAAAGCCTACAATACCATCTCTCAGCCTGTAGACCTCTTCTATTGGACATAGGCCCCCTACGAGCTTAAATGACTTTGCCAGTCGTTAGACCACTGTGCGGGCAATCGTTATTTTTAGCGAATGATCTATTTATGCAAAAGATAATAGAGTTTACTAATCAACACCCACTTATTCTTGCATTCATTATTCCCTTGCGAAATGAACGTCGATGAGCTGATTAATATATGAAATAGCGGATGAAATAGTCAGATTATCATCATCTGACAGATATTCATAAACAAACGGAAAGTTTATTTTTTTAAAGTTAAGATTAATATAACGACCGTCTCGTTTGTCTCAAAACTCGTAATATAACAATAAGTTTAGAAATAACTACACCCCAACGTCAGTTCGACTTTAGCAAACTTTGATGAAGTTCTACGTGAATTAGATTCATAGCATTTCTCTGTACATGAATATGATCCAGATGTTTGAAAACTTGATGATATTCACTGATGTAATAACCCAATCAAGTATTATTATCATACCACTGAATTGTGTTGCTGAATTTTGCTTTACGTAAGCTTTATGATCCAATAAAAGCATATTATGTGGTATTTTGAAAAAAATATCTAAATTTAACTCGTCAAAGTATTTTCATTCCACGGTTTAACTATTAGATGAGCTACTTGTCTTCTGTCTCGTTTACGTCATATAAATTGTATGCATGTACTTAAAGACTTTTGATTTTTATACGACTATTACACAATGTAAATAAAAGAGCGCTCCTAGCACTTTTTAGCGTTAATGGTCATAAGAGGTCCTCCTGATGGGCAGTCAAAAATCAAATACAAACGCAATAATATCCGTAAAAATAATTTTATTTAAAATGTAGAAAATCAAAGAAAACATTTTAATCTAATCATTAACTTTTTGTTGTGTACTAACTTTATTAATGAAATAGTATTTTTGGTTCAGATGGACACATCTGGAGACCGAGCCATCCATCAGTCTAGCGTTTAGTTAGGCGTTGCATTGGATACATAATTATAAACTCCACTCGAATTTTTGACAGAACATAAAAACATGTCGCACTATAAAGCACAGTTATTTCATATTCGCTAGGTTGCTCTATCTCTGCATTACATTGAATAAAGTCCAACAAACTTAGTTAACATTTTTAAACATTAAAAGATTGTATATGAGCGCCACATAACATTTTCAATTTCCCGTTAAAATCAGTAGATTAAGGGTAAAAAAAAATATTGATGACATAAAGAAAACACATTTTAAACTGCTATTCATAGAAACTGTTTATCTTTTTATTGGTTTTGTATTAACGCTTAGTTTAGCAATTTTGTAAACATTAAATTTCATGAAATAGGGAACAAGGTAATTAAGATCAGATGTCGTCTCAGCTCATAAACAACCCACTTGCTGGGCTCAAGCGAGGAGGCTCGAGAAGCAAAAGGCCAATAGGAGGGCAATTGATCTGCAATGGCCTGCTGGTCAGACATCAACATATCTACGTACATATGAAGCAATACAGGGTTTTATTTCGAATTTTTCCTTCACTTTCACAGATATTTATGCATATTATAATAATTAATCGTCTTTTACGACATCCACGAGCAAGATAGGGAGTGGTGAATTCTATTCCTACTCCGTGATCACACGGCAAAGATCAGATATGCTGGGAATTATACTGAACGTATAAATCTTTCGAACTATCTAATTAACATCCAAAAAACGTCCTAGAGTCTATACACCTACATATGTGTGAAGGGGTTATCATTATTACGCCTGGCAGGCGTGTTGACCATCGCAGCGAAGTTATAAGTTGGCTTAGCTGATTTTTAGGACTCCCATTGCCAGTTAGCGAGCATTTTATATTCTTTACCTGTCATACATTATATACCAAAAATATTTTGACTAATTTAAACAACTTGGTTGTTATGGAAAGCGATATTATTTTAAACAGGCAACATTTACGATGTTCCATCATTCAAACCAGATTTTTCGATTATGTAAAATCTTATCTAGTTCAAAGCTTCTCGATGCAAAGTTACAATCTCGTCGAACTTTAATGGAATTCAGAATATCAGCCTTATCCGTTAACATCG
Source organism: Lymantria dispar (assembly GCA_032191425.1). Classification (NCBI taxonomy): domain Eukaryota; kingdom Metazoa; phylum Arthropoda; class Insecta; order Lepidoptera; family Erebidae; genus Lymantria; species Lymantria dispar. The sequence continues at coordinate 27,223,136 of CM063449.1, forward strand.
GATGGAAAGCACCAAATATGCAAATTCCTTTAAAATTGACTTCAAAATGGTGTACCCTCATCTTACAGTTTGTTTGTTTATGCTCGACGCTAATCTTGTTGCTGTTTTTGATTTTCGCGGCAAAATTTTACATGTTATGCGATTGTTTGCTTTTCTCTTTACTTGAAAAGCCAACACTTTGAGACGGCTTTAGGGCGTTCAAATTAGTTGCTACTTTAATCCTTAACATAATATTAGTGGTTTGTTGTAGGGATGTTATGATGCTCCGTAACATTAACCAAAACTGACAAAACGGATATCTGAAATGAAAATATATCCGAAACTTTATCCGAATCTATTATAATATAAAAATTTCGGATAGGATAGGAGTATATGTACGTTACGAGAAATCTTATTTCAACTAACTGTTCCACCAGCATAAGCGTAAGCATATCCAAAGGGGAATAATACATACCTAGGATAATCACCATGCATAAGTATTTCCCTTTTACAATGCCCTAGAAAACCATTAGCCGAAACTGGATCTATCCGAAACTATAGGATCATCATATTCACAGCTCATATAGGTTCCACTGCTGGGCTCGAGGCTCCTCCACAATGGGAAGGAAACTGACCTACTGTACCACGCTGGTCATGTTGGGTTGGTAAAATTTGCTTCGAGGTTTCCTCTTCTTGCTAGACTAGACTTGCGTTATCTACATATTGTAATCCCTTGGTCGTCTTTTGCGACACTCAAGGTAATTAAGTGTATTCTTACTCCGTCACCACACAAAAAAAACTGTAGGATAATCCTAAATAATTTCCTATCTCTAGCCATATCTACAACCAGTATAATGTTATTCTAATATCAGTATCCGTATGTAAAACTTCATATACGCAACGTCCCTAGTTTGTTTACTAATCCATATGTGTTAACGGCTTGAAAGCACATTATATCACGATCATTTACTTTTCCATGGGAGTGGTAAAATAATCTAAGTGGTCGATGTTACAATGGATAGCAGCGCTCTTCTAAGCAACGCTTAACACTGTGATAGCTAACATATCTGTCGAGGGTGACGCTTCGGGCATTATAGCCCAAGTGAAGAGGCTAATATTCCACAGTAAACATTGATGGATTAATATGCTTATACCAGGATATCAACTCGTATGTTCTATTACCGTCCTCAAACCTCCTCCACAAAAGAACGAAAATCGACCTACAATATCACGCTAGTCAGATAGAGTAAAGGGTTTTATTTCAAGGTTTTCTTCTCTGTTATAAATGTTATATGCATATTATACTCTTATTCGTCTATTACAACACCCACGGGCTAGAAAAAGGGTCGTGATTTGTTTTCTTAGTCCGTCTCTACATGGAAAATATCTCAATTATAAAAAATAACCATTCATTTCATTATTTAATCCATATTTACAAATCATAAAAACTAATAAAACTAAATGCTATGAATACAGATTAAAATCCCTGAAGAGTTTTTAGATCACCGGTATAAATCGTTCGCTATCCAGTTCAGCTTTACAATCTACTGCACTCGCTCAATAAGCCTCGTTGGAATGGCAATTGACATGTCCTATCTGTCAGCTCTAGATTTATAGCCGAGGCGATAATCAAAAACATTGCTAAATAAATATTTGATTTTTACGAACGAGCAATAATTTTTAAGCAAAAATATATTTCATCATCGATAAATCATCATATAAATCACACTGTTAGACCCAAGCCTCTTCCACAATAGGAGGGAAATTGACCTAGTATACCACGCTGGTTAAACGTGTTGGTATAGGGTGTTATTTCGGGGATTAGTCCATCACCCGCCGAGAGGCCGACCGCGTGAGGAAAGACCGACGTCCTCCCCGAGGGGGGGACGTCGGTCGATGGGAGGGTACCCCGCGTAGGGGGTATTCCGTCGGGCCGACCACTGACGACAAGTAAACCTGCTCCGGTGGTCGGCCCAATGACGAAGGCGAGGGGTTGCGGGAGTTGCGTGCTTAAGCCCCTCTGTCGCCCCGGACGGAGTGGTGCGGAGGCGCGCCGACCGCAGCCCACACACAAAAAAAAAAAAAAAAATAGGGTGTTATTTCGAATTTTGCCTCCCTTACATAAATGTTATATACATATTCTACCCCTTAGTCATCTTATACGACACCCACGGGCAAGAAAAGGGTGGGGGATTATATTCTTACTCCGTCACTACACGGAGATTTAGTCTATTACTAAGGAAAATTACTTTTTCTATGGGCATTACGAAACTTATATGAATGGATAAACTCATCTATGTTTGTCGACCACAAATAAGTGATACATAGTAACAACATCCTGGAATGCGCTTGGAAGTTATCTACTCAGAGGACAAGCACATGAAAAAGTAAACCACAGCGGGCCGCGGCATTCAAATACCAAAGTATTTGTATTAAAGATGGAGAGCGATGGATAAGTTCACAGGGCTACATACTAATCTGCCTTTACTCCTAAAGGCAAGATGTGCTGCAATCAAATCATAGCTTACTAATAATGATTAAAATTTTAAAAATAATGCACAATCCCGCTAAGTTTCTTGCCGTATCTTCTCAGTAGCGGTCGCTTCGACCGGTGGTAGTTTATTTTTTTGAATAATTTGATTTAATTTTGTTTTGACAACATGTAAGTTTCCGTATGGTGATGGAGTAAGAGTACAATTCACCGCTCCCTATCTTGCCCGGGAATGTCGTAAAAGACGACTAAGGCATAAATAATCATATAACATATATATGTTAAGCAAGAGAAGGAAAAATCGAAATAAAACTCTATACCAATCTGTCTGACCAGCATGGTATGGTAAGGTCAATTTCCCTCCTATTGTAGAGGAGGTTCGAGTCCAACAGTGGGACGTATATGAGCTGAAACGATGATGATGATGAATTTGTAAGCGCCCTCTCGGGGTTTATACATAATAAACGATTTGAATTTGAATGCAAAATAGTAGTGCGATATTAAAAACGTTTACAATGTCGACAGTACCACGTTAAACATTTCCTGTTGTTTTTTAATACAGACTAATCTAGACATACCATGCTTACATCGCTTCAAGAGATTGCGTGCAATCCTATAACCTATAGTACTAATAGCCATCCAAATGACTAAAGAGAAGTACTGTAGTCATTTGAAAAAACCACCGGTACCAAGATTTTGTTTTTGGTGCCCAGTACCACTTTTGGGCTTTATCAGTTCACATTAAATACACAATAAATATTAGAGATAGATAGGATAATTTCTTTAAAAAGGATATGAGCGATATTTTTAAAGTATATTAATGTAAGATTATTTATATAACAGAGTCCATACTTTGTAAATAAAACTATTTTACGGATTTTATCGCGTTTGTATTTGAGTTTTGATTGTCCGACGTTTCGAATACTTTACAGCGTTCATGGTCACGGCCGCTCGTGTCCCACATAGTTAAAATGTGTAATGCTCGCGTAAACATTAGAAATCAAAGTCCATACTTTGTTATATGAATAAATATATAAATTTACCATAAAAATCCCAACAGCAGCTTGAAATATTACGTATTCTGTAACAATTGACTATAAGGGGTAAAAGCAAGTGATATGATCCCAGGCCAACCATTTCCAATCAAAAAAGGCATGATAACATACGTAGAGTTACAAATAACAGTTTATTTGTAGTCGAATGCACACATCGTATTTCCGGTTAAATAAATTGAGTAATCAGTTTTCCTGTTCATGTGAAAAAATATAACACGAATACATATATGGCTGTGAACACGAGTGTCAACTTTCCCCATTTCCGCATTTAGTAAACGCTGTACTAAAAGATAGTGACTTTAACTATGTCTATAAATTTTTAAAAGTAATAAAACAAAAATTACTTGTCGCATAAAACAGTTTGTATCATAATGATACCTGTTTACGTGCATATTTTTCATTGAAATAAAAATATTTTACGGCTTTTATCGTATCATTTTTTTTTATTTCAGCCTATCGCCGTCCACTGCTGGACGTACGCCTTCCTCATGTTACGCCACAAAGTGCAGCCCTGCCCCGCCTGCATCCAACGACGCCCAACAACTTTCACCAGGTCGGTCAACCTCACAGAAAAATGAAGTATTAATATTTCTGTGGTCAACCTAGTGGAGGTTTATCGTATAATTTGTATCAATCATTTAAAAACCTGTCTCCATGTGATGACGCAGTAAGAATATAATTCACCACTCCCTTTCTTCCCGAGGGTGTCGTAAAAGACTACTAAGGGATATGATATGCTTTTAACATTTATGGAAGAGAAGATAAAGTCGAAATAAAACCTTATACCAACACGTCTGACCAGCGTGTGGTATAGTAAATCAATTTCCCTCCCATATTGGAAGTATATGTGTTGTGATAATGATGATGATAACTGTCTGATTAATATCAACGCCGCGAAAAGACCAAATATACACTGCCTGCATAGGTACCCTCATTAGCCCAGTCGAATTAGACGAAAAACGGACCAAACCCAGGAAAAATTATAAGTAGAATTTTTCCTTCGGAATTCGTTAGGTCACTGGGAGGTCTACATTTCGGTTTTCGAATTCCCAGTGGTCTTGCGTTTTCCGCCATCTTGATTTTAAGGGTGGTTATATGTTTTTTAAATAACTCGTTTGTTTTCAATTTTACACGAAAAATGGTCATTACCAAAGTTGTTCAAAATTAAATTTCCTACAATTTTTGTTCTCATCATTTTTCCGTAGAATCGATATTTCTCGATTCACACCCGAAAAGAAAGGGTGATTTTTTGTTTATTGAATAACTCTTTTGTTTTCAATTTTCTTTATTATTTATTTATTTATTCAATTTACAATCAACAATTCGACTGGGCTACATGACGTACGTATATCAATATAGTTTTCGCTCTTGTTAGGCCACAGGCGATTAATAGGTACTAAGGAATAGGTTCATCCGTAAAGCTTTTGATGCACCATAGTTCATACGTATCGCCGATCTCCACATCGACTTACGTTTACCAACACCGGGTACATAAAACAGTGTTCTCGAATTTAGAACTATTCTCCGTGCTAGATCTCGAGAGTCTCTGGGTCAAGACACATTCTCGACAAGTCCCACGACGAGATCACAACGCCCAGAATACCTATACACGGCACGCAAGGGCATTGCAAAGAATTACCCACGGTTCCGTCCTCGCCGAGGTATTAAGCAGAACTAATAAATTTCAATAACGTGGGAACTTCCACATTGCCCTCAGTAACGCCTCAAGCAAGTTTTAATAGCTCACAGGAGGTGGTGCAAGGTTTTGGGTTGAGATCCTTATGCACTCTTCACCAGACCACACAAGGATGTAACAGCTCTCTCAGGCTAACTACCAAATATGAAACAAAAAAATTTAACACGGTAGTTTTGATGAAAATTTAGAGGTAATTATGTGACATATTGTATTTAATAAATCATATAAAAATGCGTATTTAAATTTATAGCGCGTATTAGGTATAATATTTTATCTGTGTGGTGATGAAGAATACAATTCACCACCCCATCACTTGCCCATGGGTATTGTAAATGACTACGGGATATAATATTCAGATTTATTGGAACAGAAAACTCGAAACAAAACTCTATACCTCCGTCTCTATATCCGTCTGACCTGCTGGTATAATAGACCAATTTCTTTCCCATTATGGAGGAGGCTCGAGGCTAGTAGTGGGACGTATATGAGCTGCGATGATGATGACGACATCAGAAGTACTAGCTTTCAAATAAATAAAAAACCATCAAAACCGGTTTATTTAGAAAAAATACTAGGGTTAAACATAAAAAATAGAGATAAATTGAAAAGCTTCGCCTTATTTAGAAGTCGGTTAAACAATATAATAATTATTATTGACATTATATAATTAAATGATAATTAACAAGCTAATGATCTCAGATATGGTTCTATTGTAAGTGTTTAACTAAAATCATGTAACAAGTAAATTAATTTCTTTAATTGGCTAAATATATGTATTTGTTATGAAGCTATTAATTCTTAGAATTGGAAACTCCTTTGCCGTTTGATTGTCAAATATGGTGATACATTGTTTACTTGTAACTACTAATACTAACTGCTAATATAGTATTTATGATCTCCAATGCTCTATTTTTTTAATGTTTTTTAGAGAAACCTAAATCTAAAAGCATAATACAATAAACCTTCACGCTAAACACAATACTACAAACACACAAAAGGCACAAATGACACCTAGATACGGAACAATCATACTTCAACGAATAACTTTCAAAGTCAAAAAATTAAATTAATCCAACAAATTATTGTCTTTTATAGATTACATTTGTCATATCAGTTCATCATCTAGAACATTACGCCAACAACTTTATAATAAAAATATAAATAATAAAAAGCAATGAAAATATCCTCCTTCTACACCTTTTGAGACCCACACGATTTATCATTATTAACAGCAGCTTAAGCAATGTCGAGAATGGATAGCAAAAACTATTTCTTTTCTTACATTTTCTCTTTTTCCGATTGGTTACTGAACCTATGGGTTTAGTGATTGATCACTGTGTCACTTGTCAACTTTTTACGAGTCAGAAAGTTTAAGGGTAATTTAACATGTCGACTCAAAGGGAAATTTATCGTATCCTTTGGATGAGTAGTATTTGGTAAAAAAGGGTTTCAATTGAAACTCCAAATCCGAGTTCTCAGGGGACAATTCAGTTGATCCTGTCATAAAGAAGTTAGTGATAAGATTGTGAGTTAAGTAAAGACGAAGAATCAAAACGTATTATATTAAATCAAATAGCTGCATCACGCTTGTAATTTATTTATGTATTTATATATTTATGTGTGGCGACGAAGTAAAAATACAATTCATCACCCCCTATCTTGCCCGTGAGTGTCGTAAAAGACGACTAAGAAATTAAATAGGCATATAACATCTTTGCAACAAAAGGAAAACTAAAACCTTATACCAACACGCCTGGCCAGTGTACTTATAGTTGGTAAATTTGCCTTCTATTGTGAAGGAGGCTCGAGCCCATCAGTGGCACGCATATGAGCTGAAATGAATTAATGAATTTATATATGTATTTTTCCCCTACTAGGTGAAATGACATCTTTAAAGTCGCAAGAAGTCATTCGATGCAAGTGGCATAAGACGGTTCCGAGTGGAATTCTCGTGGGGAGGCTTATGTCCAACCGTAGATGTCTATAGGCTGATGGATGGTATTGTTTCTTCTTATCGTTATTGACACATAGAAGTCTATTGTAGGTACCTCTCAAGCAGGGTGCTATAGGTTCTATCTCAAATATTGTATATGTATAGCTGAAAATTTATACAAACCACAAGCATTATAATCATATCAGTGGGCCTACTCTTGAAATCAATTCTAATTTCGAATCCGATTCAATTCCAATCTCACCAAACTTATATCTGGTACTCTTAAACAAAATCGAGAATGAATTCTTCGCGTTCGCCGTTGTCATTTTCACCAAATGTACCGTATTTTCTTACTTTAAATTAATAACGTTATCGAACTCGATCACCACAAAGACGCTTTCTTGAAATTGTGCAACATTAACGATTTTAAACTACGTCAAAATCACGTCGGGAGTAGCAAATATTTGACTTAATCGACGAGAGTCGAATTCATTTAGTTTAAAAAAAATCCACCGAATTTGATTCCAATCGTGCGCTAGTGTCGCTTTCAAGAGTACCAAATTTACTCAAATTCGAGCTGCGATTGGATTTAGGATTGGAATCGAGATTCAAGAGTAGGCACACAGGTAATTTACTTCCTACTACTAGCCTCGAACAAATAATTTGAGTGAAATCGACCTACTATACCACGCTGATCAGAGCGGTTGGTAGGTATAGAGTTCTTTTGAGTTATACTTCTCTTGCATATGTGTAATTTAGATATTATACTCCTTAGTCGTCATTTACGATACCCACTGATAAGAAAAGAGATGGTCAACTGTATTCTTACACTGTTACTGTTAAAGGAATATTATAAAGCAACAAATGTTATACTTATTGTAAATTGATCCAGATTTTGGTGCCGACTAAAAAATACATTGTGTCGCTAATCGTTATTTTTCCTTGGTAGTCTTAAAAATTAACTGCAAGAGCACTAAAAAACTTGGCGGCACAGCTCTCCTATAGAACTTTTTGCACCTTTAGATGATGGTTACCATCGCCCCCTAGCCTGCCAATCAGAATCACCGCAAAATCACCCATTTACAGATTATACAGATTCATTTTGCCACGATTTGTAGATTTATTCCTTGGAGCACATTCACTAAAGAAAGAGTATCATTCAATTGAAAACATATCAAATGACTTCAAAATGTTCTTTTTTTTTCACATAAAAGTTTCATCGCGAAGTTGAAGAAAAGTACATACACAATAAAGTCAGCATTTTTTTAAAGGATAATACCCTGAAGAAATAATTCTTGTATTGAGATGGACTTTACAAATATATAATTTTAAGAGACACAAATTACAACCAGACTCGGAACAAACTGAACTGCGCCATTCGATTTGTGGTCGCCTCTCGAGAACCTTTCTTTCCCAACGATTATTGGTTACATGAACGTATGGCCTGGCCATTGGCATTTCAATATTCTAATTCTTTGGGTTATATCAGTTATACCCGTTTTTCTACGGTTTTTCGTATTCTGATTTTATCACGTAGAAAAATCCAGAGCACGTTAAGCGACTTTGAGTCTCTTTATAAGGCCGACATTTAGAGATCATGTTTCAGTGCCGTATGTCATCACTGGTAACACACACTGGTTATTAACTTTGTTTTCAGATACTGCGGAATATTAAACGAGAAGATTACATTTGCCGAACGTTACCCAGCCGAGTCTAATTCGTTGGCTCCCTTTGCCGAAATTGGACTGTTTGTCCTAGGTAAGTTGATAACTTCGAGAATCGTATTCCCAACCAGGGTCGGTACAGGAATGACATAAAAACATTATTCTACTTTAATTATATACTGTTTTACTAACCTGTGATTTCGCCAGTATTAAATTTAGAAATTAAACCTGAAACAAAATTTTAGAGTTATAATTACAATATCAGGTTGACCGAGCTTCGCTCGGAATATTTTTGTCGAATTTATTTAGATATATATTAATAAAAAATAAATAATGAAAAATATATAAAAATTACAAAAAGAGAATTATAAATAATACCCAGATTCGAACCGACGCTGTTTGAATGCCAAAAAAAACCAAAATTAGAACCGGTCAAATTCCCAACTGAGCTATCGTAACTCATGACATTGACAACGAAATTTAAAATCATATTCTTTTAAAATTTAATGTCATTGTATTGTTTTGCTAAAAACACAGATAAAACAACATTTTCTATAAATAAAACCTAGCTAGATCGATTTTTTGGACCCGAAACCTCTAGTATGCCAAGTTTCAACAAAATCGTTGGAGCCGTTTCCGAGATCCTGAATAAAATAGCAATTAAAAAATTTTGTCTGTCTGTCTGTCTATCTGTCTGTCTGTCTGTTTGTTCCGGGTAATCTTCAAAACGGCTGGACAGATTTCAAAAATTCTTTCACCAATGGAAAGCTATAATATCAGGGCGTAAACTAGGCTATATTTTATCCCGGTATTCCCACGGGAACGGGAACCACGCGGGTAAAACGATTATAACCTATAACCGAAGCGAAGCGAGGGCGGGTTGCTAGTTATATCTATATCTTTATATACGATACTCCTCCCTCACAACCTTAATAGTGAGAATGCAATATACCATCCATCCCTTACTTTCCGCAATGAGTCATAAAAACGTAGTTTTAATAACATTAAATGTCTAAATACTTAATTTATGCAAAAGCAACTGCTGGTACGACTAGCTACTATATATACCTCGGCAAACAATTAACATTGTTGCACTATCTACAACATAGGGATTCAGCATATAGCATACGGGCCTTCGAGGAAAATGCCAAGTACCGTTCATCAAGTTCTAAGTAATGCCCAGTCCTTAGTCCCACTTAAGCTTAACAAGTCATCGACAGCTCTTTGCTAGTTTTATACGATTTGTACTTTATAAGTGAGTACTGTCGGATGTGATCCGTTATATGACCTTGATTGAGGTCGTTTTAACATTGATTCTTTGAAGATACAACATTCATAGACGTTAACTATTTTTACTCACAATTATGAGTACGCATTACACTTTTTAACTATATAAATATCATTATCTACATCATCTTAACTCATACATGTCCCAGTACTGGGCTTAAACCTCCACCAGAATAGAAGGATGGACCTTACTATATCATGCTGGTCAGTCAGGTTAGTATAGGGTTTTATTTCGAATTTTACTTTTCTTGCATAGACGTTATATGCTAACTATATCCCTTAGTCGTCTTTTACCACATCCAAGGGCAAGAAAGGGGGTGGTGAATTGTATTCTTATTCTGTCACCACACAGAAAATTATATATAAATTATTACAATTGTAGAGTATGCATACTTCTATTCCCATACTTCTATTCCCAGACTGCACGACCTCATTTAAGTTCTTTAAAAATACTACGCTTGAACGAAATTGGGCCTTTATTGTATATTGTATGTGATCATCAAAGGGGGCAGGGCTCAAAAAAATTAAAACTATAATTCATGTAGTATAGACAAATTCTCTATAGTACTTTGTATATTTATATATTTGTATATTTTGTATATTTATAAGATTGAATACGCGTCTCAAAGTTAGAAAGAAATTTTTAAACATACTTATTAAAATGATTGCACAGGAGAGTTAGTGGTTAGGATACCGATCCATCGTGCCTAGTTCCATGGAACCGATTCGCACGCAGAACAATACCTTTTATGCGAAACACTATAGTCCATAAAATATAGTATGATCTCTGTGACAGTTTTCCCTGGTGCTGTCACGCTTACGATAAAGTCCGTAGTTTTTTATCGATAAAACCTCTTTATTTTTATAATTGTGATTTTCTATTATAATTAAAATACAATCAATGAAAATCTTTTTGAATTTATTTCAAACTAAAACTATTTTATGACTATTTTAATTATTCAAAAGGAGTACAATCAAGGTCTAGGGCACTGTTATCGGCATCACTGGAGCGTTCCTGCTAGAACATTTATCATTTTTTGCCAAATAGGGACAGTCGTTAGATCAATCGAACAATTACGACTGTTTTATAAATAAATAATATGTCTAGTTTATTGACAATAATTCCTACATAATATTATCATTTACTCTGACACTAAAAGTGTTTTTTTATGTTTAATTAATTCAATTTATGTATTTTATAATGTAACTGTCTGTTTTAATTGTAAAAATATATTGAAAGTTTTATACAGGTACTGTATAGGGTTTATTTCTTTTATGAATAATTTAATAAAGATCGGTTATCGATTTATGTATATCGACTGTCCCATCTCTTTTTTATTTTCAGTGCAGTATAACTTTGCACGTGCGTAAGCGTCATTTATGTATAAAATGTTTACTAGGTATTTCAGTACTTACGAGGTACATTTTAGGCATGAATATTAATATTTTTGTATTTATTATATATTGCAATTCAGTTGCAATAAAACTGACATGAAAGGAATGAAAACATATTTCATACAAAATGAAATTGTAAACCTGTCGCTCGTTCAAACTTACTTCGTTGATTTCGTTAACATTTGTCACAGAGATCAAGCTATATTTTATGGACTATAATCATTGCTTTGAGCGTGAACATAATCATCATCATCAATGTCACAGCTCATTTTCGTCCACTACTAGATTTGAGTCGAGCCTCCTCTACAATGGGAGGGAAATTGACCTACTATACCGCGCTGGTTAAACGTGTAAGGTTTTATTTAGAGTTTTCCTTCACTTGCATGATTGTTATGTGCATAATGTGTAGTCGTCTTTTACCCACAGGCAAGAAAGGGGATGGTGAATGGTAATCTTACTCTATCACCACGCGAAACCTGAACGTAATATGTATCCGTTAATTGTATGTTGGTAAAGTTGCCCGCAATAAGAATTCAGTTGTTCAGTGGGAAGTGCGAAGCTTTTTAAAAAACAAATAATCTAAAATTTTAAGAATAAAACCAACTTCAATAAGACTTATATGGTTTTCTTTTGGATGCCATTGTCAGAATTGGACCAAATTGAGATGGGACCATACCGAAAGAACCATCTAACAAATAAAAGAATCATCGAAATCGGTAAACTAAACACTTACAAGACCAAGCCCGAGAACAATAAATTTTAGTTCAACAGATAATAAACAATCAAACTCAATATCAAAAGAATTACGATTACCAATATTGATAATTACAATTACGATTGAGATAGTCAATCAGTTGCAGAATTTAAGATTAAGCATTGTTCTTTAAGCTCTACTATTCATATACGGTTTGAGTGAGAACTATTTCCATGTAACGATTACTTCTTCGTAAAACAAATTAATTTATGCACAATTCCATTCATCTATACATCAGCCCCCGTCGGGCCGACCACTGATGACAAGTCACATCTGCTCCGGTGGTCGGCCCAACAAACAACGAGGTGACGTGGGTACGGGTGGGTTATGAGCCCGCGCGCCGTCCTTTCATCGCCCCGGACAGACAGGACCGCGCGTGCGCTTACCATAGCACACCCAAAAACAAAAAAACAAAAAACAAACATCAGCCCGAAAACGTCCATTGTTGGACATAGGCCTCCCCACGAGAATGTCACCGGCACGGCCACTTGCATCCAACGGTTCCCTTCCGCTTTCAAAATATAGTCAGTCCACCTAATAAAGAGTCATCCTACGTCGCGTCGTCCGATTTGTGGTCATCATTCGAGAACCTTTTTCCCTCAATGGTTTTAGAGCGATGTGGTCTGCCCATTGCTATTTCAACGTGCTAATTTTGCGGACACACAATTGAACATAGTCATAAGCTCATCGAATGCTCCCAACGGATATAGGTATTCATCTGCCCATCAGCCTATCCCGTCCACTGTCGGACATAGCCTACCCAGAACAGCATTTTACTATTTTTGTGATTAGGGATTCATTGTATTCTTAGCTTATCACTACATTAAATGGAATGGTATCTATATATATTTTTGAAAATCTTTGAAATCATAGGTACGTGCACGGCAGGTTATGGGGTGGCACGGCAGGTTATGGGGTTGCACGTCCTTTCCAGTCGTATCGTTCCAGAGCGGAACGTGACTGCCCCATAGCCTGCCCCTAAACAAATTCTGCTCCAAACCAATTTTATTACAAAATAAATAATACGAAGATGGTTATAAGCCAATTAAGCAATGCATATGGATGGGTCTTAACCCGTTAGGTGGCGTTGCCATTGATATCAATTTATTTTTATTTAATTTTCTTTTATTTTTTACAAAGCAGTCTCTTGGGTCAGCTAGTAAGTATATATAGTAATACTAGCTTACTCGCCAGACTTCGGTTTCCCGGAAAAGTAGTGCTACATCATCATCATCGTCTCAGCCCATATACGTCCCACTGTAGGGCTCGGGCCTCCTCCATAATGCAAGGGTAATTGACCTACTATACCACCCTGGTCAGACGTGTTGGTATAGGGTTTTATTTCGAGTTTTCCTTCTCATAGTGCTACACTGTAATGTTATTAATTATAACCCAATTTCATCATCAGCATCGCCCCCTTCCGGGTTAAATTGATTTTTCAAAGACTTCAGAAACTCATTTAAATATACACACAAATTTTCATCCAAATCGATCCAGCCGTTACGGAGGAGTTATGTGACAAATTCACGTACATGAGAATATATTTCTTATTTAAGATATTCTAATTTTAAAATATTCTCTAGCAGATTTTAAGACGAAATTCTGATATATGTAATACAAACAACCAAGACCAACGAAAATCTGAAATAAAGGTATTGAAAGCAAGTAATTATGAAAGGATGTTTACAATTTCTCCGCTATAAATATCTCAAGTTTACCGCATACTTATAAATTAAAATTGATATTGCCTCAATTATTCATGATTTTGAAATATTTAATATTAAAACATGATAATGTCAAGGTTCACTGTAAATTGCTTTACTTTTAGAATTTAAGATAAGAAAACCGCCATTTTACATTTGCAAACAAAATTCGGATGGAGCGAATACATTATAGATCAGGAAGATTTATAAATTCTGAGCACTAATCCAAAAAAAAAATGTAAATACATCGAAAGAAGTGTAAATACGCGTCAAGTAATCCTGAAATATTACTTCTGATGAAAAAATCTTTTCCTCAGAACCTTTTGTTAGTTAGCTACGCACGCTGAACACAACATACATTAGTCAGCAAATGTAAGGATGTTCACTTTATGAACACTTACAAAACTTCTAAATTAGGGCTGAAACACATTTGACGTAACCTACATCGTTCATCAACACCATTTAATTTTACGTTGTAATTAGTATATTTTGGCCCTAAAGTAAAAAAAAATGTGAACCGAGTTTAGATACCTACTATTCTAGGTACCTACTACATTACATTTTGCTTGAAACTGACTTCAAACTTAGCTAGTTTTCTTAGCCGATTTTAACGACTACAACTGACACAGTTTATGTTTAAAATATAGGTAAAAATGAGTACAACGAAAGGTCTGAAACATTGTATTTTTAATAAATAGGTAAATATGGCTACAGTTAAATTCATTTAAAAGAAACTCATTGTATGATAATGAAATGATCTTTAATTCTATATTAATATTATAAAAGTTATAAATGCCTACATAGACAGGCAGTGTTCAAAGAGAGGATATCTGATAGAATTTTGTGGAAAAAGAGGACATATCGACTCCAAGTAATTGAGATAAGGAGGATGAAAATGACTAACAATATAAAATCATAAATTTGAGTAAATATTTCTTTATCACTCAAACAAGCAATTTGACACAGAGATTATATAGTATGGAATAATACTTAGGTTCTTTTTATCCCCCAAAATTTGTTATTATCGTGGATTAAATCCTATGGAACTGACTAAATCTACATTAACCAAAATCTTATAAGTACTAAATTCGATATAATATTAATGATAGCAAAAAAATCAAGAATAATATATATTTTGAAAGCAGCAATAATATGAACAGAATATATAAAGCAATTCTGTTTTCCTTGTTATTTAAGGAACACTTCTGAGTACTTCAAACGATTTACTTCTTGCTCAACATCGAATTTCCAACAACGGTCTTGAATATTCAATGAATTACATTATGGACACCGCTAGCACTGCTAACAAAGTACACAATTAGTATTAAATGTAGACACAGAAACTTGTAAATATTTAACTTTATGCAAACGAAATGTTTTAATAATATAAGGAGATAAGGAGGTCGAGAAGTTAACTTTTGTTTCTTTTGTCAGATACTAAACTATTTGCTCATAAGCATGGGTGTTTTCATAACTAGATAAATTTTATATTATCTCACACTATCCATTAAATATAGGTAGACTATGCAAATGGGGTAAATAAGGGTGATAAAAGGATACTTAAAAACAGTTTTATTTACTTCTTTTTCCATTTCGTAACACAGTATGAATACAATTTACCCTCACTTGTCCCTACATGTCCTAAAAGGCGAAGTAAGGGATATATGGAAAATAATATCGATACAAGACAAGGTAGACTCAAAACATAACCCTATGTGAATACGTCCAGCGTATACCCGCCACCAAAAAAAAAGCCGTGGTAGATCAAATTTCAATTTTAGGATAGCTCAAAATTCCTCCGCAATGGAGGAGGTCTGAGGCTGGCAACGGAATGTATATGGGCTGAGATGATTATAGGTCTTATAAATGAGGACGAATTTTCTTCTATTACGAAAACGGCGTTCTACATCAGAGTATAAGCCTTTATTCTGATTTTTTTTCTTGTAAATTCAAATCATTTATTATGCATAAACTTATTGTCACAGGACACTTATTGAGAGAGAGGACACTTATTGTCAAGTTAACAAAATTAAATCATATTATCAAAAAAATAAACTACCACCGAATCGGAACGCGACCGCTACTGAGAAGATCCGGCAAGAAACTCAGCGGGATTGTCTATTATTTTTAATTTTTTTTCTTACTTGATATAAAATTGTGTAGATATAATATGTCTTGCAAGTACTAGTTCCAGTGCAATACCCTTCGAACCACAAGATATAATTATAGATTAAGTCTTGTGGTTCGATTATCTTGCAGTTGAAGTTATCTGCTTACATCCTTCAATCGAATCTCACTACTCACGGTAAGGGAAGAGGTAGCGAATATTCAATTGTTACCTAGATTTCTTTATAGCCTTTAGTAGTAAAACTTACTACTGTGTAGAGCACTAATTGCATTACGAACAAATTTTAAGGTCATCATTTATCATCATCATTCCAGTTCATATAGGTCCCATTGTTGGGCTAGAGCGTCCTCGGTGGGCAAATGACCTTCTATACCACGCTGGGCAGACGTGTTGGTGTAGTGTTTCATTTCAAGATTTATTTTCTCTTGCTTAGATGCTAATATAAATATGCGTATATTTAATCCCTTAGTCGTCTTTTACTACACCCGTGGTCGAGATGGCAAATTGTATTCTTAGTCCATCACCTTTCGGATTTTTTTTTTAAGTAATAGAAAATATTACGTACTAATATTGTCCGTGTGGTGACGGAGTAAGAATACAATTCACCACGCCCTATCTTGCTCGTGGATGTCGTAAAAGACGACTGTGGGATATAATATGTACATAACATCTGTGCAAGAGAAGGAAATCTCGAAATAAAACCCTATACTAATACTACTATAGTAGGTCAAATTCCCTCTCATTGTGGAGAAGAGCCGAGCCCAACAGTGGGACGTATGTGGGCTGCAGTGATGATGGCATACTAATAATCTTTAAGATACCCTCGGGTAAGAGCGGAGGTGACGATTTATGTTCTTAATCCTATCACGGTTTTTCCACACGGTTTTTTTAAAGTTATTAAATAAAATAAACTTAAAAATAAACATCTTCTATACCAATAAATAAAATTAGAGTGTCTGTTTGTAATGTCAAAATAATAGGCTTTGTTCATGCTCACACGGTTATTTGCACGACACTTATGCCTAAAATAGCAATTTAAAAATTTTTGTCTGTCTGTCTGTTTGTTCCGGGTAATCTTCAAAATGGCTGGACCGATTTCAAAACTTCTTTTACCATTGGAAAGCTATAATATCAGGGCGTAAACTAGGCTATATTTTATCCCGATATACCCACGGGAACGGGAACTACGCGGGTAAAACGACTATAACCTATAACCGAAGCGAAGCGAGGGCGGGTTGCTAGTATTAGCATAAAAATACTAAACTCGACTATTCTGTTACTTTCCATCATCTTATGCCAGCGGCGTTACAAGCGCTTATCACCGTCTAGTTAAACTACTACAGAATACCAGCATCAGTAATTTGATCTTAATTTTACAGGATTTCTTAATATTTATCATTACAGCTAAGTTCCTACAGGTCGCAGCTGTTATATTTTATAACCAATAACCTTTCCCTATAAACTAGCTAACGGAAAAGATTTTAATTTTCCAAGAACTCGCTTGTTCAAGAAAAGAAATATTTAGCTTAATTTTGATAGTACAGTTTCTTAATAAACATTATTAAAAGAAAAAAAATCCCTATAATGTTTAGTCACATTACGTCATAAATCATCTCAGTACAATATGACCCTCCGTTAGGTTTGGGCCTTCTCCACAATAGGAGGCAAATTGACTTACTATACCACGCTGGTCAGACGGGTTGGTATAGGGTTTTTTTTTTGAGCTTGCCTTGCCATACATATATGTTACTAGCAATCCGCCCTCGCTTCGCTTCGGTTACAGTCCAGTTCCCGTGGGAATACCGGTATAAAATATAGCCTATATTACTCAGGGATAATGTAGCTTCCCAATGGTGAAAGGCATTTGAAATCAGCATAGTAGTTTTTGAGTTTATTCATTACAAACGTACACACAAAAATACTAATTATTCTTCTTTATAATATTAGTGTAGATATGCATATTATATTCTTAGTCATCTTTTACGACACCCACGGGCAAGACGGAGAGTGGTGAAATGCATTATTACTCCATCACCACACGAATTTTAAAATATATATATGTATATAGTTTTTTTTTTTAAAGACACCCTGCACTGAGGCAATAATCCTTGTATTGCAAGGGACTTTACAAACATATAATTAACGGCCACAAATTACTTTCAGACTCAGAACAAGAATTTGTGGATCGCACAAACCCACAAAATGTTGTCTTGCATGGAATTCGAACCCACGACACTGACACTTTAAATCGGCATCTTAACCACTACGCCATATAAATATATACGAGTAACTTCTTATTGGTTTAGCTCTGACTAGTTTATTGTTATAATAATTTTAGAGAGTAAATTGAGTAACAATGTGAAATGCAGGTAATAGAAATATTTGTTCAACCGGAAAACTGGAGCACCTGAATACACCTCACAATCAATACATTAAGCAACAATCGAAGTGGTATGTAGTTTGCACAGTTAAACAAACAAGGGCCGGGACGTTTTCCGACTAGGTCACTAGCTGTTAGGACGCTAGGCCCAATAGTGGTAATTGCTCAAACCGCGACTATCGACGTGAACGTCCCAGTTAACAATAGGGTTGCCACATTTTGTGATCTTTAGTCGGCATTCTTCAATTCAAACTAAAAATGATTGATAGTTTTTTATATACATCGTAAGTGAAATTAATATTTTACTTGTACTAAGCAATAATATGAATTACCAGCAATTCATTCAACAACCTTTCCATGTGGTGACGGATTAAGAATACAATTCGCCCCTTACCCTCTTTCTTGCCCGTAGGTGTCATAAAATACGACTAGGGGCTATATTGTAAGACAAGGAAAATTCAAAATAAAAGGCTATACCAACCCGTCTCACCAGCGTGGTATAGTAGATCAGTTGCCTGATGAGCCTGCCTCACAATGGAAGGGTCCATTGTGAGGCAGGCTCGGGCCCAGCCAATCGGACATACATGAACTAAGATGATGATTATCCATCAGCCTATTAACGTCAATTATTGAACATAGGCATCCTTAAGGAGTTGTAACGCCATATTCGCCACCCAGTTATAATTGTCCCAGGATAGTACTGCTGCCCGCTCGCATAGAAATCCCTCATCCGATTTTTGCTCAACCCACAGGCAAGAACTGTATGATAACATATTGTATTCGTACCGCATCACCATGAGAAGTTTGACTGTCATTAATTTCGTGTAGTGAGAAAGTAAGAATAAAATTTATCACCCTCTTTCTCATCCTTGGATGTTGTAAAAGCCGACTAAAGGATATACACGTATAGCATCTGTACAAGAGAAGTACAACTACGCTTCGCGGCGGCAGGAGGCTGCGGGGCGGGGCCCCGTGACCATCCGTGGCACGGCACCTTCGTCGTTGGGCTGACCACCGGTGCAGAGTAACTTGTCTTCAGTGGTCGACTCGACGGAATACCCATGTGGAGTACCCTCCTCGACCGACGGGGATATCGGTCGCCGTCGTGCGGTCGGCCTCTCGGCGGGTGACGGACTAAATCCCCGGTCCAGTCACTCGCAAATAAAACCATATGCGAACTCTTTGACCAGACTGGGTTAATTTCCCTCCCATTGTGGAGGAGGCTCTAACCCAACATTGGGACGTATTTGAGATGTAATAATAATAAATTAAAAATCGTAAATTTATTTAATTTTTAATTTTGGACAGCCCTGTCAATGTGCTGGTTATGTGACGTCTCGTCTCTAGCCAACAAAGCTTTGCAAAACATTATATTTTTGAAATCTCCTTTGTAAATAATTAAACTAGAACAAGAAGATGCTAGTTCACTAGAACATGACCTTCAATTCAAAATCACTACCATCTTTGATTAAATCTGTAGTACTTTAAAGTAAAAAATTAATAAATATTTTCATGAAGACAAAGAAAATATTCAGAGAGTTTTCAATATAAAAACCTCTTACAGCACTTAACAAATAATTTTCTTAATCCTAGCTTTCTTATTTCTGACTAGCAACCCGCCCTCGCTTCACTTCGGTTATAGGTTATAGTCGTTTTACCCGCGTAGTTCCCGTTCCCGTGGGAATACCGGGATAAAATATAGCCTAGTTTACGCCCTGATATTATAGCTTTCCATTGGTGAAAGAATTTTTGAAATCGGTCCAGCCGTTTTGAAGATTACCCGGAACAAACAGACAGACAGACAGACAGACAAAAATTTTTTAATTGCTATTTTAGGCATAGGTGTCGTGCAAATAACCGTGTGAGCATGAAAAAAGCCTATTATTTTGACATTACAAACAGACACTCCAATTTTATTTATTGGTTTAGATATTTTTAGGTACTAGAATATTTTAAAACTACAGTACTAATTTTAATTATATTTGGTAGATAATTACTAATAACTATTGGTCACCGGGTGGTCGAAATTCGACCATAATTCATTTAACTTTATTTTTCTTCTACATATTTTTCTTTTACTTATATAAGTACAATTATATATATTGAACAAGCTGTATTTCATTAATAACTAATATATAACTACAAATATCTAATAGACATTGTCAACACTAATTGTCTGACGTTCAAGTCGACCAGACTAATCATAAATAAAATTGTATATGTACATATATGTATGTGTGTGTGTTGTTTGCATAGTAAAGTGCGTCATGTTTTTATTTATTAATTTAATGTATTACTAATGCATTACTATATCAAGTTTTGTTCATTTTTCTTCAAAACATTCTTAAACTCTGCCAGTTTTCATACTTGTACACGCGCGTAATTTTTGTAAAAATTCCATCGACGTCCCCCGGGACGCCGATCGCCGTCGCGAGGCTAACCTCTCCGCGGGTGCCGGACTAAATCCCCGGTCTGGACACCCGGTGTAAAAAGAGGTTAAAAGTTTTTGCTTCACGTATTAATATATAGATAAAAAAAATATCATAAAAGGAGATATTTATCAGGGGATAGTAGATACCTAAACCTCGTTGTGTGCTAAAAACTAAATCACCCAGCTAGTTGATGAAGTCACTCACTTATCTCACATATGCCTCTGCTGGACTTGAACCTCCTCCACAGTAGGAAATTGACTTAATAAACCAAAACTCAGTAGTTAGAGGGGCTGGCATAGTGGTTATTTAGACTTTTCCATATCTTATATTACAGTTATCGATAAATCCCTTAGACACATTTTAAGAAACCCACAGGTTAAAAAGGAGGTGATAAATTCTTATGTACTCCTTGCCATACGGAGAATTATCGGGCTCCAGTTATTCACGGACAATTAAACAGTGTAATGAGACAATAGCCCACTACAAAAATAAAAGTGAAAGTATTTATCGTCAAATATTTGCCATTTCGCTCTCAGAGGAACAATTTAATTAATATTTCCACTTTACTTTTATTAACAAAAACCTTTTAAGAGAAATCTTAAAGTAAAAATACAATTCAGTATAATTGCACAGTGGAATGTAAACTATAGAAAAAGTTTAGTTAACTGTTATTGCCAGGGGGCATTGGAACTGGTCATGTGATGAAACCGGTTCCAAAACCTTGTCCGACCCTGTCCGACTTGACACGAAGAGTATACTTTATATTTTCATGGCTAAGAATGCTTTTTAGGAGACAAAAATACATTACATTTTAATATTGTTATTTTATGTAGTTTTATATTACTTGATGCTTGTTTTCACTAGATTAGACTTTACAAAAACAAAAAACTCATATTACACTTGGGTTAAAAACCGGCTAAGTGCGAGTCGGAGTCGCGCACGAAGGGTTCCGTACCATATCTATAAAAAAATAGGCAAAAATGACGTTTTTTGTACGGAAGCCCCCCTTAAATATTTATTTTGTTTTTAGTATTTATTGTTATAGCGGTCACAGAAATACATGATTTGTAAAAATTTCAACTGTCTAGGTATCGCGGTTCTTGAGGTACAGCCTGGTGACAGATAGACGGACGAACAGACAGCGAAGTCTTAGTAATAGGGGCCCGTTTTTAACCTTAGGGTACGGGACCCTAGAAATCACTTCTTAACTTTGTTATACATATACATTCAGTTCTAGGGACGAGCTTCTTTCATTAAGTGCTCATTTGATCTAGTATAGGCCAAACGAGCCATTATCCAAAGATTGAGATTCATAATCATAATCATCACAGCTCATATATTTTTTTTTTTTGGTGGATTGCGGTCGGCGCGCTCCTCGCACCACTCCGTCCGGGGCGACAGAGGGGCGTAAGCACGCACACCCGCAACCCACCTACGTGCACGTCGCCTTCGTCGTTGGGCCGACCACCGGAGCAGGGTTACTTGTCATCAGTGGTCGGCCCGACGGGATACCCCCTATTTAGGGTACCCACCCATCGACTAAGTCCCCCCCTCGGGGAGGACGTCGGTCAGTATATACCATTCTGGAGTTGGTACGGGTTTCTATTTCGAGTTTACCTTTTCTTGCATATAGGTTGTATGCATATTATCCCTAAGTCATCTGTTACGACACCCACGGGTAGAAGAGAGCGTGGTGAATTGTATTCTTACTCCGTCACTATGCGAAATAAAGCTGTATGTATATTTATATTTTCCTTCGCAATAAGATTACCTACCGTTAAAAATGTTTTCATAATTTTTCTATCTCTACATCCATATCTTCATCATCATCATTTCAACTCATATACGTCCCACTATTGAGTTCGCGCCTACTACATATTTGGAGAGAAAAACCTACCACAACCACGCTGGTCAAATGTGTTAATATAGGGTTTCATTTCGGGTTATAACATAGTCGTCTTTTACGACACCCACGGGCAAGATAAAGGGTGGTGAATTGTATTCATACTCCGTCACCACACAGCAAATCCATAACAGAATCCATAAAAAATAAATATTTATCCATTAAACAAAACATTTTGTGTCAGAAAAAAATATATAGAGCATCCTAATACATAACATTTAACAGAAATAGGTTGCCTATTTTACCCAAACAGAATGTCTACAATGCAAAACTTTTATACAAATAATAACCATAAAACTTACGGAGCCAATACGAGATGAGGGTCAATCATCAAACCGTGCTCTATATTCAAAATAGAGGAGTAAAGTCTCTCTCAAATATGCTCGGATCCCCACAGCCTTAATCCACGCACAATCCGGGAGTAACTGTATTAGATATACACAGATTTATTACGCAGGCCCAAGGATTTACAGCTTTACCAAAATGCTTACTCAAAGTATTTCCTTAGCTTTTTATTGTTTCTTTTTTCTCTCGTATATCATCTTTTTTTAAGATAATAATATATGATTCAACCACAAATTGGGTTTTTGATGTACTTCCATTTTATTTCATGAAACGTAATTTGAATTTACTTTCATTGTTATTAGTGTTGCCCAAATGCAAGACCAAGACGAGACTTGGACCGGTCTTGGTCTTGCAACATCACACCTGGTCTCGTCTTGGTCTTGGTCTTGCGCACCCGGGTCTTGGTCTTGGTCTTGGTCTTGCGCACCCGAGTCTTGGTATTGCAGCAAGAGTCTCGCAAAGTTTTGCAGTTAGAATAACGTAACAGTAATTTATCATGGCAATGAAAAATCCAACTAAATTAATCAAATATCCTATCCTATCTATCCATCTGCTAGCCTATAGTTCACTATTGAATACAATACTTACCACTGGAGAAAATTACTCTTCTATTCCCCTGGTGTTCCATTAGACAGCGTTACTACTCTTATGACAGGACTTTCGACCCTATTTTCTTAAGACGTCACCACACGAGGCAGTTGATACAATAAATTTTATGTCATTTTATAATCAATGCGATATTTTACAATTAATGCGATTGTTTATATTCCCCTTCAAGTTAAGTGGTATGTATCTATTGTATTTCCAGTTTAGTTACTGATACTCTGGATACTTGAAAAAACCTGTTGCTCTATTGTCTATGTAAATACTTTGGCCGCTGGATCCATGTAGCTCTTAATATACTATTTATTCAAGAACATATAAAACTGATTTAAAATTTTATGGTTTTAATACTTGTAAAATGTATGATATTCGTCGTCATCGTCATAGCTCATAAAAGTGCCACTGCTGGACTTAAGCTTCCTTCCAGTAAGAGGAAAATTGATCTACTATACCACGCTGGTCAGACATGTTGGTACAGGGTTTTCTTTCTAGTTTCACTTCTCTTGCACATATATACACAGGGTGTATCAGGTTATGGGACAACTGTTCATGTATGTTGTAGTTCAACAGTCATAGATCATAATTAGAATGTATATTACACAAAAACAATATAACGTAAAAGTTATAGTGATTACAAAAATGTGTGTCTAAGAGTTTATGCCTTAAATTTTATGCATTATGTAGGTATGTACAGACAGGTTATATGTAAGCATGTAAAATTTCGACAGTATAAATAGGTTTTAGATTTGCGCGAACCTTTCAATGGTTACGTAGGTACAAAGGCGACTCATCAACGGTCATCGGCCGATCAGCTGATTTATATTAAAGCGAAGTTTGTCTTGCTTATGCAAACGTAATCATTGATTTATTCAAATTCTAATGAACATTTAACAAAATACGAATATGTTGTAGATTAAGTATCATTCCTTTATACATTTTAATCAATTTACACGAAAAAACGATGACAAAATTGAGAACTTACATGTCTCTCAATTCATTAGCGAATCGATATTTTTATTTCAATTTTTTTTTCATGGGTTCCTAACACCATTGCCCGATCCGATTTGATACGACATCCACGGGTAAGAGAGTGGTGAATTATATTTGTACTCTGTCTTTTTTTTTGTGTGTGTGTAGCTGTTGGTCGCAGATGACCTTGACAGCTTAACGCGGTCAATGGGTGAGCGCTGATGGCTCTCAACCCGGTAAGTAAGTTAAGCGAACATCGCCCGAGGGCTCCCCCCTGTGGGGAACGGACCTCGGCTCGGGGCCTCGCTGAGAGCAAAGTAGGCGTGGCCAAGTTTAGGTTAATGACTTTTACGCGGCGCGGTTTTCGACCTCGACGGCGAAGCCGATACCGCGGAGTTTTATCTGTTATCGCTGCGCGAGCTGTGTAGGTCCTTTCTTGGGCAATCATAATAGCGTCATCTTCTTCTTCAAGGAGATGACGAGGACATCGGACCGCGGATATTTTTGAGGGGACGTAGTTTACCGCCCCAACCACTAGTGGATTGGGGTGAGTCGTGGCAGAGGCAAAATAGCGCTGGGAGCAACGCTTCATGTACTGCCTGATGGTGATCGTACTCTGTCCCTACATGGACATTTATATAGATTAATTGTAGGCATATTTCTATGTCCAACAGTGAACGTCGTTGGGCTAATGAATAAACGGATATATAAATATGTATAATGGGCAAGAGCACTCTCGTGATTACGGTATTTTTGTCCTTAAGCCTTTCCGAAGAGTAATTCTGAAAAGCCAACACCAACATTGGGAATCGATTGACCAATAGATGGATATCTCAAGACTGATTTGACTTGCCGTGTAGTGACGGAGTAAGAATATAATTCATCACCCCCTATTTTACCTGTGACTGCGAACCCACGACTAAGGGCTATAATATATAACATCGGTGCAAGAGAAGGAAAACTTGACATGTATGACCTGTAACAACACGGCCGATCACCGTGGCGATTCCCCTCCGGCCACGGCCGATTCTCCTCCTGTTATGTAGAAGACACGAGCTCAACCGTATATAAGCTGAAATGGTGATTTGAATTAAATGCAAGACCGCGAGACTCTTGCAGGCCCAGTCTTGGTCTTGCTCAAGTCTTGCAGGGCCAGTCTTGGTCTTGGTCTTGCAAAAATTAAGCGGTCTTGGTCTTGGTCTCGGTCTCGCATTTCTCGCAAGACCAAGACCGCAAGACCAAGACTTTTTTGGGCAACACTAATTGTTATATATAGAAGGCTATTATACTATCATAACGCTCTGCGAAAATATATTATCTAATGGTATAAAAACAGTCGATAAAAAACCTCTGATAGATATACAAGTTTAAAAATTAGAATACTCGAGCGAATCCTTCGTACTGTTCATCATTTTAGCTCATATACGTCCCACTGTTGGGCTCGAGCCTCCTCCACAATAGGAGGGATATTGACCTTACTATACCATGCTAATTAGACAGGTTGGTATAAGGTTTTGTTTCGAGTTTCCCTTCTCTTGCATATATTATATGCGTATTATATCCCTGAGTCGTTTTTTGCGACATCCACGAGCAAGATAGGGAGTGATAATGTGTATTCTTACTCCGTCGCCACACGGAGAACGTCGTATTGTTAATAAAAAATAAATCTTCCACGTAATAAATTACGTGTATTTATTGGAATGAATCTCATCGCACATACCCACCATTGTAATTCCTGTAAGCTAGGATCCATAATGGTCTCCATAGATAACATCGAGGTTTGACCCTCAGGCAGCCCCGGCAAATGCTTTTAATTGTCACGGGACCCGCACCATATTTAATTAGAAAAAATAAATAGCAGGAATTGGAAAAATTGATTCTACTTGTGCAATGGTGCTATGTAATGGGGGAGATATGAAGCAATATTGACTGTTTAGTCAATAGTGTATGTACAACTTTGATAAGCGCACCAGTACAATGCTATGATCGCTATGCCACCACGTCTTATCAGCGAGGTATAGTAGGTCAAATTCCTTCTCATAAAGAAGGATACCTAAACCCAACAGTGGGAGATATATAGGTTCAGATGATGATGATTTAGCAAATAATCGAAACAAATGGAACGCCATTGCGATTAGTTATCAACTACGTAATTTCATTACCAATTTAGACAATTTACTAAACATTTAATTTGATCAAAACTCTGCAACATACGTTTGAAAATTAATCTCATTTTACGATATTACATTACATAGAAATAGTTTTTTATATCAGCAAAATTAAATTAATGAACGTTTTCAATTTTAATCTGATTTGTATACTTAGCAAGAAAAACTAATCTTTGAATATAATATATTGCCAACGTATCTTTCTCCAATGAAATAGCAGCTCTAGATATAGCTAGCTTTTTAGATTTAGTTGAAATACCACGAATTTAAGAGAAGGCACTGTCCCTATAGCCAGCCATGTAGTAACTCGCAACTATTGAGCAGAACATTGAAACCGTATTTATTCAAGGTCAATAAACTAAGCAGCTGAGAATTTTGGCGACACGTAGCAATATTACTCAAGTGCTTATGACAAAGCATTTTACAAATTGAATTTAGATAAGCTCTACTTTGAAAAGGAACATATTGTTGGGTATTTTACTAGCTACTTTGCTAACGCTAACTTTAACCTAAGACTTTGCTTACGTAGAAGGTGAAAATGTTTTTTAATAATACGATTCTATCACACATGATATTTCCAAAAATTTTGCCATTTACGCAGCAGAAGCTCTCAAAAAAAAAAACTATTTTGAAACATTCTTCATTTGTGCTCCGCTCCTGTGGGCCTTAGAGTGATGATATATAGCCTATAGCCTTCCTCGATAAATGGGCAACCTAACACTGAAAGAATTCTTCAAATCGGACCAGTAGTTCTTGAGATTAGACACAACAAACAAATTCTTCAACTTTATATATTAAGTATAGAGTATAGAAGTATAGATATATGTTAGATGAGCGAGTACATAAGCTGTAATGATGATGATAATGAATATTAATTTATTTTAGACAATTACGTCCATATTTGCTTATATTCATTCATACATACGAAATAATAATCATTCAAATTATTTGTTAGTTTTGTTAGTGGCCTTACCCTTTGGGGTTGGGCTATGGTTAGTGCACCCGCCGCCTGGCTCCGTCCGGGGCGATAGAGGGCCGGCGTGCGGCCCCATAACCCAACGACAAAGGCGACGTGCTATGGTGGGTTCACCATAGTACGTCGCCTTCGTCGTTGGGCCGACCACCGGTACCGAGTTCCTTGGCCTCTGTGGTCGGCCCGACTAGTGGCTTACCCTGCCTGAACCTGCAGATATCAGCATCGACTTTATAATAGAAGCCTTTTATTCTATCTACCAGCTTGCGCCGATTTATCTCTAAAACGGCTTTAACGATGAAACTTTCACTGCCAGATAGTAAACATTAATTAGGCTGTATAATGTGTAATTTAGGCTGTATAATCTTCTATATATATATATATATATATTGTGTACGTGTGTCTCTAAACGGCAGGACCGATGTTAATGAAATGTTTTGTGTGTGTTCAAGGGAATTCGTGAAAGGTAGATTCACAATTGGACCCGACAGGTGGCGCTGCTGTCGATTTCAAGGAGAATCTCTTTTATTTTATTTGAACAAAACCACGTCTGTTGGATCAACTAGTTACAACAACTACTGTAGTTATAATGTAATTCATCATCCTTACACTTTTGACGTCAAACGTTTCGATATTTTAAAAGTTGGACTTATACAAGAGCTATGACGAAGCCGCGAACAAGGCCTGCACCAGCAATAAAAATGTGCATTTCGTTAAAAACAAAAAAAGATATTTTTAAATATATAAAGATATTTCAATTTCAAATTGTCATCTAGTTTATGAATTATATAAATACCATAAGAATTAGTTAATGCTTACATCATGAGCCAAATATTTATGCTTATTTCATTGCCAATATATTCAAGTATGGCAATCAATATATTTTATACAAGTTTTATATCAATACTTATGCGAAAATGCGATGAATTCTGAGTCATCTCTCGTCCCTGACTAGCTACAACGAGAATTTGCTTCGAAAGAAAGGAGGTCGTTCGAACAAAAAGTTTTTACAGCCCAACAAATAACTTGTTCGGATACGCGATTTAATCGTACAACTTGATTCAACGCGGCTATTTATAATGCTATGTACACGTAGCTTTTACAATACTACGCTATCAAAGTACATAATCTATAATCATCGTTCTTATTAGATTTTAGGAGATAAAAATTAAATGGAAATCATCTGTAGGTACTACTATAAAATAGTTAAAAAAAAATTCTTAATTGACTGCATGGCGCTAATCTTAAGATATATCCTAGGATTCCAAAACAATTTTATTATATAGTCTGTTTATTGATTGATAAGCTACAAAAAAGAACGCTGTCAATTGAGATCTAGTAAATATAAATAAATCTGTCTAAATGTAGTACAAATAGCTCGTTAAACGTTCTGCGCTTTCGTCGTTTTCATGACAACTACAGTCATAACACAAAACATGATTGATGTATTATGGATATTATCAATGTTGTTTTTAATACTAATGTCATGGAATGACGCGTGAGTTTGTAATTAAAAATCTTCTCATTGCAAACAACTTTCCACTGCCTAAGCGGTAAAGTTTTATTTATTTTATTCAAGACAAGTAAGCGTTAATCTTTCACCTAAACGATAATTAGCGTATGGCATGTCAATATCCACTTGTAGACGATGTAAGAATTCAAATTAATATCCCCACCTTTCTTGCAAATTTCGTGAAAGATTCCTAAAAGATAATATCGTATAACGTCATTGCATTAGACACTCAAAATAATCGCGGTTTGAAGAGCGGATTCTAGCTGTTCATACTCCTATAATGTTTGCTTAAGCTCTATATCTCATATACACCTCGAATATATATGACATTTTCAACCATTTTGTCATCTAGTCACGCCGTAGCATATGAAGCCATATTCGAGCAAAGAGTACTGGCGAATTGCACCGTGTGTATATTCACACGAACCACTTTTCACTCTTTCATTACTCCCTTTCACCCTTTGGTTAAATAGATTATACGAGTAGATAGACTTTCACATCCTTCACTCCGCTAATTTAGTTATTTAAGACAATAATTCGGATTATGAAATACATTCTGTGTCATTGGAAACTTTACAAACCCGCGATTAACGGATACATATTACACTCGGACTCAAAACAAATATGTATATTGTACATCACACAAAAAAACTGTTCTACTTAAGAATAGTATCCCCGTTACTTTAACTACTAAGCTATTTGTGCAGTCGAATAATAATCTTCTCGAATTAATATCAAGCTTCTCTTTTATTTTTAAAATTAATTAAGTAATAAAGTATTTTTTGTATCATCACACCCTTACTTTTTGCACGCATGCCGTCCATTCCGTCCGCGGTGATGAAAGGGTGGCAGGTGGCTCCATAACCACCATATTTTCTGCCCATCACCAATGGGGCGACCACTGGTACCGAATTCATTGACGTTCATGGCTAGCTTAACGAGATACCCATTCGAGTGCTCTTATATTAAATATTTGGTATTAACGCAATGTGTACTCTTCCTCCGTTGTACATGTGGTAAACGTTCTGGCAATAATCTAATAATAATAATAATAAAGTATGATATACTTCTTAGAAATGTAGTTGTTGACCAGCCAGCATCAGGTGGAATTAACCCAGAACGATGTAATAGTCTGACACTCACGAATAATATAATCATCTCAGATCATATACTTTCAACTGGGTTCGAGCCTCCTACATAATAGGGGGAAATTGACCTAGTATTATTATACATATGGTGACGGAGTAACAATACGATTCACCATCCCCTTTCATGCCCGTAGGTGTCGTAAAAGACGACTAAAGTATTATAATATTCAGATTTTTTTTTTGGGGGTGGGTGTCGGTCGGCGCGCCCTTCGCAACACACCGTCCGGAGCGACGGAGGGGCGTGAGCACGCACACCCGCAACCCACCCCGCGTGCACGTCGCCTTCGTCGTTGGGCCGACCACCGGAGTAGGGTTACTTGTCATCGGTGGTCGGCGATATAATATACAGATAACATGTATACAAGAGAAGGAAAATTTTAAAGAAAACCTAAGAAAAGAAATATATGTGTAGTATATCAGTGTAGGGGATGGGATAGAATCCCATCGGGGAGGAGGCTTGTGCCCAGCTGTGGAACTTGTGTAAGCTGTGATGGTTACTATGTTGACTTAGTATACCACGCTGACCAGAAGGGTTGGTATAGGGTCTAACACGAGTTGCTCATTTTTCTTGCTATAAATATTATATGGTGATGTTATATGCACATTGGCCGGCTTTTACAATAGTTACAAGTGTGGTTATTACATATTTACACCGTCACCACTTGAAAAATTAATATAATGATTAAGCATGCATATATCGTGTATTTTTTCATAAAATAGCGTACCAGGTATTGTAATCAATGAAAAGCTTACAAAAAAATATTCAGGAACAATCGATCACGAAACTTTCAATGCAGAAAGACGCCGAACAAAATTCAACAAGGTAAAAGATTCGGTACCCAACCGATGTATCATTTGTGTCGAACAGTACCGTTACTGTGATTGATGGATCTCTCGCCCAATATATTACGCTCAAAGGATTCGAGATTGTGAATGAAGGTGCTCCCATTGTCATGTGCAAAATGTGGCTTTAACCATTTACGTTTTCAGTTTATGATTTCTAATCAATTGATTAATGGTTATTTTTATATTTTATACACATTATGAGTTTAAAAGTTAATCCAGGTCGTGACAGAGTGAGATTACAATGTGAAACCACTGTTGATTTTAAAAGACTAACGGTACTTTCCTTCCAGGCTAGCCATATGAAGCGATCAGTAGCAGTTGACTACACAGATGGCGTAGTGGTTAAGATACCTACAATGCCAGTGTCGGGGTTTCGAATCCCACGCAGGACAATCCTTTATGCGATCCCCAAATTGTTGTTCTAAGTCTGGGTGTAATTTGTGTCTATTAATTATATGTTTGTAAAGTCCTCCACAATACAAAGATTATTTTCTTGGTGCAGTAGTCTTTAAAAAAATTGTTATATTTACATTTTATTGTCTATAAAATGTAAAAATAACATTTTTTTTAAAGACTACATATGAGTTTAAAAGTTTATTCATGTCGTGACGGAGTGAAATTACAGGGTGATACTACATTCGATTTTGAAAGACTACTTACCTTCCGGGCTGGCCACTTCAAGCAATCAATGGCAGTGATGGTGAAATTACAATGTGAAAATTGCCATCCTTTTCCACAGCTGATTTTACTAACGGTACTTTCCTTTCGACCTGACTACTTAGATCAAGCAATCGGTACCAATGGTCAGTCCAATATCGATGGAAAGGAGATACAGTAGGTTATGGGGCAGCACGCTGCTCTGCCGTCGACCTGGACGTATTGGCTGAGATATGTCCTACGCATAGATTACCACTAAAAAAATTTGTCTTCTTAAGTAACAAAAGAAGAAAAATTCGAAATAATGTCTTATATCAACCTGCCTGTGAAGCGTGGATGTCAGTCTGATATTAGATAAATTTTTCTCTAATAGGATTGGGATAGGATTGTAGAGGAGGCTCGAGCCCAACAGTGGGATGTGTATAAGCTGAAATGATGACGATGAAGATAGTCAGACGTGGCCGTTTTCATTTAGTTTTCCTTCTCTTACATATGTAGATGCTATACGCATATTTAATCCGTTAGTCGTCTTTTATAATACACATAGGTAAGATAGGAGAGTGGTAAATTGTATTCTTACTCCGTCACCACACGAAACTAACAAATACAAAGTCGATAAAATGCGTAAAAATAGTTTTATTTCAAATGCGTAATACTCGTCACAACAGTACTCGTAATAGTCGCAAATGCGTAATAATAAACATCAGAAATAATTATACTCGTACTAATTTACAAATATACAATTTTCATCATCATCATTTCACCTCGTATACGTCCCACTGTTGGGCTCGAGCCTCCTCCACAATAAGAGGGAAATTAACCTTACTACTGGTCATATACCATGCTGGTCAGACAGGTTAGTATAGGGGTTTTATTTCGAGTTTTCCTTCTCTTACATAGGTGTTATATATTTTTTTTTTGGGACTAATCCCACCACACATTCCCACCATTGTAACTCCTGTAAGCTAGGATCCACAATGGTCTCCATAAATGACACCGAGGTTTGACCCTCAGGCAGTCCCGGGATATGATTTTAATTGTCTTGGGACCCGCAACAAATTTAATTAGAAAAGATTAAAGAGGAGGAGTTGGAAAGAGAGATTCCACTTCCCTCCTAGGCAAAGCGGGAGACAGGAAAACAAAATGACTAGTCAGCCAATAAGTAAACAGGAGTACAGCTACGATAGCGCAGCAGTACGGCACCACGGATACGGAAGAGCTTAACGGGGCCTATATGTGAGCGTTAAGATTGATTGCTACAGTAGGTATGGCATGAACGCACGGAAATTTTCTCGAGTTGCTACAAGGTCCGTATAGTATACTACCCCACAGGTGACTTGCAAACTGTTTAACATAAGGTTACGCACGTTTCGCCAGAGATCGCACTCCCAGAGAATGTGATGTGCTGATTGTTCATACTCGTGGTCAGATGTGGAACATTGACATAATGGTGATGGTACGAGTTTAAAAGAAAATAATTTACTTTTAAAGTTGCCATGGCCAGTTAAAAATTGGGCCACGAAGTGGTCAACCTCCAGCCACACCTTCTCCAGGCGCTCCCGGATGCATGGAAAAAATTGATAAAGATGACGACCTTTCGATGATGAATCCCATCTTTCTTGCCATTCAGTTAAAAGTTCCTCATAAACAATGGATTGTGGTGCAAACAATCTAGCAATTTTATTTCGGTCGCGCGGTAGAAGGAAATCTGTATTCATAGTTTCCTTTGTGGTGTAATACATTGACGCTCGTCTCTGAATCTCCAAATCAACCGGAAGTACACCCGCGAGTACTGGTAAGGCCTCGGTACTAACCGTTCTATAGGCTTTACATAAGAATATTAGGGCCAATCGTTGGCTCAGTAGTAATTTAAGGCGAGCCGCCCCTATGGTGGCCCTATCGGCCCATACAGGTGCAGCGTAACAAATACACCCCAAATATGTGGCCATGTATATGGTTTTAAGTGTATTAAAACGAAGGCCCCAAGTAGATGTGGATATTCTAGTAAGTGCGTAGAAATTCCGTTTCGCTTTGGTGTTATGTGTTCAGGTGTTATATATGCGTATCATATCCCTTAGTCCTCTTTTACGACACCCACGGGCAAGACAGGGAGTCATCATCATCATCATCGCAGCCCACATACGTCCCACTGTTGGGCTCGGGCCTCCTCCACAATGGGAGGGAATTTGACCTACTATACCATGCTGGTCAAACATGTTGGTATAGAGTTTCATTTCGAGTTTTCCTTCTCTTGCACAGATGTTATGTGCATATTATTTCCCATAGTCGTCTTTTACGACATTCACAGGCAAGATAAGGAGTGGTGCATTGTATTCTTACTCCGTCACCACACGGAAAGGAGTGGTGGATTGTATTCCATCACCATACGGACAACGAAAAAAGAATAAACGTTACAGTTTCAATAAAATCGTTGCCATTTGAGTTTTCAATCATCCATCTAACTCTGAATAAAAAGGCAAGAATACACTCTAAGTCATTGCTGTCTAGAAAATATGAGAGTTTTGGGTCACAACGTTGTGTCGCATTGATATATGCGAGATGTTTTATCACCAATTTGTATGAAGGTTCATAATATAATGACATGGGGGTACCCTTTCGTGCGTATAACCCCAAATCTACGTCGTTTTCATTGTACTTTGTGACAAGAAATGGTGTACTTTACCTGTGCGGTCTTATAGATTTAACATTGCCTTAGTATATCTAAGGCAATGTTAAAGCCATAAAAATTTTATCAACTTAATAACATTTATATGTAAATTACGAATACGAAACGGGGGTCACATAGATTTTAAGTTATTAAGAAGATAAAAGTAACTCGAAATCCGGCATAGTTTGTGTGATATAATCAACAACTGGTGTGTAGATTTATTGTAATATTTACGATGATTTTTTTTTTATATATATAATTAGTAATTAATTTAATAATTACATATTAAGAGTAAGAATACAATTCACTACCCCTCTCTAGCCTTTTTTTTTGGGGGGTGGGTTACGGTCGGCGCGCTCCTCGCTCCACTCCATCCGGGGCGACAGAGGGACGTAAGCACGCACACCTGTAACCCACCCGTGACACGTCGCCTTCGTCGTTGGGCCGACCACTGGAACAGGGTGACTTATCGTCAGTGGTCGGCCCGACGGAATATCCCCTGAGGAGTACCCTCTCCTCGACCGACGTCCCCGCTCGAGGGGGAGCCGTCGGTCTTTCCTCGCGCGATCGGCCCTTGGCGGGTGACGGACTAATTCCCCGGTCCTCGCAGGTATTTGGCGAAGCTACCGTGCCCCATCATAACCTGCACCAGTCGGAAAGACAGCACCCCGTGCTACCGCTCTAATCACTGCATCAGCATCGGCCGGAAGGCCTCGACGATCCGAACACCGAACCGAGGCCTCTCCAGCCGGACTGCCCAACGGGCAATGACGTCTCGGCAGGCGTAGACGCGCCAGGCGGTGAGCTCCCTCAACGAGACCACACCGCCCTCCGCTCGCACCCCCCGACACCCGCCGATACAAACCG
Organism: Lymantria dispar; assembly: GCA_032191425.1. Taxonomy (NCBI): domain Eukaryota; kingdom Metazoa; phylum Arthropoda; class Insecta; order Lepidoptera; family Erebidae; genus Lymantria; species Lymantria dispar. The sequence goes on from CM063449.1 coordinate 27,258,693, forward strand.
GCGAACATTGCCGCCTCCAGGTCCCACGGGGGAGTTCCGGCCAGCAGGCACGCTACCTCCGTCGACACCGTACGGTATCCACGTACGGGCCTAACCGGCATTGCCCTCTCTGGTCGCCACAGAAGAGCCCTGAGTCGGACGGTCAGAGAACCCGCCCACACCGGTGCGCCGCACAGGGCTATCGACCGAAAACCCCTCTCTAGCGTGCGAGTGTTGAAAAATACAACGAAAGAATTATAATATGCAGATAATAGCCGTACGAGAGAAGGAAAACTCGAAATAAACTCCTATATCAGCTCGTCTAACCAGCCCGGTATAGTAGGTAAATTTTCCTCCCATTATGAAGGAATTCCTTAGTTGTATTTGCTAAATTCCAAATTAATAGTTAACTAGAAATCAATGAATTACTGTAAGAGATACACCGCTTAATCTCATATCGAACGAGAGAGTGATCACTCTTCAGGGACCACAATGACAAACTTATCAAAATACATCGAATTGTACGCAACAAGATAGTCACTGTTATGACAAATTTGAAATTTATAACTCAGAAACGTAATTTATTAACCATATAGCAGTAATATGTTTCAGAAATTAAAAGGCTTTATAGACGCTTAAGTCAAATTGGAATTTGCTATAATAAATAAATTCTTACACATTAAACACATTAACTTTTTCATTAAAGAATAATATAGAAAATTAAGATACAAGGGCCTCATAAAAAGTCTCGAAGTCGCTCAACGTGTTATGGAGAGAGCTATGCTCGGTATTTGTCAACGTGATACAATTCTGAATTCAGAAATCCGTAGAAGAATAGATGTAACGACATAGCCTGAAGAGTTAGCACGTCGAAATCGCAATGCGCAGGCCAAATCGCTCATCGAACTGACAAAGCAAGCAAGTTCAAGGTTCCCGAGTGCTGACCACTAATCGGTTGGACCCCCTACTAGGTGGATTAACAACATCGTGAAAGTCGCAGAGAGCCGTTGGATGCAAAGGGCACAGGACCGTTCCCGAGTAGCATTCTCGTGGGGAAACCTTTGTCCAATAGTGGTTGTCTATGGGCTGATGGATGGATGGATGGCAGATATAACTAAATAGATACAATTAAAGTAAAATATAATGTATTTCCGTGTGGTGACGGAGTAATAATACAATTCACCACGCTCTATCTTGCCCGTAGATGTCGTAAAAGACGACTAAGGGATATAATATGTACATAACATCTGTGCAAGAGAAGGAAAGCCCGAAATGAAACCCTTTACCAACATGTCTGACCAGCATGGTTATAGTAAGTCAAATTCCCTCCCATTGGAGGAGGCTCGAGCCCAACAGTGGGACGTATGTGGGCTACGATGATGATGATGCTGATGATGATAATAATGTATTTACCAGTGGCAATCAATACCCTCTTAAACTCTTCCCATTAATTAAGAACCCGTATGTTGAAATAAAAAATAACATCGTTTATTTAAATAACCTCAAAATTATAATATAAAAATTATTTTCTTTTCAGATGTCATTTAACTTTGTTACATTAAAACTTTCACTGCTTCATCACATTAAAACTTGCAATCCAGAGAATATATTTAAAGTTACTCCATAAACAGTAATAAGTAATACCTCTGCAAAATTGCATATTCCATTTTTCTTTAACGTCTTTATGTATTATTTATTTTATTTAAAAAATCTGCAACTATAAATAAGTCATTAACTTTTTTTTTTCAGATATTAAATAAGTGAACTAAAAATTCTATTTTCAATCACGCTTTGTATAATAAATAAATATTCGTATAGTTGAAAGCATAATTAACACGCAGATAAGTAAGAAAATAACCTATGAAGATCTATCTGTCAAATTATTATATGAATCATAACTGATGTCCTGTAGCTTTGATAGCGACGTACACATGTAAATCTTAAAAAATTGCCATTTAGTCAGCCTTTGTATAGTCAAGTTTTTAATAATTACAAGAACTTAGTAGTCGTAAAAGACAACTTTAGTTTTACATCAACCTGAAGCCACTCCATCTGATGCTCATTGATCAACAAATACATTACCACAGAGGGTTACCTCAGGCAGGTGATCAATTTTAAAAATATTGCCAATAACTTTTAAAAATTTTATGTTATATGAAAGAAGAATACAAATTACGTCAAACCCAAGTAATTGGGTAAGAGGCGGATGATGATTAGTAGATAAGACGCTATCAGCCTATTTTAAATTAATAATACCTACCTATTTTTTTCCGTGTGGTGACGGAGTAAGAATACAATTCACCACTCCCAATCTTCCCCGTGAATGTCATAAAAGACGACTATGGGATATAATATGTACATGACATCTGTGCAAGAAAAGAAAAACTCGAAATGACACCCTATACCTACATGTCTGACCAGCATGGTATAGTAGGTCAAATTCCCTTCCATTGTGGAGGGGGCCTGAGCCCAATAGTGGGAATTGTGAGGGCTGTGATTATGAATACCTAACTTCGTATTAACTATTTCTCATGTAAATCGTAAAAACTAAGACATTTTCTATATTTTTCGCGCTTAGTAAAACATCGCAAAATTTTTTGAAGAGATATGGAGACCGTAATCTCATTCCTGCGTGTGTAAGGATTCCTTGCAAGAAAAATATACGTGGAAGCACTAAGATCTTAAAACAAGCAAGTAAAAAGTTATTACAGATGGTAATCAACTGACTAAGAGATGACGAAGAGAAAAAAACTTACCTAAAACTTATAACACCAAAAGTGATCTTCAAACCAACTTCTCACAATGGTGAATATAGTATTTTATACCTTAAGGAAGCCAAAGTGCACCAGTAAACCACAACAAGCTGATAGATGGATGGAGATATCACAAATTAACATTGTCTACTTGAATAATGTAAAGCATTCTAATCAGCAATCTGACAACTAAGCGTTGTGAATAATGGCAATCGCTCGGTAATCAATGTGGGAAACTACGATCCGTAACTAATATATCCCTAGAGATGATATACATTGACAATGTTATGTTATTAATTGATTGATTAAATACACTAATAGTAATACATTGTTTATAAATGGCTTAGATTAACACATATTTCGAGGTTAGTAAGGTAATAAGGAATATTAAATTATTATTAACATGAATTGACTGAAGAAATAGCGTAATGTTTAAGACACCAATCTGCCGTGGCAGTGTAGAAAAGAGAATAAAGAAAGAAATATATTCAATCTGTTCTCGTAATAAAAAACAAACAACCCCCCCGCTCTTACCCGTGTGTGACGTAAAAAGACTAGTAAGGCATATCTCGTGAAGGAAAACTTGAAATAAAACCCTATTCCAACCCACCTGACCAGCGTAGTATAGAAGATCAATATCCCTCCCAATATGGAGGCTCGAGCCTCGAGTAGTGGGACACATTTGAGCTGTGATGATGATGATGAGCAAAAAAAAGGCTATTAAGATCGTACTACTTCTCCTTAAGAAAACAGCGCTGGTATTCTACCAACAGTGACGTGGAAACGCTTCCCATGCACTTTATGCGATACACAAATTGTTGTTCTGAGGTTGGGTGTAATTTGCAATAGTCAAATTATGTTAGTACCCCAAAACTCAAGGATTTTTTCCATAGTGCAAGGTGTTCTGTTTAAAAAAAAAAAGAAAAAAAAAACCTTGCAATGAATATTTTGCTGCAAATAACGCAAACTCCGAGTTGGTTGCTTTGGCTATAATCACTATGCAGTGTATCCTTTGCGCGCTCCATAAATAATTATCCTGGTGTAATTTATATTCATTAAATAATTGTTTATAATATCACCTGTGACACAGTCTATGAGTGATAGCAAAGTGGTCTAAATGCCGACCTCTCGTGTCGAGGTTCATGGTTTCAATCCCTACATAAAACAATACTTTGTGTTATCCACAAATATATTTTATTTGGGCTCATTAATTGTATAATTTCTTTGCTCTCATTAATTGTATAAATACTTTCCGTGTGGTGACGGAGTAAGAATACGAATAACCACTCCCTATCTTGTCCGTGGATGTCGTACAAGACGACTAAGGGATGGTCGCAGCCTTCTGCGAGGCAGTGATCTCGCAGTAGGAGGCGGCGGGTCATGCGCGCGAGGAGCGCAGCCTTAACGAAGCGACCCGCCGCCGGCGACTGGGGCGGCACAGGCGCGACTACCTGCACTTCATGCCGCCCTAGTCGAGGCCGCGGGTGACGTGACCGGGGAATTAGTCCGTCACCCGCCGCCTCAGACTCCGCCGAAAGACCGACGTCCTCCCCGAGGGAGGGACATCGGTCGATGAAAGGGTACCCAAGTAAGGAGTATTGCGTCGGGCCATCCACTGATGATAAGTAACCCTGCTCCGGTGGTCGGCCCAACGACGAAGGCGACATGGTGTTCGGGTGAGTTGCAAGTGTGCATACTTACGCTCCTCTGTCGCCCCGGACGGAGTGGTGCGAGTAGTGCGCTGACCGCAGCCCACCCCAAAAAAAAAAAAAAAAATATAGTATGCATATAATATCTGTACAAGAGACGAAAAACTCGAAATACAACCGCATATACACACATACAACCGCTATAATACGCATACAACATCTATGCAAGAGAAGGAAATCTCGAAATATAACCCTATACCAACCTGTCTGACTAGTATGGTATAGTAAGGTCAATTTCCCTCCTATTGTGGAGGAGGCTCGAGCCCAACAGTGGGACGTATATGAGCTGAAATGATGATGATGAATTGTAAAGTGCAGTCTCTTGCAAAATAAGATTATACCTTAATTAGGTGCCAAGTTGACTATGAAGAACAAGGAACTCAGTACGGGTGTCGGCCCAATGGTGAAAGAAAGGAGATACGGTGGATTATAAGGCCGCGGACCGCCCTTTCTTCACCCCAGACGGAGCGGACAGCATGTGCGCTGACTATAGCTCACCCAAAAAAAAACACCTGAATTAGATGTAGTCAATTAAAAAAATCAAATCCCTGTGTACAAGTTATCGATTTTCCTACTAATATTATAAACGCGAAAGTTTGTATGTGAGGATATGAAGATGTTTGTTGCTCTTTCACGCAAAAACTACTGAATGGATTATGATGGAACTTCACAATATTATAGCTTACATATCAGATTAACACATAGGTTATAATTCATCCCGATATTTCCACGTGAAGAAGGACTACGGCTGAAACTGCAGGGCGCTGCATATAATTTTAAATTTTGACCTGCAAATGATTCTTAACCTTTTGTTAGAATAACGTTGCATCTTATCACATTAAAAGAAATTCACCATAGACCACATAATAGCGTAGCCAACAAAACTATAATAATATTCAGCGTTAATAACAATTTTGTAAGTTTAACGAAAGGTCTTAATGTCAACACATGACTTGGCAAAAGGTCGTCAGAGATAACAGATATAATAGTGAAATCCTTTACTCGCTTTTATAAACATAGGTAGGATTACGGAAAGTGTACATTTCGATGTGCGTACGGTAATGTAAGCACTTCGTGAAATTGAATGGGCGTGCCTCTATCATAACGTGAGCGCTGTAACATAAAGCCTAAATATTCCAGAGGTTTTATGCGTTCATATTCTACTGTTATATCTTAGAAGTTTTGTAGGTGTAGTGATAAATTATAATGGCGGATTAAGTTTTGAAATATAGATTATCATCATTGTCATCATCTCAGCTCATTCATGTCCCACTATTCGGTTCAGGTCTCCTTCATTATGGAAGGGAAATTGATCTACTATACCACTCTGGTCAGACTTGCTGGTTGCATAGATATTATATGCATAGTATATCCCTTAGTTGCCTTTTACGACACCCATGGGCAAAATGTGAATTGTATTCTTACTCCGTCACCATACGAAAATGAAATATGGATTATACATAACATCTATAAATCCATGCTTGCTTTTTTGTTTCTCACAGATATGAGCAGAGACTAAGGGTTGCCACAAGTCAAGATCCTCGAGTAATTTATTTTGTATAAGCCTTATATATCTGTGTGGTGACGGAGTAAGAATATAATTCACCACTGCCTTCTTTTTGCGGGTGAGTTACGGTCGGCGCGCTCCTCGCTCCACTCCTTCCGGGGCGACAGAGAGGCGTAAGCACGAACAACACGTCGCCTTCGTCGTTGGACTGACCACCGGAGCATTGTGACTTGATTTCACCACTCCCTAAATAAATATCATCATGCAAGAGAAATAAAACACTATACCACACCGTCTGACCACTGTAGATAGGTCAATTTATGCTTCATCCACTGTGGAAGAGGGAGGGTCCAGCAGTGGGACGTACATGAACTGAGATATTGAAGCCCCACAAGGAATCCATCAAGAAACTCGGGTATTTTTTTTTTTTTTTGTGTGTACAGCTGTTGGCCACAGATGGCCTTAACAGCTTGACGCGGCCTATGGTTGAGCGCTGAGGGCTCTCAACCCGGAAGAAACTCAGGGAGCTTATCATTTTTTAAATTACTTCTTTACAATAAAATTGTATATATACAACATGTAATAATAGCTCCAGTGTGATGTCCTTCGAATTAAAATATATATTTTATTATGTGAAGCATCTATAGGCGAGGGTGAACCTGATCGTTTGCGTGGCGTTAACACCAGGCTTTGCGTTAGCATCTCACCTCGTCTATTGTTAAAACATCTGGATACACATATGTACATTTGTGTAACGAAACCATAACCTGTACTTGCCTGTTTTAGAATATTGTACAACGCTATCTAATGAGCTCAAAACTATTATATTAACCTAAACAGATACCTATAGTATACTAATGAAAATAAACGTTTATTGAATAAACCATCATTTTCTGGAAAAATTTTAATATTTTATTAATACCTTATGCTATATTAGTTCCTGTCGTAATCTGTTCTTTTATGCATATATACTTGCACAAAATAATTTCAATGATTCACATATGCCAGGCGTCCTGAGCGACGACTCCCTTTTTTTTAATATAAAACTAATACAAAAAAATGCCTGCACCAGATACTAAAAAAAAGTGGCACTTAATCACGAGATAACTACAGAAGCCATCTGTCACTTCATTTACACTTATTAAAGTCTTATACATATAGTGGTTGGTACTCTGTGTGACCTTTCACCACGTCACCAATTTGATTCAGAAACGTGCGACGTAGACCTTGTAATCGTCCCACCCATACTCGTCTGCTTCGTCACTTGTTTTGTATATTTACTTCGTCAATCTTTCTTCATTCATTCCTTCTATAGAAGTTTCATTATAATAATATTATTATAATAACTTTATTCATCTCCACAAATAACATTTACAGTTAAATTATCGACAGTCATCATCATCATCATAAAAGCTTATATACGTCCCACTGTTGGGCTCAGGCCTCCTACATATTGACCTAGTATACCACGCTGGTCAAACGTGTTGGAATAGGCTTGTTTCGAATTTTCCTTCTCTTGCACAGATGTTATGTGCATATTATATATCCCATAATCGTCGTTTACGACATCCACGGGCAAGACAGAGAGTGGTGAATTGTATTCTTACTCCGTCACCACACGGGATCGACAGAATTATAGTTATCACGGTAACTATTGTTAAATTAACATGGTTATGCCACTCCTGAGAGGTCAGGACACTAAATTAAGCCTGAGCCTGTATTTTAGTACATTCTATATATTCAAATCACATAGATTATAATAATTTCTGATGTTTACACGAGTATTGCTCATTGTAAATAAAACAATTTTTAAGGCTTTAATCGCGTTTGTATTTTATTTTTGACTAGTAACCCGCCCTCGCTTCGCTTCGGTATCAGTCGCTTTACCCGTGGCGTAGTGCCCGTTCCTGTGGGAATACCGGGATAAAATATAGCCTATGTTACTCCCTGATATTATAGCTTTCCATTGGTGAAAGAATTTTTGAAATCGGTTCGGTGGTTTAAGCGTGAAAGCGTTACAAACAAACAAACAAACAAACATCCTTACTTTCGCATTTATAATATTAGTATGGATTGCCCAACGTTTCGAATAATTCACAGCGTTCATCATCACGAGTAGACTAAGATGTCCAACAAGTAATCGTTATTACAAAGATTTACATGTAGGTACCCGCTATAAAATTAGTTATTAAAATTTGATCCAATTATGATTTTTAAAAATCAATAAGGGCATGGTTCTAATTTAGCATCATGCCTTCTCAGTTATCTTGTCGGATCATTCTCAGTGTGGCCGCGTTCATATCAGGTGGTACTATATTAGATTTGGTAGGTTTAAATTTACAAATTGTAATTATTACTATCAATTTAATGTTTAATAACCAAAAACGATATAATTTTTTCGTATAGAATAATTTTCTTCTTGTACTGGCAATAAATTTATATCAAAATGTGGGTCAAAATTTAATAACTAACTCTATAGCGGGTAAATATAAATGTCTGTAATAACGATGACTTGTTGGACGTGAAACATCTTAGTCTGCCCGTAACCATGGACGCCGTAAAGTGTTCGAAATTTCGGGCAACCAAAAATCAAATAAAAAAACTTGAATTGAACTTGAATTGAAAGAAACAAAGCGAAGCAAAGGCAGTTAAAACGTATTTTCCAATATCTACTAATAAATAAAATTGGAGTGTCTGTTTGTAATGTCAAAATAATAGGCTTTTTTCGTGCTCACACGGTTATTTGCACGACACCTATGCCTAAAATAGCAATTAAAAAATTTTTGTCTGTCTGTCTGTCTGTTTGTTCCGAGTAATCTTCAAAACGGCTGGACCGATTTCAAAAATTCTTTCACCAATGGAAAGCTATAATATCAGGGCGTAAACTAGGCTATATTTTATCCTGGTATTCTCACGGGAACGGGAACTACGCGGGTAAAACGACTATAACCTATAACCGAAGCGAAGCGAGGGCGGGTTGCTAGTTGTAAATAAAACTACTTTTACGGATTATCGCGTTTGTATTTTATTTTATGATTGCCCGACATTTCGAACACTTTGCAGCATTCATGATTACGGGTGGACTAAGGTGTCTCACGTCCAACAAGTCATCGTTATTACAGACATTTATAATTATCTACTAATTTACAATGTGTAGTGCTCGCGTAAACATCAGGTATTTACCAACAGTGCATTGCATTTCCGCGTGATGACGGAGTAAGAATACAATTCACCACTACCTAACTGGCCCGTGGATGTCGTAAAAGATGACTAAGGGATATAATATGCACATAACATCTGTAAAGGAAAACTCGAAATGAAACCCTATACCAACTTGTCTGATCATCATGGTGTATGTAGTAGGCCAAATTTCTTCCCTGTGAAGGAGGCCCGAGCCCAACAGTGGGACGTATATGGGCTGCGATGATGATGATGTGCATTGCAATCTTTCATGTGGTAATTATTTTTCACATGCAAATACTTGTTTGACAAATTACTATTTATATTTTTCACGTGTTTTATAGTAATAGTAGTTGTACGCGCTGCTTTGCTTAGGTTGATTACTTAGATATTATGATATGCATTCTTATTTTTATCCTAGATGATTCCACGTTTCAAACTCCATCGCTTAAAGTTACATTCCATTTTATGTAGTAATTTTAACGCTTACAAATATACCGATAGATAAAAATTCTAATTAAGAATTACTGACAGAAGAGAAGAATTACTGTTTTGTCTTCCCTTACACAGGGACCCTTCATCATATTAGTTTTCTTCAATATCTATAATGCATAAATATTGCCTATTACAATATTTTTGTATGCAAATATAAGTTATGTATATGCTACAATAGTCTGTTACTAATATTATAGAATATAGAGTCAATGATATAGAATATAGACCATGAAAAAACACGCATAACTTTTTAAAATCACGTGCGTGTAAATAATTTAAACTGACTTAGAACACGAAGGGCATGTCGTTAAGAAATTTGTATATTTGATAGTTTTGTATGACCCTACCTATCGCCTCCCTTGTTTTTTCTTGTATATATCTGCACTTTTTTTAGGGTTTCATACCCAAAGGATAAAAACAGGACCCTATTACTAAGACTTCGCTGTCTGTCCGTCCGTCTGTCCGTCCATGTCCGTCCGTCTGTCCGTCCAGCTGTATCTCAAGAACCGCGATAGCTAGACAGTTGAAATTTTTACAAATTATGTATTCCTGTTGCCGCTATAACAACAAATACTAAAAACAAAATAACATGAATAAATTAAGATTTTTGTATGGGAGCCCCCCATACAAAAATCTTAATTTTTACCTATTTTTATAGATTTTATAGCTGTTTAATTTTTATAAATCTTTTAATGTGTCATTATCTCTGTAGGTTTTTCATTATCATCTAAACCTACATAAATCCAACTGTTGGGCTCAGGCCTCCTTCACAATAGGAGGCAAATTGACCTACTATATCACGCTGGTCAGACGTGTTAGTATAGGGTTTTATTTCAAGTTTTCCATATCTTGCATAGATGTTATATGCATATTTTATACCTTAGCTTTTTACAACATCTACGGGCGAGAAACAGCTAAGGGGGATGAATAGTATTCTTACCACGTCACCATATGGAAAAATTATTGTTTCTTAAATCATTACTAGTATTCTCGGCAAACCGCTTAATTGTTGTAGCGTTTTGTTTCCGCTTTGAATACATTAAGGTTTAACATTCACTTGTCAAGAATTTTGTACCGCTCAATGTGACGTTTAGTGCAATATAAATTTGTAGATAAACAACATTATTAAATGTTACGCATTTGTAAACTTACTGAAAAATACATTAAGTATTTATTACATCGAATAAATTATATGAAGTAAAATATGACTAAAAAATATCATATCTTCTTCTAAATCACTATCCGTTAGTATTAAGTCAAATAACCTTTAAATGAGGGCTGCCTACCCAATTATTTGGTTCTTCTGAGAATTTTGGCAGAATATGAAACCACACTTAAATTAATGAAATATCATATTCATTAATTACACTTTAATATTTCCCTCGAATTACGTTACGTAAAAGGCTAACAAAATTATTTAATATAACGCTATGAAATATTAAAATATTGAATAATAATTTGCGAATGCTACATAAAATTTTCACGTTCCTGCCAAAACTGATAATAATGGATTAACAATACATTAAATTAGGATCACTTTCTTTCGGTAAGATACCAAATAAATGATGAGAATGGAGGGTCTCTCGCCGAACAATGGGAAGACTAACATTTACAAACGGACGAATTACTTACAGAACACAAATATTTATGCATAACTAGAACAGCAACCAAAAATATTACCCCAATAATTTAGATGTCTGAATAGCCTATTAAAGCTCTACATCAAACTGGTAAGATTCCACCTATTGGGCATACTACGAAGTGGATTGACGTCAGAGAGATTCCGCCATCGGTGTAAAAAAGTAGAAGACATGCCGTGCATTTAAGTTAGGATAAGGATAAATTAATTTAGATTATCTAAATTTTTTAAACTGAATTTCTTTAATCATCGATGTAATTTTTAGGTTGTTAACACAGCTACGTAGTGTTAGTATTAAAAGAAATAAAAAAAAAACTACATTAATCTATATATTTCAGTGAGCGAAAATCGCGCTTTTACGCCAAAAAAAGAAGCTAATTTGTTCTACTTATACTTACGTATCCATTTTTCATATTGCAGAGGTAGGTAAGTATTATTTTTCAGGCTTGTAAACGTGCTTACATTTAATGGTGGTAATTAAAAACAAACTCCGTGACAAACACCACGTAAGATTAAAAATAAATTGCTGTCAGCACGTTTTTGATACTTTGTAGTAATGAGCAGAAATACATTTTTTTTTTCAAAAAATCTTACATTTTATGAAATTTAATGTTAGTTAAATTATTTATATTATAATATCTTATAATAAATTTATTTATGCATATTTTTGGCGTATCCAAGCTATTTTAAACTTTGTGGAGACAGGAAGTTATATGGTACCATTGGGCAATGTTCGCATCGTTTATAGCCTTTATTGTACCCCTGAGTAGTGTGCACTAGTTTGACACTAGTTTTGCCTTTTTAAGTTCCTTTGTGAGAATTGATTTTTCTGAGAAAACTATTATTATCTAAACAATACATTTAAAACTAAACGTTTTACGAAACTTTAAAAGCGTGCGCAAACAGCCACAGAACCACAGAATAAGCCATTAAAACGTACAGCATCTTAAAATGTTTTCTAATGGTATTTTATAAGATCTCATTATATTACGTAAGTAATATTCTATGCATGGAAGAATATATAGGGTGTGGAAATGATGCATTCACTTCGACGTAACGTGGAGATTTAACGGTAAGCTAACGGAATAGTGGTCTAATTGACCACTTATGAACCTTTGATGACCCATACCAAGCTGGCCTTTCATGGTAAATGAGCAAGCAGTATACATAATGCAAAGTAGTAACCATAGCTCATGGATACCTGCAATACTAGCTGCAGGCCTCTCGCTCATTTTCAATGATTGATTGAAATTTATAATTTTAAGTTCCAAACAGCAACTATATATTCATAGTTTTAAGTTTGCACTTCTGTCGGCATTCTTCTTGACTGCTTTATGTTTTTTGCAAGAGTCTAATACTACGTGAGCCGGCTAATTTATAGCCATAGGAAAACTGCCAGTAGTATGAACCTAGTATTATTAGTTACTGTTTTAATTAGAATTCGAGAATATATGAGCCTTTTGTAAATAAAATTAGGTACTTTACGGATTGTATCGCGTTTGTATTTGATTTTTGATTCACACCAGTGTGTATGCTAAAGAACATAAAAGAATATAGTTTATATCTTTACATACATAATTTCGATGGGAATTTGTTTATAATTATCCACCTCCTAAGCCTTATTACTAATATTTCTGTTTTTTTTTTTGTATTTATCGGATAGCAACTAGACAATTTGGAGACTGTAGCTGATTTAAAAAGGTACCAATATAATAAATTATTTGAGCTGGACAAATTTAATATGTAAATACCGTAAATTTATATGTATATATACCAATATAATATATCCGCATACATGACTTTGAAGCTTACCAGTGTCTAGTTCTGGTATAGAGGCCGTCCGTAAATCGTGGGTGCGCCGCGCCACCCACTATTTATATACATAATTAGCTTAATCGATAGACAAATAAGGAGAATGATAATAGAAACTCCTCATGAAAAATAGGCCTAATATTTTTGTGTAGACCTAATATCGGGCGGTTAGCACATCAGTTCACCAGCCGGCCGCGTGAGGATACGTCCGGCATTTTATTGCCAGTACGTGAACGGAGAACCCAAAAAGGCTACTGAGGAGGGCTATTTTAAGTTTCAAGACCTTATGACGCATAAGTCTGAAGCGTTTAAGCGGAGTATAACTAGACCTATCACGAGGTAACAAATTAGAACATTAGTAGCGAGTTGGTAATGAGATTTCAATAGACACAAGATAGAAATAGAGGTAAAAACTAAAAACCAACTACGATGAAAAACGCGTTATCGGATAAATACGGATAAAGTTTACGGATAAACTTTAAGATCTATAGAGGGCGCCATATTAAATTCGGTGATACATCATATAGCCTATAACCAAAGGACGATAAAGACGCTTCTAACGATATCTCATTTGTCCAATTCTAATAAGTAGTTGAGGAGCTATGAGAGAACAGATGAATATACACACATAGCCTGTCAAAGACATAACCCTCCGTAGTCGGGTAAAAATAGAAAATATACTTTAAGAAAAATAAACTGCAATAGCCAATATCTCATCTCTATCATCTCAAACTACATAAGTCTTTCTGCTGTGCTCCTATGCAATAAAAGGGAAATTAACATACTATACCGCGCTGATCGTGTTAACATAAAGTTTTATGTCAAGTTTTCTGACATAGATGTTATCTGCATATTATATCCCTTAGTCAACTTTTACGACACCCACGGGGTAGTGAATTGTATTCTTACTTCGTCACCACGCAAATATTATCCCATCTCATCTTATCGAATCTTAATTGTATCTTAAATTTCTATCAATATAAAAAATCTAATAAAGCATGGAACAACATGACTGCGATACGATTTTATCAAACCTAATGTTTAATTAATTTAATAGAATCAAATGAAACCCAATTCTGATGAGATATCATCAGTTGTTCCATTGTTTTACAGAAATGAGTATTTAACTTTATTATGCTACGTGCTCCATAATACGGGGAACTAAAAGATAAATATATTTGAAGGGAAAATATTATAAGATTTTCCGACTAAGCGTGTCAGAAAGACAGATACTTAGTAAGATTGCTGTGTCGTATATTTCTTTGAAGCTCGACTCTTAATTTGATGAGGAGAATGTAAAAAGGGCATTACGCGATCCGAAGGGCGTCGCTGGGGTAAGTAGCGGAGGGAAGGGTATGACAACCACGATTTATATTGCTTCAGATGAGATTACGGTATGACAGGATCGTAAAACATTAGAGCGGCAAGTCCCTCTCCACTTCGATGGCTTTTTTTATTTTCTATTATTTGGTGTCTAGTACGAAATTAAAGCTCTCAGTTTTTTTAACGACTTACAATATAAAAAAAAATATACGAAGTAAATCCTTGAGTGTAACTTATTATTTATAAATACAAAGAACGCGGCTATTTTTACTTTGACTTAGCTTGCTATTGATTCATTTCAGCTCATATAAGTCCAAGAAGAAGAAGATAAGTCCCACTGTTGGGCTCGAGCCTCCTCCACAACAGGAGGGAAATTGACCTTATTATACCATGCTCGTCAGACAGGTTGGTATAGTAGTTTCATTTTGCATAGATGTTATATGCGTATAATATCCCTTAGGTGGCTTTTACGACATCCACGGGCAAGTTAACGAGTGGTGAATTGTATTCTTACTCCGTGACCACATGGAATTGCTATTGATAATTTTATTAGAAAAGCTTAAACATGCTGTAGTGGCTGTGAATAGTATTAATCCTTACATTCCTCGTGTATGTCGTAAAAGACGACTAAGAGTGTTATATCTACGTGAGCCAGCTCCATTTGATGCCGTCTGATCAACTATTACATTTCCAGAATGGGTTGACGTCTTGCAGATGGCTGCTCATATAATGATTGTAAAAACTATTTGGCATAGAACCGATGGAAGGACAATACATATTGCGTCGACTCCAAGTAATTGGAGAGAAGAGCAAGATGATGATGATGATTAGAAAACTACAACGAATAATTTTAAAATATCTGGTTGACCGAGCCTTGCTCGGTATAATTTTTTTTTTTCGTAAATTGTATTTTTGACGAACTTATTTAGATGTATATTAATAAAAAATAAAAATGATGAAATAACGAAAAAAATATCAAAAATTATAATAGGAGAATAATAATAACATCGAGATTCGATCTCACGCTGCTTGAATGCGACTGGACAACTTTTCAACTGATTGTCACTCTTGACGGCGACGGCGAAATTTCAATCCATATTCTATTGACATTTTATGTCATTATATTGATTAGCTAAAAACAGCGACAAAACAACATTTTACATCATCATCTCAGCCCACATATGTCCCACTGTTGGGCTCTGGCCTCCTCCATAATGGTAGGGAAATTGACCTACTATACCCGCTGGTCAGACGTATTGGTATAGGGTTTTATTTCGAGTTTTCCTTCTCTCGCATAGATGTTATATGCGTTTTATATCTCTTAGTCGTCTCGTAGGATCACCCACGGGTAAGATAGGGGGTGGTGAATTGTATTCTTACTCCGTCACCACACGGAAGATATATCCTAAATAATAAGAAGAAATAATATCTTAAGTTGTTATAAAATATTTTATGTTGTTCTAAATAAATTTTAGAACTGACCATTGAACATGACACCCATTTAGATTTCACTTTTTTGTCGTTGAAAAGAACCACCAAGACATACATATCATAACATTGAACTTGGCTCCTATTAACATTTATGTTTTTGATGGGATAAGAATATTTTTAATCAATTGTAACAGTGTATTGGAATTCGTCACCTATATGCATGAATATAGAACTGCTTTATATATTTTTAACTACAAGATCTTTTGGCGGTATTTATAAGAGCAAAACTTGACCTTTCAAGTTCTTAGTAATTTTGAGTACACGAAACTAAATCTATCGGAGGGTTCTGTCACGATCACTGAACGTGATTGAAAGTGTTATTGAAATAGTTTGGTTACTTCATCACTGTAAAAGACCAGATTGTTTTATGGAGGCGCTTGAATTATTTTCTTATAAGTGAATTCCGTGTGGCGACGAAATAAAATACATTTTATCTCGCCCACGAGTGTATAAAAGATCATTAAGGTACATAATATATATAAAATATGTTTATAACATCTATGTAAGAGGAGGAAAACTCGAAATACAACACTAACAATCCATCTAACGGGCGTGGTATTTTAGGGGAATTTCCCATCTTTATATATACAAATCTTCTGTTCTTGTGTTTGCAATTGAATTCCTTCTAAACGGCTGGACCAATTCTGATGATTTTCTGTGTGTATTCTAGTGGATGTGAGAATAGTTTAGATTAATAATTGAACCCGGTAGATGGAGCTGCGATCAATTTGAAGGAGCTAGCGTTTTATTCTTTTAGATTTAAGCGGTACAGCGTCTGTTAGCGCATGTAGTATTCGACCCAACGACGAAGGTGACGTGGTGTTCGTGTGGGTTGTGGGTGTGCGTGCTTACGCCCCTCTGTCGCCCCGGACGGAGTGGTGCGAGGAGTGCGCCGACCGCAGCCCACTCCAAAAAAAAAAGGCATCTAATATTATATAGGTACGTGTTGATAAATTCACTTCAGTACAATATTATACTAGTTTAATACATTCTAAAGCATCACTTGTCCGTTTCTCATACTTTCACTATTCTCAATTTGTGTCATTTTTCTCATCCGTCTTACAACCGCCGCGTAATAGTAATGTACATTTTGGCTGTTGGTAACAAACGAGCAATAGCACACCTGATATTATGTGATACTGCAGCTCATGAACCTATGCTAGGATGCTGTTGTGAAAGAAGTGAAGAAAGTGTGGATTACAATGAGGTTCGGTAAGAATAAAGGCATCACCAAAACCCACGACACGTAAAATAGCATTCGAAAGTTCGGCTGCCAGCTCTCTCGCTCATCGAACGAAGTCCATTTCCAAATTACTACCACTCCGACGTCGATTTTCTGCGAGAATGTAGTGCTACCCCGGACGGATTGGCTCGCGGCTATAGACAGACGACTGTCAACAAAGGGATGTTTAATATTAACTACAGCGATTTTGTAGTAACCAATAGTGATTTCTGATGTTTACGCGAGTATTATACATTTTAAATAAAACTACTTTACGGATTTTGTTTGTTGGACGTGAGACATCTTAGTCCACCCGTGACCATGAACGCTGTAAAGTGTTCGAAACGTCGGGTAATCAAAAATCAAATACAAACGCGATAAAATCCGTAAAGTAGTTTTATTTAAAACCAATAGTGACTTACCGTGCTATTATAAGTATCCATGTTCACGCAAAGGTTGGATCTTCACGCAGAACAAATCTTTGCTCACAAATAATAGTTCTGAGTTTAAGTCCGTTAATTGCAGAATCCTGAAGGAAGGAGTCCTCTGTGTGCTGACGGAGTAAGAATGCGATTTCCTACTGCCTTACTTACCTATGGCTATCGTGAAGACAACTATGAGATATAGGTAATGCAATAACATGGATAAATGCAAATAACATACCTGCAAGAGCTAGAAAACTTAGAGAGAACTAACTACAACGAACTAACAAATATAGAAAGAACTACACTTATTATGAACATATCATACAATTTTCTTTGTATCGTAAAGTACCAATCTATAACTAATAGATCATCAACAACTAAAACCGTCACATACTAGGCACAGACCGTCAGTATATCAGCGAGTATGTTTTATTGATCCGATGTCACTACACTCCGTTCCAACTGGCATTAGTTCGTATTGTTTCTTTCTACCCCTGACACGTTTGTAGCACAGTCATAGTATGAATTGATATAGTAGACTGACTCTTTAAGGCAATTATCATCACCATTCTGCTCTTATTCCAATTTCTTGGAGTCGACGCTTCCATCACTTCTCTTCCATCGTACATATTGCAAAGAGTCATTATCATCATCATCGCAGTTCACATACGTCCTACTGTTGGGCTCGGGCCTCCTCCATAATGCAGGGGAATTTAATCTACTATACCATGTTGGTATAGGGTTTCATTTCAAGTTTTCCTTCTTTTGCACAGATGTTATGTGCAAATTACATCCCTTAGTCGTCTTTTACACAGGCATGATATGAAGTGGTGAATTGTATTCTTACTCCATCACTACACGGAAAAAAAATTGGCAATTATGATCATCCGCCTATGTGACGTCATTAGGTGGAGTTGGCTCTTATTAGCAAAGCTCCATTAGCAAAGTAAGAATTGGTAGTATAAAAATGCAAGGATTTATTTCTTAGTGTGGAATATTGTCTTGAAGAGTTTATTTTCATATTCTAAGAGACATCTGTCTACAGCCACGGAATGATCCATCCGAGGTACACACACTCGCAGAAAATTGGCGTCTGAGTAATAGTAATTTGTTACTACACTTCGTACGGTGAGCGAGAGAGTCCGAAGAACAGTAAAAAAAAAGCTGTTTTGAGAGTGTTTACGGGTGGTGGGTTTTGGTGATGCCTTTAGTATCACCAACTCACATTGCACGCTCATATTGCCTTGATTTTCTTCAAGGTTGGCAGTGGCCTAACAAGCGGTAGTATCACTTACCATCAGATATGCTATTTGCTCGTTTGCCATCAACAAATACAAAAAAAAAATTCAAAAAGTGATTTAGACTGAAGAAGAAATCCATCCATCCATCAGCCTACAGATGTCCACTGCTGGACATAAGCCTCACGAGAATTTTTTTTTTTTTTTTTTTTTTTTTATTGCCAACGGTGGCAAACGAGCAAGCAGCACACCTGATGGTAAGTGAAACTGCTGCACATGGACCATTGCAATACCAGGGGCACAGCCAGGCCGCTGCCTACCGTGAAGGAAATACTCTTCTTAAACCTCGTTTAAAGAAGGACATGTCATAGCGCTCGGGAAACACAGCAGCAGGTAGTTCATTCCAGAGCTTGCACGTACGTGGGAGAAATGATCGCTGGAAACGTACAGTTGAAGACCATAACGTTTCCAGGTGAAATGGATGAACCCTGCTGCGATGTCGAGTGGTACGTTGGTAGAATGGTGACGGTGGTACCAAGTCAAACAGTTCCTCGGAGCACTCCCCGTGAAAGAGTCGGTAGAGTACACAGAGTGACCCAAAGTCTCTCCGCTGCTCCAGCGACTCCAATCTGTCCGTAAGATTGGCATCCCCGACGATTCGAACAGCCCGTCTTTGCAGGGAGTCAAGTGGGTCTAGCTGATATTTGGGCGCACCTGCCCAGAGATGTGAGCAGTACTCCACATGAGGACGAACTTGTGCTTTGTATAGCACAAGACGCTGTCTCGGTGTGAAGTACCGCCTGGCTCTGTTCAGGACGCCCAACTTTTTGCTTGCCAATTTGGCTTTGTCCTCCAAATGACTCCCAAACTGGACTTTGCTCGATATTTTGACGCCGAGAATCCAAATACTCTCAGAAATTGGAAGAGTTACTCCTTGGAACTGAGGCGCCATGACAAATGGGTCCTTCTTTGCAGTGAATGCGCAAACTTGTGTCTTTGTGGGGTTGAACTGGACTAGGTTCCGTTCACCCCATTCCGAGGCCCGCCCCAGAGAGCGCTCGACTTCAGACACAAGTTGAACCCTTCTTTCCTGAATACTCCGAGGGATATTCCGTTGCTCAGTGTACCGCTCATCACCCGTACTGTCATCCGCATAGCAACGCATATTCTCGATAGAGAGCATGTCATTGATATGCAGGATAAACAACGTCGGGGAGAGCACCGAGCCTTGTGGTACACCAGCATTAATGGTCATGGTATCGGAGCAGGAGCCATCTACGACGACTTTTATACTCCGACCATCCAAAAAGCTGGCAATCCAATTACAGAGTCCCTTGGGGATTCCGTATGATGGTAGCTTCGATAGAAGTGCCCTGTGCCAGACCCTATCGAACGCCTTTGCGATATCTAGGCTGAACGCCAGTGCCTCACCCTTGCCCTCCAAGGCCTCTGCCCAACGGTGTGTGAGGTACACAAGAAGATCACCAGCCGACCGACCATGACGAAAGCCGTATTGGCGATCACTGATAAGCTGGCGATCCTCAAGGTACTGCAGAAGCTGGCGGTTTATAACCTTCTCCATTATCTTGGAGAGCAAGGATGTTATCGCAATTGGCCTGTAATTCGATGGGTCAGACCGGTCTCCCTTTTTAGGGATCGGGTGGACATGGGCTACCTTCCACGAAGACGGAACCCTATTAGTAGCGTAGGAAAGTCGGTATAGGCGCGTGAGGATGGGAGTCAATTCAGGGGCGCACGTCTTTAGTACCACTGCAGGGATGCCATCCGGTCCACTCGACTTATGGACGTCTAAAAGCCGCAGCTCCCGCCTAACCGCTCGCTGCGTGATGCGGATTTCGGGCAGTGAGCTTTCACACCGTGGGATGCTAGGTGGTGTGGCAGCTCCGGCATCCAAAGTCGAGTTACAGGCAAAGAATTGACCTAGAAGATCGGCCTTCTCCTTTGCGCTGTGGGCCAGACTACCATCGTGTTTCTGCAGTGGTGGGAGATTGGGCTGGCAGAAGTTGCCTTGTGCAGCCTTGGCGAGCGACCAGAATGCACGACTCCCAGCGGGATAGCTTTGCAATCGCTCGCCAATTCTGGCAACATGTTCCGCCTTGGCTCTGGCAATAGCCTTCTTACTAGATCTAGAAGCGGCGTTAAATTTCCGCTTCACCTCTTTGGCGTTCGGGTCCTGGCATTTTTTGGCCCTATTCCAGGCCCGATATGCGGACTGTTTCTGGCATGCAGCCGTCCTGCAGGTTTTGTTAAACCAGGGTCGGCTGCGGCCACCGACGGGTATTTTGGTGTTGGGGATGAATAATTCCATCCCCGTAATAACCGTTTCGGTAACGCAGTCCGCACAGACGCCAGGGTCCCCAGAGGCGAAGCAAAGCCGCTTCCATGGGTAGGATGCGTAAAACTCGCGCAGTCCATCCCAATCTGCTGACTTATATTGCCAGACTCTGCGAGTCCCAGTCGCCTTAGAACGACTAGGCCTTACAACAGGGGCACTGCTACGGACCAAGCAGTGGTCAGAAGATCCAAGAGGCGCTTCAACCACTACCTGATATCCGTGCTGGTGTGTAGTCAGCAGAAGATCCAGTAAAGAAGACTCATGGCTCTCAATATCTGGGATACGGGTGGGCTGTGTCACCAGTTGTGAGAGACCATAGGCCGAGACCATATTGAAGAGATGTCGACCCTGGAGGTCAGT
This sequence comes from Lymantria dispar, assembly GCA_032191425.1. Taxonomy (NCBI): domain Eukaryota; kingdom Metazoa; phylum Arthropoda; class Insecta; order Lepidoptera; family Erebidae; genus Lymantria; species Lymantria dispar. The sequence continues at coordinate 27,280,182 of CM063449.1, forward strand.
GGTTCGGGACCCCAGCCACTCTTTATGATGAGCGTTGAAGTCTCCAAGAACCACCACCTCCGCTGATGGACACTGCTCCAATATTTCGTCAATCCCCCATTGGACGTTCTCAAATAATTGAATTGACCCCGGATCACTGCCATGGGACCTGTAGAGGCATGCGTAGATGCGGGTAAGCCCTCCATAGTCTACGCGTAGCCACAGGATTGACAAGTCACCATGTTCGAGGGCTCGAAGGCGGCGACAGCAGATATCACCTCGGATGAATACGCACACCCCGGCTTTACGACGGAAGGTATGCTCCAACTCGTAGCCGGGGTAATTTAGGTACGAAATGTCATCCGGAGCACCTATCTGCGTCTCCGTTAAAAAGAGTAAGGCAGGCCGCGCCGTCTCGAGGTGATGGTGGACGGCGTCGAGATTGCTATGTAAACCCCTGATATTGCAAAAATCCACATCAAATGTGGATAAGGGGACCGCCGTAGAAAATCGTCTCTTTTTAACATTCTTGGCCATGAGTTTTAATTTAAGAAGAGGAGGAAGGGAGTGTGAATGTGTATAACGGAGTTTGGTGATACCAGAAAAAAAAGGCAGGGCATAGTGCATGGTCGAGGAGTGAGTGTTGTGAGGAGCTGACACGAAGCACGGAAGGGCCCCCGATGCCCCCCCGTGTGTAGCCGCCGAGGTCCACTCCGGTTTCCCACACCGGCACGACGACTACCCAACGGGATTTTCGCCGGTTGGTGGGACAGCCTCCCAGGGAGGATGATCCTGGGTTCGGGTCCCCTGCTGACCGGCAGGTGGCCGGCGGTGACCATTCCCATCGGGTCTCCCTGTACACCATGCCAGCCCCTCACGCTCAATACCCCGACCAAGACCTCACCACCGCAGGTTTCAGGCCTCACCAAAACCCGCCACACACAAACACACCCAGAAAGTTGGGCTCCCGGCTCTCTCGCTCACCGAACGAAGTGCAGCAGCAAATTGCTACTACTCAAACGTCGATCTTCTGCGAGAGTGTGGTACTGCCCCGGACGGACCGGCCCGCGACTGCAGACAAAAGACTGTCTACAGTGTGGTCCTACCACCAATACCACTCGGAACGGTTCTGCGCCACTTGCATCCAACGGTTCCCTGCGACTTTGAGAATGTTGTCAGTCCACCGGCGGTAGGCAACGGCCTGGCGGTAGGCAACGGCCTGGCGGTAGGCAACGGCCTGGCGGTAGGCAACGGCCGTGCGGTAGGCAACGGCCTGGCGGTAGGCAACGGCCTGGTCGGTAGGCAACGGCCTGGCGGTAGGCAACAGCCTGGCTGTGCCCCTGATATTGCAAAGGTCCATGTGCGGCAGTATCACTTACCATCAGGTGTGCTGCCTGCTCGTTTGCCACCATCGGCAATAAAAAAAAAAAAGCCTAGTGGGGAGTCATCCTACGCTGCGCCGGTTCGTGGTCACCACTCAAGAACCTTTCTTCGCCAACGGTTGTCGGTTCGACGAGCGATGTGGCCTGCCCATTTGCCATTTCAACGTGCTAATTCTGCGGGCTATGTCGGCTACACCCGTTCTTGTACGGATTTCCGTATTTCGGATTTTATCACGTAAAGAAATACCGATCATAGCCCTCTCCATAGAACGTTGAACGACTTTGAGCTTTTTTTTGGCGCCGACGACGTTTAGAGACCACGTTTCAGTGCTGTAAGAAGTAGAAATGCTAAATAATATTTATAATCACCGTTTTAAACGTTATTTCTTCTACAAACTATTAAGCACTTGGCTTTAGAAGGATACAATTAGTTTATACGCTCATAAACATAATAATTAATTAATTACACATAATAAAGTTCTCCAGTTCTTTGACTGACAATAAAAGGAACTGTGTTTGTTTGGTTAATGATGCCATTAAGTCCCGCCCACACATAAATCTTACTTTTCTAGTGCCTTTGTTCAGTTGTACTTCCACGTGCCAACTTTATCTATGGGAATAATGCATTTGGTTAATAGTTTCGTTAATTTCAAACAGTTAAATGTTTATTTCCATGTAGTGACGGAGTGAGACTCTCACTACCCCCTCTCCTGCCCGTGGGTAACTTAAAAAATCACAATAAAAGGAAAACTTGACATAAAATCCAATACTGATCTTCTGATACCAGCATGGGGTGATAGGTCAATTTACCCTCCTGTTATGAAGGAGATCTCAAACCTAAGAGGGGGTTGTATCACCATCAGCCAATACATGTCCCACTGCTAGACTCGAACCTCCTCCACAATGGTCAATCTACGCTGGTCAGACGTATTGGTACAGGCTTTTATTTCGAGTTTTCCCTCTCTTGCATAGATTTAACATGCAGGTTTGATCCCTTAGTTGTCTTATACGACACCCACGGGTTCTTACCCGTGGGTGTCGTGGGTAGTGGGGAGGGGGTAGTGAATTGTATTCTTACTCCGTCACCTCATTTTATGTAAATAGCAAACATCTTTTGAAATAGGTACCATAAATGTCTAAACTACTCCGTGTGGTGACGGAGTAAGAATACAATTCACCACTCCCTATCTTGCTCGTGGATGTCGTAAAAGACGACTATGAGATTATAATATGCACATAACATCTGTGCAAAAGAAGGAAAACTCGAAATGAAACCCTATACCAACATGTCTGACCAGCATGGTATAAATTCTCTCCCATTGTGGAGGAGACCTGAGCCCAACAGTGGGACGTATGTGGGCTGCGATGGTGATGACCCTCCCGTTATGAAGGACACTCAATCCTAGCATATAGAGTGATAGAAGATTTTGTTTTATTTTTTGTAATAGTTACCATAAAGGTCTAAAATGTTACGATTTAGATAAAATGCTGATATATCTGGTATAATCTTCATTGCACTATTTCACGGGCTGGGATTTATAAATATACGAGTACGTAGCATTGTTATTGCATAAAATCTCGGCATTGTTTGCTATTGTGATACTTGACTTTAGTTAGTGTCAATGCAACTGCTATATGTCAAGGTTCTTCATGTCTGATGACATGAATATACGTTTAGAAAAATAGTATAAGATATATTGTAATACTAGCTTCTGCCCGCGGCTTCGTTCACGTAAACACTAACTGTCCCAAAATTCAACTATTATGCCAAAGGAACATATTTTCAGGATGAAAAGTATACTATGTCTTCTATCTTCTCTTCTTTCTAAGAAATATTCCCTCTATATGCCAATTTGATTGCAGAGATAGCGTAATGGTTAAAATACTGACTTACTGTGCCAGTGTCGCGGGTTTGAATCCCACGCAGGCCAACACTATGTCCGATCAACAAATTATTTTTCTGAGTCTAGATGTAATTTGTGTCCGTTATTTATATGTTTTTAAAGCCCCCTACAATAGAAGGATTAATTCTTAAATGCAGGGAGTAGTCTTTGAAAAAAAAATTATCCTAATATGATCAACATCAACAACACCTTCACCAACTTTCACATTTAAAATATTACTCACATCCGTGTAATTTAGATTTAGTTCCGTGCAGCCCCTGTTCCCGTGGGAATACCGGGATGAAATGCCTATGTTACTCGCTGATAATAAAGCTATACATTTATGAAATAATTTTTAAAATCGGTTCGCTAGCTTAAACGTTACTAACAAACAAAGTTACTTTCGCATTTATAATATTAGTTAGGATTAGGTAATCCCACGATATTATTTGCTAAATTAAAAGTAATTTTGCTATTTCAAGAGATCACTCCCGCATTTTGTAAAATATAACAATTAAAATGGCAACCGTGGGAAATCATGTAGTTGAAATACTATTTATTGTTATATATAGGTCCATATTGATAAAAATCTTAATTTTCTTTAATTATAATTAAGAACATTGCAAGCTTAAGTTATGAATATTGTATTTTCTATAGGTTGTTTGTTGCATTAGATAAAAATACTTTACTCATTTAACATCTCTCTAAAACCCATTTTATGGTAATAACTCACGCTTCCTCGCATCAAAACATTATTATGACCACAGCTCATTTACGCCTCACTACTGGGCTTGTGCTTCTTCCACAGTGGTAGGGAAATTGACCTACTATACCACGCTGGTCAGATGTGTTGATAAAGGGTATTATTTCGAATTTTCCTTCTCTTGCATACATGTTATATACACATGGTATCCCTTAGTCATATTTTCCGACACCTAAAGAGAGGGGTGGCAAATAATATTCTTACTCCGTCACCACACGGTAATATTTTTATTAATTTTTAAATATATTATTCGGACTAATTATACGTTATATTTGATATATGAAGTAACTTACGACGTAACCGGTGTCAATAATGGTAAATGAAATCAAAATATAACAACTTAACGTGCATTTAACTTCGAAAATTCAAGGGTGCGCACCGAGAATAACTCGCAGGCTCTGTTTTTGATTTCTATTGATCTCCCTATAAATTACCCATATTTATGGTAATTTAGAGTATTTATAAATCTATATGTACGGCGTTCCACAGTTCGGCCGTGAGACGTCTCTTGCCAGCAAATAAAACAAATAGAATTATTTTGATGACTTTACCAAAAATAAATCTTAATCATCTCAACTCATACACGTTCTACTGCTAGGCTCGAACCTCCTCCCCAATAGAAGGGAAATCGACCTACTATACCATGATAGTATAGAGTTTTATTTCGAGTTTTCCTTCTCTTGCACAGATGTTATTTGCATTCTATACCCCTTAGTCGTCTTTTACGCCATCCACCAGCAGGACAGCGAGTAAGGAATTATATTCTTACTCCGTCCCCATATGGAAGAAAAGTGTAAATAGCAAGCAAGAAGTTAACATATATAGATATAGGAATTGAATCAAAATTACTTTAATCAAATAGGAATATGTGAGATTATTACTCCTCTGGAAGTATTAAAGTATAGAAATATAAAAAACTAGCCACCTGCCCTTGTTTCGGTTTCAGTCGTCTTACACGCATAGTTCCTGTTCTCGTGCGAATACCGAAATAAAATAGCCTATGTTACTCCCAGATATTATAGCTTTCCATTAGTGAAAGAATTTTTGAAATCGGTCCAGTAGTTTCGGCGCCTATTAAATACAAACAAACAAACAAATCTTTCCTCTTTATATTATTAGTATAGATATGTAGCAAGATGTAGATTAGAACCCAACAAATATGCTTAAAACGAAAGAGGAATTTGTCTGTCTATATTCGTGGGTAAGAACAAATAAGCCTTTTAGTAATGCGCATTATACTATCGTTAACAATGACTTGAACATGTCCGTGAATTGAGGAAGTATGCTTGGATAAACTGATCCTTCCTATTTTTAAATCAACCTTGTTACTTTAAATTCTATTCCTTCAAAATGAATGAAAAAGCAGTTTGAACAAAGCAATCGAGAATTCATAATTACGATTTGATTATTCCACAAGATAATGAATATATCTTAATTTATATATCTTTGTACTCAGATAATTTGGAGTGTTTCAGGAAACCGTTTATTTTCAGAGCAAAATATTAGATACATATCTTAGAAACTAATTAAGAACTATTATTATTTTGTACTATTTATTTACCACGAACAAAAATCCAAAATTTATAGAGCAGAAATTCTTCTTTATACAGCCTCTTGTGTGTAAAATATCATCAATTTTTTTTAAAGAAAACGATAAGACGTGCTACAACTTATATAATCGAATGGAACAATATGCTATCCGTTTACGTAAGTTATTCTCAAGTCATGCGTGGATTATACGGCAAATAGGCACGAAAATGGCGGCACATTTTTTTAATAAAGATCAATTGCTTTTCAGTTATGTAGAGTTTTGCGTCATTATTTAAAAGTACGTGAAAAGATCTTTGTGATTCTATAGCAAAGCATTACAACTTGTGCTTCACACCGCTAGTTGTGGATTTATTGTCAATGCAACTGTAACCTAGCAATGATATTTTTATATAAGTAAGCAAATATACGTTCTTTGGTTGATATATAGAATCGAGAGAATAAACAATCTTTTGGCAATGGGCAGGCCACATCGCTCGACGAACCGATAACAGCTGGGGAAGAAAGATTCTCGAGTGGTGACCACGTATCGGACGACGCAGTGTAGGACGAACCAGGTGGACCGACGACCTGGTGAAAGTTGCTGGGCATCGTGTTGGGTGCAGGCGGCACAGGACCGCACTTTGTGGCATAAAATGAGGGAGGTCTACGTCCAGCAGTAGACGGCGATAGGCTGAATTGATGATGAATGATGATGATGATGAAACAATCTTTATAATAAAAATATTTATAACTATTTGGGCATTTATTACCGTTACAACTGTAACTTAGCAACGGCATCTTTATATACTTTGATAAATATACGTTCTTAAAATGGTTGATGTATAGGGGCGAGAGACAAAAAGCGTTAAAAAAATCCTAGCTAATGTTATAAATGCGAAAGTGACTTTACTTGTTTGTTACTACTTTCACGCTTAAACTATTAAACCGAGTTTTAACATTCTTTCATCGATGGAAAGCTACATCATCAGCATGTAACAGCTATTTTTTTAACCCTGTATTCCCACGGGAATGGGAACTACGCGAAATTTACTAGTAAATAAAATTTATTTTTCACCAGTAGAGAAAGATAATCTTCAAAATGACATAACCAATATCACCTAATATTTACTAATAAAGTCCAACACCCACAGGGAATAAAGAAGGTAGTGAATTGTATTCTTACTCCGTCAACAGACGTAATAATGTATTGTAAATAATGTATTTTACATAAAAGAATTATATTAAAAGAAATCAGGTTATAAAATTATTAATGATAGTAATCAAAACAAAACCTTGATGAACAAGTTTTCGTACAAATGTTTTTATTTAAAATTTCTAAAAGAGTACTTTACCTTAAAATTAACGAAAGCAAGTAATAACATACGAGTATAAACAATTTTATTCAAGGAAGTAATAATATTAAAGAAAACCATTTCGCTTTGAGATACTTAGTAAAGGTCAAATATCAAACAAGCCACAAATCCTGTGATTAAATTTAAGTCCGCTGTACAAACTTTCATATACAAAATTTTTATGTTATGACCGGATTATAGAGTCAAAAGTTTTGAGTAATCTAATGGCTTTTATAGAATTAATATAATAGTGTGAAACGTCTTACTTCTTACTGATCTAAAAATACTTTTACAAAATATTTTATTACATAAAGTATTTAATCAAAATTTTGTTTCGGTTTTATAGGGTCATCAACATCATCTTCTCAGGTCATATACGTCGCACTGCTGGGTTCGAGCTTCCTCCACGATAGGAGGGAATTTGACCTCAGACAGGTTAGTATAACGTTTTATTCCAAATTTCCTTCTCTTCCATATATATTATATGCGTATTATATCCCTTAGTCGTCTTTTACGATATCCACGGACAAGATAGGGAGAGATGAATTGTATTATTATTCTGTCACCACACGGAAATAGAGTGGACCACTGTATGATTTACAATTGGAACCGTCAGATGCTACGATCGAATTCCTTTATACTTTTAACTAATATTGTCAAATTCTCCACGGCGCCTACTATTCTTTTTAAATATTGCAAGCTCTATAATGATTCCTGATGTTTACGCGAGTATTATACATTTTAAATAAAACTACTTTACGGATTTTATGGCGTTTGTATTTGATTTTTGATTACCCGACGTTTCGAACACTTTACAGCGTTCATGGTCACGGGTGGACTAAGATGTCTCACGTCCAACAAGTCATCGTTACTGCAGAAAATTTACTCGTGACCAGGAACGCTGTAAAGTGTTCGAAACGTCAGGTAATCAAAAATCAAATACAAACGCGATAAAATCCGTAAAGAAGTTTTATTTAAATTGCAAGCTCTAGTTGTAATCCCTAAAATTTATTTTATTTTATTTATCACAAGCTAGCCATCTTTCGGAAGAGAATAACAACTGTTAAGTCTGCTTTTAGATATTCTGATTCACAATTTTAACACACTTATTTAGACTAATATGAACTATGACCAATGTACGTTTTTTTTTCTTTTATGGGTGGGCTATATGACCAGTTTAAGTTACCAGCGATGACTTATGGATCTGAAACGTGGTCTCTAAATATCGGCAAATGAATGTTATGTATAGGCTCAGTATTTCTCTACGCGATAAAATCCTCATCCAAAAATTCATGAAAGAACAGAAATACTCCGAAGAATGAACATGATAAAGTGACAATGAACAAACCACATGAAAGGTTCTCAATTAGAAACCACGAATAAAATGAGACAATGCAGCACAACTACCCACTAGGTGGCAGAGATATTGGAAGTCACAGGGACCCCTTAAATGCGATTGGCATAGGACCGTTCTCAGTAGTTTTCTCGTGGGTAGATCTCTCAGCAATGTAAGTCTATGGACCAATTGATAAACGGATGTTGATTGTAAAGTCAAACTACTAGCACAAAACAAACGCCACAGAGAACAATATCGGCAAAATACTTCATAACTTCAAGATTTCAACATAATATAGCTAAAATATGTAATTTAAAAATTATTTTGCATAACAATATTTCTAGAGCAAGCGAAATTTTAGTCTTTTGTATTTTTGTTACTAAATGAACAAAGGAATTCTACTAAACCGATAATGATTAAAAATTCTATAATACTAAATTATGTTCAATATTATAATATATCAAAGACAATTTAACTTCAAAAGATCTTGTAAAATATATCATTACGTTGATTTAAATGCAAATTTTACACATAATAAATAGACAGAATACGCTAGGAATTTGACTTGCCAAAGCATCCTTACTAATATCATAAATGTGAAAATATATTTGTTACGCTTTCACGCTTAAACCACCCAATTGATTTCAAAAATTCTTTCACCAATGGAAAGCTATAATATCAGGGAGTAACATCCATACTAATATTATAAATGCGAAAGTAAAGATGTTTGTTGGTTTATTTGTTTGTTTGTAATGCTTTCACGCTTAAACCACCGAACCGATTTCAAAAATTCTTTCACCAATGGAAAGCTATAATATCAGGGAGTAACATAGGCTATATTTTATCCCGGTATTCCCACAGGAACGGGAACTACGCCGCGGGTAAAGCGACTGAAACCGAAGCGAAGCGAGGGCGGGTTGCTACTAGGCTATATTTTAACCCGATATTCCCACGGGAATGGGAACTACGCGGGTAAAGCGACTGAAACCGAAGCGAAGCGAGGGCGGGTTGCTAATAATTTTATAAATCATCATTATCATCATCATCTCAGCCCATACATGTCTCACTATTGCGCTTGAGTGTCCTTCTTTATGTGAAGGTATTTGAACTACTATACCATGCTGGTCAGATGTGTTGATAGGTATAGAGTTTTATTTCTAGTTTTCCAATCCATACATATCATAGCGGAGAAAAGACTGCAATTCAAAGATTTGTAATGTGATATCTTTCATGATCACGTGAACTTCGCCGGTGATCATGAACGCTGCAAAGTGTTCGAAACGTAGGGCAATCAAAAATCAAATGCAAACGCGATAAAATCCGTAAAGTAGTTTTATTTAAAATGTGTAATACTCGCGTAAACATCAGAAATCATTAGATAATTTACTAAAATACTACGTAACTTAAAAACATTTACAAAAATGTTCGCAATGTCCATCTTCTAAGTATAACTACAATAGCCAACTTATGTTTACATATTACTAAATATAATAATAATGGATTATTGACGAAGTTATTGTTAACAATACAGTATTATTCCTTATCAACTGAGATACATTAGATGCATTTAATATTAAAACTGCCCTGTGCAGTATATGATTATAATGAATATCTTAGGGATTATGAGAAATTTAAAATTGGGGTTAATGCGACCTAATATCGAAGCTAAGCGTGGGCGAATCGATAGTCTATACTAATATTATAAAGAGAAAATATGTGTTTGTTTGTATTGAATAGGCTCCGTAACTACTGTACCGATTGCAAAAATTCTTTCACCAATGGAAAGCTATAATATCAGGCCATAACATAGGAATAACATAGGAAATAACATATATTTTATCCCGGTATTCCCACGGGAACGGGCACTACGCGGGTAAGACCACTGAAACCGAAGCGAAGCGAGGGCAGGTTGCTAGTATGATGCAAGAAAATAACTGTTTCATTTATTTTTATTTATATAGGTGTACGAAGTCTTTACTGTTTATCATACTTTAATTTCAATACTTCAAAGAAACAATTTTGATGTAAATATAAATAATTCAAAATATACCAAAATAATTCAATATATAACTGAATCAAATTTTCTATTCATAATATAGAGAAACCAATTAAAGCTAATACACAAATGCCTACAATGAGCTATATATAGTAGTGTCTTATAGTAGACAGACAACCGATTTAGTATTGTGGTGCCAATTATATTATAATTCTAAATTTTCTTTGTAAAAATAGAATCTTCATATTGTTATTTTAATTTACTCATATTTATATATCTATAATTCTATATATATAAATTTCTTGTGTACCTCCTAAACGGCTGGACCGATGTTAATGAAATTTTTTGTGTGTGTTCAAGAGGATTCGCGAATGGTTTAGATTCACAATTGGACCCAGTAGGTGGCGCTGCTATCGATTTAGAACAACGTCGGTTGGGTCAGCTAGTTTCTTATAATTTTAAATCTGTGATTGATTTTACAGTCAATTAATGGGAGTACCCTCTCCTCTCGATGTCCCTGTCCCGGGATGTCGAGAGGAGAGCCGTCGCCGTCGCGCGGTCAGCCTCTCTGCGGGTGACGGACTAATCCCCGGTCCCGTCATCCGCAACGATTCTTACCTTGCTCGTGGTTATTGTAAAAGACAACTGAAAGCCTTAGCTAGACCCGGACCAACTTTATCTGATGCTGTCTGGTCAACAATTACATTCCAAAGCAGGATTGACGTCAGACGGATAGCCGGACTATTGACAATATCATTTGCAATATACATATACAGTGGAAGAGGAGTATTGGCCCAATTAGGGCAAAAGCAGGATTATAATAATGATGATGTCTCAACGTGCTATGGAGCCCTCTCCATATGCTCGGTATTTCTCTACGTAATAAAATCTGAAACACGGAAATCCGTAGAAAAATGGGTGTAACCAACATAGCCCGCAGAATTAGCACGTTGATATGGCAATGGGCAGGCCACATCGCTTGTTGAACTGACAACCGTTGGGGAAGAAAGGTTCTTGGCGACCACAAATCGGACGACACAGCGTAGGATGACCCCCCCCCCACTAGGTGGACTGACGACATTCTCAAAGTCGCCGCGAACCGTTGGATGCAAGTGATGCAGGACTATTTCAAGTGGCATTCTCGTGGGGAGGTCCATGTCCAGCAGTGAATGTCTGTAAGCTGACGGATGGATGGATGGATGGATGGCAAACTGAATTTCCTCGTTTGTCCACCTAAATTTTTTATTTAATCTCGAACCTAGAAGCTAAGAATCGACAATCATATGCCACTTAACTAAGGCAGGCAGTCCATAAAATAAATAATAAAGATAAAAAGATCCCTAATATTAATATGGCGTTTAATAAGCAACAACATTGTCGCCATAACCATATACCATGTAATACGCGTGAAAACTTTCTAAATCTTTTATAAACACCGTGGATGAGATATAACAAACGGTTATATCACGCAGCGACTCTCTCCTCCTAGAATGTTTAAAAAAGTTAAGTATGATTCTTATCAAGTATTATTATTGCAGTACACGTGGTTATGTGATATTGTTATGGTGTGAAAATTACTGTGACGAGCTTTAATTTTATTAAAATATACAAAAAGTATAACGATAATGTTGGGTTACCATAAGCCTCTTAAAATAAATTAACTAATATATACATATTCTTAACTGTTTATACATATATTTTCTTCTGTACGTATGTATGTGACTGTGCTGTGTGGTAGCGGCTTCGAATACTACCAACCCTTGCTTTGCTCGTGGGTGTCGTAAAAGACGACTAAGAGCCCTAGATTGACCCGGACCAACTCCATCTGGTACCATTTGGGTCAACGATTACATTCCCAAGGAGGGTTGACGTCAGGCAGGCGGCCGGTCAGAAAAGTCATAGCCGAAACTTTTTGCAATATGTCAAAACGGATGACATATTGCGTCGACCCCAAGTAATTGGGATAAGAGCAAGATGATGATGATGACGTATGTATGTGACTGAACTAAACGGCTAGATCGATTGGACTCGGTAGATGGTTGACAAGACTTTTTTTATGTTTTGTAGATTTATACAGAACGTCATCTACTGAGCCAGCTAGTAGTACTATTTATAAAAATGGAGAATTTTTGAACACGCAATCAAAAGAATTAACTCTACTTCCAGGAACGGAGTCTTCCCGCGACCAAGAACGCTCAAAAATGTTCGAAACGTGATAAAATCAAACGTAAAATTGATTTATTTCAAATGTCATTTACTCCATTTTGATAAAATAATTTTGCATAGATATCTGTTTAGAGTACGTCCAAATTCCACTTTTAGGCATAGCCCACAATCAAATCGGTAGTCCTTTTTAGACATGAAAATATGATTTGTCCACACCACATCTGACTATCCACGAGTATATCAACTCCAATAAAACAAGTCGGTAAAAAGAAGGATATAACTGCATGAAGCAATTCTTTGAACGCCATGGTCAATATTAGCTGTTTAGTGGTTTAGTGAAATCGTTTTCATTTCTCATGTTATATCGGTTTTATTACTCACCGACCTCACCGTATATTGCCCGAGACTTCATCTATATATAATAAAGTTTTATAAAGTACGCCTGCTTAACATTCATTTTAAACTACTATCCGCCCTCGCTTTGCTTCGTTTTCAGTCGCCTTGTCCCCCGTAAATATTACAATAAGCGACTGCAACGACTGTAGCCGACCATCGCTAGGCAGATGCTCGACAGCGTCAGGAATGCGGTCACCAGCTTCTGTAGTCAGTCATCTCATGGAAGGAGAAGGCGGAACGTGTACGAGAGGAACTCCTCTACGGCGACACGGTCTGTCGCCGGCGACAGAATGTTATTAAAATCGGTCCAGCCGTTTGAAAAATTACCTGAAATAAACAGACAGACAGACAAAAAAATAAGATTTTGATGAAATAAAGACTACGATATACGATATACGATACTCCAATTTAAACTCTTGTAAAAATCGCGACGCAATCTGTTGAGTAGTTTTAGAAATTAGCGTGTAAATAAAGACAACATTTTTTTTTCTGCTATTAATTTTTTATCGCCTACATACATCTTGTGATAGATTTGTTAAATATACTGCAATTTTTAATGTTTTATTGTGTGTATAGATAAGGCCATAGACAAAACCATAGACCTGAATGAACTTAGCGATTTATATTTTAATAATAAGCTTCTACGTATTATGCGAGACTCTACAATCTGGAGATCCATTTAACGAAATACAGCAACAACTAGACTCTTTCATAGATATTTACCGTTAGCTGTTACCAATTTTAACGGTTGGTTAGATTTTTTTTTACCTATAAAAGCGTTCCAATTTATAAAACACATGAACTATATTTTAGTTGCCCTTCATCCGCAACTGGAAGGCATTATTTAACCACACTGCCTATAACTATCCTGCAGCTGAATCGTCCTCTAATGAAACGAAAAGGTCTTTACATTGTGATTTGTATCTCTATGGAATAAAACGGTGAAACTAAGAGGAGGCATAGTTTACCGTGACAAAGTAAAAAGAATAAGATAGAATTGAAAATATAAAGTATATGTACCAAGTATTATAGTCGTATATCTATGTTGAAGATTTCACTTCTGCCGTGCGTGATCTACATATCTCTTTGATGTTAACTGGCTATGATTGAATCTACATAGGAAGCTTATAGCATCTACTGCGATCGCCATCCTCTCTGCTAAGTTTGACGAGTATAACTCAATACCTTTTGGAAGGGCTTATATTGATGTCGTATGACGGCTAAGGGATATGCAGATAGCATCTATATAAGAGAAGGAAAAGTCGATATTAAACCCTATACTAACACGTCTGACCAGCGCGGTATAATTGGCCAATTTTCCTCCCGTTATGGAAGAGGCCCAAGTCCAACAATTGAACTTCGTAGACTGAGATGATAATCATATAATAAGTTCCTTCATTATTCTAAATTTAATTTGATTTATTTTCTAATTATTTCTTGAGCTTGAGCCTCCTCCACAATAGGATGGAAATTTACCTTAGTAGGTCAAACTTAAGTATTCCTACTCTGGCATAGGCATTATATGAATATTATATCCCTTAGTCGTCTTTTACAACACCCACCTGCAAGTCAGGAGGTGGTGAATTGTGTTCTTAATCCGTCACCACACGAACTATCTTTTTCTAATCTACACTAATATTATAAAGAGGCAAAATTTGTATTTTTGTGTGTGTGTATGTTTGTAAAGAATAAACTCAAAAACTACTGTGCCGATTTCAAAAATTCTTTCACCAATGGAAAGCTATAATATCAGGGAGTAACATAGGCTATATTTTATCGCGATATTTCCACGGGAACGGGCACTACGCGGGTAAGGCGACTGAAACCGAAGCGAAGCGAGGGCGTATTGCTATATATAATATTTATAAATGAAATCGATAAACATTATACTCTTACATACATAACATACAACAAATAAAGAGAATTGAACAAATGTAATAAAAAATCATCGTCAAATTACACCGTCCACGATTTGCCAAGACAAATAAATCGACGAAAGCGCAATTTTAACGGATACGGAAGTAAGTAAACACTCAGTTGTAATACTATTACGCTAACGTAAGCTACAAGACATAAAACAGTTTATATTAAGTCTAATTTCAACAACTAGACCGAAACGAAATTATTCAATGGTGAACGTAATTCCGTTAGTATGTTGTTTAATGATCCTAACTGTTATGTATAGTTTTGTTGTTGCCCGTCTTATAGAGGTAAAATTATAATTGTTTGTGTTAAATAACTGGAGATTTGCCATGCGGAATCGAAATAATAGTACATTAGTGTCAAAATAAAAAAGAGCATGCATATAAAGTGGGTATGTCATAAGTGAAACTTCTTTATCCTTTATCTCATTCTCTCGCCCGCTGAATTCTATACATTAACGTGCTTGCGTCTCTATGGACTCGCTTTTTCGTTTCATCGGGTTTGAAATCACAACGATTCTAAAGAAGTTACACTTCAAAAAACGTGTATGTGTGTGTGTGTGTGTTATACATCGTTCTCAAAATCTTTTTAAAAATTTTGTCCTTCGCATCAGGTAGGACGACACTAATAATTTAAAAAAAAGTAAATAATATTTAATACATTGAAAGTTTTATTATAGCGTATCTATACTAATAAATAAAATTGGAGTGTCTGTTTGTAATGTCAAAATAATAGGCTTTTTTCATGCTCACACGGTTATTTGCACGACACCTATGCCTAAAATAGCAATAAAAAAATTTTTATCTGTCAGTCTGTCTGTTTGTTCCGGGTAATCTTCAAAACGGCTGGACCGATTTCAAAAATTCTTTCACCAATGGGAAGCTATAATATCAAGGCGTAAACTAGGCTATATTTTATTCCAGTATTCCCACGGGAACGGGAACTACGCGGGTAAAACAACTATAACCTATAACCGAAGCGAAGCGAGGGCGGGTTGCTAGTTATTATATATACCGTGTGGTGACAGAGTAAGAATTATTAGCTGGATAGTATACTTCATTCTAGTAAGAATACAATTCTCCCCTCCCTATCTTGCCCGTGGATATCGTAAAAGACGACTAAGGGATGTAATATGCACATAACATCTGTGCAAGAGAAGGAAACCTCGAAATGAAACCCAATACCAACATGTCTGACCAGCATGATATGAATTTGACCTACTGGTCAAATTCCCTCCCCTTGTGGAGGAGGCCCGTGCGCAACAATGGGACGTACGTAGGCTGCGATGATGATGATGATTATTGTATATATTAGTTCACATTTGAAGGAAATCCATTGCTGATATGCGCGGGCATCGTAAAAAATTACTTTTCCTTAACGCGCCAAAAGAAGTATAACATCAAAAACATAACATCGTGTAGGATACAATCCAACGAATGTTACTTTACCAATTAGTATTATGTAAGTTTTCTTTGTGGATTGTTATCCAGTTTTGTGACGTAAAATAAAAAAAGTAACTAAAGGTCATAGGTAGATAACATCACTGTAAGACTGGGCAAGCTCGTTTGATCAGCAAGACGTAGTAGGTCAGTGTACCTCCCATTGTGAATGAGGTTTTTATGATTTTTTGTGGTTGTTCCGATGGATATGAGAATAGTTTAGATTAATAATTGTAACCGATAGGTGGCGCTGCGCTGTTTCAAGTAGAATTCTATTACAATTTTTTTAGATTGGAACAGAACAATGTCTATTGGCTCAGCTAGTGATATTCGGCGACTGGGGCGGCGTAGGCGCAATTACCTGCGCCTCATGCCGCCCTAGCCGAGGCCGCGGGTGACGTGACCGGGGATTAGTCCGTCACCCGCCGAGAGGCCGACTGCGTGAGGAAAGACCGACGTCCTCCCCGAGGGGGGGATGTCGGTCGATGGGAAGGTACCCCGAGTAGGGGGTATTCCGTCGGGCCGACCACTGATGTCAAGTAACCCTGCTCCGGTGGTCGGCCCAACGACGAAGGCGACGTGGTTTTCGGATGGTTTGCGGGAGTTGCGTGCTTAAGCCCCTCTGTCGCCACGGACTGAGTGGTGCGGAGGCGCGCCGATCGCAGCCCACCCACAAAAAAAAAAGCTAGTGATATTAATAAAGATGAAATGATACCTTAAAAGCGTTTAGGTTAGGGCTTCCAATCCCGCCTGAATTCAATCTCGGTATTTGCGGGATATCGATATCGAAAATATTCACATTTATATAAGGCAAATAAAACAATGAATTAATCAACTCCATTCATTTACGTATGAGGTCAATCAAATTATACTGTTTTTTTTTTTCTTCTCAAAAAACAGTAACAAAAACTGATATAAGAAAAAATCAAAGCAATACCAATCTTCTTTAAAAAATTCACAAAGAAAATTGAAAAATCAACCCAAAAATAAACACATTTAAAAACTGTAAATCTATATAGGACATGTTACTGTTTGAGTTTGAGAGTTTATTTAGTTTGAGGTTGCATGCACGCTTTTTTTCCAGTCCCGCAAATCCCGCGGATCCCGCGCCCGTAATCCCGCATCATGCGGGATTGGAAAATGGCGCGGGATGCCGCGATACCGAGATCCCGGTATTGCGGGATTAGAAGCCCTATTTTACGTAACTTGAATAACATTGAGATTAGACCAGCAATTAAATAAATAGATCACCAGCAAACTGTATTAATGATGAAAATAAATGTATATTTAACCATAATAATATTCAGCTTTCTTACACTTGTAACAATTATAATTAAGAGACGGAAGTAGAGCGGCATTAACACGCGTTAAGCGTGCATTTTCATTCGTTTAAGATTCCATGACAGAGCGTGTGTATGCCTGCGTGTATAAAGTAGCAATATGTGCATGCATGCATGTATAAACATCGTGATTTATATATTGACATAACTATTTAATTCGACCGACGCGATAGGTTTATTTTTCGTAGTATTATATCGCTGATTTGTGAGATTATCGACTTAATTCAAAATTATGTCAAATTAAATATTATATCTATAGATCTTATATCTTTAAACGAGCAAATCTTGTATAAATATATATTCAGGATCTTGGAAACGGCTCCAACAATTTCGTTGAAACTTGGCATACTAGAGGCTTCGGGTCCAAAAAATCGATCTAGCTAGGTTTTATTTATAGAAAATGTTGTTTTGTCCGTGTTTTTAGCAAAACAATACAATGACATTAAATTTTAAAAGAATATGATTTCAAATTTCGTTGTCAACGTCATGAGTTACGAGCTCAGTTGGGAAGTTGACCGGTTCTAATTTTGGTTTTTTTGTTATTCTCTTTTTGTAATTTTTTATATAATTTTCTTAATTTATTTTTTATTAATATATATCTAAATAAATTCGACAAAAATATTCCGAGCGAAGCTCGGTCAACCAGATATTATAAAAGAAAGTCGTGTTAGTTACACTATTTATAACTCAAGAACGGCTGCACCGAATAGGATGAAAATTGGTGAGGAGGTACCTCCTCCTACCTACCTGAGGAGGTGCGATCTCTGGCGAAACGAGCGTAACCTTATGTTAAACAGTTTGCAAGTCACCTGTGGGGTAGTATACTATACGGACCTTGTAGCAACTCGAGAAAATTTCCGTGCGTTCATGCGTTTCTGCCATACCTACTGTAGCAATCAATCTTAACGCTCACATATAGGCCCCGTTAAGCTCTTCCGTATCCGTGGTGCCGTACTGCTGCGCTATCGTAGCTGTACTCCTGTTTACTTATTGGCTGACTAGTCATTTTGTTTTCCTGTCTCCCGCTTTGCCTGGGAGGGAAGTGGAATCTCTCTTTCCAACTCCTCCTCTTTAATCTTTTCTAATTAAATTTGTTGCGGGTCCCAAGACAATTAAAATCATATCCCGGGACTGCCTGAGGGTCAAACCTCGGTGTCATTTATGGAGACCATTGTGGATCCTGGCTTACAGGAGTTACAATGGTGGGAATGTGTGGTGGGATTAGTCCCAAAAAAAGAGGAGGTACCTCAGAACCAGGAGAAGGACATAAGATACTCTGTTTTTAACCCGTTCGATCCCATTTCCGTGGGATGTGACTTAAAACGTCAAACACAATAAAAGTCACTATAAAACGTGGTATAACAAAAACGCATTTGATATGTAATAACAAAACGCACATGACAGCTAAACGTAATTTTGTCTGTATGGTTGAAAATTTGGTAATTATAATTTTGTCAGAAATCAATAATCAGTAATTTGTATTCTCTTTGAATCATTATAAAAATGCCGCGAGCAAGACGATTAAATTTTTCCAGATAAAGCCCTAATGGTTCTTCTATTAGAGACTATATTTTCGGAAATTTAGAAAATATATTCACGAAAAAAAATATGGCGGTATGAAGTTCGCTGGGTCAGCTAGTATCCTTAATATTTTATCGTGAACAGAGAATTTCACCTTTAAACATTACAGTCATACCCTCAGTAAATCATTTAAATATTGTAAGCACTAAAACATCATCCGGGAGCGCCTGGAGAAGGTGTGGTTGGAGGTTGACCACTTCGTGGCCCAATTTTTAACTGGCCATGGCAACTTTAAAAGTAAATTATTTTCTTTTAAACTCGTACCATCACCATTATGTCAATGTTCCACATCTGACCACGAGTATGAACAATCAGCACATCACATTCTCTGGGAGTGCGATCTCTGGCGAAACGAGCGTAACCTTATGTTAAACAGTTTGCAAGTCACCTGTGGGGTAGTATACTATACGGACCTTGTAGCAACTCGAGAAAATTTCCGTGCGTTCATGCGTTTCTGCCATACCTACTGTAGCAATCAATCTTAACGCTCACATATAGGCCCCGTTAAGCTCTTCCGTATCCGTGGTGCCGTACTGCTGCGCTATCGTAGCTGTACTCCTGTTTACTTATTGGCTGACTAGTCATTTTGTTTTCCTGTCTCCCGCTTTGCCTGGAAGGGAAGTGGAATCTCTCTTTCCAACTCCTCCTCTTTAATCTTTTCTAATTAAATTTGTTGCGGGTCCCAAGACAATTAAAATCATATCCCGGGACTGCCTGAGGGTCAAACCTCGGTGTCATTTATGGAGACCATTGTGGATCCTGGCTTACAGGAGTTACAATGGTGGGAATGTGTGGTGGGATTAGTCCCAATTTAAAAAAAAAATAAAAAAAAAGCACTAAAACATTTATCAAAAAAAATGCCCTTCTCCTAAATCAATAATTTTTATTTGCGTCGATATTCTCGCAAACCAGCAATATATGTCCTAAATTTAATGTCTTTACCGTGGTCTTTATAAATCATTAGTATATTCATTATCTTTACAAGTCATATGCGTCCCACAGTTGAGCTTAAACCTCCTAAAAATAGGAGGGTAAAACGTACTGGTCAGGCGGGTTGATAAAAGGTTTTATTTCAGATTTAGGTCCGTCGTACCATTTTGTGCATAAATATTAGGTATATCATCCTCGCAGCCCACATACATACATATATTCCGACTGTTGGGCTCGGGCCTCTTCCACAATCAAAGAATTGAACCTAATATACCATGCTGGTCTGACAATTTGGTATAGGGTTTCATTTAGAGTTTTCCTTCTCATAAACAGATGTTATGTGAATATTATATCCCATAGTTAACTTTTACAACATCCACGCGGAAGAATATGAGTAATGAATTATATTGTTCTACATCAACACACAAAATGTATAAGAAATTTATTATATTTTTAAATATACACCAGGTAAGTCTTAATTAAGACATTAGTTACACTCTTACAATAAATTTAATAATTAATTTAGTCATTTTAATCGCTGAATATATCATCATTTTACCTCATGCGCGTACAATAGAAGCTAAATAGATGATAAGCGTACATAAAAAAAAGGGAAATAGATCTATTATACTACGATAATTATATGTGTTGGTAGCGTTTCATTTCAAGTCTTCCTTCTTTTGCATAAATGTTATATGCATGCATATTTAATCCCTTAGTTGTCTTTCACGACTCTCATGGGCAAGAGAGAGGGTGGTGAATTGTATTCTTCCTCCATCACCACACGGAAATAATATATGTATATAAATGTAGTCCTTTACACGTAAAGCAAATGTAAGTCTTTGTCTTTATTTACAAAAACATAGCTTAAGATACGGTAAGCATACAATATACAATATCTGTGTTGTTAATTATACCGTGGAAAGTGGTCATTAGTTGTTTTGGTATAAAAGACAGTACTGTTCAGTCCCTGGGGTATCGTGAGACGATTAAATAAATAGACCCTTCAAATCGTCTTCTAGTGTGATACAGAAATACTCAAAACTTCATTCAAATACGCTTCGCTATCTATAATTTCATTGCCGCATATAATCAGGTGGAATGCCAAATAAAAAAATATAGTAGAAAAAAAATTATATACAAAAAATATTTAGACCAAGAATTATAATTTAATCGCTTTTTCTTTTTACAAATTTACACTATTAGTTTTTTGGAGCAAATATAAATTGAAGTAGAATTTAAATTAGTCTGTGTTTCATTTTACAATTACTGTGTAAGTTTATATAAAAATTATTATTTTTATTTAGATTTATTACGTATATAAATAGCAACGGCATATTTACACAATTACACACCATGAAAGACATACGTCGTTAAGGGTGAAGAGCAAGATGTTTTCTTTTATCTTATTTATCTTTAAACGAGCAATTTTTGTATATTTCTATATTTTCATATTCTCGGCAACAGCACCAATAATTTTCATGAAATTTAGCCAGAACCAGAAAACCTATAGTATACTAAAGGTTGTCTGGCAGAAATCGATCTAACTAGGTTTTATTTATAGAAAATGGCGTCTTGTCGGTGTTTTTAGCTAATTAAAAAATGTCATTAGTAATGTAAATTTAGCCGTTGCTGTTAAAAGTGACGACTCAGTTGGGAAGTTCTCCAGTCGCATTTAAACAGCCTGAGATCAGATCACAGTGTTATTATTATTCTGTTTTTTAATTTTTGATCTTGTTTTCATTATTTCATTATTTTATTTCTTTATTAATATAGGTATCTAAATATGTTCGTCAAAAATACAATTTAAGAAGAAAATTACACCGAGTTGTAAGCGATATTTAAGTGCTCCCGCAAGTTCATATTTCAAAAAGAAAAAGATTTATAACTTTTTAACGAAAATGTTTAATTTTAAAATATTCTTCATCAATAAAATTATAATCAAATTATTATTTCTGAATATTATTTTATACTTTTTGTTTGTTTTTGTGGGTGGGCTGCGGTCGGCGCGCCTCCGCACCACTCCGTCCGAGGCGACAGAGGGGCTTAAGCATGCAACTCCCGCAACCCACCCGAAAACCATGTCGCCTTCGTCGTTGGGCCGACCACCGGAGCAGAGTTAACTTGTGGTCAGTGGTCGGCCCGACGGAATACCCCCTACTTGGGGTACCCTCCCATCGACCGACGTCCCCCCTCGGGGAGGACGTCGGTCTTTCCTCACGCGGTCGGCCTCTCGGCGGGTGACGGCCTAATCCCCGGTCATGTCACCCGCGGCGTCGGCTAGGGCGGCATGAGGCGCAGGTAGTTGCGCTTACGCCGCCCCAGTCGCCGGCGGCGGATCTCCTCTTCGAGGCTGCGCTCCTCGCGCAGGCGATCCGCCACCTCCTTCCGCGAGATCACTGTCTCGCAGAAGGCTGCGACCGCGTCCCAATTCCCGACGCTGTCGACCATCGCTCTAGCGATAGCCGGCAGCGTCAGGTCTGCGACGAGTTCACAGCGCTGCACTGCCCAAGCCGCGCAGGCCTCGAGCGTATGGCGCGCCGTGTCCTCGTCGCAATCGCAGTGGTGGCAGGACGGTGTACTCTCCCTCCTAACGACCTTGTGCAGGTATTTGGCGAAGCACCCATGCCCCGTCAAAACCTGCACCAGTCGGAAGGAGAGCACCCCGTGCCGCCTCTCCAACCACTGCACCAGCACCGGCCGGAAGGCCTCCAGTTCGCACACCGATATTATATTATACTTAACATTACCGACATTAGTTAAAGTGTGCAATTCCTCACTAGATGACGTGTAGAAATATTGATTTTAAACTATATTTTTTAATGATATCTGATGTTTACGCGAGTATTAAATATTCTAAATAAAACTACTTAACGGATTTTATCACGTTTGTATTTGATTTTCGATTTCCGCGTAATCAAAAATCAAATACAAACGCGAAAAAACCGTAAAGTAGTTTTATTTACACTGTATTTTGTTATTAATAACATTATAACTTCATTAACTTCAAAATTGTATATAACGTCAATACTGATGCAATATTATTGAAGAAATTTGATAAACACAAAAGGTACACCTTTCAGAAATAATATATAAAGATATATATTTATATAGCTATTGACAGTTTACTTACAATTATCCACTTAACGAGCTATTACAGCTGTGGCTGTATGCCAATACTCTGTACTCACGCCTATATGAATTGTTTGCAATTTGGTCTATTGCACATTTCATAACTTTAAAGCAAATATTAATTTGTACCATTTTATGGAGTTGCCTAATAGACCTTTAAATATTTACATACCTAATGTAATTTTATTGCATGAATATAATTATTAAATTAACTGACAGCCGTTTATATATATATTTATACAGACCCCAAAAATATTTTAAAAAATAACGTAAATTGAAACTAACGGGGCCTATAGGGTTAAGGAACATTCTGAAACAAACCCTAGTAAGCGATTCGATGACCTGACACTGTCGACAATCGCTAGGTAGATGCTCGACAACGTCAGGAATTGGGACGCGGTCGCCGCCTTCTGTGAGGCAGTAATCTGCGCCTACGCCTGACGCCACCCTAGCCGAGGACGCGGGTGGCTAGACCGGGGAATAGTCCTTCACCCACAGAGAGGTTGATTGCGTGGGGGCCACGTCCCGGACTAGGCATTAAGGCGAGCAGCACCCGAAAGGGTACCTACCCCGTCGCCCCGGTCGGAATGGATGGTGTGTGTGCTGATCATCGCCCACCAAAAAAAAAAAAAATTATTCAGTCAAATTATATAAGTTCAAAATCAAAACTCTGAGCTTATTGTTCTTACCTAATAACGTACTGACAATTAGGGTGAAGTAGAAAGTTGTCACGTAAAGACACACAATCTATGCTATTGTAGATAATAATTTTAATTCTTGTTGTTCATAATCTTTGTTAAATATAATTAAGAACAAAGTGATTTCAGGTGAAACTATAAAAGATCTACCTACATGTTGATTTAGGATGTATTTACCAGTTACAACCCTTGCCTAAACAACTGTGTACATACGGAAGGATGTTTTGTCTGTGGTTTATAACACTTGATCTAGAGACACACGTAACTAATACTTTGAGTATAAAGCTTCTTAAGTATAAGAATATAAGAGTAATCAGGGAACACTGTGGTATGAATATAGATGTAGTGACAAGGATTAAGAAAGGTATATTAAGTTGGTTTGGTCATGTAAATAGAATGAATGAAAGGAGATTAACAAGAAGAATTTATAAGGCGAATCTGAACGGAAGTGTTAGAAGAGGAAGACCTAGACGGACGTTTCACGATCAAATCGGGGACGTTCTTAAGAAAGGCCAGGTTAGAAGTACCCTAAACCGAAGAATATGTATGAATGAATGTGAAGGAGGTGAAAGTGGTAGGTCAAGATCGTAGCAAGTGGAGGGAAGTGGTCTCTGCCTACCCCTATGGGAAAGAGGCGTGAATATATGTATGTATGTATGTATCCTTACATTATTTTGGAAAAGGTTTAAATCTCTTCAAATGCTGACTCGATTTTTTCGAAACATAGCTAACAGATACCGCAAAGTAACTCGCTTTAATGTAATAAAAATCGCATCGACTTCGGTTCATCCGTTCGATAGCTACGATGCCACAAATAGACACAAAGACATTGGCGTCCTTCTAATTCCCCTGTTTTTACATCGAAGACTAGATATGCTACCACTATGCTTCCTTTATAAATAAAAAATAAACTTAACAGACAAGTAGAAAGTAAGCGCATATATGGTAAGTACACATAATTATTATTACTTGAAATCTTAAGAGATTTCTTACAAAACTTGTTCTAATGTAGGTGTTCCAATTTTGATTCTTACCAACACATACGTATTATATACATATGGAAAAACACGCACACATAATTACACTAATGCAATCATTTTTAACGGTACTTTATAGTTCGAAGCTGTGGCAATTGAGCCAGCTATAATCACTCAAAATAATAAAACTATGCCTGCGAAATTGTAACCTTCAACAACAAGTGAT
This sequence comes from Lymantria dispar, assembly GCA_032191425.1. Classification (NCBI taxonomy): domain Eukaryota; kingdom Metazoa; phylum Arthropoda; class Insecta; order Lepidoptera; family Erebidae; genus Lymantria; species Lymantria dispar. The sequence continues at coordinate 27,305,211 of CM063449.1, forward strand.
TGAAAACTGGTATAAGATTTCTCTGGTGATAATTATAATAACAAAGAGTAGTAAGTAGAACAAGTCGACAAGCGTTGGTATGTGACATTCATGCTTTCATGCTAATATAAGTGTAGTAAGTACATACATTTATATTACATATATGTATGTATGATATGTTTGAACTTGTTTTATGTTAAGTTTAAACAAATTTATCTCGACTTTTAAGTCTTTGAATTTTGATAAAAAATAATTTTTATTTTCATCATTTCATCATTATTTCAGCTCATATACGTACGAAGATTACCCGGAACAAACAGACAGACAGACAGACAAATTTTTTTTAATCTGTATTTTAGGCATAGGTGTCGTGCAAATAACCGTGTGAGCATGAAAAAAGTCTATTATTTTGACATTACAAACAGACACTCCAATTTTATTTATTGGTATAGATGAAGTCTTTTCTTAATTATTTCAAAAATTTTAAAGACGCCCTGCACGAAAAAATTGATCTTTGTGTCTCGGCAAAATATAGAAAAAAAATTGTGTCTAAAATATATATATGTGTATATTTTTTCTGTACGTGTGTATATGATTTAACCACTACTTACGCCTTTACTGCTGGATTCAAGTAGATTTTATAATAGTTTAAATTAACAATTTGAGCATTTAGATGGCCCTTTTTTTTTTTTTGGTTACGGTCGGCGCACTCCTCGCACCACTTCTTCCGGGGCGACAGAGGGGCATAAGCACGCACACCCGTAACCCACCCGTGACACGTGGCCTTCGTCGTTGGGCCGATCACCGGAGCAGAGTGACTTGACGTCAGTGGTCGGCCCGACGGAATACCCCCTTTAGGGGTACCCTCCCATCGACCGACGTCCCCCTTGGGGAGGACGTCCGGTCATTTAGATGGCCCTGCGAATAATTTTAAGGAATTATATATTATTTTGTACAAAACGTCGTATTTCAGATCAGCTAGTATTTTATAACATCTAAATGTTAATGTATTTTTGATAATCATCGCTATTATGTCTAGATCTTGTCAGAAATGAGTAGGGTCGACAAACAGGTACTGCTGTGTATGATAGGTCTGTTCAACTTACCAATAATATTGTTCACAATTTCTCTATAAAATATTCAGATTCTGTTTCTTTATTGTTATTGTAGGAATGAGAAATGTCTTGACAGCCTTCTAAGTGCCTTGTCAGTCATCTCTGTAGTTTCTAAATTTAATATTTAAAGATGTTGCTGGTATATAGCTTATTTAATATCTACTGCTTCAAACGTGATAATTGATATCTTAATATTGAGTTTAAAGATATATAATGCTTTCATATAAAATGGCCAACTTTTAATAAATGACGACTTACATTGTAGTTTTCGATGTAGAGGCTGTCGGTTTGTAAAAAAATATTCATCATCATCATCATCTTAGTCCACACAAAGCCCACTGCTGGACTCGAGTCACCTACATAATAGAAAAGAAATTTATCTACTATTGGTTATCTACCACATAAGCTACCACGTTTATTGTAACCAGTAGAATGCTTCGTATGGTGATGTGTTAGGTATACATATTCCTTAATACTCTTTTTGTCCCACAAGTAAGAGAGAGGATGGTATTCTTACTCCGTCACCGCACAGAAAATAATAATAACCTAATATTATATTATTTTAATAGTAATATACTATAATAATGACTTTATTTAATAAACTAGCAGCGACCTGTGGTTTTAACCGCATTGTTCCCCTTCCTGTGGGAATATTGGCCTATGTGTTATTCTGATATGTAAGCTATATTATTGTGAAGGTTCATCAAAATCCATTCAGTAGTTTTTGCGTGAAAGAGCAACAAACATAATCATATCTTCACATCCTCACATACTCACAAACTTTCGCGTTTATAATATTAGTAGGATATCAATGTAATTCATTTTTTAACTTTAATCTTCTCTTCGTCCTTTTTTACTTGTTGGAAATAGGCAATATAGTACTCCTAACACTGACAATGTCTAATAACTTCTCAATTCAAGCGCGGCATGATAGCGACGTGGACTTACTGAAGCGAAACCTAACAGTGCATACCTATTGGACGCGTTGGCATATGTAAATCGACTGTTGAATACTCCGGACATACATATCATATGCATAAATATTGTAATATCATAAAATTTAAGTCTTTATTTCTTCTTTATAGGGCACTATCTATACCCCCAATTTCGCTGGGTTGAAATTTAACTTTATGTTTAGTTATTAACAAAATATTAAAAAAAACCTGTTATTATTTAGTTTATGTCCGTGTGGTGACGGAGTAAGAATACAATTTACCACCCCTCTCTTGCCCGTGGATGTTGTAAAAGACGACTAAGGGTAATAGTATGCATGTGATATTTATGGAAGAGAAAGAAAACTCGAAACAAAACCCAATACCCACACGTCTGAAGATAAATAATTTTTGACAGTAAAATGTTAAATGGCCAAAGAAACACGACCAATAGATTTAAAATGACAATCGAATAAAATTAGTTACAATAAAAAAGAATTATTTCTAAGTCAAAAATATTGGTGCCGGATAACTAATAACGAACATATCATATACTAAAACCTCATGCGAAACACGCTGCATCTTATGATATAAGTGCTATTTCGATCGATTTTGAAGTTTTTTTTTTGTAGAGCATAATAAAAGTGTGTTAAAAATAGCCTAAGTTACTCCTTATGTAGGCAAAAATCAGTGCAGTCGTTTACAAGATTATCCGGAATAAAAAATTTTAAAGTGGGTTTTCGGCATAATTGACGTATAAATAACCGTGTGAGCATGAAAGAAACGTATTATTTTGACATTACAGACACTTTAATTTTGTTTATTTGTATAGAAAAAATACTCTTGTATTGACCATTTATAAAATAGAGACAAGCGTAAGTGTATAAAACAAAATATCTCAGTTTAGTGGAACAAATATAACGCACATTATTATCATTCAAATGTACTTATAAGAAAGTGAATCTATATTAGACGTAAATCTAATATTACCAACTAAACTTTCCTATACCTTCATCATCATATAATATTATACACTCTCGCTTCACAGTTAACTAAAAAGAGTGAACGCTTCTTACTCGTATTTACTTTCATGAGAAACTCGACGACATTGTCTAAAAACTATTTACGCATACGTTGACTAACGTTGAAGATTTCCAACTAAGATATTACTGAGCAATTATCGTGTTTGTAGCTTCAGACCGGTTAGTGGTACAGATTCTGTTGTACACCAACTAAATCTTAATTAATTTATTAGTATCTCCTTTTTCTAGTATATGTAGAAAGAGATAGAAATAATCTAATGACATTCCACTGCGTAATAGTCGATATTACTATGTAAACCACACTCACTTCGAGTGTTTAGTTTCATACCGATTCAGCTTGCAACATTTCACATCATGGTTTACTAGATAGTTCAATATACGAGTACTACAGTCGATATTTCCTGCTATCTACAGACAGCTATGGATGAGGTGAAAGATCCTTGACTCACTTTATTCAATACAAGTCTTGATAGTGACAAGTTATACACTTATTCCATCAATCTACATGTTAAATATTGAAATTAAATTGGCCTAATTTTATCCTACAATTGTCGTATTAAATTAAAAATGGATGAAACAGTGCAAGAGAAGAAAAATGGGAAATACGCTATGCTGGACCGACTAACAAGGGCCATCTTCTCTCACATGAGCAGTAATTATATTAATGGAGAAGACAGAAAATAATGTAATAAATATTCTGCTACGTTTTTACAAATACAGAACTGTACAGTAAAAAACAAATTAATGCGTAATTATGTCTGATGTTTACGCGAGTCTGATATTACGGATTTTATCGCGTTTGTATTTTATTTCTCACTAGCAACCTGCCCTCACTTTGCTTCGGTTTCAGTCATCTTAACCGCGTAGTGCCCGTTCCCGTGGGAATACCGGGATAAAATATAGCCTATGTTACTCCCTGATAGTATAGCTTTCCATTGGTGAAAGAATTTTTGAAATCGGTCCAGTAGTTTCGGAGCCTATTCAATACAAACAAACAAATCTTTCCTCTTTATAATATTAGTATAGATTACCTGACATTTCGAACACTTTACAGTGTTTATAGTCACCGATGGACTGGACATGATCAAAAACGTCGGGCATTCTAAAACGCATTTTATTATCATATAAAACACAAATGCAATAAAATCCGTAAAATAGTTTTATTTACAAATTAATGTGTAGTTTAACTAAATTTTAGTAAAACACAAAATTCAGTTTAGTTAGTGTATACCATAATTGCCACCAACGTCAAGCTTAAAAGAAAGTATAATATTTGGCGAATGACCTAGTTTCAACTCCTGAACTTGTGAATGCGTTACTTGATATCGCTTTCAGCGGGCTTTTAATCCAAAATGATTTAAAATCTAAGCTGTAGATAGGTTGTATAGATATTAGAACTATGACCTCTTCCCTTGCATGAATTACAGAAGCGTTTCTGATATTTACAGAACACATGAAATAGAATTAAAAAAATTCTTACGTTCGTACAAACTTACGTCCAATCGTGATATGAAATGCAAAAACTTGTTCATTGTTTAGACATTATCTATATTTAAGGCTTTCTAATAAATATTTCTTAACAATTTCTTTTCCCTTATTCGCTCCTACACAGAGAACACTTTTTTTCTGGGAAATCGCGACAAATTAAATTAGAAAAGTTCAGTTTGTACAGATTCGCCCTCTTTCCTTTGTAGATCGGGAGACATGAAGCAAAATTTACAAATCAACTAATAACGAGTATGTAGGTACAGCTACGATAGGCTGAACAATATATCACTACGGATGCGACAGAACTTATTTAGCTAGTGACTCTCGAGTCTAATCTTGTGTTTTATACTAGGTACATAAACCAATAGCGCATAATATTTTTTTTTTCAAACTTAAATTTAATGAACACACCCACATTCAGGACAGTAATTTATGGATCACATAAAGGTCCAGTGTGAGAGGTTAGACACTCGGCACAGGTGGTCCATACTTAGGTAAGTCCACCATCTATGCAGTATAATTAGATTATGTGTGTATATTATGTGCTACTAAAAGCGAGAGACAAGATGGCGACAAAAGACATTTATCGTTCAAGACACTAGTAAATAGAGTCAATTTGATATTATATTTTTTTTCTCTTCTTTATTTTCTTTTTGTTTTGTACTAAATTTAGAAAATTTATACATACCATAGAGCCATATGTTGTACGAAGTATAAAATTATATATATTTCAAAGATTTAAAAAAAAGACAGCCGCTGATTTTGTTGGCGAATTTTCTGAGCTTGTGGCCGTTTTCCGATCCGATGGTAAATTATTGTATTGTGTTCAAACTATGTGTATATTTGACAATATGTAAGTGCCCTTAAGGGGCTTATGCAGAATAAATGATTTGAATTGATTTTAAATTATAAATATTATTTTTTAATTATTTTTACGAATTTTAACTCATTTGTATTTGATTTTTGATTGGCAGACGTTTCGAACATTTTTCAGCGTTCATGATGTATTCGCCGGTGAACAATATTTAATATTCGCGTAACCATCAGAGACCGATATTATATGGTAAAGTTTAGATTTCAGAGACACAATTCATGACAAATAATATATATTTTAGCTGCATGGATTGCTAAATTCTAGCAGAGACCGTGGTTGACTGGATGGGGGAGTAGTTCGTCCCCCGTAGAGAGGCTGATTGCGCGAGGGGACGGGGAAGGATGGTACACGAAAGGGGTTATCCTTTCATACGTCGGGTTGCCACAGACGTCAAGAAATTGGTAGCAGTGGTCGACCCGATGGCGAAGGGGTGGGATATATTCCCACCATTCCATGGGTTATGGAGCCTCGCGCCACCCTTTCGTCACCCCAAACGAAACGTCCAGACTAAAGCCCTCACAAAAAATGGATTACTAAGTTGTAAAACTTCATATAAAGTTCTTTGCAAGAGTAATTGTATATTGTAAGTATTGATATTAGGTAATGCTTAAAACTACATATTAGCGTGATTTTATTAGCTTGATATGTTACTATGTAACATAATTATCAATGTATTTTTAATAAACGATAAAACAAGTTTTACTTGGAAATACAGTCGATGACAGAATAATATTATACGTAAAAAAAATAATAACCAAATCTTGTTATTTTAATTTTGTTTTACCTAAAATATTTTTTTTTTTATTTGATCTAACAGGACTTAGTGTTTTGCTAAATAAGTTCGCCATTGGTTTTTTGCAGATATCTATCATGATTTTTTTTATTTTTATACCGGATTTTGCATAACTGTTGTTAAAATATTATGTGTATCTATAAAAACACCCACGCGATTATAAGCAATATATTTTAAATCATAAAGATAAATTAAAATTTAAAGAATTTAAATGAGTGGTCCAAAATCCTATGTAACAGTATTATAATACTGTTATATTCGGATCAACACACTGTTAAGTATTAAAATATAACAGGTATTATAATAACAAATTATATAAAAGATGCTAGATTAGAAGATATATAGATATAATTATGCATAACAACTTAATCAGCCGCCATTAAACCTAGAATTGCCAGACGAATTTTATTCGATTCATTATTTCGTTGAATCGTTCGTTGTCGGTTCGGTTTTCTTTATAACTAAAAAATTCTTGTGGCATGAAACACTCTTGTTGTGTTTATAATTTTTATTTTATGTATTGTAATTTCCAGTAAATTGTTTTTCACAGATATTGTAAGTCTAAAAAACATACTTTAGTAATTAGGTAAAAATACAATGTTTTTAAATTTTCTCATAAAAGTCGCAAAAATCCGATGATTGATCACCAGTAGGATGGCCAACAGTACCCTCCTGGGAAACTATTGACATCCTACTGCGAAGTACTAGATACGTGCCACCATTAGAACCTTCGAACACGAGACCTTTTCATATGAATCCCATCATCTAATCATCATTTCAGTTCCTGTATGCCCCACTACTATTCTCGAACCTCCTCCACAATAGAAAGGAAATTTACCTACTGTACCACGCTGGTCAGACGTGTCGGTATGTTATTTCCAGTTTGCCTTCTTTTGAATAGATGTTAGATTTATATAATAATCCTCATCCTTTTATAGTCTTTTACGATAATCACGGGCAAGACACGAAGTGGTGATTATAATTCTTACTTCTTTACCACACGAAAAAATCATATGAATAAAATTACTACATGATATCATTCTACATGGAGACAATTCTCTTCATACGAATAGATCATGAAATCGAGATAAAAATTCGAATTCAGCTTTCCACAAGCTGATCAACGTAACGCATACGTAACGTTTTAGTGTAGGTATATGTAACGAGAATAGCCCCCCTGATCTCCCGTTACTATGATTATTATAAATTAACCAATGACTATATAAGTCATCGAATAATGTAATTCGTAGCTGTATATTGGCTGTAAAATCGATTTTATGTTCTCGCGAGTTTTACTGACTTCTGTTTATCTTTCCTAATTGAAATTTCCAAGAATACCAAGCCAATTTGAATTATTTCCGGGATATTTCCTAAGGCTCAAATGTTATCCTTGGAAACTGTTGCTGATCCTGTATTCGTGAAGTTATAATGACATGTTTTTCTACAGACTGATCACAACTTATCCGTGTGGGGACGGAGTCCTGTTCCTGTGGGTGTAGTAAAAGGCGACTAAGGGATATGATATGCAGATAACGTCTATTCAAGTAGAAGTAAACTCGACATAAAAAAACTACGCCAATATGTCTGACTAGCACGGTATAGCCGGTCAATTGCCCTCCTATTATGGAGGTGACCCGAGCCCACCGCTCGAACTTATATGGACCGAGATGATGATGAATCCCAAATAAAAACTTACAGCCACTTGGAAAATATAGTTCCGCAATTAATTATAGATTTAACTTTATTAATAAGACCACACTTGACAGTTATCTTAGTTATCAATCGGTCTACAGCCGCGGGCCGGTCCGTCCGGGGTAGTACCACACCCTAGCAGAAAATCGACCTGTGAGTAGTAGCAATTTATTACTGCGCTTCATTCGGTGATCGAGAGAGCCGGAAGCCCAACTTTCTGATGAGTTTCTGGTGGGTTTTGATGATGCCTTTAAACTCACCGAACCTCATTCCACGTATTCACACTCCCTACATTTTCTTCACGGTAAGCAGCGACCTAGCAAAGGTACATCAGCGGCAGCAGTACTTACCATCAGGTGTACTGTTTACTTGTCTGCCACCGTTTGCAATAAAAAAAGTATATTTTATTAACCTTTTACTTTGCGGTTGGACACACCAAGAAATTGCATTGAGTGATGTAAGCGAAGCAAATAGTTTTAAGTTTCGTAATACGCACCATTAGAGAAACAGATTGGCTTCCCTTCGTTTACGGAATAGTTTACTTTGGTATGAGGCAAACCTGATATAACAAATTTAGCTATTGCCATATTTACTTGTTTTCTGTGTGGTGACGGAATAAGAATACAATTCACCACTGCCTTGCTCGTGGATGTCGTATAAGAAGACTAAAGGATATCATACGCATATAACTAGGGATGTGAAAAAATAATCGATTTTTATAATAATCGATTATTAATCGATTATTTTTTTGTAATAATCGAATTTTACAATCGATTATCAAAATAATAAAAATCGATTCACTTCCAGATTTCCTAAAAAAAAGGCCCATCGCGATACTGCGTGCACTGTTTCATACTATATTAGAAAATAAAGCTCACATTTCCTAAGAAAAAAAGGTCATCATAATCCTGTTGGGAGAAAAATCGATTTATTATTTTTAATTAATCGATTATTTAAAATCGATTTATTTTAAAGAACAAAAATCGATTATTTAAAAAATCGATTATTTTCCTTCCAAGTCACATCCCTACATATAACATCTATGCAAGAGTAAGAAAACTCGAAATAAAACCCTATACCAACCTGTCTGACAATCATAGTATAATAAGGTCACTTTGCCCCCTATTGTGGAGGAGGCGCGAGCCCAATAGTGGGACATATATAAGCTGAAATGTTGATGATAATTCTTACTGTAGTATATATTAAAAACTGTTTGTTTAGTAGCAGCTTTGCTGATGTAGATTATTTACCAATATCATCCATACTTACTATACTTACTAATATTATAAATGCGAAAGTAAGGATGTTTATTTGTTTGTAACGCTTTCACGCTTAAACCACCGAACCGATTTCAAAAATTCTTTCACCAATGGAAAGCTATAATATCAAGGAGTAACATAGGCTATATTTTATCCCGGTATTCCCACAGGAACGGGAACTACGCGGGTTTAAGCGACTGAAACCGAAGCGAAGCGAGGGCGGGTTGCTAGTACTAAATAAAACTATTTTCACTGATTTTATCGCGATTGTATTTGTTTTTTTGATTGCCCGATATTTCAAACACTTTACAGTGTTCGTGGTCAGGGGCAGCCCACTCAAAAAGTTATATTTACAACGTATAATACTAGCGTAAATATCAGAAATCACTATCATACTATTATTTTGTGTATACTATTATTTCTCCTGGTGGTAACGGAATAAGAATACAATTCACCACCCCCTTTCTTGCCAGTGGGTGTCGTAAAAACCTACTAAAGGATATGACATGCGGGTAATATCTATGTAAGAGAGAAAAAGTTCGAAATAAAACCCTTTACCAACACGTCTGACCAGCGCGGTATAGCAGATCCATTTCACTCCTATTATGGAGGTGGCTCAGCATATATGAGCTTAAATTATGAATGATTTTGTTAGTTACACACGTCATTCTATGCTGTTAATCTTTTCTATACCAATAAATAAAATTGGAGTGTCTGTTTGTAATGTCAAAATAATAGGCTTTTTTCATGCTCACACGGTTATTTGCACGACACCTATGCCTAAAATACAGATTAAAAATTTTTGTCTGTCTGTCTGTCTGTTTGTTCCGGGTAATCTTCAAAACGACTGGACCGAGTTCAAAAATTCTTTCACCAATGGAAAGCTATAATATCAGGGCGTATACTAGGCTATATTTTATCCCGGTATTCCTACGGGAACGGGAACTACGCGGGTAAAACGACTAAAACCGAAGCGAAGCGAGGGCGGGTTGCTAGTTATATATAAAGTTCTTGTGTATGTCACCGAACTCCTCCTGAACGGCCGGACCGATGTTGTCGTAAATTTTTGTGTGTGTTCAAGGGGATTCAAAAATGGTTTAGATTCACAATTGGACCCGGTAGGTGGCGCTGCTGTCGATTTCAAGGAGAATTCCTTTTATTTTATTTGAACAGAACAACGTTTGTTATGTCAGCTAGTCTTTATATATAAATTTCTTGCGTACGTGTGTATATCACAGAACTCCTCCTAAACGACTGGACCGATGTTGACGAAATTTTTGTGTGTTCAAGGGGATTCGAGAATGGTTTAGATTCACAATTGGACCCGATAGATGGTGCTTTATTTGAACAGTCTGTAGGATCAGCTAGTTATAATATAAATTACAATCTTTGTGTTCTCAGCCCTTGCCATTATAATGACGCGTATGGAAGATGCTTTACGGTCATTGTTAGTAAATTTTACGCGATTTGCTATTAGTTATAGTTACTGTTCCTTTTCTATTCATCGCATCGCAAACTTTTCGATAACCAGACCATATTATATATATTTTTTTTTTAATTCAAATGCTAGTTCCTGAAATTAACTCGTTCAAACAAACTCTTTAATTTTATAACACTAATTTGAAATTAAAAAAGTACAAAATACGTATTACATTAGTCATACTTCAGATGTATTACAACGTTAACCTTACTTAATATTATCAATTTTCCTTCTTTTTTGGTCAAGAATTATTACACAAACAGATTGTATCCATGAAAATTTATTTTTAATCATTCAACTCCTAACTTCTAGTGTATCCGCTTGGTGTCAATCTCCTCAACGGTGGGAGGAAAATTCACCTACTTACTACCATGGTTATATGTATATTATCTTATATCTTTAAACGAGCAATTCTTGTATATATATATATCATCATCATCATCTTGCTCTTATCCCAATTACTTGGGGTCGACGCAATATGTCATCTATTTTGACATATTGCAAAAAGTTTCGGCAATGACTTTTATGACCGGCCGCCTGCCTGACGTCAACCCTCCTTGGGAATGTAATCGTTGACCCAAATGGTACCAGATGGAGTTGGTCCGGGTCAATCTAGGGCTCTTAGTCGTCTTTTACGGCACCCACGAGCAAAGCAAGGGTTGGTAGTATTCGAAGCCGCTACCACACAGCATATATATATATATATATTCAGGATCTCGCGCCTCCAACGATTTTCATAAAATTTAGAATACTAGAGGTTTCGGGACCAAAAAATCGATCTAGATAGAAAATGTTGTTTTGTCAGTGCTTTTGCTAATCATTACAATGACATAAAATGACAATAGAATGGGAATTCAAATTTCGCCGTCGCCGTCAAGAGTATAACAATAGCTCAGTTGGGAAGTTGTCCAGTCGCATTCAAATAGCGTAAGACCGGATCTCAGTTATTCTGTTTTTTAATTTTTGATATTTATTTCATTATTTCATCTTTTTGCAGTTTTATGTTAATATATATCCTAAATATGTTCGTTAAAATTACCATTTACTTACAAAAAAAAATTGTCAACCAGGTATTGTGTATATATGACAGACGTCTTAGTATAGGGTTTTATTTAGAGTTTACCTTCTCATACAGTGATATTATCTGGTGTCCCTTAGTCGTCTTTTACGATGACACACAAGAAAGGAAGGTGACCACGATATCCTTATTGCCTCATGGGTATTTTTAGCTCTTGGTTCATTAGCAGTTTAATTCCGGTGCGACCATCTCGTCGTATATAGCCTCTGTCTACCCAACATATATACATAGACTCATATGTATAATAACAAATATCCTTTCAAATATCCGGTGAAAATACTTTCTCGTTTATAATATTAATTAGAGTAATATTCTAACATTATTCTTTGTTATTTTAAACAAACTATCATCATCATCATCGCAACTTATATACATGGCACTCTTGAGTCCTCTCCATAGGAGAAAATTTACCAATTATATCCATACTAGCTTCTCTTGCACAAATGTTATATGCATATTATAAGCCTTAGTCATCAATAACGATTTTGTAAAAAAAACATTCATCATATGATCTTAATCCATACACACATCCCACTGCTGGACTCAACCAACCTATAGAAGGGAACCACAGTAGAAGGGAAATTGATCCACGTCCACACTTCAAGCGGTTTAGTATAGACTTTTATAAAAAAGTATCCTTCACTTGCATAAATGTTATCTATATCTGTTCATCCATATCACTTTGTCGTCTTTTACGACATCCAGGTGTGAGATGAGGGGGTAGTTAATTGTATTCTTACTCTGTTGCCACATAGAAAACAAAATATAACTTTAATAATTTATTTTGTAACATTCATCACGGACCTTAAACTAGGCTGTACGTACTTACGTTATGACAACCGAGAGTTAATAAAAAAAACCGCGACCGAATCAAGGCCAACAACACAAATTCTTAACAAGTCGTACCTTTATTTATTAAATACCTACCTAATACCGTGTGGTGACGGTATAAATATTCATTCAAAGGTATCTCCATTTTAACTTTTACCTTGATGGATGTCGTAAGAGAAGACTTTAAAGGACGCACGTCTTATGTTCTCTTATCGTGACGAGTTAAGAATTTAACGTGTTACCATTCCTTACTTTCCCGTGGAAGTAGTAAATCAGATGAGTAATCACCAAGCAAACGCGCATTGCCCTAAGAAATTTGTAACGTCAAACGCTATCTTCAACTTGGCATCAAACTAAGCGTGACTATTATGGCATTTTTCTGCTTTCGGAGAAGCTTATGTCAAGCTATAGATATCTATGAGCTGATGAATGGATGGGTAAATGGATGGACTAATATCATCTTAAGAAAACAAAGAAAACAAAACCTCTAGTAAGTCAATATTTCACCTGTTGTCAGCCTTACTTCGTGCCCAACAACGAAGAAAATACTAACCTCTCACTCTCAATTATTTACAACGTCTTATTTGTATAAATTATAATACAAATAAAGCTAACTTCTTCAGAATGTAATTATTTATTTCTGTTAGAACACGATTGAGCACCCTTGTGCCTACAAGGGTCGAATTCTCCTCGTCATTAGCAACAAAATCTATTCATTTATTCAAGTATTCCACCCTCAAACTTGGGAGTCAATCAAGTTACTTATAATATTTTATAAATTCCTAATGTTTTCACAGACAATATAATTTAGTCTAAACATTATTAAGAAAGAAATATTTAAAACTCACTGTCAATGGTTGATTTCACCGCTCAAATTCGAAATATTCCAATGAAGCGTTCACAAAACATCCACTTAAAGGCTCAGACACGAAAAAAAATCACCACGTCGATATGAAAACATAAAATCTTCATAATTCGCAACATTTCACATATCACATAAAAATTTATCTCGACGAATAACGTTAGAGCTTGTAAAAAGCTTTATTGATAAAAGTTCGCTCACACGCAACTTCGTACCGTAATGTGTCACGTTAAAATTTCCCGATGCAAAACTTTCCTCCTTCGCTTAACTTTGACGAGGATTAGGAAGTTTACAGTGAATGTGTTCGTTATTTGTGAATATTCGTTTTTGAAGTTTTAACTAGTCGGGTCTGTGCGCGAGCGCAATGACGCGTGCAAGTTGTACGGGAGGAGGGCACAGACCTCAAAGCGTGTAGCGAAGTTGGCGCCGACTACCGAGACGGCGGGTACCGTTGCACGAGAGTGGGAGCGAGGTCGTACCGCAGCCAGCAGGCTTTGACATTTTCAAGTTATTTCGTTACTTCATATACAAAGATATTATTAATCGTATTGTTTGATTTATTTAAACCAAATAACAACTATAATTTACTTAGTGATAATATATAATTGTGAGAGATTTCATTCATTAAGAATTATAGTTCTGAATAAGTAATTCGCAGCTTAAATGAAGGTCAAGTCGTTGCAATTTATAACACATAAAACTAACTACTGGAAAACAGTTGCTAGGAATTCACTCATACGTTGATCTGCTAACATTCATTATCGCCTGCACAGATCTACCTGTGTACAGGTTCGATTCTCACTCAGAACAATACTTTTTGCCATTCACAGATTTTTGTACCGAGTCTGGGTGTAATTTATGTTTGTTCCACCGCTTAGCTTGAGCTTCCTTCAAACTAGGGATTATGGTCTATTTCGAGTTTTACATTTCTTGTATATGTGTTATATGCATATTACATCCCTTAGTCGTCTATTACGAAATCTACGGGTAAAATGAATGGTGAATTCTATTCAATCTAATAGTTTAATAATTTTATGTCTGTTACGTCCCACATAACACAATGATAATTCCAAAAAGTATCCTACTAATCCTATCGTACTTATATTATAAACGTGAAAGTTTGTGTGTGAGGATGTGAAGATGTGAAGATGTTTGTTGCTCTTTCATGCAAAAACTACCGAATAGATTTCGATGAAACTTCACAATAATATAGCTTACATATCAGAATAACACATAGGCTATAATTTATCCCGATATGCCCACGGGAAGAGGAACTGCGGGTGAAACCGCAGGGCACTGCTGCTCTTAATAAAGCGTCATTTCTATTACACCGTGATATTATTTGTGTGAACCGTGACTGTTTAATTATAGTATAGAAATATTTTTACATTTTTCTATGAATTATAGTATGTTTCAATCTCAGAGTCGAAGTCGTCCGACCGAAGACAAGGTCTCGCTACTGATCGTCAACCCAAACGGGGAGAGAAGGTAAGCTACCAGGTACGATACGGTAGTCTCGAGCCTCCTCCACTGTGGGAGGGAAATTGAGCTATACCACGTTGGTCAGATGTGTTGGTATAAGATTTTGCTTCGAGCTTCGATATGGATATTTGATCCTTTTTTTTTTTGAGGTGGGCTGCGGTCGGCACGCTCCTCGCACCACTCCGTCCGGGGCGACAGAGGCGCGTAAGCACACAACACCCGCAACCCACCCGAACACCACATCGCTTTCGTCGTTGGGCCGACCACCGGAGCAGGGTTACTTGTCATCAGTGGTCGGCCCGACGGAATACCCCTTACTTGGGGTACCCTCCCATCGACCGACGTCCCCCCCCTCGGGGAGGACGTCGGTCTTTCCTCACACGGTCAGCCTCTCGGCGGGTGACGGACTAATCCCCGGTCACGTCACCCGCGGCCTCGGTTAGGATATTTGATCCCTTGGTCGTCTCTTACAACGCCGACAGGCATGAAAGAGGGTGGTGAATTTTATTCTTATTCCGTCACCACACAGAAAAATCATAATCATCATCTTAGGCCATATACGTCCCACTGTTGTACTCCCGCCTCCTCCACTGTGAAAGGGAAATTGACCTATACCATGTTGATCAGACATGTTGGTATTTTTTTTTTTATGGGTGGGCTATGGTAAGCGCACGCGCGGTCCTGTCCGTCCGGGGCGATGAAAGGACGGCGCGCGGGCCCATAACCCACCCATACCCACATCACCTCGTTGTTGGGCCGACCACCGGAGCAGATGTGACTTGTCATCAGTGGTCAGCCCAGACGTGTTGGTATAGGGTTGTATTTCAAGTGTACCTTTTTTGCATACATATTATATGAATATATATCCTTTAGTCGTATTTTAAGACCACGGGCAAGAGAGGGGGTGGTGAATAGTATTCTTACTCCGTCACCACACGGACAAAAAATGACAATATGTAAATGCAATTGTAGAGCTTATGTATAAAATAAATGATCTAATATATGCACACTATACTTGTACGGTTTTTATCAAATACTAGCTTATGCCCGCGACTTCATCCGCGTGGAGGAGTTACTTTTGACTAATGCTAACTTTAACTTTGTTTACGTAGGAGGGGAAAATATTTTTAAATAATACAATTCTGTTACACACGATTTTTACGAAACCTAACCGTTTATGTATAGCACGCAGCGGAAGCTCTCAAAAGGAAAAAAACGGCTTTGAAACATTTTTCATCATTGCTCCGCTCCTATTGGTCTTAGCGTGATGATATATCGCCTATAGCCTTCCTCGATAAATGGACTATCTAACACTGAAGAATTTTTCAAATCGGACCATTAGTTCATGAGATTAGCGCGTTCAAACAAACAATCTCTTCCGCTTTATATATTAGTCTAGATTGCTTCTTTGTCCAACCAACCAATTTCTTGTCTCAGGTGACTTTGCCCGTACAATTTTTTTTTTTACAATCCATTTTAAAAACTTCGTTATAATAATTAAAAGTAAATGTATCACAGACTTTGGATAGTTCAACAAATTAAAATAAATTAAAAAAGAAAGTAATTAAATTCCAAAAAAAAAATTAGTTGTGCAGCTAACTCCTAAATAAATATTCAGTAATTGTTAATAGTAGAATAGAGATTAATACTGATTTTGCTATTTCTTTTATTCTTTTTCTTTAAAGCCCACATTTACACAAGGGCATGCCCTTGGCTAGGCATTAGCGTCACCTGCAATGGAAGAAAAGTTGTTCCATGCTGTCCGTTCTTCACGGTAGGCAGCGGTCTAGCTGTGTCCCTGGCATTTCAATGATCCATGTGCGGCAGTATCACTTACCATCAGGTGTGCTGCTAATTTGTCATATGTTTTTAATTAAAGTGTTGCTTTGCTTAAATGGATGGATGGACTCGGCATTATAGAAATATTCCTTATATTGCAGAGGCCAACAGAGATTTCATCTCAGCCTATATATATCCCACTGTTGGGCTTAGGCCTCCTCCATAAGGGGAGGGAATTGACCTACTATTCCACGCTAATCAGACGTGTTGGAATAGGGTTTTGTTTCGAGTTTCCCATCTCTTGCTTAGATGTTATATGCTTAATATATCCTTCAGTCGTCTTTTACGACAGCCACAGGCAAGATAGGGAGTGTTGAATTGTATTCTTACTCCGTCACCACACCGAAAACGGAGATTTATATTCATACAACTTAATGGATCCAAGTGTATATAGTTGTTCTGAGTAAGAACAATAAATTGTGGATCTCGTGAGTCTAGAAATCAAACCCACAACATTGATTATGTTAATCGCTATACCAGTTGTGCAGTCAGTTCTTTAACAGTAATGTGTTTGCTAGTTATGTTATTCCTCTTATTTATTTCTTATTACCCATTATCAGCATCGTTTCAGCTCATTTACTACTAAAGATGAATGTTTACATGTACCTATGCAATTTCATCTGCAAACAGTAAATAATAAATGACAAGTCCACTGATTTTCTTGCCAGATCGTCTTCAATCCGATACCAGGTTAGATTATTGTATTGCCTCCTTCAAAATACGAGAGAAATTAATCAATTATACCACGCTTTTCAGACGTCTTGTTATAGGGCTTTATTTCAAGTTTTTTTCTTACATAGATATTATTTGCACATTACATACCTACGTTGACTTTTACGGAAACCACTGGTAAGAAAGAAGTGGTGAGTTTTATTCTTTTCCCTGTCACTAAATGGGAAATCGACCCCTGCGAGAAGGAGGTATTTTCAGTCCGGCACCACGTATTTGTTCTTCAGTTGCTATGTTATATGTCTCACTTATTTATCATCAATATCACAGCTTATATACGTCCCCTGTTGGCTCGAGCTTCCTCTACAACGGGAGGGA
Organism: Lymantria dispar; assembly: GCA_032191425.1. Classification (NCBI taxonomy): domain Eukaryota; kingdom Metazoa; phylum Arthropoda; class Insecta; order Lepidoptera; family Erebidae; genus Lymantria; species Lymantria dispar. The sequence continues at coordinate 27,323,005 of CM063449.1, forward strand.
ACGTGACCTACTATACCACGTTGGTCCGACGGGTGGTCATACGGTTTTATTTCGCGTTCCTATTCTCTTGCACAGATGTTATCTGCATATTATAAACTCATGATCGTCATTTACGCCACAAACGGATAAGAAAGGCAGTGGAGAATAGTGTTCTTACTCCAGACAGAAGTTGTTGTCTCAACTGACTCAAAATTGTAGGCACTATTAAAAATTACCTTCGTGAATTACGGCGATTACCAAATAGAGTTAACTGCGTAATTCTAAATAAATAAAAATTGCGGATCAGTCGGTCTTGACATATTGTAGGTTTAATTATTGGCAACACCTTCATTTTATATACAGCGAACCCTTCCGTTTTCATTTTCAAAATAACGACTTATTTCATTACCAAATTCTACCACATCACAGGGTGTATAACACATATAGTAGATAACGAAACAAAGGCTGTTTCTGTTTTATGTTTAACTTGGCCAATTACTCGAAACGAGAACACAATAAATTATTTTCACAACAATACTCTAGAGCCATAAACCGTCAAATTTCTACGTTTACGATTGTAATAAAGTAGCTCAGACTAAGTTGTTCACGGTATATTACGAGTTTGGGCAATAAATCTCACAATCACACGTCTAATGTCGTGACAAATGTTGTGTAATCTTCAACGAAAGCACGTAAATTCGCACACTATAGTACACTTGACATCCCTATGACTTACTAGGATTATTGAATTACTTATAATTAAGATTTATACTCGAGACTTATGTTAAATATACTGCTTCATAATATACACAAAACCTTTGCTAAAACTTTAATATAACTTATGAATATGTCTATATATTTAGTGACGGAGTACGAGTACAATTCATCACACCTCTCGCTGTTGATGTCATAAAAAACAATTAATTTGCTATTTACACAACATCGATGCAAGACAAGGAAGCGCGAGTTAAAACCTTATGACTGACCAGTACCACCAGACCATTGTTATAGTAAGTCACTTACCCTCTTATTGAGCCCAATAGTGAGATAATATCTATATGTAAGGATAGATCGACGCATGAAGTTATTAAAGATGTTTGAGAAATTGAAAACTAATACAAACACCATAATTTTATTAAATTAAATCTACAATAGCAAGTATATTCATCTTATATTAAAGCCACTTTAGATTAGAATAAGCGAAACATAGATTTATACAAAATATAAGCGTTTAAAATTTAAGTATCTGTTTGTAATGTCAAAATAATTTTTCCACGCTCACATGCTTATTTACTCGATACCTAAGCCTACAAGCCAGTTTAAATATATTTTGTCAGTCTGATTTTTGTTGTTGGCTGGACCGATTTTGATAATACTATATCACCAGGTAGCTGTCCGTATAAGGCTATGCTTCGGCTTAGGCTATATTTTATAGCGATATTCGCACGGGAACGGCAACTACGCCAGTGAAACCGCGAGAATTTTCTTACATACAAAATACATAGATACCGTATTTATAAATTGAAAGCACAAATACAATTTGAGCAAGTTAAAGGTTGGGAGCAAGATTTTCTGTAAAGGAACAAAAACGAATTAAACCTATACCAATTTAATTTAAAGGAATCCCTAGTCTATCTATTCGAACTGAACTTTCCAATAGATCCTAATTTAATTTGGAATAGTATTTGGAAGGATCTAGGACCGTCTAAATAAACATGTACATATGTTCTATTGATATTACTTGTACCCTTTTCTAAAAGAAAAGATTACGAATCACGTATTAGAATTACATATTACATTTTTTTTTCTTCTGTTAAGGCACATGATGTTGTAAAATCTAGTTTCTAATTTTAATTTAATAGTGTAAAGTAAGTAGGAGATATAAATAAATAAAAGACGACCAAAGTATAATAATATGTATACAACATCTATGTAAGAGAAGGAAAACTCAAATTAAAATCTTATATCAAACCATCTTGTGTTTTCCGTGTGGTGACGGAGTAAGAATACAATTCACCACCCCCTTTCTTGCCCGTGGGTGTCGTAAAAGATGACTAAGTGATTATAGTACGCATACAACATCTATGCAAGAAAAGAAAAACTCGAAATAAAACCCTATACCAACCCGCCTGACCAGAATGGTATAGAAGGTCAATTTACGTCCCGTTGTGGAGGAGGCTCGAGCCCAGCAGTGGGACGTATATGAGCTGTGATGATGTTGATGATCAACCCGTCTGACGAGCTTGATACAGTAGGTCAATTTCGTATACGATTACTCTGTCAATGGAAAATGCTACGTGTTAATTTAAACACAACAATGCTTTGTGTGATCTAAAATTATATCCCTTAGTCGTCTTTCCGTGCGGTGACGGAGTAAGAATACAATTCACCACTCCCTATCTTGCCCGTCGATGTTATAAATGACGACTAAGGGGTATAATATGCACATAACATTGTGCAAGGGAAGAAAAATTCGAAACAAAACCCTATACCAACCCGCCTGACCAGAATGGTATAGAAGGTCAATTTACCTCCCGTTGTGGAGGAGGCTCGAGCCCAGCAGTGGGACGTATATGAGCTGTGATGATGTTGATGATCAACCCGTCTGACGAGCTTGATACAGTAGGTCAATTTCGTATACGATTACTCTGTCAATGGAAAATGCTACGTGTTAATTTAAACACAACAATGCTTTGTGTGATCTAAAATTATATCCCTTAGTCGTCTTTCCGTGCGGTGACGGAGTAAGAATACAATTCACCACTCCCTATCTTGCCCGTCGATGTTATAAATGACGACTAAGGGGTATAATATGCACATAACATCTGTGCAAGGGAAGAAAAACTCGAAACAAAACCCTATACCAACATGTCTGATCAGCATGGTATAATAGGTCAAATTCTCTCCCATTGTAGAGGAGGCCCGAGCCCAGCAGTGGGACGTATGTGGGCTACGACGATGATGACGATGAGTCGTCTTTTACAACACGGGATGGTGAATTACATTCTTACTACGACATCACACGAAGAGGAATGAGATAGTTAAACAGAGGGAAATAAATAGAGAAAAACTGAAGCAGAAAATATATAAAACGCATTGTATTATAGGATGACGACCGGTTAATGAAGGCATTATGTCATCCTTTCCCGTAGATGTTGATATTATTAATACATGAGTGATATCGAGAGTAATATCTAAATAAAACCTGATGCTCAGCTGGTTGCCGAGCGCAGTACAAGTTAAGCATCCCGACATTTGTGTACAAGACACATGCCTAATATTATGACATATTATTATTGTTGGCGCAATCTGTAGCTAAGAGGGGAAGCGGGGGCGGCGGAGGGCCATATTTAACCAGGCCAGCACGAACCGCCCTACACACGTTAACAGCTCGCACTCTATACGACACTCTATACACACGACACGCTATTCTATCTAATGTAATCTAATTTAATCTAAATCTAATATATAAATTCAATTAATTCAATCAAGCAATTTTATTTATGTTCCTGCGCGAACAATTATATCAAAGAGAACAAAAAGAACGACATAGATACACATTTTTAAAACAAATCTGTGACGTTCGAGCAAGTTATAATTACTTTTGTTTAACCAAAGAACAATAAAATGCTGTACGAATAATATGAATGTAAAAGTTAAACACCTAGTTGTTTTGATATTTACAGTGTGATTAATTCTGAACTGTGCGGATAGTCTCATTTTGATATGAGAAATAGAAATAGAATTCCAAAGGTGGATTGAAATAAGATCTATTGATCTCACAACTGAAAACAGTGTAGCAAAATATCACTGACGTTTTATAAATGAAATTCGTAATCTATATTACTATTATAAAAAGCAGTCGTGAAGAATGCCGATAGAAGTGAAAACTTATAACTATAATCAAACAACCTTAAATAAAATTTATAAAATAAAACTCTATGTTTATCTGGTGTTTGACATCTATCCGAATTGATATAGTGCACAAACTAAGTAGTACTAATATAGTGTTAGCTTTGACAAGTCACGTGGAAGCGTGCTGTGATAATGACGCGAGTTTCACGCTTTTCGTTCACCCAAAAAGTACACATATATACACAGTATATATATAGATCATGGCAAGCGTTCGGTGACAATGACGCGAGGTCCATGATTTTTGTTACCCAAAAAAGGGCTCAACGTGCCTATAGAAACTGAAGAAATACACTTTTAAAGGTTTGTTGTTTGAACTCACTAATGTCAGGACCAGCTTTCCAAAAATGTTTTGCGTTAGGTAGCCTTTTAACGAGAAATAGGCATATAATACATAATCTGAATCGAATAGAAGTAGAGGAGTCTCTATAAATATGTATTAATAAATCGGGTAAAACGGCCGTGTAGCGTTTCTTGTTTATGCCTTAGACAATTATTTGGCGATTGCTTGCGCTTTATTTTTCTGTTGCTTTTATGTTTTCTATTTATCTTCATCATCACAGATCATAATATATGCTCATACGTCCCACTGCTGGATCTGGACCTCCTCCCCAATGAGAGGGAGACTTACCTATTATACGACGCTAGTCGGACAGGTTAGTATATGATTTTATTTCAGGTTTTCCTTCTCTAGCATAGATGTTATGTGCATATTATATCCCTTAGTTGTTTTTACGGCACCCATGGCAATGGAGTGTTAAATTTTATTCTTACTTCTTCACCACATGGACATCGTTTTCTGCTCTCTCTCTCTGTTCACGTCAAAATATATTAGAAAGTACGTAGAATCTGTGCCTCAAAGATAGTGTTAAGCCATTGCACCTGGCTGTCATTAACATCCTTATGAGCATAAATTAACTGTAAAATCGTTAACAAAACATTTAAATAAGCTTAGTCTGTCTTTCCTCATTTTGTAAATCTGACAAGATGGATTTACTGTTGCATGTGCGCCGGACACCTTACCATTCATTTTTAATAGTGTCGACGCCATTTTTATTTCTTTTTCTTTGAAATTTAATACAAGATTGATGGATTGTACATTCTATTATTGACCGGAGAATTTCGACGTCTTAATTTTTTTCGTGAGCCGTATACAAAGTTTACGCAACGAATACCATTGAACATACTTGAAAACATTGACAGTAATAAATTGCTTTTTAGTATAAGAAAAACGAGAAATAGACATTAAAATTCTACGAATAATAGTATTTAATGAATACTGAGCCAGCGTAGTGTTTAAAAAAAGCTCCTTCCCTTCGTATTAGATCAAATTCAAATCATTTATTATGCATAAACCCTGCGGGCAAACTTACATATTGACATTTAACTTTAAATTACCAGCGGATCGGAGTGCGACCGTACCGAGAAGATCAGTCAGACAAGAAACTTAGCGGAATTGTTTATTTTTTATTTATTTACTTATTTCTTTAAAAAAAATTACATACAACAACATGCCTACTAATATATCCAGTGTGATGCCTTTCGGTCCATATTATAATTTATAATACAATTCTCAAATATAGTGAAAAAGATTATGGCTGGACCAGATCCCGCAAGCGGCAATCGATCACGAGCCATAAAAGACAATGTCGTAAGAGATAACTCAAGGAGCTAAGCATCCACATCATTGCAAAACCAGGATAACTCGAAACTCTATTTCAATCCATTTGACCAGCGTGTTATAATAGGTTAATTTTCCTCTATCTATTCTTACACAAACAATGTGTTAGCCTGAAAATACATTGAATTCTATTGTTTGTAACGCCTCCGGCCACTATCGACTTCTTCCATACAAAAGATTCTTATTTTAAAAAACATAATATCAATTAAGTACATTTATTTATTTTGCTTTAACAATAGAGCAGCCAACTTTCTATTGAGTGGCTATCATGCAAGGCAACTACAAGAGAATAGGTCCTTGAAACAATGCCCGCTTTGTTATCACTCACTTATACGGCCAAAGAGACGCGAAACGAAAGTCATACGGTCAAACGACCTAAGTCATGTTCAAATATTATACTGACCCTCAAAACAAGGCAAATAACCATAGTCCTGGGCGGTGGACTTTATTTCCAGTTATCACCACTAGTTGATTAAGCTATCGATGTAAATGGTATTAAAGGTACCGATAGTATTCAAACGCCTTTTCGTACAAACGTGTGTTCCTATTCTGACCCCTCTGTGCATTTCTTATTTCAATTACTTTTCATTTCTTTTGTAATTGTGAGAATTGTGTCAAATTTGAATACATTTACAAAGTTTATAACCGGTTTCTTTGACATTTGAAACAAAACTATAATTTTGGACAGTTTAAAGTCTCTCTATATATTTTCTTAATAATTTATTCATTAACAGTTTTAAACATAAAAAAGTGTGTGTGCACCTTAGAATAATAACGTATAGAAGGTAAGTCCGCGCACAAAAAATGAAGCATTTAAATTGGAGCTTAATGGAGCTTACATCGGACCGTTCCGTAGTGTACAAGGTCACTGTACTGCACGTACGTACGCAACTCTTAAAAAATAAATAGGTAATTATGACGGTTTGTGCATTCAAATGCTGTCACAACACGTTTGAAAAACCTAAAAAGTGTATAACTTTTAACTTTTAAAAGTATTTCGACGATTTATGTTATTAAAAACAAAATTTGATTTCATAATTTGTATAGGTGTGTACGTGTGTAATCGCCTGCGCGCATGTAGTAGTTTTGGCTTCATGTTTTTGATCGCTTACATACCTACACTATCCTTCTGTACGTTATTATTCTAAGGTGTGTACTTATGTAAGCACGTAGAAAGTCATACTTCTTTAGCGTAAGAAGATGAATTTTGAATGAAAAAATGAATTCCTTCTAATTTTTTTTTCCTTTGCGGTATCCTACTTTTGGAGGCGAAACGACACTAATAATAGAAAAAAAGGTATTAAATACATTGAAAGTTTTGTTATAACGCATTATCTAGTTGACATTTGTGACGGTGTGCGCACGCATACTCTCATCATTTTTCCCTAACGCGCGAAAAAAAGTATAACTTCAAAAACATGGCATAAATTAAATTTTTGCGATTTTGTGAAATGTTTTTGTTGTAATATATTACTATCAAACCTTCGTACGATATGAATTAATATATTTAAAGCCTTGACTATTTTCCTCAAAGGATTTTTTATTAAATTAACTCTTAAAATATATGTAATTAATATTTGACTATTAAATCTTAAATTACAACCAAAGTTAAACAAACTATTCACGATGAACTTTATATTGCATTACATATTGCGATTCAAATATCCTAAATCTTTTTTTTTTTCGCTGTGGAAATGCAATTTACGCACTATCCCCCGCCGGTGTCAGACGAGGGGGAGTGTGGGACTCGCCGGCTATGCTTCCGGAATACCCACTAAAACCACAGCGGTCCCTTCCGCGCTTTTACGGGGTGCCGGAAAGGTCGTCTTATGACATTCGATACCCGACGCCCTACGCAAGGCTGTCTGGCCATGTCCTGTCGTCAATCAAAGCGGAGGGAGGAGATGCGCATATCGCTGCCTCCTCCTCCCTACTCGCCGCCGGCGGAGCGAGTCAGCGGACGTAAGTGCTTCGCGTTCCCGCTCCGCGGCCTCCTTCCTTGTGATGACCTCCTCGCAGAAAGAGGCCATCGACGTCCAGCACCTGTCGCTGTCCAGCATCTCTGAGATGATGGTCGACAGCGACAGGTCTATTCCTATGACCGCTGACAGGTCGTGGCGCTGAGGCCCCCAGGCGGGACATACTTCCAGTGTGTGGCGCGCATCATCATTTGGCGCGCCACACTCATGGCATCCAGGGGCCTCTTCTCGTCCAATTCTGTGCAGATACTTACCGAAGACCCCGTGTCCGGTAAGTACCTGCGTCATCCTGAAGGTCAGGTTGCCGTGCCTTCGGTTCATCCAGCAGTGAAGGTGGGGCGCAATCGCCTCGACCGTCCCCCGCCAATTCCTCTCTCCACCGCCGAATTACTGTCCTTTGGGCAGTTTCTCTTGCCCTTCTCATTCCCCTCGTGGCGTTAGATTCGCCACTGGCGCGCGCTACTGCGCGGAATCGGTAGACTTCCGCAAGCGCCCTAGCCTGAAGTGACCAGGGTGGATCGCCCGCCAACAGTGTGGCTGCGGTCCAAGACACCGTACGATATGCTCTTATAGTTCTCACCGCCATGGCTTTTTGCGCCTTTCGCAGAAAAATCTTATTGGAGGTGGTGAGAGAGTCCGCCCAGATGGGGGCACCGTATAGTGCCATAGACCGCAAGATGTTGGTGTATAAACGCCGACAGGACGAGCCAGGACCTCCAGTGTTTGGCAGAAGCCTACTTAGCGCCACGGCTACCTTGGTGAGCCGAGGGACGAGCTGGGCAAAGTGCGGCCCAAAGTTCCACTTATTGTCTAGGTGCAGCCCCAGATACTTCATCCGAGTCTGCACCGGCACGGCAACCCCAGACACACTGATTTGTGCTCTGCGGGGGAGACCTCGGCGTGGGCCGTGAAAGAGGAGGGCCTCTGTCTTTTCCAATGAGACCCTCAGGCCCAACTTGCCAATTCGGTCAACGACGAGCGCTAATCCGACCCTTGCCAGCCATCCTAAATCATCACCACCTTCTGCTTCACCCCTTGGTGACGGAGCAATATGTCTTCACCTTCCATACAGCTCTATCAGACGTAATTTTTGTGATAAGTCATTGTCTATCCATGTCATGCTTCCCGCAGTCTATCCATTTTTCTTTGGTCTTCCCTTACCCCTCAAACCTTTGAAATTAAAACTTTCTTCACAACATTATCGTTCTCTCACTGGCGACATCTACATTTCCTGGAATAATATTCTAATGTCCTAAATCTATGAAATAAAAAGGACTTTTTAAAGGAAAAGGATTTTTTTAAATTTACGTGAACAATATATTATTTTACTAGCTTTTGCCCGCGGCTTCGCTCGCGTAAAAGTTGGCTTGCATATTTCTTTTTATTGTGTTATTGTGGTGACGGAATAAAAATACAATTCACCACTCCCTATCTTGCCCATGGATGTCGTATAAGACGACTATGGGATATATACACATAACATCTATGCAAGAGAAGGAAAACTCGAAAAATGAAACCCTATACCAACATATCTGACCAGTATGGTACAGTAAGTCAAATTCCCTCCCATTATGGAGGAGGCCCGAGCCCAAGAGTGGGAAGTATGTGGGCTGCGATGATGATGATATTTCTTAATTTAAGAAATACTCTATCTATGTGTAAATTTTCATCCAAATCTGGTCAACAGTTTACGCGTGATCGAGTAACAAAGGTCCAAATATCTTCACAAATTTTTATATTTGAATATTACTTCCACCCTTGTAGTTCAAATTCACGTGGAAAGGCGATGATAAATATGGCCTTCCTTAGTCGCTGATAATTACATTATCCAAGATAGGTTTCCATTGGTGAAAAAAAAAATAATATTGATCAAACTCCCGTAGTTTCACCCACGTAGACCCCATTCCCATGTGAATGCCGAGATAAAAATTGCCTATGTTACTCGCTGATAACGTACCTTCCTAGTGTTGAAAGAATTTTAAAAATTGGTCAACGGTACGGAACCCTTCGTGCGTGACCCCGACTCGCACTTGGACGGTTTTTTAGACATAGGTATCGTGCAAATAATTGTGTGAGCATAAATAAAACCTATTATTTTGACAACAAATAGACGCTTCATATTTGTTTATTTCTAGAGATAGAAAATTAGATTAATATCTTGATTTTAACTTACTGTCTGGTAGTGGCTAGGAATATTATAACATTTTCATTGTTCGTGGGTGTCGCAAAATACTATTAAGACAAAGATTTACATTGACCTGGACCAATTGGTGATGCCATCTAGTCAGCTATGTCGTCTGGCAGGCAGCTGGTCATAAAATGTTGCTAAAAGAACCTTTGCAATATATCTACGATGGCAGAGGACCGCCTACATATTGCGTCGATCCAAAGTAATCTTGATAAGCGAGCATTAAGAAAAAATAATGTGGTAACCCAAGAAAGCCGATCGTGTACTAAAATGATCGTTCCTAGGCTCAGTGATATCGGTTATACGCTTTTCACCTCCTTAGGCGTAAAATTGCAAAAACTCTTTTTTAATGAGCACTTTCTCCAAGAAAGAGAACTTTGTACAAAATTTCACGTTTCTAGTAGGGATGTGACTTGGAGAAAAAATAATCGATTTTTTGTTTTTCAAAATAAATTGATTATAGAATAATCGATTAATTAAAAATAAATAATCGATTATAAAAAAATCGATTTTTCCCAACAGGATTATGACTTTTTTTTAGGAAATGTGAGCTTCATCTTCTAATATAGTCTGAAATACTGCACGCAGTATTGTGATGACCTTTTTTTTATATCTGGCTGTGAAATAATCGATTAATTTTATTATAAAAATAATCGATTTTCTATTATTTTGATAATCGATTGTAAAAATCGATTATTACAAAAAATCGATTAATAATCGATTATTATAAAAATCGATTACTTTTTACATCCTTAGTTTCTAGGCCTAATGATTTCGGATATACATTTTTCATCCCCTTAGAGATTGAATTTCAAAAACTAATTTCTTAGAGCTCATTTACAACAAAAGAAAGAGAATCGCACAATACACAGAAATACATAGTTTCACGTTCCTAGCCCCAATAGTTTCGGCTATACGATTTTCACCCCCTTAAGGGGTGATTTTCCAAAAATCCTTCGCTAGAGCTCGTGTACCCCAAGAAATACAACGGTGTAAAAAAAAATTACGTTTCTAGGCCCAGTGGTTTCGCCTTTATGCTTTTTTGTCTTTTAGGGGCTGAATTTCATCCCCATATAAATGAAATTTCCAAAACGCTAGAATAAATATTTATTTATATATTATCAAGTGAATGAATACAAAGATTCATGGTTCTATCGTCGATACTAAATGTCATCCCCTATTTCAACTCCTTATACCCATTTTTTCGCGATAAAAAGTAGCCTATGTCCTTTCTCAAGCTTTAGTCCATCACTGTACCAAATTTCCAAATTTATACCCATTTTTTCGCGATTTCTTTGCTAGAGCTCGTGTACCCTAAGAAATTCTACGGTGTAAAAAAAAATACGTTTCTAGGCCCAGTGGTTTCGGCTTTATACTTTTTTGTCTTTTAGGGGTTGAATTTCATCCCCATATAAATGAAATTTCCAAAACGCTCGAACAAATATTTATGTATATATTATCAAGTGCCTTAATACAAAGATTCATGATTCTATCATCGAAAATGACGAATTTCCATACAAAATGTCATCCCCTATTTCAACCCCTTATACCCATTTTTTCGCGATAAAAAGTAGCCTATGTCCTTTCTCAAGCTTTAGTCCATCTCTGTACCAAATTTCATCAAAATCGCTTCAGTTGTTTAGACGTGAAAGCGTAACAGACAGACAGACAGACAGAGTTACTTTCGCATTTATAATATTAGTAAGGATATATTATTGTTTTTATTTTTTCATATTTTGCACATAACATCTGTGCAAGAGAAGGAAACTCGAAATGAAACCCTATACCAACATATCTGCCGGCCAACCACTGATGACAAGTCACCTCTGCTTCGGTGGTCGGCCTAACAACGAGGTGAAATGGGTACGGGTGGGTTATGGGCCCGCGCGCCGTCTTTTCATCGCCCCGGACGAACTAAACCGCGCGTGCGCTTACCATAGCCCACCCATAAAAAAAAATACCAACATGTCTGACCAGCATGATATAGTAGGTCTAATTCCCTCCCATTGTGGAGGAGGCCCAAGCTCAACAGAGGGACGTATGTGGGCTGCTATGATGATGATGAATATAAACTCATTTGCAAAAAAAACGGGCGGTTTTGATTTTCATTCATATTTAAAAAGATACAATACCAAAAAGGTTTCAATCGTTTGTACACGTTACTGGCCGGTTTTAAAAATGCTGTGGTATTTAAAAAAGTACGTTCTAAATTCAATTTTTCATTTGATGTTCATTTTTACAGAAAACCCCTTTTTATCCTACATTTTTGGCGCGAAGTTCCAGAAGTTAACATCGACTTTCATAACTTTTATTCAATTTTTATCGATTAATTTCATATCCTTGACTGTCAAAGCTTTATTTAATGCTGTTTGGCTGTATCAAAAATGGTAGATAAAGTGGTAAAAGCTACCAAAATTATCGCGCTGCTTGAAGAGGGTTGCAGCCAATGTTTCGTGGCTAGGAGGCTAAATGTTAGTCGCTCGACAGTCCAAAGGACCTGGCAGCGATATCAGGAGACTGGTTCCGTCGAGAGAAGGCCTGGTTCTGGAAGAAAACCATGTACCCAACCACGGGATGATCGTTTTCTTGTGAGTCGCGCATTGAGAAATCGCAAATCTTCGTATGTGGATCTTAAGAACAACCTCCAAGAAGTAAGAAATGTGCATATTAGTCTATGGACGGTCAGGAGGAGGCTTCTCGCTGCCAATATACGCAGTCACCGCCCGGCCCGCGGCCCCAAATTACTCCGTGAGCACAGAGTTCACAGGCTTAGGTTCGCTAGAAATTGTGAATCATGGACTCAAGACGATTGGAATAGGGTTTTGTTCTCTGATGAAGCCAGGATATCTCTGTTCGGTGAAGATCGACGTCGGCGAGTGCTAAGAAGACAAGGAGAACGCTTTGCAGAGGCATGTTTCGAAGAAATCACACCTTATGGTGGGGGCTCTGTTATGTTTTGGGCAGGAATAAATTCAATGGATCGTACAGAGTTAGTCTTCATTGAAAACGGCTCACTGACTGGGCATCGATACATAACGGAAGTTCTAATTTCTCATGCACAACCCGCATTGGCCGCTCTAGGTGAAGACTCGATTTTTATGGACGACAATGGTCGCGCCCACCGATCCCGCGATGTTAATGCGTATGTGCAAGAGGTCGGCATTCGTCGTTTGGATTGGCCAGCTCGAAGTCCCGACCTCAATCCCATAGAGCATGTCTGGGACGTTCTGAAACGGCGTGTGAGATCAGTACACCCGGCTCCGCAGACCATCAGAGAGCTGAAGAATGTGATTACTGCGGAGTGGGAACGTATTCCGCAAGCAAGTATCCGGGATATACTCGCTAGCATGCCCAGACGAATTCAAGCTGTGATTTTAGCTAGAGGGGGTCACACTCGATACTAAACATTTATCTGCTTTTACTTTATTAAAGAAAAACAAACAAAAAAACTTTTTTATTTTTACTTCATGAGCATATGCACTACTAGCGAATATACACTACTAGCGAGGTTTAGCATTATTTCCCATAAATTGTATCTAAATTTTATGAAATACTGATGAAAACGATTATTTTCTTATTAATTTAGCAAATTGTGTGGATAAAACTACCTATAATTATCAAACAAAGAAATATTAACATTTGAAATGGTTCATTGCTTAGGTGCCCGTTTTTTTTGCAAATGAGTGTATTATTTTTTCAAAATTCTAAATAGAAGCAATATTTTTATGGATGTTAACCATATGGATGTTAACCATATGGATGTTACTGCCATCTATACAAAAAAAGGAAAACTTGGTATAGAACCCAACAAGTCTGACCACCGTTATATAATAGATCCTACTCTAATAGAGACACAAGATGATGATTAGTTTTTAGTTTATCTTCTCTTGCAAGGACGTTTCCTGTTTATCGATTAGTTCTGTTTTAAGACCCTCAGTGAGGTGAGACTTCAGGATAACACGGAAAGTTTCGTACTAGTTCAGGATTCAAATGATTTAAATGTCATTTTCTAGCTAAATACCTGTTTAGAATCAGTTAATTATTTACGCCGCTTGAACCAAAACACGTTCTGCATTTTATCAACGTTTTATAAATATAGAAACAAATACATTGTATCAATTGGCCAATTTAATTAAAAGATTTATTTTTAATTGTAATCATTTTTCATCCATCATACTATTAACTTTCACTGTTAGATATGTCTCCGCGAAAGATAGAATAAATTAGACACCTTGGTAGGTGGGTCAGTGGTCTCAGTTGATATTAAGACTTAGCTTCTCAAAGGAGCTCTCTTAGTCGGGTTTTGCAACTTCTACGAGAGAATAAGAGTTGACAGACTTTGTATTTTAAACCCGTGAACACAAAGGTGGCCTATCCTGAATTAATATTCATTCCTTTATAATACTAAAGATAGTCAAACCTCGATTAATTTTTACTTTCCTGTAACACTTTAAAAATGTAAAAAAGTTTAATAGCAAAACATTGTAACAATTGAATATATCGACTAATTTAACTAACTAATTAATCGCTAGTTAAACTGTTTATTATTATACAAAACACCTACTTATTTGAACATAAATAGCTGAGCAATCAGACTGTAAAAGCGAATTAACTAGTTAGTCAAATAAATATGATCTAGTGGCCAGTTAAATAGTGCTATAAAAATATTTCACACAGTCCATAATGGACGGTGCTACGCTTTCGCGATTTTTAATATCTTTCACTTGTCATTAAGGAGTTCTATATATAAATAAAAGCACAGTTGAAGAGTTTTGCAAGACGATATACGACTTGCTTCTATTATTTATTAGATTTTCACCCCGGACGAAGGGGTGACGTGTGCGTAGACCAAAAAAGTCTTAATACTTCTGTTGTTTATTAACTTTTTTAAATCACCTTATAAATATTATTATAGAAAAATTGGTCCTAAGAACTATTCAAAGCGCGGTAGAAGACAGCTGCTTTTATTACTTGGATATTTTAGCTTGCGTAGCCACGGTGCTGTGTAGCGTGGCTGCGAATCATAATATAGATTACGACAGGATACCATTTCAATGAATTGCAAGGTCTACTATAAGTACTTATGAGACAATTATCAATCATAGTTTAGAACCATAGGTAAATTTTATACATTTAATAAAATATTTGGCAATTTGGCTTGTTCAAGAGCTATAATTTTCTAATTGTTTGCTGAATTTAAAAGAGTCTAGCGAAGCTTTGAAGACGAAAAGAAGACAAATTCACCGCTAATCGTGATTACGTCCTCAATGGAAATATATAAATATGTATTAATAAAATATAATTTTATATTTTTAAATAAAATAACAATGATAACAAATAATTATACTTAGGTATTTGAAAAGTGTAGTACAGTGTATATTCACTATCGCTTTAAAAAATCAATAATTTCAGAATAACATATCTGAAGTTGTCGATAGGCAGTTGACAAAAAATGTAATTAATCACCGACTTCCATAATGTGAACTTCATATGAGAATATTATGGGAGATCAGCAGAGAACATGAATG
Source organism: Lymantria dispar (assembly GCA_032191425.1). NCBI lineage: Eukaryota > Metazoa > Arthropoda > Insecta > Lepidoptera > Erebidae > Lymantria > Lymantria dispar. The sequence continues at coordinate 27,338,272 of CM063449.1, forward strand.
CTAGAAATGGTTAGACAGAGTGATAGATTATGCCATACCTACTCCCCACAAAATTCTTTAGGGTTTTTGTACCAATATTAAAACATATCTATACTATGACTATAAAAAAGGAATAAAATGTAAACAATACAATCTCTTTTTAATGAAACTTTTCAAACAATGTTGTGTTGACAATATACTATTTAAAGTGCGAAGAAGGCAGACGTAGTCGTTCATTATGGATGTAAATTCTTTCCACTACTTAATAATCTACTGATGAACGCGAAACGAGGCGTGAGAAAATGGCGGCTTGTTCATCCACGCGATAATGTGGTTCTACTGCCTAAGTGCCACCGTGTCAGTGTCAATGACTTTTGCGAACATGAATTTCTTGTTTTTATTTTATATTGTACTAGCTAATACCTGTGGTTTCACTCGCGTAGTTGGCGTTCCCGTGTAATTACGGGGATAACATATAGCCAATGTTATATACTGATTCTGTAGCTTTCCACGGATAAAAGTATTTTTACAATTACCTAGTTTAGTGGTTAAGCTATGAAAGCATTACAAACAAATAAACAAACAACCTCAAATTCGCATTTATAATATTAGTTAAGTTTAGAAATAATAGCAGGGAGTGTCACTTTATGATTAATCATATGATAAATGAATAAAAGACGTAATGCGATTTATCACACTTACTATTATGTGAATGAGTATAAAACGGTGTTTTTCCGACATAGCACAAAGAATTAGCACGCTGAAGCAGGCCACATCGCTCGACGAACCCAGAAACGCTGGGAAGAAAGGTTCTCGAGAGGGGACGACGTATCGGACGACGCAATGTAGAAAGCCTTTCGATGACCTGGTGAAAGTTACTGGGCTCCATTGGATGCAAACGGTACAAGACTGCACTTTATGGCGAAAATGAGGGAGGCATACTCATCATCATCATCAATATACTGAAAAAATAAGTATAGCAGTTAAATAACAATGTATCGATATTTGTGAAACTTTCGTAACTATTTATTCGTCATTAATTCATCTCAGCCCATGCATGTCCGACTATTGAACTCAGGCCTCCTCCACAGGCCGAAACACCCCCGTAGGACTTAGACGCGTCAATGCTCGCTGAAGTCTAACTGCGGTTAACACAGGCCCGCGAGCAAAGCGTCCACGTGTCGCTCAATGAGGCGGTCATCTGGCGCGAGGACGCGCGCCGGGACGTCATTGTCCAATTTTTCCGGACCGTGGAGGTTTTCCGGCTGGCGTTGACTAAATGAATGGACCGGTAGCACGAAGCCCTCTGTTTCCGTCTGGTGCAGTTGTCGGGGCATGGTTACTTCGGAAGACACCTGCACACGGTAGCGAAGAGAGGGACGACTACATTCTGCCAACAGTTGCCGCCTTCTGCGAGGTAGTCCTCTCGCGGAAGGTATAAAGGGATATCATAAGCATATAAAAGCTGTGCAAGAAAAGGAAAACTCGAAACAAAACCATATTCCAACATGTTTGACCATTGTGGAATAGTAGGTCAATTTCCCTCCCATTATGGAGGAGGTCTGAACCCAACAGTGGAACATACATAGGCTGAGATGATGATGAGGAAATCCCATAATCTTCTTTTATAACACCTATGTAAAGGAAAGGGAGTGGTGAATTGTATTCTTGCACCGTCATCACTATGTGCTATATTTTTTAATACAGTTTAAGCCTTACTTATAAACGCCTGTCAATTTTGAGACAACCTTATAAAGCTACAAAAGAAATTAGGTGAACGAAATGCTGCGGATATTGTCACAAAATGGAAAGGAATTTAACAATATGGAGTTCAGTATTTGGGCTTTTGCCGGATATTTAAGATAAACAGCAAACAAGTAACTTATTTATGAAGATGTGTTCGCGTCAGGAAGGATTTTTGTATATGCCTATATCGTCTAATGCTTTTTTCTTGGTGCTTTATATAATAATTATGTTGGATGTATTTCAGGCGTCACTTTTCCGTGTGGTGACGGAGTAAAAACATAATTCACCAACCTGCTTCTTTTCTCTTCTTTCTCTCTGTGGGTGTTGCGAAAGACGACCAAGGGATTATTGTATGCGGGTAACATCTATACAAGAGAAGGAAACTAAACTAAAACTAAACTCGAAATGAAACCCTGTTTCTGACTGACTCATCTGACTTTTGTGGTCATATCATTATCCTCAGGCCATAGAAATCCCACAGCTGGGCTCGGGCCTCCTCCGCTATGGGAGGGAAATTGACTTACCACGCTGTTCAGACGTGTGGACATAGGGTTTTTCGAGTTTTTCTTCTCTTACATAGACATTATATGTATATTACATACCTTAGTGATCTTTTACAACACCTTTTTTAGAAGGGATGGCTTATACAGCTGATATGATGATGATGACAAAATGTCACTATGGCTGACTTACCTGTTATACTGGTAAAACCTGAATAGGAAAACGCCACGAGAATGGGTAGCAATAGGTAATCTTTATATATATAAATCTTCTGTTCGTGTGTCTGGACCGATTTTTATGATTTTATTGTGTACGTTCTGATGAATATGAGAGAGGTTTAGATTAATAATTGCATCTGCTAGATGGCGCTGCGATCGATTTCAAGGCAAATTCCTTTTACTATTTTTTTAGATTTGAGCACCACAACGTCTGTTGGGTCAGCTAGTCTCTTAAAAACTATAAGACTAACTGCAATGAAAAATTTTGTCAGACATGATGCCTGTATTATTTATACCTTACTAATACTGTCTATAGGAAATATATATAAAAGTAAATACAAAAAAATAAATATAGACGCAATAAATATAGATATACTATGCTACTGCTATCTATAAAAAATATATCTGCTTTTAAAAAGTTGATAAGTTAATCTTTAACACGCTGAAGCCCGGGAACAACCATAGGTATTTGAAAAAAAATTATACTGCCCCTATGGGCCGTCTGTTGTCCGTACGGTGACGGAGTAAGAATACAAATCACCACTCCCTATTTTACCCGTGGGTGTAAAAGACGACTAAGAGTTATAATATGCATATAACATCTGCGCAAGAAGAGGAAAGTTCGAAAAAACCAATACCAACATGTTTGACCTGCATGATATAGTAGGTTAATCTCCCTCCCATTGGGGATGAGGTTCGAGCCTAACAATGGGACGTGTTTGAGCTCACAGATTAAAGGATACTACGTATTATGAGCTGAGGCGATGAGTTGTAACGTTAAATATGATTTTGGGAATTGCTGATATATAAGATATGAAATTCGAAATATTCAAATTAGTCAAATAGTGTCAGCCATTATGAAAAATAAAATATAGTTTAAAAAAACTAAAAAACACGCTTCGCTTACGTACCTCTGTCGCCCCGGAAGGAGCAGGCGAGCAGTGCGCCGACCGTAACCCACCTAAAAAAATAAAAAAGTGGATTATTGCATTGTCAGTGGTCTTTGATAGATGTGCAAAGTTTATAGAAAATCCGATCGCTCAAAGTAGTGCCCTACTTTGAGCGATCGGATTTTCTATAAACTTTATCATTACGAACTATCAACTATATCATTACAGATTACGTTTTATCTCATCAGTCTATTGACGTTCAGTGTTATAGATAGATCTACATATAACGCGAAACAATGCTATAACTGTCACGCTTGGCAGGCGGCTTATCTTCTGCTGAGCTAGGTTTTACGAGGTTCTTATCAGGAAGTCTCTGGTGAAAAAAAAGGGGACATCTTGTATTCTTAGTTCATCGCCACATAAGGAATAACATATTATAAACTTATTTAAAATATCGAACCATGCTTGTCTAGTTGGCTTGGAATAACTTGAAGACGCAGCTTCTCAGCATCATACCTATTGTCAGAATAAGGTTGTGATAGATACCTATGTCTATATTCTTTGCGAACCACCAAACGGTTAGATATTTAGCTCTAAATAGGTAGGTATATTAACACGGTTTTAGATTAAGCTCTTCAAAATATTTGCTAACGGTATATCTATAATTTCACATTAAACATAGGTATGTTTAATGTGAAATTATATTATTTTAATAACAATAACCTTACCTGAAGAAAAGAAATACGTGAAGTATACACTGCAGAGGTTTATGAAAAGTTCTGGATGGCGCCAGATATATTTCGAAGATTTGGAAGAATTAGGATTATGAACAGTAGGAGAGATGTACAGCAAAGAGAATAACTGACACAGGGCAAATTAACACGCTGATTGATGAGACAAATGAATGCACCTGGTTGGAAGGTCTAACCAGGTGCATTCATTTTTCTCCATCAGTAAAATTTACAAAAAGCCATTGCATGCGAGTAGCGTGCATCTCTCCCCCGCTTTTGTAGAGGTCATAGTCATGCAGTGATCATATAAAGTTAGACGATTGTCCTAATTTCAGTCCCCATATGAATTTAGTGTGGTGCTGAAGTAAAAAAATATAATTCAATTTTATTCTAGTCGAAAAGCAACAGCCCGGCCTAAGGAATAGAACCTTGTATAGGATAAGTAGTAAGTAGGTAATGATTGCTTATTTTTAAATTCTCGTCAAGACTTTGAAATTATATTGTTTTTACCAGGTAAAGATTAATACTTAATCAATAGTTTTGACGAGAAAGTGTTAAATGTGCCCTAAATTGTGCTTGTTGTTTTAGAATTATGTTATATTAAATAATCTGCTTCACATTGCGTTTGATGTAATACAGAACGTGCTAATGTGATATGAATACATTTTGTCAGTACTTTACGTGACTTAAAATTCTGAGACGGCCAATAACCAATTATAATGGGTAGCCTATGGTTAATTATGGCAATGGTTTACATAGCCCCGCCGCACATGTCCACTCTCGCACTCGTTCACGACACTGCGCGAATGTTGCTTTGACGTGTGTGCCTCCCTCGACACATGAGAGCAAATGCGGAGCTTGGTATTCTTTTTTTTATGTGTACAGCTGTTAGCCGCAGATGGCTTTGACAGCTTGACGCGGACTATGGGTGAGCTCTGAGGGCCCTCAACTCGGAGAAAGTATGCTAAGTGACATCGCCCAAGGGCTCACCCTGTGGGGAACGGACCTCGGCTTGGAGCGTCGCTGGAGGCAAAATGGGCGTGCCCACACGTTTTGGTTCATGACTTTTGCGCGGCGCGGTTTCGTACCTCAACGGCGAGGGCGGAACCGCGGGCCGTGTAGGCTCTACGTTGAGCGAGTGTGATATTGTCGTCCTCTTCGTCGAGGACGTCGGATGGAGCGGAGTTTGGTACTGCGCCATAGGTTTTAAATACTGCCACTCGCACACGGCTCGTGACGACCAATGCAAATGTTGGCATGTGCGGCGGTAGCTATTGGCATGAGGCATAACTCTGAAACTAAGGCAAAAAAAAATCATGACACACAACAATGGTCTTTTCAACAGGAGCTAATTACTAGAATCAAAACGGAACAATTAAAAAAAAGAAAAGAACAGTTATTTTTTGTTTACCACTAGTTTAAAATTTTTAGTACCGACTTGCTTTTAGATTCGTTAAGGTTTCTTAACGCCCCTTCTCGTTATAAAGAAAATTCAATTGAAAATTTGCAACTATTATAGAATAATTATAAAATACACAATCCCAACAGTAATTCAATATGTGAATTTATTTCTTGTTTAGTTTTGTATTATCTACATTTCGGCTTTATAACTTTTTCAGGTATTAAATTAAATTAGCTAATTAGTTGTATCAACGTATAAGAGTGGCCAACTAATAAAATAAAGCATATATTATATTTTTGAACGAAACAATAAATGTAAATTGTCAAACTCGGTTTAACTGTAACGTTTCAGGAGAGTTTCAGCGCGAATTTGGAAATGTCATGTTAAGCTCTTGTATTATATTCATTTTTTTAGTGTTATATTGAATAATTTTGCTGATATTTTATGTAATATAATATAATGAAGGTGCTGAAATGTGGTGAATGTGATATAAGAGTGGTTTACGTGTATTTACATATTCAACCGGAATTCCCAGAGAAATCATCTAATTAGGTTTTCAGCGCCTAATTAATGATAACGACTTGACTTACTGACGGACCATGACAATAAATAAGTTATACAATATGAAGAAGTAAATAATATGTAAAGAAGTAAGCTACGTAAGACAAGGCAGTATGGTCGAAAAGACTTTAGCCTGCCCGTAAGGGCGATCCAAACAAAAAAAAAATGTAACGTTTCAGTATCATAATTTGTTCTAAGTTTATAGCTTGTATTTCTAGCTATCGTCGATTCCGAAAAGGGCATAGCTAAAGAGGAAAAGAGATAGAATCATTCGATTTGTTTGTTATGATTTTTTTAGTTTGGTGGTGTGGAATAAGTCTATACTGTTTTTGTGTGATTGTGATAGTGAAATACTGTTTTCAGGTTTAAATGGGATAAAATCAGAAGCTAATCTAACAGAGTTAAAATATCCTTTAATGTTCTTGTAAAGTTATAAGCGATACTAGCAGAGTCTATATGTAATAATACTTTATATAAAAGTAAGCAGTGAACTGCCGAATTTGTAGGAGGATAACTATTATCTGAATGTACTTTAATCTATAATCACATTATTTGTCCTTAAAATATTATAAAATGTCAGCTCTATTAACTGCAGACTGGTTCCAGTTAGACTCCTATTACAGGTACTTACATAATTTCTATTACATGCTTATTGTTTACATTCCTTTTTAATCAGTACATGCATGACATTAGACTATATGTATTTTAAAATTAATATTAGATTGTTTTCTTACATTTAATATTAAATATATTGGAGATCTAAAGACTAACACAGCTTAGGAGAAAACAAGGATACCTCCACAATATTTTAAATCAATATATCATTAAGTTTTTAAATTATACAAAGCCTCTGTTGTTTATGAACATCAAATACATAATTTTCCTAACTCATTGCAAATTTTTTGGTGTGGTGTTAGAGTAAGAATACAATTCACCACTCCCTATCTTACCCATGGGTGTCGTAAAAGACGACTATGGGATATAATATGCATATAACATCTGTGCAAACGAACGAAAACTCGAAATGAAACCCTATACTAATATGTCTAACCAGCATGGTATATTAGATCAAATTCTCTCCCATTGTGGAGGTGGCCCAAGCCCAACAGTGGGACGTATGTGGCCTGCGATGATGGTGATGATTACAAATTTTGTAAAAGATATGAATAGACCTAATAAATGGCCAAAATATAATACATACTTGGTTTTATTGGGATACAAGATTGCCTTGGATTGTTCTAGGACTACAATATTGGCATTGATAATCAGAATAATATTAAGACTAGGTCTACTTTACGGATTTTATCGCGTTTGTATTTGATTTTTGATTACCCGACGTTTCGAACACTTTACAGCGTTCATGGTCACGGGTGGACTAAGATGTCTCACGTCCAAGAAGTCATCGTTACTGCAGAAAATTTATAATTATCTACCAGATACAGAAGTTAGTTATTAAATATTGACCCACATTTTGATACAAAATTTATTGCCAGTGTAAAAAGAAAATGATTCTATATGAAAAAATTATATTGTTTAAGGTTAGTAATTATTAAACATTAAAATTAATTTTAATTATATTTAAAAAACTAACTAATAATCTAGTATACTACCACCGGATCGGAACACGGTCACACTGAGAAAGATCCGGCAAGAAAACTCAGGTAACATGATGCTAAATTAAAGTTAATTTTGAAGGCGGCTTACTTTATGTTACTAAAAGGTTTTAATTTATAAAATTATCTTTAGTTATTATTATTGTGGGTCAAATCTATACAATATGAGCTCACGGTGTCTTGCAGTCTTGTGGTGGTCTTTTTGGATTTGTTTTTAATAATGTTTATAACAGGATCCCAGCTTGATGGTAACACCCAGCCATCCTCTCTATAGAAATTTTTGTTTTTTAATCTTTCTCAGTGTGACTGTGTTCCGATCCGGTGGTAGTATACTAGATTATTAGTTAGTTTTTTAAATATAATTAAAATTAATTTTAATGTTTAATAATTACTAACCTTAAACAATATAATTTTTTCATATAGAATCATTTTCTTTTTACACTGGCAATAAATTTTGTATCAAAATGTGGGTCAATATTTAATAACTAATTTCTGTATCGGGTAGATAATTATAAATTTTCTGCAGTAACGATGACTTCTTGGACGTGAGACATCTTAGTCCACCCGTGACCATGAACGCTGTAAAGTGTTCGAAACGTCGGGTAATCAAAAATCAAATACAAACGCGATAAAATCCGTAAAGTAGTTTTATTTAAAATGTATAATACTCGCGTAAACATCAGAAATCATTAAGACTAGGTTTTAAATGCTATTAAATTATCTTACAGAAAGTTTGATTTATACTCAATGAGATGGTCAATGGATGAAGGCTTAGACAATATGATAGTCAGCGGTGCACCATATGGTGGTCCAATTGCTGTTGTAAGAGACAGGAAACAACTTGTACGAGTAATGGGAAGTGCCAAGCCTGTAATAACTATCTATAATTGTGTTGGGAATGTCATCTCAAAAATTTTGGTGAGTATTTTCACAAAATAAATGAGTTGCCAAGCTAAAGTATATTTTGATAGAGCTTGAGCTATTTTAAAGCCTTGTAAGAAAATTACAGGTTAAGATTGACTACACATATGGATAATGTTCAAAGTATTAACCCCCATATTAAGTCATCCTCATCATCACAGCTCATAAACATCCCACTGTTGGACTTGAGCCTACTTAATGAGAGGGAAATGGACCTACTATACCACAATGGTCAGACTGGTTGATATAGGGTTTTATTTCAAGGTTTCCTTCTCTTGCATAGATGTTATCTGCAATAATCCCTTAGTCGTCATTTATGACAGTCATAGGCAAAAAAGAGAGTGGTGGTAGGTTCTTACTCGGTCACCACAGAGAAGTGTCGTGGATTAAATCTAACCATGCTAAGTGTTGTGGGTTAATTCCAACACAGAACAACTCTTTTTGTAATTTAAAATAATTGTTTAGTGTAAGTGAAATGTCTATTAATTATGCATTTGTGTTCTCATTAATCTCAAGAAACTTTAAGTCAACACACAAAGTCATATATTATTCAACTAAGGCATGAGCTTTATACTTGAGTATAAATGTGGTTAAAATTTTGATAGATATAGATTCTACAAATACTGTTATATAAGTACAATTATGTTCCAATTTATCTTGTGACTGCAATTCTATGTGTAAACATGTTACAGACCCCAAATTGCAATTTCCTTGACTACATTTTGTATGTATCGCCTGTGGGTAACGTAAAAGACAACTAAAGGATAGTATATGCAGATAATATCTATTCAAGAGAAGGAAAAGTCAACATAAAGCCCTATGACAATCTAATGCATTGGAGGCATCACTAAAACCCACCTGAACAGTGGAACTTACATGGGCAGAGATGATGATGATCACGTTTTTATAAATAAATGTATCAATCATGATTCTCCGATATGATTATAAATACTTCAAAAACAACTAATAGTGTGAAAAATTATCTTATTCCAAATATTCAGTTGTGGTTTTTAATTAACAGATATTTAATCATTACAATAAATTTAAAAGCCCTGTACTGATAAAACAGCAAAATGGATAAGGATATAACTTTGATAATAATTCCCAGTGAAATAATATATGTATTGTTATTTTTTTTTATTGCAAACGGTTGCAAACATTTAAACAGTAAACCTGATGGTAAGTGTTGCTGCCGCTCATGGACCTTTGCAAAGCCGCTATCTACCACAAAGAAAGTGAAGGGAGTGTGAATGCATGCAATGAGGTTCGGTGATACTAAAGGCATCACTAAAACGCACCACACGCAAATACCCTCAGAAAGTTGGGCTTCCGGCTCTCTCGCTTATTGAACGAAGCACAGTAACAAATTGCTACTATTCCGAAGTGGATTTTCTGCGAGGGTGTGGTCCAACCAATTAATCTTATCCTATCCTATTAATCACCATATAGCCTATCAACATTCACATGTTGGACCTAGGTCATCCTAAAGGGCCATAAACACCACACTCGGTAGACAGATTGGCTTTGTGTTAAAGGTTTATCAGGAGAATGCTTTCTTTTGGAGGATAAAGCCTTCAAACTCCGCTCTAATCGTCCGAGGTATCGATAGAGACGGCGTGCAAACCTCCTAACCTGCCGTACAGTACTTCTAGTTTGCTATTTTGGCAACCCACTGCGAAGGGACGTGTGGACGTGTCTTCCGTGTGGTGACGGAGTAAGAATACAATTCACCACCCCCTATCTTACCCGTGGGTGATCGTACGAGACGACTAAGGGAGATAAAACGCATATAACATCTATGCGAGAGAAGGCAAACTCGAAATAAAACACTATACCAACACGTCTGACCAGCGTGGTATAGTAGGTCAATTACCCTTCCGTTATGGAGGAGGCCCGAGCCCAACAGTGGGACGTATATGGGCTGAGATGACTGCGAAGGGAGTGCTGCTGCTCATTAGAAAATTTCTGAACTGGATTTAATGATATACAAACATTGTCACTATTCATTTCATCTCAGCTGACATACGTCCCACTACCGAGCTCAGGACTTCCTCCTACAATGGGAGAGAAATTGACCTACTATACTACGCTGATCAAATAGGCTAGTATCGAGTTTTATTCCAAGCGGTCCATTTTATGTGAATATCATATCCCTTATTCGCCGTTTACGACACCCACGGATAAGACGGGTTGGTGAATTGTATTCTTACTCTGTCACACACATTTATTGCAATTAAAGAGGTTTACATCAACGTGGACCAACTCCAGCTGATGCCGTCTGGGCAACAATTTACCAAGGAGGCAATAGAATTGACTATTGGCAATAGTTTTATGACAATCATAAAACTATTGCCAATAACTTTTGAATGCTGCATGAGTACATATTGCGTCGACCCCAAATAATTGGGTTAAAGGTAGGATGACGATGATTATTTCATTATCTCGGCTCATATACGTCCCACTACTAGGTTCGAGCCACCCCTACAGTAGCAGGGCAATTTACCTACTGTACCACAGTGGTCAGATGTGTTGGCATAGTTTTTTATTTCGAATTCTCTTTCTCTTGCATTAATGTGAAATGCATATTATATCCCTTAGTCGTCTTTAACGACACCCACAGGCATGATAGGGGATGGTAAATTAAATTCTTACTCCGTCACCACACGGAAATGATTAATTACAATTAAAATCTTGAAATATTCCAGTGGAACAGTGGTGTCCTCCTTCACCTGGGCTGGTCAGATGGGGAGCAGTTGCTTTGTGTACAAGAAAGTGGTGATGTCCTTGTTTATGACATGTTTGGAGCCTACCAGAGGACTTTTAATATGGGTCAACAAGTACGCGACACTAAGGTAAGCAATCATCATCATCACAGCTCATATAAGTCCCACTACTGGGCACAAGACTTTTCCACATTGTGGGTGAAATTGACCTACTATACCACGCTGGTCTGGTGGGTTGGTATTTTTATTTCTAGTTTTTCTCTCTTGCATAGTTGTTATATGCGCAAATATATGCCTTAGTAGTCTTTTACGACACCCACGGGCAAGAGGGGAGTGGTGAAATGTATTCTTACTCCGTCACCACACAGAACGCTCATCTCAGCTCATACACGTCCCACTGCTGGGCTCGAGCCTCCTCCACATTGGGAGGAAAATTTACTTACTATGACCACGCTAGTCAGGCGGGTTGGTATTGGGTTTTATTTCTAGTTTTTCTTGCATAGTTGTTATATGCGCAAGATATCCCTTAGTCGCCTTTTACAACACCCATGGGCAAGAGAGGGTATGGTGAATTGTATTCTTACTCCGTCACCACAGGGAATGATAAGCAATATTTTTTTATAAAACTATATTGGTCCCATACTATTCGTTTGATGACCGAGTAAGATTCACCGTCTTCTTTCTTGCCCGTGGGTGTTATAAAAGACTACTAACGGATTATAATATGCGGCGAACAGAAAGAAATCCCAAAATAAAATCTTATACCAATCCCTCTAACCAGTGTGGTATTATAGTAAGTCAATTGCCCTACTATTATGGAGGAGGCTTGAGTTCGGTAGTGGGCTAGGGATACAAACGATTGGGAGGGTACTCCTCAGGGGGGTATTCCGTTGGGCCGACCACTGACGACAAGTAACCCTGCTCCAGTGGTTGGTCCAACGACGAAGGCGACGTGGTGTTCGGGTGGGTTGCGGGTGTGCGTGCTTACGCCCCTCTGTCGTCCCGGACGGAGTGGTGCGAGGAGTGCGCCGACCACAACCCACCCCCAAAAAAAAATGTATATAATTTTAGAAAGGTTTTTACTTGTTACGCCAAAGAAGTATTACTTCTTACGTACGTACATAAGTACACACACTTTTTAAAAATCTAATTAGAATATATCTGTATGTCTAAATCTCAGCATAATAATATTATGTAATGCTACTATTTCACCAGGTATGTAAAGCTCAGCTGTTCCCCAATCCCCACGGTGTCGGTCTTGCAGTTCTTACAACAACAAATCGCATGTTTTTGCTGAACAATGTCTCGGACCCAAAAGTTAGAACCGTACCAGATCTACCTCGTAAGTATTATTTTTAATCTATATTATAGATACATATATCACCATCATCATCGCAGCCCACATACGTCCCACTATTAGGCTCGGACCTCCTCCACAATGGGAGGGAATTTGACCTACTATACCATGCTGGTCAGACATGTTGGTGTAGAGTTTCATTTTGAATTTGCCTTCTCTGGCACAGATATTATATGCATATTATATCCCATAGTCGTCTACGGACGAATCCACTTGCCTCGCATGCGAAATAGAAGACATGAATCAAAATTGATAAGAGGATGGACATGATAGATGCAGCAGTAATTTAAGGGGTCAGTATACTCATCCACCGGGCTAGCCACGGACGTCAAAAAACTCGGTACCAGTGGCCGCCCGGCCGCGGTTATGGACCCACGCGACCATAGCCCTCCCAAAAAAGAGGATAACAACAATATATGATTGTGATAGTGGGTAGAACAGAAATTCTACTACTACTACTAATAATCTTGGAAGATGCTATCGCAAGATCCGTTTACTATCCACCTTAGATTTGAATTGTGAGCTGTGTAAATATGTAAGAAACCATTATTATTATTTTCTTTCTATATTATTATTGTTTTTCTTTTTAATTTTCAGGAGCCACAGAACCGATATCATGTTGGTGTGTTGTCAATTCATGTTTCTTGGTCTGTAGAGAGAAAGAGATCTATAAGTGTCAACTGGGAGAATCCAGAGCCGTTCTTATGGTATGTATTTATTATTGTTCATTTGCAGAATATTAATAGATAGATCGGGTATATTACGAGTATGTTCGCTAAAATCCCATCATAAACATAAAATTAAATAAAATGACATGTCGAAACGCAGTTCTTCCACTACAAAAGTAGTCACTGACGAAATTGAAAGAGTTTGACTAGCGACAATTGTTAAAATAAAAACTATAATAAAATTATTTGGTACATGGGCAAGGAAACAAATTATATGAGATTGATCACTAATAATTAAATCAAATTTCTTGGTTCATTCACAACGATGTTATATCACGCAGTGTAGCCCGTGGAGGTGGATTGATGACCATCCACCTCCACGGGCTACACTGCGTCATCCGATGCATGGTCGCCACTCAACAATCTTTCTTCCCCAGCAGTTTTCGGTTGTCATGCAATGTGACCTGCTCATTGCCACTTCAGCGTGCTAATTCTTCGTCCTATATCGGTTACATCCATTCTTCTGAGGATTTCCGTATTCAGGATTCTATTGCGTAGAGAAATCTCGAGCATAGCACGCTAAGCGACTTTGAGCTTGGTTGTGAGGCCTATATTTGGAAACCACGTATTCGTGCCGTAAAACATCACTGCCGTAGACCTATGCTTTCAAACACTAAGGTATATTGAATAACAAGATCTGCTTAAGTTTCTCGAACGCTGCCCAGCTAAGTTGGATTCATCGGCTAGCCTCTCTCAAAATTGGATCTACTTAACTGGACTGTTTGTCCAAGGTAAACGAAATGACATGAGCATTTGACATGACTTCCGTCCTGTCCATATTCATTCGTAAACTCCCAGTTGGAATACAGTACTGAGATAGTTGAGCATAGTACTCTAAAATGTGTGTTACTCGTATTCTAAAACCGTCTATTACTAAATATTATTATTATATATTATTTATATTATATAACTATTGATAAATACGTACTAAGGAATCTCCATGAAAATGCTTCCTATCTTTAAGGATCTTCTCCATGACATATGATTTATTGTTCCTTTTCTAGCGTAATGATTTTATGTGCTTGCACCATGAAAGGAAATGGCACTAATACAAAGGGGGAAATTTTGACTGGCCAGGCGCTTCCGCATAGAGTTCTATTTCGAGTTTACCTTCTACTATAATGTTGACTGCTTAGAAGATGACTAAGGTATTGGCCATCTTTTGCATCTTTCGCACCCTCAATATCGAATATCATAATTTAAATAGTACATGTATTACATTTTCAGCGGCCAGAAATACAAAATCATTACACACAAATATTGTCTATAGTACCATCACAGAACGGCAAACATATCGCATTCTTCACTGACTCTGGCATACTGTGGATTGGTGCCTCTGAACTCAAGTCCAAACCTTATTCAGAAATCGATACCGGTTATATCAAACAACCGAAGGAGTTGATGTGGTAAGTATTAAATGAATGATTGACAAACCGTGTGTTGACAGCGTAAGAATATAGTTCACCACTCCCATTCTTAACTGTGCATGTCGTAAAAGGCGATTAAGGAATATATGCGTGTAACGTCTATACAAGAAAAGAAAAACTCAAAATAAAACCCTAGGCCAACCTGTCTGGACCGGACCGGGGAGTTTAGTTCGTCACCTGCGGAAAGGCTGACCGCGCGACGGTGACCGACGTCCCAGGACAGAGACGTCGAGAGGTGAGGGTACCGGAAAGGGTATGCCGTCGGGCCGACAACTGAGGACAAAGAACTCTGCACTGGTGGCCGGCCCAACGACAAAGGCGACGTGGATACGTGTGCGTTATGGGCCCGTACAATAGCCCACCCATAAAAAAAATTAAAAAAAGGCCAACCCGTCTGACCAGCGTGATATAGTATGGGGAAGTAAAGGATAGCAACAAATCGTATGCGTAACCCGTCATATAGGGCTGTTATAAAAAAAATAGTATGTGAAATAACCATTCATTAAGATCATGATCGTATCATACGTAGCACTTCTGATCACTGACTTCCTTCACAATGGGAAGTCAAATGTCCTACTATACCGTGCTGGTCAGAGGTGTTGGCATAGTGTTTTATTTCAAATTTTCCTTCTCTTTCATTAATATTATCGGCATATTATAGCCCCTAGTGTGGGGAAAACAAGAGGTGTTGAATTATATTCTAACTCTATGATAAAACGGAAAATCATTATTCATTCATTCATTCCAGCTCATATACGTCCCACTATTGGGCTCGAGTGTCCTCCACAATAGGAGGGAAATTGACCTTATTATACCATGCTGGTCAGACAGGTTTGTATAGGGTCTTATTTCGAGCTTTCCTTCTCTTGCATGGATGTTAAATGCATATTATATCCCTTAATCGTCTTTTACGACAACCACGGGCAAGATAGGGAGTGGTGAATTGTATTTTTATTCCGTCACCACACGGAAAAATTCATCCTTACTAATATTATAAATGCGAAAGTAAGTTTGTTTGTTACGCTTTCACGCTTAAACCACCGAAGCGATTTCAAATATTCTTTCACCAATGGAAAGCCTTAATATCAGATAGGCTATATTTTATCCCGGTTTGCCCACGGGGACGGGAACTACGCGGATAAAGTGATTGAAACCGAAGCGAAGCAAGGGCGGGTTGCTAGTTATTATATAACTCGAATTCCAATATTTTGGCAAGCGCTATAATCATAGGTTTTTTTTTTAAAAACAGGTGCGGTTCACAAGCTGTCGTAGCTCAATGGGATGATACAATGTGTGTATATGGTTCCAAAGGAGGTGTCTTCGAATACCAATACGACGGACCGTTTCACCTCATACAAGAGGTGGATTGTGTTCGAGTTGTCTCCGAGTTAACTCACGAATTGTTGCAGAAAGTACCTTATGTTGTTGAGAAAATATTTAGACTCAGCAGTTCGGCTGCTGGATCTTATTTAGTTGAAGCGTCTAAACATTTTCAGGTAAGAGAGCGCAAGTAAGTCTAGGGATGTTGTGGAGCTCCGTAACCGAAATTATCGAATATCCGAAATAAAAATATAACCGAAACCGATATAAAAGTCTTGGATATTTTCAGATAGGGTCGGTGGCTATATGGTTGTATGACAGCTTATGACAGCTTTTCTATATTTAAGGTAACCTAAAAATAAGCCTTTGTAAAGGGAATATATATCTTCTCGTCCAACATACCTCAGTGTCTGAAAACACAGGTCTACGACCAGTGATGACTTACGGCACAGAAACGTGGTCCCTAAATGTAGGCCTCATAACAAGGCTCAAAGTCGCTCAGCGTGCTATGGAACGGGCTATGCTCGAGATTTCTCTGTAAGATAGAATCCGAAATACGGCAATCCGCAGAAGAACGGGTGTAACCGACATAGCACGAAGAATTAGCACGCTGAAGTGACAATGGGCAGGCCACATCGCTCGACGAACCGACAACCGCTGGGGAAGAAAGGTTCTCGAGTGGCGACCATGTATTGGACGACGCAGTGTAGGACGCCCCCCCATTAGGTGGACCGACGACCTGGTGAAAGTTTCTGGGCGTCGTTGGATGCAGGCGGCACAGTACCGCACTTTGAGGCGTAACATGAGGGAGGTCTTCGTCCAGCAGTGGACGGCGATAGGCTGAAATGATGATGATGAAAGGGAAATAATACAATGATCACAACAATTAGCTAAATCTTAATACAATTCTGTAAAAATCAATATCCATTACCAAAACTATCCGAAACTGTCGGATAATCCGAAATAATTATATATCCATAACCGTAATGGATATAATGTTATCCTAATATCCGTAGCCGTATCCAGATCCGAAACTACATATATCTAACATCCCTATTTTAAACAAAGTTTAAGAAGGCACTTTCTTCATGATAGGCAGCAGTCTAACTGTGTCCCTAGGATTGTAAAGGCCATGAGCGGCAGTATCATGAGGTGTGCTACTTGCTCGTTTGCCACCAACATCAATTAAAAAAATCGGCCAAGTGCGAGTTAGACTCGCGCACGAAGGGTTCCGTACCATTGAGCAAAAAAGGTGAATAAAATCTATTCGAAATTTGATTTTATTGCCCCCCTTAAATATTTATTTTATTTTAGTATTTATTATAGCGGCAACAGAATACATAATTTGTAAAAAATTCTACTATCTAGCCATCGCGGATCTTGAGATATATTCTGGTGCCAAACAGACAGACAGACGGACAGACAGCGAAGTCTTAGTAATAGGGTTCCGTTTTTACCCTTTGGGTACAGAACGCTAAAAAACCTTAAAAAGTAACTTTACCAAGATGAAATTTTGTCCAAATATGTTCTGCGCATTATGCTTGATTGAGTAAAAGTTAAATCGAATTATTATCCTAAGGAAACATATTGCCAGGATATAAAGTATCCTATGTATTAATCCAGGAAATGGTCTATCTATGTGCCAATTGACATCCAAATCTGTTCAGCGGTTTACTTGTTATCAAGTAATAAACATCCAAATATCCAAACATCTTCGCAAACTTTCACATTTATAATATTAATAGGATTGTTGTTATTTTTAATATGTAGTGACTTTTCGTGTGCGTCACCAATAAAAATACAATTCACCACCCATTCTCTTGCCTGTGGGGATCGTAAAGACGAATAACGAATAAGGAATATAATGTGCCAACACGTCTAACCAGCGAAGTATGGTAGGTCGAATTCCCTCCCTTAAAAGAAATGACCTGAGTTCAATAGTGGGACATATATGGGCTAAAACGATGTAGTTATTTTTGCACGTCTAGCAATGAAATAAGTTATGATAGTGCCACTCGTACTTTAAATTTTTAGTAATTGTAAAATTTCTTATTTCGCAAATAGTTCATAATATTGAGTACTATGATTGTCAACGTCCATACCATGTTGAATACAGTTCTCGTCCGATCACCGAAGTTAAGCAACATTGGGCGTGGTTAGTACTTGGATGGGTGACCGCCTGGGAATACCACGTGATGTTGACTTTTTACACATTTATTTCAAATTTCACACACTCCTTTTATTATTTTATATAAACTTTAGCCTTGTACTTATATAATTGTAAAGAATAAGTATAATTTCAAAATAATAGTTGTGATTAATTTACTATTTATCTATTCTTGAAAACCGTGAAATAGGTCCGGGAAAGCCATGACTTAAGTCAATTTAAAAAATATGCAGCAGCTGTACTTACGTTTTCTTTGTAGTGTCGAAGAATACAATTCTTCAGCCATTATTTACCTGCATATGTTGCAAAAGACGACCAAGAGATAAAAGCAGATAACACACACTGCGAGAGAAGTAAAACTGGAAATTAAACTAATAATCCTGACCAGCATAGTATAGTTTGTTCATTCATGAAGAAAAAGTACTCCTCAAATTCATGACTCCTTTCCGTAAGAATACAATTCATGCTCCTATCGTGGTCATGGGTGTCGTAAAAGACGAAGGTAAATAATATACTTATTTTTATTTATTTTATTAGAAAGACCAACGGCTAATAAGAATATTATAAGTTCAACAAATAAAAACTTAAAGCTAATAATAGGTCTCCACGCTTATGCAGGAATACAAAAACAAGTGACCTGATTGCATAGGATAATAAGCGAACAAAAGTTAATAAAAAATAAATAAAATAAAAAAGTATCATTAAAACACATTTTGCAAAAAAACTCCTAACTAAGCATCCGTCTTATGGTTCCACCTTGGTTACAAATACGTCAAAATTTAATGTTTTGTTTGATTATTCATATAGTTTAGGAGTGGTAGGACCACACTGTCGACAGTTATCTGTCTACAGCCGCGGGCCGGTCCGTCCGGGGCAGTACCATGCTCTCGCAGAAAATCGACGTCTGATTAGTAGCAATTTGTTACTGCGCTTCGTTCGGTGAGCGAGAGAGCCGGAAGCCCAACTTTCTGAGGGTGATTGCGTGTGGAGGGTTTTGGTGGTGCCTTTGGTATCACCGAGCCTCAATGCACGCATTCACACTCCCTTCGCTTTCTTCGCGGTAGGCAACGGCCTTGTAAAGGTCCATGAGCGGCAGCAACACTTACCATCAGGTGTACTGTTTGCTCGTTTGCCACCGTTTGCAATAAAAAAAAAAAAAAAAAAAAAGTTGCTCGCTCACCACAGAAATGCATTATAACATTTATACAAGGGATGGAAAACTCGATATAAAATCCTATAGCAACATGTCTGACCTATTGTGGAGTAGACCCGAAGCCAGGAGTGGGACGTTTATAAGCTCTGATGATAATAGTGATGACGATTCCTTTCAGAAACGTAGTCATAAAGCAGATGAATACATTAGATTGGTGAAGCCTGATCTTCAAACCGCCGTACAAGATTGTATCGAAGCTGCTGCCCTGGAGTTCAACCCTGAAGTTCAAAAAACTTTAATCCGGGCCGCACAATTTGGAAAATGTTTCATCATGGACCCGGAACTAACTGATCTATATGTCAAGACTTGTAGATGGTTGAGAGTTTTGAATGCTGTACGGGATCCTAAAGTTGCTATACCATTAACATCTGTGCAGTATCCTTTTTGAATATTTTTTACATTTTACTAGTATTATAAATATTATTTATATACATATCGCTGTTTTGATTTGTGCCACTATTCTCGCAAAGCAGCGATATACTAGTATTATAAATATTATTTACTAGCTGACCCGGCGAACTTCGCACCGCCATAATTTTTTCGTAAATAAATTTTCTAAATTTCCGAAAATATAGTCTCAAATGAAAGAACCATTACGGCTTTGTCGGGAAAGATTCGAACGTCTTGGTCGCGTCATTGTTAATAATGATTCAAAGAGAATATAAATTACTGGTTATTGATTTCTGACGAAATTATAATTATCAAATTTTCAACCTTACTTAATCATAGACGAAATTACGTTTAGCTGTCATTTGCATTGTGTTATTACATATCAAATGCGTTTTTGTTATACCAAGTTTTATTGCGACTTGTATTCTCTTTGAAGTTTTATGTCACGTTACACGGGAACGCGGTCAAACGGGATATAAAGTATCCTATGTCCGTCTCCTGGTTCTAAGCTACCTCCCCACCAATTTTGAGCCAAATCGGTACAGCTGTTATTGAGTTATAAATAGTCTAACTAACACGACTTTCTTTTATATATATAGATATACATTAGGGATGTAACGCATGTGATTTTATCGGAACGAAAGTAGGAATCGAAATTTTTAAATTTGACTTGGCGGAATCGGTAGCAGAGACAGATGAATCATGTTTTAAGGGTAGGTCCAATATAACAAAACATTAATACAAATATTATTCAGTTTCAGACTTGTATAATGAATCAAATGCGAACTCACAAAACAAAATACCCATTACCAACCAATTTCCAAAGAATCGAGTGAAAAAGTAAGTGCAGAAAGTACATGAATGAGGGTACCCCGCGGAACAAACAAACTTGTTTAAACATGTTGGCCGCGCCCGTCGGTCTGCCCGCCGCTGCCCGTCGGTCTGCCCGCCGCTGCCCGTCGGTCTGCCCGCCGCTGCCCGTGACCTTATGCTTATTGCCTTATCCGACCTCTGATTTAAAAATGTCGGAACCGAAATCGAAGATATAAAATCAATCGGAAGTTCTAACTCTTCGGAACCGGAGTCGAAGCTCCGTAACATCCCTAATATACATACTAGTATTATGAATATTATTAACTTCCGTGTGGTTACTTAGTAAGAATACTATTCACCACCCCCTTTCCTGCCCGTGGGTGTCGTAAAAGACGACTAAGGGATTGAAATATGTCTACATCATCATCGCATTTCATGATTTCATACTTGTTCATCCGCATAATTTTCGTAATAAGGGTACAAAATTTTTGCTTTACGTATTAATATATCAGGGGTCTACAAACAATAATAGATATGTCAAATTGACATTATTTCACACAAAGTGAAAAAAACACTTCATAAATCATATGAAATACTACACCGACAAAGAAGGTTTTGAAAGACAAGAAAAAAAAATTAAACATGTAATAAAGCTATGAATCATATTAAATCTTCTCTAGCCTACGTTATTTATAAATCATGGATGGACGTATCAAATTTTATTTTTAAATGACGGACATATCTAATTTTGTTGCTAATTAAACGGGACATATCCAAGTTTCTTTTTAACGTATTATACAGGGATAGATTTTGTAACCGGTACCCGCTAGAAATAAATACATATTAAATATATGTACAAATAAATAGTTGTTGGGGTCATTATACGACGTAACTAATTTTTACAAAATAAACAAAGATTCGGCTCTGTATAATTGATTAGCTTACCTCTCTTTGCCACATTTGTCTTCCATTTTTTGGGTTGTGCTCGCTTTTTCCTAGCTTTATTTTGTAACACTTTGCTATTTATATTATAATAATAAGGAATTTTTATTGTAATTTGTTGATAATTCACTCAAAATGGTTAAAATATCGCGCGACTAAACTCTTAAAAACGCATGCGTTGGCACTGTAAATGAAGCAATTCCATTGGCTGAAATGGACTTAGCCAGTTTTGTTAGTTCTTTCTAGGGACGTAACCAAATATGTTTCTAAATTGTGATTTCAATTTAAAATATCTAAGGGACGTAATTTGTTAGGCTCGTAAGTTCATTTGATTTTAAAATAAGAGTCACAGTTGATTGTATTGGTACAAAAATCTAAAATTTACCCATATAGGACTTATCTACTTTTGTTTGTAAACCCCCTGATATAGATTATTTCCTTGACACCAATATTCAGAATGACTAACCTTGGCGAGCGAGTATTACTTGATCGATTAATATGGAGGCGGTTGCACTGTCTAGCTGGACATATAGCCTCTTATCTGCAGCTAAAAGATGGCAGAACCAGAGTACTTTCCCACTGGGCTTGTTATAAGGTATTCTATTGTTTATATTTGTTCATTTTGTATATTCTTTATTAGCTGACCCAACCCGTAGTTCTATTCAAATCTAAAAAATAGTAAAAGTAGTTCTCCTTTAAATCGATCGCAGTGCCCCCTACCGGTTCCAATTCCAACCATTCTCATATCTATCGGAGCAGCCACAAAAACATATCAAAATTGGTCTAGCCGTTCAGAAGGAGTCAAATCAAATCAATAATATACGTCCGTTTGTTAGGGGCATATATAAACAGAACGGACAGATGGGCCCACCAAAGAGCGGAACAGGCATCGTTAGACCACCCGCATGGCGATGGAGACTTTGCGTACGATAAGTTATGGCGTTGCAGCTGTCCCTTCAAGGAGCGGCTTGGTCAGGGTGGAACTGGACCACGGCCTGCCCAAAAAAAAAGACTATTTCCTATAAAAAGGGAAAATTTTATCACGTTAGACAGTTCAGCTAATAGTTTTAAATTTCCCTTATCGTGTAGAGATTTTATGTGTTTTTTTTTGCTTCACGTCTGGTCTCATAATATACACGAAACAAAGAAAAGAAAGGTCAAGTATAACAAAATATGTAACAGTGCCGAATTTTATGCTTAGTCTAGTCTAGTTCAAATAAACGCCACCTACCGGGTCCAATTGTTAATCTAAACCATTCTCGAATCCCGTTGAATATGCACAAAAAATTTCATCAACATCGGTCCAGCCCTTTAGGAGGAGTTCAGTGATATATGTACACAAGAAATTTTTATATAAAGATAAACTGTTTATCTACACAGGTGACTCAACCACACTTAGATAATGAAAGCGCAGCTCGTGAAATAGGCGAGAAACTACGTAACGTACCCGGCATATCGTACACAACTATCGCCATGAAAGCCGCAGAAAAAGGCAGAAAAGCGCTCGCTATTAAAGTATGTATATCCTTCATCATTATCACAGCTCATATACGCCCCACTGGTGGGCTCCACAATAGGAGGAAAATTAACCTACTATACAACGCTGGTCATGCGGTTTGACAAAGTTTTATTTCGACTTTTCCTTCTCTTGCATGATATTTGCATATTGCAATATCTTAGTCTTTTCTTACGAAACCCACTGGCAAGAAAGGAGGCGGTGAATTGTATTCTTACACAGTCACCAAGAGGAAAATATAGGGTCCAATTGTGAATCTAAACCATCATCGAATCCCCTAGAACACACACAAAAAAATTCATCAATATCGGTCCAGCCGTTTAGGAGGAGTTCAATGACGTACACAAGAAATTTATATATAAAGATAGTCTTTTTTTTATCTATTTCTGCAAGTGTCACGTTCTGACATAAAAATTAACCTTTCGTACGTTTTGACACATTTGTGTGCACCTCTCTTAACCCGGCTTGACACAGATCTGTGACTGCTTGCAAATTAGAATTTAGTAAATAATTTGTTGTATACTATACTTTCAATTCCATTGATATCAGTATGCTATTCGTCAGTGTTTCTAAATGAAAATATGTTGTTGTGAAATAAGTTTTAATTCTAAAAATCTGTAAATTCATACGGCGTACACGTTTCAGCCCATGACTCGTGGTTATTGGGCTGTAGAATATTATCAAAACATTATTTATTATCAGAATCCTGTCTATAACCGTAATTAGTTACCTGGCTTTCAATAACAGTCGTCAGTGTGAACAATTTCATTCATTGAAAGGCAAATTTCATAAAAAATACAATGACGCGCGCATCCTGCCTCTTTTCACTCTCAGACAGAGGATCGTAATTTTTTTTGGCGGCCTCTTGACATTTTGGACCGGCCTCTTGAAAGGTTAATGGTCACGTTACCTACATCCAACAGCGAACGTCGATGGGCTGTCGGATAAATGGAAACAGAATACTCTATCTAATTTTTTTAACATTTATTTAATTGCAGATATTAGAATATGAAACTCAGAGTAAATTACAAGTTCCCCTGCTTCTTTCATTGGGGGAAGGGTCGACGGCACTATTAAAAGCCACAGCTAGCGGTAACACAGATTTGGTTTATATTGTTCTACTGCATTTAAAGGAAAAAATGGGCAAACGTGAATTTGAGGTGAGTAAAAAATGTAAAATTATAATAGTGAATCATTATCAATAAGAGTAATGATACTACGCTTAGTCCATAGATGGCGTTGACTCGTAAAATACATAGCGTTATAAGTAACAGTAATGTTACTATGTGTGCTTTTCGTCCCTAGATGGCGTTAATTTATAAATATATATTTTTTTAATTTCCAGCTAACAATCCGTGGTTTTTCACTAGCCCATGCTTTGTATATAAAATATTGTGCTTTACATAATCGTGAAGCACTGCGTCAGGTGTACGTCCAAGAGGATGACTTTCATGGCCAAGCTACCACACATATCCTAGACGCAATAGATCAGACCAATCCTGGAAGTATTGAGGCGTCACTTATATCAGCTAGAGAATGTTACAAAAAAGGCAAGAATGACTTAGGTGAGTATTTATATATATTTGAATTCTGCCTTTTTATTTGCAAACTAGGTTAAATCGATGCTAGAAAAATACTTATTGTTTTATCTCGCTAACAATCCAGACGAAATAGTTTGTATCATTGGTTAATTTAATTGTCAATGTCCATACCATGTTGAATACACCGGTTCTCGTCCGATCACCGAAGTTAAGCAACATTGGGCGTGGTTAGTACTTGGATGGGTGACCGCCTGGGAATACCACGTGATGTTGACTTTTTGTACATTATTTTTCATTCTAATTAGTTTTTATTACGTTATTAATATTATCTATATACACATGTAATTATTTTTATTGAAAACATATTACAAGTGTTCATGTACACATTTATAAGATATCTTACTAAATCGGGCAAAACAAATATTTTCATATTGCGGTTAATAAATCAAAACATACACGAATGTGTTACTACTAAGGCTCGACCGAGATGGGTTTTTCGTTCTTGGCCGTGACCGAGAATAAAATAATATCTTGGCCGAGACCGAGAGCCGAGACCAAGAATAGACAAAGCGTGAAAAAAAAATTTAAAACTGTTAACTTTTTAATACACTACTAATTGTTTAACAAAATTAACTGTTTTAATGATCAAAGCTAAATAACATCATATTATAACGTTAAAAAAAGCAATTTTTCGGCATTTTCGCCCTTCAAAGAGTGTCGCCTCTCGTCATACGATTGTTCAGCTTCGCTAAACAGTTGTTCACTTGCTACGCTAGTAGCGGCGCAGATAAAAACTTATTTGCTGTAGGCTTACGCACCTTATAAGGTGACGAAATCCAATACTCAAAATTATAAGCAGTTCTTTGCAGTCTTGGCTCTCTAAGGAAGCTTTCTAGCGCTATTTGGATCACAGAGCTTGAACTGTATTCGTCATTGGTCATTGGCTCGTCTTCCAACTCTATCGAATCATAAGCTGCCCATAAGTTGAATTGATTTGTTGTAGCCATGTTTGACGAGTTAGTTGAAGATGCCCATGTGGTCTCATGAGAATCTGATTCACAATTCAGCTCTCTCACGCACTTACACCAATCGACTTCGCGCTGCGGCGCATGGCCACGCGCAGTAAAATTTGAATGCCGATCCGAACAAAGTTACAATCTCGGTTATGGCCGAGAATCTCGGCTATAATTAGCCGAGAACCGAGACAAATTTCTCGTTTGGATTTGTGACCGAGACCGAGATCTCGGTCGAGCCTTAGTTACTACACAAACTATCCTTATTGTAAACCTATTAACTGCTTGTTGCTGTAAAATTTTGATTCACAAATTGTACAAATTAAAAGAAATTTGTGCTAGAAATTTTATTAAATATCATGATATCGTAAAAGATGCCTAAGAAAGCTCAAATAAAACCATGTCCCAACACGTCTGACCTGCGTGGGATAGGAGATTCCCCTCCTATTATTGAGGAGGCCTGAGGCCAACAGTGGGCTCCCTTATACAGGCTAAGATGAAATTTATGTAAAACTATGATTTCAGGATAATATGAAGATAGATACAATTAATTATTTCATCATCATCACAGCTCATATACGTCCCACTGCTGGGCTCAAGCCTCCTCCACAATGGGAGTGAAATTGACCTACTACACCACGTTGGTCAAGAAAACTCGAAATAAAACCCCTATACCAATCCTCCTGATAATGCTGATTAATATATGGTTATGCCATAGCCTCGGTCCTCGCTCTATGAACTAGTATAATTAATCTTGCAATACTATAAATGTATTTCAGGTGTATCTATATGCGAAGATGCTCGTAAGCTCTGTAAGCAACAATCGTCCCTGCAGGAGACGTACGGCACTAGCTTCGTAGGTCTATCACTACAAGACACTGTGAACAAACTCCTCGACCAGGGCGAAGTCAAACTAGCCGATAAACTCCGTTCTGAATACAAAATGCCGGACAAGAGGTACGATATGTAACTATAGTGTCCAATAAATCTTTTTTTTTTTCTTCTTCTATATACTAAATGTAATTAATCTGTATAAGCTGACCGCTAACCGCTTGTATAAGCTTACCACAATGTATGTGGCGTATAAAAATAAATTTCTATTTGTTAGTCCCTTTTTTACAAAAAGATACACATACCAATCCCTGTGGTGACGGAGTAAGAATACAATTCACTACCTCATCATCATCTTGCTCGTGGGTGTCGCAAAAGACGACTAAGGGATATAATATGCATGTAACATTGCCGCAACAAAAGAAAAATTCGAAATAAAAACCTATGCCAACACGTTTGACCGGCGTCGTATAGTAAGTTCAGATTCCCTTCTATTGTGGAGGAAACTCAAGCCCAACAGTGGGACGTGATGATGAATGAAAATAACATATTAGATATTGTCTGAAATCAAATAGGTGTGGTGACGGAGTAAGAGTACAATTCACCAATCCCTCTCTTGCCCGTGGGTGTCGTAAAAGATGACTAAGGAATATAATATGCATATAATATCTGTGCAAGAGAAGGAAAAGTCAAAATAAAACTCTATTCCAACACGTCTGACCAGCGTGGTATAGTAGGTCAATTTTCCCTTCCATAGTGGAGGAGGCTCGAACCCAACAGGGAGACATGTATGGGCTGAGATGATCATGATAAAACTTAGCACTTTAGGTTTTTAATCAACTCACTTAAATCAAAATCTAGAAATAGAATACGAAAATTTACTACACACAATCTCAACAATTTCATGTCTTTTCCCCAGATATTGGTGGATCCGTATCTTAAAACTGGCTGAGAAGGATGACTGGGCAGAGCTGGAAAAGTTCTCCAAATCCAAAAAGTCTCCCGTTGGCTACGAACCATTTGTGGACGCCTGCCTCAAGTACGGCAAAAACGAGGAGGCCCTCGAATATTTGCCGAGATGTAGGGATGAAATTAAAATTAAATATTACGTGAAAGCTGGGTAAGTTCTATGATGAAGCTATTATTTTCGTATTTTTGGCACCTCTATCAATAGTCCATAGTCATAAAGACTTGGTCCTATCTGTTTTGATTTATATACTAGTCTTTCTTTGTCGGCTATTCTTAGAAGGTACGCGAACACCTGTCTTGGTCAATGGAATTATATCCATTGACCAAGACAGGTGTTCATGTACCGTATATAATAATATATCTACCATTACCCGCAAACAGTGTCTAGTTTGCGGGTAATGGTAGATAGTGAATAGGCTATACTTAAATCTCTCGTGCATTCCACCGGACCCGCAAATACTTGATTTTTAATCAAGTCTTATTATTTTTTCCGTGTGGTGACGGAGTAAAAATACAATTCATCAGCTCTCTCTTGCCCGTGGATGTCGTAAAATAGGACTACGAGATATAATATACATGTAACATTTTCGCAACAGAAGGAAAACTCGAAATAAAAGCCAATGTCAACTCGCCTGACCAACATGGTAAGTCAATTTTCTCTTCCATTGTGGAGGAGGCTCGAGCCCAGCAGTGAGACGTATATGAACTAACGATTATTTTTTTAGCTCAAAACCTTTCAGTATTCCCTGTATAATCCGTTTTGGTAAAAGTCAGGTCAAAGATTCCCTGAAGACATAGATACCTTCATTTTAACCATTAACACAACAGCTTCAATTCTTACGTTTCAATCTTGATCTAAAAAAACGCTTTGCTTTTTTTTCTTAGTACGATTTTCTGTCGAATAATCCGTTAGTTGTCGTATTGCAAACTATTTATATCTTTTTTGACTAATTGATTCGTAAATTTATCTTCATAATTGCCAACGTCCATACCATGTTGAACACACCGGTCCTCGGCCGATCACCGTGGTTAGTACTTGGATGGGTGACCGCCTGGGAATACCACGTGATGTTGGCTTTTTGCACGTGTTTACCTTTTTACAATAACGTATAATTCATACTATAACAAAATTGTACAATTTTGGGTTTTACTTGGAAAATATATATCGCAAGAATGGTGGTGACGTACTCTTACTCCGTCACCAGACGACCAAGAACTTATTATAAGTCTGCACAAGAAAGTATAAATGTAATATCCACAAAATTAATATTGTACAGTAGAATATTACAATAAAAAATTGTAACTTCTATATAATTTCTGAATAGTTTTTGTTACCATTTTTGAATCCTACTCTTGATTTGCAAATATTCATATTTTCTGGGTTACTACGTTTATTCTTTCCATCTCAGCCCATATACGTCCGACTGTTGCCCTCGGGCCTCCCTCCCTATGGAAGGCAAATTAACTTACTATACCACGCTGGTCAGACGTGTTGGCATAAGGTTTTGTTTAGAGTTTTCCTTCTCTTCCATAGATGTTAAACGCAAATTACATCCCTTAGTCGTCTTTTACGACACCCACGACGAAGAGTACAAGAACACTTACTCCGTCACCACACGGAAAACTTATGCTTTCTAGCATTAATATATCAACAAACTCACGCATATTTCTTATCTTTGTAGTTTTTACGAAGAAGCTGCCGAAGTGGCGTTTGAGCAAAAAGATGAGCGTGCTCTTCTATTTATTCAAGACAAATGTCCTCAGGCAGAACCAACGAAACGCGCCAAAATTACTTCATTCCTCGAACGACTAACCACCAAGAAATAATGAAAATATAGTTATCCTATATTATTTTGTGCTGTGACTAGGTTGCCAACCATACTTTATAATAAAGTATCCTACTTTATTTTTGATCATTATACTCTATACTTTTGCATACCAATAAAGTATGTGAAAATACTTTATTTTTCGACCTTTACTGTCATGCTTAAAACAAAACACTCATTATGAATACTTAGCTATTTAACGGTACGCATGAGTAAAAACGGAAGATGAAAACGATTTATAATTACTAAACCAAATATTACATGACAGATGTGGTGTGAATCTCTGATTCACTGGGATTTATATGTGCTAAAAGTACACATAAATACATTCTTAAGGCAATAAAATTTGTAAAATACTTTTTTCTTCCAAATACTTAATTTTTTCCTATCCAAATCATTTTATACTTTTTTTTGTCATAAAGTTGGCAACCCTAACTGTGACTGATTTATTTATTTCAATCGTAATTAATCGTATGCCCTAAATATATATATATATATATAATATATATTATTAATTTGGAATAGAACGTGCTTAGCCCAATCGATAGCTTTTAAATATAAAATACTTATTGAAGTAAAACTGCTTTAGCCCCGATTTAGAAGTAACTCAAATCTTTTTTCGGATGTTAGTGACGTACTAGTTCCCTTACGGTAATATTCTAACTATATTGGGTTATTTATACATTAATATATAACTTTAATCCATTTACTTTTATAATAATTATTTAGTTAATTGTATTTATCTAATACTTCAATATTATTTAGTATGATACCATCATTATTATTTACTAGCAACCCGCCATCGCTTCGCTTCGGTTTCAGTCGCTTAAACCCGCGTAGTTCCCGTTCCTGTGGGAATATCGGGATAAAATATAGCCTATGTTACTCCCTGATATTATAGCTTTCCATTCGTGAAAGAATTTTTGAAATCGGTTCGGTGGTTTAAGCGTGAAAGCGTTACAAACAAACATCCTTACTTTCGCATTTATAATATTAGTATGGATGTTTATATAGGTATATACCTAATGTATGAAAATATGTTAAAAATTATTACCAACCTAATAATAAATGTAAAAGAAGTTGTACTTCAATCACATACAGTAGAATCCGGATATAGCGACCTTTAAGGGACTGGCGATACTATGTCGTACTAGCCGGATGACGTACAAAACGGTAGGATTATATCTTAAGTACATAAGTACCTAACCTACGAATACATAATTACGTACACGCCAAACTCCTTCGCGAGGGTTACATTTGATTCACCGCCTTCTAATCGGTGTAATATTACACTTTTTCTTCAATTTTAAAACACTTTCGCTTCACAGAACTCATTTTGTCGAGCTTTAAGAACTTTTCATAACATGTGACAAACATTAACTGTGATTTACGCGCGCCAATAAGGAAAGGTGAAGCTCGCGAGGCGGGATGAAGTTGGGCCGCCGAAGTATTGGTGCGTAGGTTGTATAAACAAAACATTGGGCGTCGTTTTAACCGGACGTATTAATCACAAAAATGGTCGCTATAAGCAGTTTGCCGTTTAAACCGGAGTCGCACTAAACGGTTATATTTTCTCAGTACCTAACTATGAAACCTAACTTGAGTAAACAGTATTGTCGTTAAAAACGGTTAGTCGTTATAAGCGAAGTCGTTATATATGAATTCTACTGTATAACATAATAATAACCTGCTTATTGACAAAGGATTAAAATTTTATAAAACGCTGCATAATAAAAAGAGCAACATAGGCATTTTTCTAAGTCATGACTATTAAAAGTAAGCTATTTTTCTAATGTGTATATTCGAAATTATAAGGATGTTAGTTAATCGTAAAGTAAAAATATACAAATTAATTCTGAATACAATAACAAAGTAATGATTCATTAATTGGAAAAATAAACGAATTCTTACTAAATCTAACGGTAAAATATATTCTTTATTAAATAAAATTGTCTCATTACATTTAATCGTTTTTTTTTTTGTAAACTTGGACTATCGTGGTTTTGCGGGAGACCAGACAATTAACAGACACAAAATACATCCAAACTCAAAAGAACAATTGGCACGGTAGGTCAGTATATTAACCAACGCGACACCTGTGCAATCAAAATAGTTTTTTTTTATATGAAATTATACGGATTTTATAGCTTTCATAGACACGAGAGGGTTATGACCATAAACGAGAAAGTGTTCGAAATACCGGCAAATTAAAAATCACAATGCAAACGCGATAAAACACTTAAATGATGTTTTATTTCAAATGCGTAAACATCACTCATAGGGACACGAAAAAAGTAGCGATACTTTTTGGCATCGAGTACTTTTCCTTTCGATTCTGATATACGTTACTATTAGGTACTCAGATAACCGACCTCTGCAAGAATAGGAAAACTCGTTATAACACTATGTTGACCATCGTGCCCAGCATGATACCTACTCATTGAAGTGATAGGGTGTCTTCTACATAAATACATGTGATTCTGAACGTATGCATGTATGTTCGAGTATACATAGGTACAAATTGTGACAATGGGTAGGTATATCAAACATGCCCCCGGATGCCATGAGTGTGGCGCGCCAAATGATGATGCGCGTCGCACCCTGGAGGTATGTCCCGCCTGGGGGCCTCAGCGCCGCGACCTGTCGGCGGTTATAGGAACAGACCTGTCGTTGCTGAGCATCACATCAAATATGCTCTACAGCGACAGGTGCTGGTCGTCGATGGCCTCTTTCTGCGAGGAGGTCATCGCTCGGAAGGTGGCCGCGGAGCGGGAACGCGAGGCACTTGCGTCCGCTAACTCGCTCCGTAGGCGGCGACCAGGGAAAAGGAGGCGCCGATATGCACATCTCCTCCCACCGCCTTGAACGACGACAGGATGTAGCCAGACGGCCTTGCGTAGGAGTGCCGGGGATCGAATGTCACTAGACGATCTCTCCGGCACTCCGCAAAAGCGCGGAAAGGACCGCTGTTGGTTTTAGTGGGTATTCCGGTTGCATAGGTGACCGACGAGTCCCACACACCCCCCTCGTCTGTTACCGGCGGGGGGCAGTGCGTAAATTGCATTTCCACAGCATTAAAAAAAAAAAGGTATATCAAACACAAACCTACATGTATAGATACCTATAGTATAGGTTATATTGTACAGAAATAACTAATAGGTAAAATCTATTAAAACGAACTCCTCGAATTGACAATCGTTGAGGAAGAAAGGTCCTCGAGTGGCGACAACGAATCGAATGACGCAACATAGGCCGACCCCCTACTACGTAGAAAGGGGCATGCTCGTAGGGAGACCTTTGTCCAACAGTCGACGATTATGAGCTGATGGATAGATAAATGGGTGATTAAAACTAAAACCATGCACTAAAAAAGACGACTAAGACAACACAATTTTCAATTTCAATCCCATATCATTGTCATTGGTTATATAAAGTGTCACCACCCCTTCCCAGTACAAGAAAATCGGCTGGGAGTTCACTAGGATATAAATATAATGGGCAACAGCACTCTCGTGGGGAACTTATCAATACTAACTTACAGGGTGGCGATTATGGTATTTTTGGTCTTAAACTCTGCCGAGGAGTAATTCTGAAAGGCCAATACCAACATCGGAAATCGATTGGCGGATGGATGGATTTCTCAAGGCTGATTAAGACTTTGTGTGGTGACGAAGTAAGAATACATTCCACCAATCTCTCTTTTGCCCGTAGGTGTTGTAAAAGACGACTAAGAGATATAAAATTCATATAACATCTGTGCTAGAGAAGAAAATCTTGAAATGAAACCCTATACCGACACGTCCGATCAGCGTAGTATAGTAGGTCAATTTCCCTCTTATTATGGAGAAGGAGGTTTGAGCCCAACAGTGGGACGTGTATAAGCTGAAATGATGATTTGACTTAACTGCAACACGCGGGCCTCTTGCAGGCTCCGTCTTGGTCTTGCAGGGCTCGTCTTGCTCTTGCAAAAATTAAGCGGTCTCGGTCTCGCAAGACCAAGACTGCAAAACCCAGAATTTTTTTGGGCAACACTAGATGTAATCTTCGATGCACACTTAAATGATGCACAACATTTAAATGATGCTTTATTTCAAATGCGTAAACATCACTCATAGGGACACGAAAAAAGTAGCGATACTTTTTGGTATCGAGTACTTTTCCTTTCGATTCTGATATACGTTACTATTAGGTACTCAGATAACCGACCTCTGCAAGAATAGGAAAACTCGTTATAACACTATGTTGACCATCGTGCCCAGCATGATAACTACTCATTGAAGTGATAGGGTGTCTTCTACATAAATACATGTGATTCTGAACGTATGCGTGTATGTTCGAGTATACATAGGTACAAATTGTGACAATGGGTAGGTATATCAAACATGCCCCCGGATGCCATGAGTGTGGCGCGCCAAATGATGATGCGCGTCGCACCCTGGAGGTATGTCCCGCCTGAGGGCCTCAGCGCCGCGACCTGTCGGCGGTTATAGGAACAGACCTGTCGTTGCTGAGCATCACATCAAATATGCTCTACAGCGACAGGTGCTGGTCGTCGATGGCCTCTTTCTGCGAGGAGGTCATCGCTCGGAAGGTGGCCGCGGAGCGGGAACGCGAGGCACTTGCGTCCGCTAACTCGTTCCGTAGGCGGCGACCAGGGAAAAGGAGGCGCCGATACGCACATCTCCTCCCACCGCCTTGAACGACGAACGGATGTAGCCCGACGGCCTTGCGTAGGAGTGCCGGGGATCGAATGTCACTAGACGATCTCTCCGGCACTCCGCAAAAGCGCGGAAAGGACCGCTGTTGGTTTTAGTGGGTATTCCGGTTGCATAGGTGACCGACGAGTCCCACACACCCCCCTCGTCTGTTACCGGCGGGGGGCAGTGCGTAAATTGCATTTCCACAGCATTAAAAAAAAAAGGTATATCAAACACAAACCTACATGTATAGATACCTATAGTATAGGTTATATTGTACAGAAATAACTAATAGGTAAAATCTATTAAAACGAACTCCTCGAATTGACAATCGTTGAGGAAGAAAGGTCCTCGAGTGGCGACAACGAATCGAATGACGCAACATAGGCCGACCCCCTACTACGTAGAAAGGGGCATGCTCGTGGGGAGACCTTTGTCCAACAGTCGACGATTATGAGCTGATGGATAGATAAATGGGTGATTAAAACTAAAACCATGCACTAACAAAGACGACTAAGACAACACATTAACAATTTTCAATTTCAATCCCATATCATTGTCATTGGTTATATAAAGTGTCACCACCCCTTCCCAGTACAAGAAAATCGGCTGGGAGTTCACTAGGATATAAATATAATGGGCAACAGCACTCTCGTGGGGAACTTATCAATACTAACTTACAGGGTGGCGATTATGGTATTTTTGGTCTTAAACTCTTCCGAGGAGTAATTCTGAAAGGCCAATACCAACATCGGAAATCGATTGGCGGATGGATGGATTTCTCAAGGCTGATTAAGACTTTGTGTGGTGACGGAGTAAGAATACATTCCACCAATCTCTCTTTTGCCCGTAGGTGTTGTAAAAGACGACTAAGAGATATAAAATTCATATAACATCTGTGCTAGAGAAGAAAATCTTGAAATGAAACCCTATACCGACACGTCCGATCAGCGTAGTATAGTAGGTCAATTTCCCTCTTATTATGGAGAAGGAGGTTTGAGCCCAACAGTGGGACGTGTATAAGCTGAAATGATGATTTGACTTAACTGCAACACGCGGGACTCTTGCAGGCTCCGTCTTGGTCTTGCAGGGCTCGTCTTGCTCTTGCAAAAATTAAGCGGTCTCGGTCTCGCAAGACCAAGACTGCAAAACCGAGACTTTTTTGGGCAACACTAGATGTAATCTTCGATGCGAATAATACATGGAAGCGCGCTTAGGTACGTAGGCAGTACTACACATCGCCGTCTCTATGCATATTGAGACGTTATTCGCACAAAACATAATACACAACACATTATTTAGGTACTTGATAAACATACATACATATAATCACGCCTCTTTCACATAGGGGTAGGCAGAGACCACTTCCTTCCACTTGCTACGATCTTGACATACCACTTTCGCCTCCTCCACATTCATTAATCTTCTCATAGATGTTCTTCGGTTCAGGGTACTCCTAACCTGGCCTTTCTTAAGAACGTCCCCGATTTAATTGTGGAACGTCCGCCTCGGTCTTTCCCTTCCAACACTTCCGTTCACATTCGCCTTATAAATTCTCCTTGTTAGTCTCCTTTCATTCATTCTCTCTACATGGCCGAACCAACTTAACATACCTTTCTCAATCTTTGTCACTACATCTACATTCATTCCACAACGTTCCCTAATCACTCTGTTTTTAATTCTATCACTCATTTTCACGCCAATCATGCTCCTCAGTGCTCTCATTTCCACAGCATTTATTCTACTTTCGTGCTTCTTCTGCCATACCCAGCTCTCTTGGTACCCAGGTACTTGATATAACTATGTAAAATATATTAAAATTTTATATAAATTTAATTGAAAGCCATCAAGGCTTTAAAAAAAACAGCAAGTCGGTGTATATTTGACGTTTATTGGTGAACTTGTAATTTTCGAAAATATTCTTGACGAAATTAAAAACAAAATAACTACCAGAATGAAATGAATTTCCTGTTTTTAAACTGAGAGTAATTGTTCAAAATATTGAGCACAGTGTTGTTAGTTATTATTTTTAAGACATAGCTTTTAGTTTTTAAACATAACTACATATACTATAAATTACGAAATAATAATACACAAAAATATCTCGCCACAGATTGCAGTTTCTCACATGCATTAGGTGTATTTTATACTACCCAAAATAAAATAGGAAGCAACCAGTTATAAACATATTCATATAAACATTTTGAAATAGAATTGGTTACTTAATACTTCTTATAGTTACACTCAATTGATATATTCCAAATGTCCTGCAATGGGACTACGAGATAAGAAACGATAGTGGAAATTGTCAATCTGTGTAACAAATGGAAGCGGACACACCTAAATATGTTTTACATGCCTTATATACCATTTACAAATCGCTTTCACAACAAAATATGTCTTTATATTTATTGCACACACAAAATAAATTAAGGAGACGACATACTATATACCAATTTATCAGTCTTAAAATAAACATGACTAACAATGTTTAAAGAAATTATATCGAAATAAAATTATGCACCTACAATATAAATGAGCAGTGACATTTAAACGACATTAAATCTATATCAATATACATGAAACTAGACTAACATTTAAAACATCCATAACTAAATTTATACAGAAATGAATTTAATAAAATTTTCAGTACATCTAAATGCCCACACAAAGCCAAATAGTTAAAAGCCAGCGCCCGTTAGCTTGTAACATTAAAATGATTAATCCTAACACAGTAGCAGGTACCTATATTACGATATTATTAGTAATTGAATAACATTTATTTTGACATCGTGGTTTAATCAAATATAATATTCAAATAATGATGACGCATAAATATAAAAATACAATTTCTTATATTATAATTTTCGTTAGAAAAATTGGCTAATTACAGCCAGGGTTGAGAATTCTCTTTTCTTCGTATTAAGTACTAAACTGTCTCATATAACGACAACCGTAATTAAATCTAATTCTATCCGATAATATTACAATATTTCAGATGTGGCCGCCACGATGCCTTATTTACATACACTACCATAATATGTTCAATATATTTCCTCCCACATTACATGAAGAAATATCAAATTTAAATTTTAAGAAACACTATCCCAAAATCCATTATTATGTTAGTCTGAATGATTTGTACACTAAGCTATCCCTGCTTATTATTAATTATTATCCAAATATAAATAAACATTATCAGGTTATAATGTCCGCCGAGATAGTAAATATTACAGATTAAGAATTTAATATAATGCCCGCCGTAAGTAATTGACGAACGAGTAGTTGCTAAAAACTTTATTTTAAATGTCACGCGACGGTATTGACACCTGATATGAAGTTTTTGAAAAACGAAAAGTGTACTGGTGTTTACCTATTTTCTTTTCTGCAATGAATGAAATGCATTTGACTAGTATATAATAATACACCTATCACTTAGTACCATTGATCGAAATCAGTGAGACGATTTTCATGGGCGTACCCAGGTAGGGGCAGGGGGGGGGCAGCTGCCCCCCAAGATAAAATGTTAAGAGATGAATTTTCGAAAATCCTTTCTTAGTGCTCCCGTACGCTATAAAGGGAACCCCTGTGCAAAATTTCAAGGTTCTAGCTCTTATATTTTAGGCCCTGCGTTGATATGTTAGTCAGCTTCTCCTTTTATATGTATAGATAAGCACCTAGCGTATAAAAAATCTGACTTGCCCCCCCCTGGCCCAGAACCTGGGTACGCCCCTGACGATTTTATTAAATCTGTAATAGTTATTGTGATTTTTACGGTTATACACCACTTAAACCTAATTCCCAGAACCAGCTATTCTAAAAACTATTCCTGTTTTTAGAAGCAGTCCGTGAACTATGTGGAGCATTTAAAACTAGTGTCTGATCGAAACTACTTTTTACGAATGTCTGAATGAAATCGAATTTCGGCTCGAGGCTCAGTTTCGGCCGAAACCGAAAATTTTGTGTAAATTATAAGGTTCATATTTTTGTGGGAAGAAAAATAAATAGTCTATTATAATCAGTCGGTTTTTGATGTGAAACATCTATAGGCGAGGTAAACCTGATCGTTGGCGTGGCGTAAACAGACCGCGGTGACGTAACGCCATGCTATATGACGAAATATATGTACTATACATAATAGTGTGTGACACGTAGAGACACGATGTAGTGCGTAAGCGACTGTGCGATGAATTATGATTGTTGTTTAATATTATAAACAATAATATAAATCGTAATATTTTATTTATACATTATGCCATATTAGTTCCTGACGTAATCTGTTCTTTTATGTATATACAGGGTGTATCAGGTTATGGGGCAACTGTTCGAGTATGTTGTAGTATACCGGCCATAGATCGTAATTAAAATGAATATTACACAAAAAACAAAATAACAAAGTTATAGTGATTTCTAAAATGTGTGTCTAACAGTCTACGCCTTAAATGTTACGTATTATGTAGGCATGGATAGACAGGATACATGTAGGCATGTAAAGCTTCGACAGTATAATTTCATTCATACATACCTAGAATTGCGCAAACGCTTCAATGGTACGTAGGTACAAACGTGACTCGGCGACGGTAATCGGCTGATCAGCTGATTTAAAGCGAAGTTCGTTTTCCTTATGCCAACGTAATCATTGATTTTTTCAATTTCTATCGCATATTTAACAAAGTACGAATATGTTGCAGATTAAGTATACACTGACTTTATACATTTCAATCAGATTTAAATGAAAAAACAATGACATGAAATTCATTAACGAATCGATATATTTCCTTCAATTTTTTTATGGGTGCCGCCCACCATTGCCTACCCCCCGTTTGACCAGTTACCCCATAACATGATACAGCCTGTATAGTAGTACAAAACAATTTCGATGTTTCACATCTGCCAGGCGTCCTTAGCGACGGCTATATATCGATATCAAGATCTCGGGTTAGCGTTCCGGACTAGCCAAAGTTTTATAGGGTTTTACTGAGAGTAAAAATAACCTTAATTTCTTCTTATAGACAGCTACCTGGTAGTAAAATATTACCAAAAATCGGTCTAGTCGTTTCAAAGAATACCCGGAACAGACAGACAAAAAATATTTAAACTGGTTTTTAAGCGTAGGTACTGTGTAAATAATCGGGCAAGCACGAAAATTACCTACTATTTTGACATTACAAAGGGACAATAATTTTTTTAAATGCATAGATAGCGATGATGACTATTGAGGTAGAGTTCTTAAATTCTTACTTCTTAATGATTCAAAGAGAATATAAATTACTGATTATTGATTTCTGACGAAATTATAATTATCAAATTTTCAACCTTACTTAATCATAGACGAATTACGTTTAGCTGTCATTTACGTTGTGTTATTACATATCAAATGCGTTTTTGTTATACCAAGTTTTATTGCGACTTGTATTCTCTTTGAAGTTTTATGTCACGTTACACGGGAACGCGGTCAAACGGGATCAAAAGTATCCTATGTCCGTCTCCTGGTTCTAAGCTACCTCCCCACCAATTTTGAGCCAAATCGGTACAGCCGTTATTGAGTTATAAATAGTGTAACTAACACGACTTTCTTTTATATATATATATATATATATATATATATATATATATATATATATATATATATATATATATATATATATATATACATTAGGGATGTAACGCATGTGATTTTATCGGAACGGAAGTAGGAATCGAAATTTTTAAATTTGACTTGTCGAAATCGGTAGCAGAGACAGATGAATTATGTTTTAAGGGTAGGTCTAATAAAACAAAATTTAATAAACATTAATACAAACATTATTCAGTTTCAGACTTGTATAATGAATCAAATGCGAACCCACAAAACAAAATACCCATTACCAACCAATTTCCAAAGAAACGAGTGAAAAAGTAAGCGCAGAAAGTACATGAAAGAGGGTACCCCGCGGAACAAACTTGTTTAAACATGTTGGCCGCGCCCGTCGGTCTGCCCGCCGCTGCGCGTGACCTTATGCTTATTGCCTTATCAGACTTCTGATTTAAAAATGTCGGAACCGAAATCGAAGATATAAAATCAATCGGAAGTTCTAACTCTTCGGAACCGGAGTCGAAGCTCCGTAACATCCCTAATATACATACTAGTATTATGAATATTATTAATTTCCGTGTGGTTACTTAGTAAGAATACTATTCACCACCCCCTTTCCTGCCCGTGGGTGTCGTAAAAGACGACTAAGGGATTGAAATATGTCTACATCATCATCGCATTTCATGATTTCATACTTGTTCATCCGCATAATTTTCGTAATAAGGGTACAAAATTTTTGCTTTACGTATTAATATATCAGGGTCTACAAACAATAATAGATATGTCACATTGACATTATTTCACACAAAGTGAAAAAAACACTTCATAAATCATATCAAATACTACACCGACAAAGAAGGTTTTGAAAGACAAGAAAAAAAAATTAAACATGTAATAAAGCTATGAATCATGTTAAATCTTCTCTAGCCTACGTTATTTATAAATCATGGATGGACGTATCAAATTTTATTTCTAAATGACGGACATATCTAATTTTGTTGCTAATTAAACGGGACATATCCAAGTTTGTTTTTAACGTATTATACAGAGATAGATTTTGTAACCGGTACCCGCTAGAAATAAAT
Source organism: Lymantria dispar (assembly GCA_032191425.1). NCBI lineage: Eukaryota > Metazoa > Arthropoda > Insecta > Lepidoptera > Erebidae > Lymantria > Lymantria dispar. The sequence goes on from CM063449.1 coordinate 27,378,967, forward strand.
ACATATTAAATATATGTACAAATAAATAGTTGTTGGGGTCATTATACGACGTAACTAATTTTTACAAAATAAACAAAGATTCGGCTCTGTATAATTGATTAGCTTACCTCTCTTTGCCACATTTGCCTTCCATTTTTTGGGTTGTGCTCGCTTTTTCCTAGCTTTATTTTGTAACACTTTGCTATTTATATTATAATAATAAGGAAATTTTATTGTAATTTGTTGATAATTCACTCAAAATGGTTAAAATATCGCGCGACTAAACTCTTAAAAACGCATGCGTTGCCACTGTAAATGAAGCAATTCCATTGGCTGAAATGGACTTAGCCAGTTTTGTTAGTTCTTTCTAGGGACGTAACCAAATATGTTTCTAAACTGTGATTTCAATTTAAAATATCTAAGGGACGTAATTTGTTAGGCTCGTAAGTTCATTTGATTTTAAAATAAGAGTCACAGTTGATTGTATTGGTACAAAAATCTAAAATTTACCCATATAGGACTTATCTACTTTTGTTTGTAAACCCCCTGATATAAATTATTTCCTTGACACCAATATTCAGAATGACTAACCTTGGCGAGCGAGTATTACTTGATCGATTAATATGGATGCGGTTGCACTGTCTAGCTGGACATATAGCCTCTTATTTGGAGCTAAAAGATGGCAGAACCAGAGTACTTTCCCACTGGGCTTGTTATAAGGTATTCTATTGTTTATATTTGTTCATCATTTTGTATATTCTTTATTAGCTGACCCAACCTGTAGTTCTATTCAAATATAAAAAATAGTAAAAGTAGTTCTCCTTTAAATCGATCGCAGCGCCACCTACCGGTTCCAATTATTGATCAAAACCATTCTCATATCTATTGGAGCAGCCACAAAAACATATCAAAATCGGTCTAGCCGTTCAGAAGGAGTTCAATTACAAACACTAACAGAAGATTTATATATAAAAAGATTTACAATGTATGTACGTCCGTTTGTTAGGGGCATATATAAACAGAACGGACAGATGGGCCACCGAAGAGTGGAACAGGCATCGTTAGACCACCAGCATGGCGATGGAGACTTTGCGTACGACAAGTTATGAGGTTGCAGCTGTCCCTTCGAGGAGCGGCTTGGTCAGGGTGGAACTGGACCACGGCCTGCCCAAAAAAAAAGACTATTTCCTATAAAAAGGGAATTTTATCACGTTAGACAGTTCAGCTAATAGTTTTGAGTTTCCCTTATCGTGTAGATATTTTATGTGTTTGTTTTGCTTCACGTCCGGTCTCATAATATCCACGAAACAAAGAAAAGAAAGGTCAAGTATAACAAAATATGTAACAGTGCCGAATTTTATGCTTAGTCTGCCATTTTATCATAATCATCTCTTCAAAGTTATTTCAAAAACTATTTTAAAATATATTATAGTATAGGAACCACAATAAATGCTGTATGGTCCACTGCCAACGCGAGTGTCATGAAAGACGACCTTTTAGTCTACATATTGAATTGGATTTTCTTTTATACGGGCCGTTACAGATCAACGTTTATATTAAAACTATCAGACCCAACAGACGTTGTTCTGTTCAAATAAACGCCACCTACCGGGTCCAATTGTTAATCTAAACCATTCTCGAATCCCCTTGAACATGCACAAAAAATTTCATCAACATCGGTCCAGCCCTTTAGGAGGAGTTCAGTGATATATGTACACAAGAAATTTTTATATAAAGATAAACTGTTTATCTACACAGGTGACTCAACCACACATTTTTTTTTTTTTTTTATTTCTTATATTTAAGGAGCTTGGTCAAGTTCATTTGACTATGTTGCTCCATTAGATCTTCCACATAATAAACCTTAAAACTAAAACAGATGTTGGGCACAGCATTCAGACCGTATCTCACCTATAGTAAGACACGATCTCAACACTGTGCGCGGCGTCTTATACCAATTTCAACTAATCTATATAGAAGTTTGGCCGCATCAGACAAGGGATATGACAGGATACAATTACAACCTCCGTTTGTAATATCTACACCGCTGTTAACAACTTCATTTCTGAAATCTTCGTTCCGGATACACTCCACCACAATATGTATTATGTCCTCAACTATTCCACATTCCGAACAGAGCGGGGACGGTACCTTTTTCATCAGGAAAGCAAATTTATTGAGTGGAATGTGTCCGGATCGAAGTCTAAGTGCAGTGGTAACATTATTTTTATTAATTTTAGCTTTTTCAAACCACGGTGATTTCCAAGGCTCATTTTGTAAGGTCCTGTACCATATGCCCTTCTCTACTGACCTCCTATCGAAGTGTGTTTTCCATAATTGGTAACAATATTCTTTAACAACATGGATGTAGTCAGTGAAGAAAGGTGGAATACTTGTAGCAACACCCTCGCAAGAAGCTTCTTTTGCTAGCCTGTCTGCATTTTCGTTCCCCAACAAACCGATATGGGAAGGAATCCACTGAAGAATTACTTCCTTTGACTGTATTTTCAGCTCGAATATCATTCGGATTATATTGTAGGCGATCGGTGTGCCTCTTAAATAAGAGGTGCACCGAGCCACATGCTGTAGGGCACTCCTTGAGTCAGTTAAAATAACGAAACTATTGTAGTCAGCCATAGTCTTAATATAGGATAGTGCTTCCAAGATAGCTATTAATTCTATGTGCATAATAGATATGTCACCATAGATTTTAATTTTCATAGAACTCTCTGTTTGGGGATCGAAAAACGCAGCGCCTATATATCGATGGTGGGTGTTCACTGTTATATCCTTAGAGCCATCTGTGTATAATTTGTAATGTGACGGATAACGTTTTTGTATTAAAGATGAACAAATCCTTTTAAGTTTATTCCTGTCATATTCTCTTTTAGCTTGTTGTATCCCTTCAATATGATCTTTTATTAGGTTGCTTAAATCGTACCAACTTGCCCAGTAATCTAATGAATACATAGCGAGACAGTCCGCACAATAAAGGTTAATATTTTTAAATTTTACATACATTTGGACTAAAAGCGGTGTCTGTCTGCGCCTCCAGTACCTACGGGTGGTTAGAGAACTTAAATCACTTACAGCCTCTATTGTTTTATTATTAGCTATTGACATTGATTTTAACCAATATTTTCCAGCGAGAAAGAACCGTCGAACATATAGAGGTTGTAAGCAAAGTTCGCTCTCCATCACATGGATAGGTGTACTTTTAACAAAACCACCGATGATACGTAATGCCTGGTTTTGTAATCTATCTAGTTTGATTAAGTTATAGTTACAACTGCTGCTGTACAGAAAACTAGCAAAATCTAAACGGCTTCTGATGGTACTTATATAAAGCTTTCTTAAGTGTTTCGGATGTACACCCCATCCGGGACCAGCCAGTACTTTAAGAATATTTAAGGATTTATGGGTTTTTTCATATAACTCGGCAATATGATGTGTCCATCTCAACGAGCGGTCAAGCCACATACCTAAATATTTTACACGGTCTACCTCTTCTAATGGCATATCATTAATAACTTCGTATCATCTTTATGCCGATGACTTGCAGCTTTACTGTCAAGCGAGTGTGGAGGATATGCCGTCAGCAATTGCCAAAATCAATACAGACCTTGACAGCATAAAAAGTTGGTGTTGCCAGTTCGGGTTGATGGTGAACCCTACCAAGTGTCAGGCAATAATTGTGGGTAGTCAGCGTATGATAGGCCGAGTAGACGTCAAATCTCTCCCCTCTATATTGTACGACGGCTCTATTGTGCCGCTGTCCCCTGACGTAAAAGACCTTGGCTTATATATCGACTCCACTCTCAATTGGAGTACTCAAGTAACCAGAGTAAGTCAGCGAGTCACCTGTAGCTTACGTGCTCTCAATCGGTTGAGACATTTTCTACCGGTTAAAACTAAAACGACGCTTGTCCAAACTTTAATTTTTCCTCTAATTGACTATGGTGATGTGTGTTATTTTGACCTGAATGCAGATCTTCTTAATAAACTAGACCGTCTTCTCAATAACTGCATTCGATTCATATATAATCTTCGCAAGTATGATCATATTTCTGCTTATCGTTCTCAATTAAATTTTCTAACTATTCGACAACGCCGTAGTTTGCGTGCCCTTACTTTTCTATATTCTATCCTCAACTCTCCTAATTCTCCTAATTACTTGTCTTGTTTCTTTCAATACCTCTCTACTAATCATGACAGAAACCTTCGCTCCTCCAAAAACTTGCTCTTACTTTGTCCATCTCATCACTCTGATCGTGTGCATTCCTCTTTCGTTGTCCAGGCGGTTCTCCTCTGGAACTCACTACCTCTCGGTATCAGGATGGCAACTAGTCGTCAAACATTTAAGAAGAGCGTTCGACTCCATCTCTTAAACGAGTTGGCAGAATCATCACAACTGATATAATGTCCTTATAATTATGTATATATACTGTGTATGTATATATTTATATATCTTAATATATATCATATCTATCTTTGTATTTGGGTATGTATGTATCTTTGGTATGTATTATATATTTTCGTATATACCTATTTATCTATGTAAAATATATTTTCTTTTTCATTTTACAATAATATAACTATCTCGGAACATGCACCTACCTTTTTTTCGTCTCTGCATCACCTATGGTTGACTGGTAGAGAATGCCTTTGGCATTAAGTCCGCCATTGCATTGTTGCATGAAGTTTAATAAAAAAAAAAAAAAAAAAAAATAATACGAGTACTATCTCTATTGTTACCCTTTCTAAATAAGCACAATTTGCTTTTTGTAGAAGATACACTTAGGCCTATGTTATCTAATAATCTAATTATTATATTCAATGAGTTTTGGATAGAGCATCGCGCTGTTTCTATGTTTTTATCTATGGCATATATGACGAAATCATCGGCATACTGTGAGACAAAAACATTTTGTATTATTTTACAAATATGATGTGTAGCAACATTAAATAATAAGGGAGACAAAGGGTCACCCTGCGCAAGACCTTGTCCGGTAGATCGACAGATGTAATCATGTCCTTGTCTAATCTTTAACTTCCTTAGTTTTAAAAAATTCCACAGATATGTGCCTATCCTTCGCCCAATGCCAGCCTTATCCAAAACCTCAAGTAATGAACTTACATTAATATTATTATAAGCGCTGTCAATATCCAAGAAACACGCTAATGTGACCAAATCTTTAGAGAAACCTGATTGGACCCTTGTTACTAATCTAACTAAGCTATCTATACAGGACTTGGATTTTCTGAAGCCCACCATTTCGTTTGAAAAGATGCTTTTATTCTCAAAATGCCATTCAAGTCTCCTGTTAATAATTGTGTGAAATATTTTACAAACGCAGGACATTAAACTAATAGGACGAATGGATGAAACTAGAGAAGGATCACGACCAGGTTTAGCGATTGGGACTATGCAAATGTCTCGCCACTGCATAGGAATGAAGCCGGTAGAAAGGAACCTATTAAATAGGAATAGTAATATAAGTTTACCATTTTTAGGTAGTCTTTTTATCATAGAGAAGGATATGTTATCGCAGCCTGGTGCCGTGTCTTTAGCTTTAATACCTACCCCCATTTCATGTAAACTGATAGGCGATTCTAATTTTCCGTTAAGGGAATTAAATATAGGTTTAGGTGGAGTTACGTAAGGAGGACACAAACTACATAAAAGATATTCACATTTGTTATCAGCTAAATAAGTGTTTTGAATTTTGTTTCCCTTTAACCATTTCATTCTTCTCCATAGCTCATTGTTAGATGTACTTTCATCAATACAGTTACAGAATTTTTTCCAACTATCTGATTTTGCTCTCCGTATAAGTTTTTGGGACTCACTGATACACCTTTTGAGAGTATTCAAGTTTGTTGGAGTAGGATTTTTCCTAAATATTGAAAGTGCTAATCTTCTTCTAGCAACCGATTGAGATAAAACAGGTGACCAATATGGTTTAGGGGAAAATTTACTGGACGGGTTTAAATTTATTTTAATATTTGGAATATGATTATCTGCGGCTTTATTAACGGAATTTAGAAAATTGTTATATACTGACTGTAGCTCTCCAGAATTATTAAAGTTTGAGAAAACTTCGTTAAGATATTCTTGGTACGCGTTCCAATCGGCGTATTTAAAATTGCGTTTGTTTAGAAAATTAGGACTGTATGAAATAGTAGAAGAAATATTAACTACAAGGTGGTCGCTTCCTAGGGATTCGTTAACTACCCTCCAATTAAAAAGGCATGCAATATCTGAGGTACAGAACGAAATATCGGGGGAACTTTAGCTCAACCACACTTAGATAATGAAAGCGCAGCTCGTGAAATAGGCGAGAAACTACGTAACGTACCCGGCATATCGTACACAACTATCGCCATGAAAGCCGCAGAAAAAGGCAGAAAAGCGCTCGCTATTAAAGTATGTATATCCTTCATCATTATCACAGCTCATATACGCCCCACTGGTGGGCTCTACAATAAAAGGAAAATTAACCTACTATACAATGCTGGTCATGCGGTTTGACAGAGTTTTATTTCGACTTTTCCTTCTCTTGCATGATATTTGCATATTGCAATATCTAAGTCTTTTCTTACGAAACCCACGGGCAAGAAAGGAGGCGGTGAATTGTATTCTTGCACAGTCACCAAGAGGAAAATATAGGGTCCAATTGTGAATCTATACCATCATCGAATCCCCTAGAACACACAAAAAAATTCATCAATATCGGTCCAGCCGTTTAGGAGGAGTTCAATGACGTACACAAGAAATTTATATATAAAGATACAGTCTTATCTTTATCTATTTCTGCAAGTGTCACGTTCTGACATAAAAATTAACCTTTCGTACGTTTTGACACAGTTGTGTGCACCCCTCTTAACCCGGCTTGTCACAGATCTGTGCCTGCTTTCAAATTAGAATTTAGTAAATAATTTGTTGTATACTATACTTTCAATTCCATTGATATCAGTATGTTATTCGTCAGTGTTTCTAAATGAAAATATGTTGTTGTGAAATAAGTTTTAATTCTAAAAATCTGTAAATTCATACGGCGTACACGTTTTCAGCCCATGACTCGTGGTTATTGGGCTGTAGAATATTATCAAAACATTATTTATTATCAGAATCCTGTCTATAACCGTAACCTGGTCTATAAGTTACCTGGCTTTCAATAACAGTCGTCAGTGTGAACAATTTCATTCATTGAAAGGCAAATTTCATAAAAAATACAATGACGCGCGCATCGCGCCTCTTTTCACTCTCAGACAGACCATCCTAATTTTTTTGGCGGCCTCTGGACCGCCTCTTGAAAGGTTAATGGTCACGTTACCTACATCCAACAGCGAACGTCGATGGGCTGTCGGATAAATGGAAACAGAATACTCTATCTAATTTTTTTAACATTTATTTAATTGCAGATATTAGAATATGAAACTCAGAGTAAATTACAAGTTCCCCTGCTTCTTTCATTGGGGGAAGGGTCGACGGCACTATTAAAAGCCACAGCTAGCGGTAACACAGATTTGGTTTATATTGTTCTACTGCATTTAAAGGAAAAAATGGGCAAACGTGAATTTGAGGTGAGTAAAAAATGTAAAATTATAATAGTGAATCATTATCAATAAGAGTAATGATACTACGCTTAGTCCATAGATGGCGTTGACTCGTAAAATACATAGCGTTATAAGTAACAGTAATGTTACTATGTGTGCTTTTCGTCCCTAGATGGCGTTAATTTATAAATATATATTTTTTTAATTTCCAGCTAACAATCCGTGGTTTTTCACTAGCCCATGCTTTGTATATAAAATATTGTGCTTTACATAATCGTGAAGCACTGCGTCAGGTGTACGTCCAAGAGGATGACTTTCATGGCCAAGCTACCACACATATCCTAGACGCAATAGATCAGACCAATCCTGGAAGTATTGAGGCGTCACTTATATCAGCTAGAGAATGTTACAAAAAAGGCAAGAATGACTTAGGTGAGTATTTATATATATTTGAATTCTGCCTTTTTATTTGCAAACTAGGTTAAATCGATGCTAGAAAAATACTTATTGTTTTATCTCGCTAACAATCCAGACAAAATAGTTTGTATCATTGGTTAATTTAATTGTCAATGTCCATACCATGTTGAATACACCGGTTCTCGTCCGATCACCGAAGTTAAGCAACATTGGGCGTGGTTAGTACTTGGATGGGTGACCGCCTGGGAATACCACGTGATGTTGACTTTTTGTACATTATTTTTCATTCTAATTAGTTTTTATTACGTTTTTAATATTATCTATATATACACATGTAATTATTTTTATTGAAAACATATTACAAGTGTTCTTGTACACATTTATAAGATATCTTACTAAATCGGGCAAAACAAATGTTTTCATATTGCGGTTAATAAATCAAAACATACACGAATGTGTTACTACTAAGGCTCGACCGAGATGGGTTTTTCGTTCTCGGCCGTGACCGAGAATAAAATAATATCTTGGCCGAGACCGAGAGCCGAGACCAAGAATAGACAAAGCGTGAAAAAAAAATTTAAAACTGTTAACTTTTTAATACACTACTAATTGTTTAACAAAATTAACTGTTTTAATAATCAAAGCTAAATAACATCATACTCTAACGTTAAAAAAAGCAATTTTTCGGCATTTTCGCCCTTCAAAGAGTGTCGCCTCTCGTCATACGATTGTTCAGCTTCGCTAAACAGTTGTTCACTTGCTACGCTAGTAGCGGCGCAGATAAAAACTTATTTGCTGTAGGCAAGACCAATACTCAAAATTATAAGCAGTTCTTTGCAGTCTTGGCTCTCTAAGGAAGCTTTCTAGCGCTATTTGGATCACAGAGCTTGAACTGTATTCGTCATTGGTCATTGGCTCGTCTTCCAACTCTATCGAATCATAAGCTGGCCATAAGTTGAATTAATTTGTTGTAGCCATGTTTGACGAGTTAGTTGAAGATGCCCATGTGGTCTCATGAGAATCTGATTCACAATTCAGCTCTCTCACGCACTTACACCAATCGACTTCGCGCTGCGGCGCATGGCCACGCGCAGTAAAATTTGAATGCCGATCCGAACAAAGTTACAATCTCGGTCATGGCCGAGAATCTCGGCTATAATTAGCCGAGAACCGAGACAAATTTCTCGTTTGGATTTGTGGCCGAGAATGCCGAGACCGAGACCGAGATCTCGGTCGAGCCTTAGTTACTACACAAACTATCCTTATTGTAAACCTATTAACTGCTTGTATAAACAAATTAAAAGAAATTTGTGCTAGAAATTTTATTAAATATCATGATATCGTAAAAGATGCCTAAGAAAGCTCAAATAAAACCATGTCCCAACACGTCTGACCTGCGTGGGATAGGAGATTCCCCTCCTATTATTGAGGAGGCCTGAGGCCAACAGTGGGCCCCCTTATACAGGCTAAGATGAAATTTATGTAAAACTGATTTCAGGATAATATGAAGATAGATACAATTAATTATTTCATCATCATCACAGCTCATATACGTCCCACTGCTGGGCTCAAGCCTCCTCCACCACAATGGGAGTGAAATTGACCTACTACACCACGTTGGTCAAGAAAACTTGAAATAAAACCCCTATACCAATCCTCCTGATAATGCTGATTAATATATGGTTATGCCATAGCCTCGGTCCTCGCTCTATGAACTAGTTTAATTAATCTTGCAATACTATAAATGTATTTCAGGTGTATCCATATGCGAAGATGCTCGTAAGCTTTGTAAGCAACAATCGTCCCTGCAGGAGACGTACGGCACTAGCTTCGTAGGTCTATCACTACAAGACACTGTGAACAAACTCCTCGACCAGGGCGAAGTCAAACTAGCTGATAAACTCCGTTCTGAATACAAAATGCCGGACAAGAGGTACGATATGTAACTATAGTGTCCAATAAATCTTTTTTTTTTTCTTCTTCTATATACTAAATGTAATTAATCTGTATAAGCTGACCGCTAACCGCTTGTATAAGCTTGCCACAATGTATGTGGCGTATAAAAATAAATTTCTATTTGTTAGTCCCTTTTTTACAAAAAGATACACATACCAATCCCTGTGGTGACGGAGTAAGAATACAATTCACTACCTCATCATCATCTTGCTCGTGGGTGTCGCAAAAGACGACTAAGGGATATAATATGCATGTAACATTGCCGCAACAAAAGAAAAATTCTAAATAAGAACCTATGCCAACATGTGTGATTGTCGTCGTATAGTAATGTCAGTTTCCCTCCTATTGTGGAGGAGACTCAAGCCGTATATGAGGGGACGTATATGAGGCGTAATGATGAATGAAAATAACATATCAGATATTGTCTGAAATCAAATAGGTTTTCCATGTGGTGACGGAGTAAGAATACAATTCACCAATCCCTCTCTTGCCCGTGGGTGTCGTAAAAGATGACTAAGGAATATAATATGCATATAATATCTGTGCAAGAGAGGGAAAAGTCAAAATAAAACTCTATTCCAACACGTCTGACCAGCGTGGTATAGTAGGTAAATTTTCCCTTCCATAGTGGAGGAGGCTCGAACCCAACAGGGAGACATGTATGGGCTGAGATGATCATGATAAAACTTAGCGCTTTAGGTTTTTAATCAACTCACTTAAATCAAAATCTAGAAATAGAATACAAAAATTTACTACACACAATCTCAACAATTTCATGTCTTTTCCCCAGATATTGGTGGATCCGTATCTTAAAACTGGCTGAGAAGGATGACTGGGCAGAGCTGGAAAAGTTCTCCAAATCCAAAAAGTCTCCCGTTGGCTACGAACCATTTGTGGACGCCTGCCTCAAGTACGGCAAAAACGAGGAGGCCCTCGAATATTTGCCGAGATGTAGGGATGAAATTAAAATTAAATATTACGTGAAAGCTGGGTAAGTTCTATGATGAAGCTATTATTTTCGTATTTTTGGCACCTCTATCAATAGTCCATAGTCATAAAGACTTGGTCCTATCTGTTTTGATTTATATACTAGTCTTTCTTTGTCGGCTATTCTTAGAAGGTACGCGAACACCTGTCTTGGTCAATGGAATTATATCCATTGACCAAGACAGGCGTTCATGTACCGTATATAATAATATATCTACCATTACCCGCAAACAGTGTCTAGTTTGCGGGTAATGGTAGATAGTGAATAGGCTATACTTAAATCTCTCGTGCATTTCACCGGACCCGCAAATACTTGATTTTTAATCAAGTCTTATTATTTTTTCCGTGTGGTGACGGAGTAAAAATACAATTCATCAGCTCTCTCTTGCCCGTGGATGTCGTAAAATAGGACTACGAGATATAATATACAGTCAAACCTGGATAAGTGAGAACTGGATAAGTGAGAAAACTCTATAAGTGAGAGAGTAATAGCCAGGACCCGTCATTTTAAGCTCCCAAAACCTCTATTAGCGAGAAACAGAAACCTCTGTAAGAGAGAGTGTTTTTCCCCCATGGACCTCCGTAAGTGAGACTGCTACTTATCTATACCTCTATAAGCGACAGTCGAGCTTTATTTATTTATATTATTTAGGAGGAACTATAGCTACAATAAAAATATACTCACACATACAGGAACAAATGACAAAACAAATTTAACATCTGCTATTTTACGACTCTTTCTTAACTGTCGTGGCACTTCCTACCATTGTTTTTTAATTGTTTTCTCGTCAATATTGTACCTATTCTATTTCGTAGAACTAAATAACGTTGTTATTTTATCGCATTCTTTTCGAATGGACACGTGTGCCTGTGTACCGTCCTGCTTGTCGGACTTACTCAGTTTATAGTTAATCAATTGCGAAGGAAAGTTCTGTTCTGCATCATGTCAAAACGGAAAATTAAAGTACTGTCATTAAGTGATAAACTTAAAATAGTGAATGCGTTTGAATTCGGAAAATCGCGAAATGAAATCCAAAGGGAGTTTAATTTACTAGAATCCACTTATTATAAAATTATAAAATCCAAAGACTCTATAAAGTCCGAGTGCTCTGATGGACATGGCAATATTAAGAGGACTAGAGTTTCTGAATTTACCAATATCGAAAAGTGTCTTTTGGAATGGATAAAACAAACTCTCGATAAGAACATTCCTATAGATGGCATACCTTTGTTGAAAGAAAAATCAAAAGAGTTTGCTACAAAACTGGGACTCCAGAACTTTTCTGCTAGCAACTTGCATTAGCGAGAAACTCGGGTTAGTGAGAAACCTCTATAAGTGAGAATGAGATTGTGCTCCCTTGAACTCTCACTTATCCAGGTTTGACTGTACATGTAACGTTTTCGCAACAGAAGGAAAACTCGAAATAAAAGCCAATGTCAACTCGCCTGACCAACATGGTAAGTCAATTTTCTCTTCCATTGTGGAGGAGGCTCGAGCCCAGCAGTGAGACGTATATGAACTAACGATTATTTTTTTAGCTCAAACCTTTCAGTATTCCCTGTATAATCCGTTTTGGTAAAAGTCAGGTCAAAGATTCCCTGAAGACATAGATACCTTCATTTTAACCATTAACACAACAGCTTCAATTCTTACGTTTCAATCTTGATCTAAAAAAACGCTTTGCTTTTTTTCTTAGTACGATTTTCTGGCGAATAATCGTTTAGTTGTCGTATTGCAAACTATTTATATCTTTTTTGACTAATTGATTCGTAAATTTATTTTTATAATTGCCAACGTCCATACCATGTTGAATACACCGGTTCTCGTCCGATCACCGAAGTTAAGCAACATTGGGCGTGGTTAGTACTTGGATGGGTGACCGCCTGGGAATACCACGTGATGTTGGCTTTTTGCACCTTTTTAGACATTCTCTTACTCCGTCACCAGACGACCAAGAACTTATTATAAGTCTGCACAAGAAAGTATAAATGTAATATCCACAAAATTAATATTGTACAGTAGAATATTACAATAAAAAATTGTAACTTCCATATAATTTCTGAATAGTTTTTGTTACCATTTTTGAATCCTACTCTTGATTTGCAAATATTCATATTTTCTGGGTTACTATGTTTATTCTTTCCATCTCAGCTCATATACGTCCGACTGTTGCCCTCGGGCCTCCCTCCCTATGGAAGGCAAATTAATTTACTATACCACGCTGGTCAGACGTGTTGGCATAAGGTTTTGTTTAGAGTTTTCCTTCTCTTCCATAGATGTTAAACGCAAATTACATCCCTTAGTCGTCTTTTACGACACCCACGACGAAGAGTACAAGAATACTTACTCCGTCACCACACGGAAAACTCATGCTTTCTAGCATTAATATATCAACAAACTCACGCATATTTCTTATCTTTGTAGTTTTTACGAAGAAGCTGCCGAAGTGGCGTTTGAGCAAAAAGATGAGCGTGCTCTTCTATTTATTCAAGACAAATGTCCTCGGGCAGAACCAACGAAACGCGCCAAAATTACTTCATTCCTCGAACGACTAACCACCAAGAAATAATGAAAATATAGTTATCCTATATTATTTTGTGCTGTGACTAGGTTGCCAACCATACTATATAATAAAGTATCCTACTTTATTTTTGATCATTATACTCTATACTTTTGCATACCAATAAAGTATGTGAAAATACTTTATTTTTCGACCTTTACTGTCATGCTTAAAACAAAACTCATTATGAATACTTAGCTATTTAACGGTACGCATGAGTAAAAACGGAAGATGAAAACGATTTATAATTACTAAACCAAATATTACATGACAGATGTGGTGTAAATCAGACTTTATATGTGCTAAAAGTACACATAAATACATTCTTAAGGCAATAAAATTTGTAAAATACTTTTTTCTTCCAAATACTTAATTTTTTCCTATCCAAATCATTTTATACTTTTTTTTTTGTCAAAAAAGTTGGCAACCCTAGCTGTGAGTGATTTATGTATTTCAATCGTAATTAATCGTATGCCCTAAATATATATATATATATATAATATATATTATTCATTTGGAATAGAACGTGCTTAGCCCAATCGATAGCTTTTAAATATAAAATACTTATTGAAGTAAAACTGCTTTAGCCCCGATTTAGAAGTAACTCAAATCTTTTTTCGAATGTTAGTGACGTACTAGTTCCCTTACGGTAATATTCTAACTATATTGGGTTATTTATACATTAATATATAACTTTAATCCATTTACTTTTATAATAATTATTTAGTTAATTGTATTTATCTAATACTTCAATACTATTAAGTATGATACCATCATTATTATTTACTAGCAACCCGCCCTCGCTTCGCTTCGGTTTCAGTCGCTTAAACCCGCGTAGTTCCCGTTCCTGTGGGAATATCGGAATAAAATATAGCCTATGTTACTCCCTGATATTATAGCTTTCCATTGGTGAAAGAATTTTTGAAATCGGTTTGGTGGTTTAAGCGTGAAAGCGTTACAAATAAACAAACAAACATCCTTACTTTCGCATTTATAATATTAGTATGGATGTTTATATAGGTATAATACCTAATGTATGAAAATATGTTAAAAATTATTACCAACCTAATAATAAATGTAAAAGAAGTTGTACTTCAATCACATACAGTAGAAGCCGGATATAGCGACCTTTAAGGGACTGGCGATACTATGTCGTACTAGCCGGATGACGTACAAAACGGTAGAATTATATCTTAAGTACATAAGTACCTAACCTACGAATACATAATTACGTACACGCCAAACTCCTTCGCGAGGGTTACATTTGATTCACCGCCTTCTAATCGGTGTAATATTGCACCTTTTCTTCAATTTTAAAACACTTTCGCTTCACAGAACTCATTTTGTCGAGCTTTAAGAACTTTTCATAACATGTGACAAACACAAACATTAACTGTGATTTACGCGCGCCAATAAGGAAAGGTGAAGCTCGCGGGGCGGGATGAAGTTGGGCCGCCGAAGTATTGGTGCGTAGGTTGTATAAACAAAACATTGGGCGTCGTTTTAACCGGACGAATTAATCACAAAAATGGTCGCTATAAGCAGTTTGCCGTTTAAACCGGAGTCGCACTAAACGGTTATATTTTCTCAGTACCTAACTATGAAACCTAACTTGAGTAAACAGTATTGTCGTTAAAAACGGTTAGTCGTTATAAGCGAAGTCGTTATATATGAATTCTACTGTATAACATAATAATAACCTGCTTATTGACAAAGGATTAAAATTTTATAAAACGCTGCATAATAAAAAGAGCAACATAGGCATTTTTCTAAGTCATGACTATTAAAAGTAAGCTATTTTTCTAATGTGTATATTCGAAATTATAAGGATGTTAGTTAATCGTAAAGTAAAAATATACAAATTAATTCTGAATACAATAACAAAGTAATGATTCATTAATTGGAAAAATAAACGAATTCTTACTAAATCTAACGGTAAAATATATTCTTTATTAAATAAAATTGTCTCATTACATTTAATCGTTTTTTTTTTGTAAACTAGATCTTGGACTATCGTGGTTTTGCGGGCGACCATACATAATTAACAGACACAAAATACATCCAAACTCAAAAGAACAATTGGCACGGTAGGTCAGTATATTAACCAACGCGACACCTGTGCAATCAAAATAGTTTTTTTTTATATGAAATTATACGGATTTTATAGCTTTCATAGACACGAGAGGGTTATGACCATAAACGAGAAAGTGTTCGAAATACCGGCAAATTAAAAATCACAATGCAAACGCGATAAAACACTTAAATGATGCTTTATTTCAAATTCGTAAACATCACTCATAGGGACACGAAAAAAGTAGCGATACTTTTTGGTATGGAGTACTTTTCCTTTCGATTCTGATATACGTTACTATTAGGTACTCAGATAACCGACCTCTGCAAGAATAGGAAAACTCGTTATAACACTATGTTGACCATCGTGCCCAGCATGATACCTAAACTCATTGAAGTGTTAGGGTGTCTTCTACATAAATACATACATGTGATTGTGAACGTATGCGTGTACGTCCGAGTATACATAGGTACAAACAGTGACACAATGAGTACATTAAACAAAAAACCTATATGTATAGATAGATACCTATAGTATATGTTATATTGTACAGAAATAACTAATAGGTAAAATCTATTAAAACGAACTCCTCGAAGTGACAATCGTTGAGGAAGAAAGGTCCTCAAGTGGCGACAAGGAATCGAATGACGCAACATAGGCCGTCCCCTCTACTACGTAGTAAGTACATAATATATTAGTTTGTATATTCTCGTGGGGAGACCTTTGTCCAACAGTCGACGTCTATGAGCTGATAGATAGATAGATGGGTGATTGAAAACTAAAACCATGCACTAACAAAGACGACTAAGACAACACATTAACAATTTTCAATTTCAATCCCATATCATCGTCATTGGTTATATAAAGTGTCACCACCCCTTCCCAGTACAAGAAAATCGGCTGGGAGTTCACTAGGATATAAATATAATGGGCAACAGCACTCTCGTGGGGAACTTATCAATACTAACTTACAGGGTGGCGATTATGGTATTTTTGGTCTTAAACTTTTCCGAGGAGTAATTCTGAAAGGCCAATACCAACATCGGAAATCGATTGGCGGATGGATGGATTTCTCAAGGCTGATTAAGACTTTGTGTGGTGACGGAGTAAGAATACATTCCACCAATCTCTCTTTTGCCCGTAGGTGTTGTAAAAGACGACTAAGAGATATAATATTCCTATAACATCTGTGCAAGAGAAGAAAACTTGAAATGAAACCCTATACCGACACGTCCGATCAGCGTAGTATAGTAGGTCAATTTCCCTCTTATTATGGAGAAGGTTTGAGCCCAACAGTGGGACGTGTATAAGCTGAAATGATGATTTGACTTAACTGCAACACGCGGGACTCTTGCAGGCTCCGTCTTGGTCTTGCAGGGCTTGTCTTGCTCTTGCAAAAATTAAGCGGTCTCGGTCTCGCAAGACCAAGACTGCAAAACCGAGACTTTTTTGGGCAACACTAGATGTAATCTTCGATGCGAATAATACATGGAAGCGCGCTTATGTACGTAGGCAGTACTACACATCGCCGTCTCTATGCATATTGAGACGTTATTCGCACAAAACATAATACACAACACATTATTTAGGTACTTGATAAACATACATATAATCACGCCTCTTTCACATAGGGGTAGGCAGAGACCACTTCCTTCCACTTGCTACGATCTTGACATACCACTTTCGCCTCCTCCACATTCATTAATCTCCTCATACATGTTCTTCGGTTCAGGGTACTCCTAACCTGGCCTTTCTTAAGAACGTCCCCGATTTAATTGTGGAACGTCCGCCTCGGTCTTTCCCTTCCAACACTTCCGTTCACATTCGCCTTATAAATTCTCCTTGTTAGTCTCCTTTCATTCATTCTCTCTACATGGCCAAACAACTTAACATACCTTTCTCAATCTTTGTCACTACATCTACATTCATTCCACAACGTTCCCTAATCACTCTGTTTTTAATTCTATCACTCATTTTCACGCCAATCATGCTCCTCAGTGCTCTCATTTCCACAGCATTTATTCTACTTTCGTGCTTCTTCTGCCATACCCAGCTCTCTTGGTACCCAGGTACTTGATATAACTATGTAAAATATATTAAAATTTTATATAAATTTAATTGAAAGCCATCAAAAGGCTTTAAAAAAAACAGCAAGTCTGTGTATATTTGACGTTTATTGGTGAACTTGTAATTTTCGAAAATATTCTTGACGAAATTAAAAACAAAATAACTACCAGAATGAAATGAATTTCCTGTTTTTAAACTGAGAGTAATTGTTCAAAATATTGAGCACAGTGTTGTTAGTTATTATTTTTAAGACAGCTTTTAGTTTTTAAACATAACTACATATACTATAAATTACGAAATAATAATACACAAAAATATCTCGCCACAGATTGCAGTTTCTCACATGCATTAGGTGTATTTTATACTACCCAAAATAAAATAGGAAGCAACCAGTTATAAACATACTCATATAAACATTTTGAAATAGAATTGGTTACTTAATACTTCTTATAGTTACACTCAATTGATATATTCCAAATGTCCTGCAATGGGACTACGAGATAAGAAACGATAGTGGAAATTGTCAATCTGTGTAACAAATGGAAGCGGACACACCTAAATATGTTTTACATGCCTTATATACCATTTACAAATCGCTTTCACAACAAAATATGTCTTTATATTTATTGCACACACAAAATAAATTAAGGAGACGACATACTATATACCAATTTATCAGTCTTAAAATAAACATGACTAACAATGTTTAAAGAAATTATATCGAAATAAAATTATGCACCTACAATATAAATGAGCAGTGACATTTAAACGACATTAAATCTATATCAATATACATGAAACTAGACTAACATTTAAAACATCCATAACTAAATTTATACAGAAATGAATTTAATAAAATTTTCAGTACATCTAAATGCCCACACAAAGCCAAATTGTTAAAAGCCAGCGCCCGTTAGCTTGTAACATTAAAATGATTAATCCTAACACAGTAGCAGGTACCTATATTACGATATTATTAGTAATTGAATAACATTTATTTTGACATCGTGGTTTAATCAAATATAATATTCAAATAATGATGACGCATAAATATAAAAATACAATTTCTTATATTATAATTTTCGTTAGAAAAATTGGCTAATTACAGCCAGGGTTGAGAATTCTCTCTTCTTCGTATTAAGTACTAAACTGTCTCATATAACGACAACCGTAATTAAATCTAATTCTATCCGATAATATTACAATATTTCAGATGTGGCCGCCACGATGCCTTATTTACATACACTACCATAATATGTTCAATATATTTCCTCCCACATTACATGAAGAAATATCAAATTTAAATTTTAAGAAACACTATCCCAAAATCCATTATTATGTTAGTCTGAATGATTTGTACACTAAGCTATCCCTGCTTATTATTAATTATTATCCAAATATAAATAAACATTATCAGGTTATAATGTCCGCCGAGATAGTAAATATTACAGATTAAGAATTTAATATAATGCCCGCCGTAAGTAATTGACGAACGAGTAGTTGCTAAAAACTTTATTTTTTAAATATCACGCGACGGTATTGACACCTGATATGAAGTTTTTGAAAAACAAAGTGTACTGGTGTTTACCTATTTTCTTTTCTGCAATGAATGAAATGCATTTGACTAGTATATAATAATACACCTATCACTTAGTACCATTGATCGAAATCAGTGAGACGATTTTATTAAATCTGTAATAGTTATTGTGATTTTTACGGTTATACACTACTTATACCTAATTCCCAGAACCAGCTATTCTAAAAACTATTCCTGTTTTTAGAAGCAGTCCGTGAACTATGTGGAGCATTTAAAACTAGTGTCTGATCGAAAACTACTTTTTACGAATGTCTGAATGAAACCGAATTTCGGCTCGAGGCTCAGTTTCGGCCGAAACCGAAACTTTTGTGGAAATTATAAGCTTCATATTTTTGTGGTAAGAAAAATAAATAGTCTATTATAATCAGTCAGTTTTTGATGTGAAACATCTATAGGCGAGGTAAACCTGATCGTTGGCGTGGCGTAAACAGACCGCGGCGGCGTAACGCCATGCTATATAACGAAATATATGTACTATACATAATAGTGTATGACACGTAGAGACACGATGTAGTGCGTAAGCAACTGTGCGATGAATTATGATTGTTGTGTAATATTATAAACAATAATATAAATCGTAATATTTTCTTTATACATTATGCCATATAAGTTCCTGACGTAATCTGTGCTTTTATGCATATACAGGTTGTATCAGGTTATGGGGCAACTGGTCAAAAGGGAGCTAGGCAATGTTGGTAGGAACCCATGAAAAAAATTTGAACGAAAAATATCGATTCGTTAAAGATTTAGAGACATGTAAAGTTTTCAATTTTGTCGTCGCTTTTTTGTGTAAATCTGATTGAAATGTATAAATACTTAATACGCAACATATTCATACTTTGTTAAATGTTCATTAGAAATTGAATAAATCAATAATTACATTCACATAAACAAAACAAACTTCGCTTTAAAACAGCTGATCGGCCTATGACCGTTGACCGCTCGCCGCTCGTAGGTACAAACCTACACTGTCATTGTAACGTTTGCGCAATTCTAGGTAAGAATGAATGAATGTCGAAGCTTTACATGCCTACATGTATTCTGTCTGTACATGCCTACATAATACGTAACATTTAAGGCATAGACTCTTAGACACATTTTTTTTAAATCACTATAACTTTTATGTTATATTGTTTTTTGTGTAATGTACATTCTAATTACGATCTATGACCGTTAAACTACAACATACTCAAACAGTTGCCCCATAACCTGATACAGCCTGTATATGCATACTTCTATATAGTAGTACAAAACAATTTCGATGTTTCACATCTGCCAGGCGTCCTGAGCGACGGCTATATATCGATATCAAGATCTCTGGTTAGCGTCCCGGACTAACCAGTTTTATAGGGTTTTACTGAGAGGAAAAATAACCTTAATTTCTTCATATACACAGCTACCTGGTAGTAAAATATTACCAAAAATCGGTCAGGCCGTTTCAAAGAATACCCGGAACACACAGACAGACAAAAAATATTTAAACTGGTTTTTAAGCATAGGTACTGTGTAAATAATCGGGCAAGCACGAAAATTACCTACTATTTTGACATTACAAAGAGACAATATTTTTTTTATATGTATAGATAGCGAATTATTGAGGTAGAGTTATTAAATTCTTACACTGATTGACCGAGAATTTAATAAGATCGATTTAAAGGTATTTGCGATTCCATTGAAACTACATAACAAAGGCACTTTTACTTATTACGTCTTAGTTAAAATAAATTACATGTAAATATCTGATTTGAGAAAATGAACACTAACTTATAATTAAAAGATAATCATCAACCAATAACAAACCTGTTATTATCATCTATTGCACAAATGTATGAAATCCCTCGCCTAATCTCGATCAGTGGTCATATACCAATATCTTTATTAAAGCATAACGTGTAGCCTTGGAATAATGTTTCTTTGAGAATATGAAGATACAAATAAATTTTGAAAATACAATACACGTTTTAGTAAAACAGAATATATAGAATATTTAACGTAAATGTCATTTCTCTTTGGTAGTCCCACTTTTACATACTTTTTTTATAGAAATATCACACTTATAACCCGTTAAGCACCCGATCTAATCTTATAATTTCAACTTGCAAACATACATTTAACAATTACATATTCGGCAGTCTATCTATGCGCCATCTCACTTTTTAGCACCGGTCCATCATTAAGTTTCCGAAAATACCATTTACTTTACATTCAGAGAATATTTTATTCTAAATGTACACAGGGGCGTAGCTACCGCAGTATCAGCCGTATCAATGATAATGGGGCCCCTAAACTGTAGGAACCCCGAATCATTTATGTGTAAGCAAAAATTCCTAAAATGTTATAATGATTAACAATATTTTTGCCACTGTTAGGACAAGCATTTTATTTAAAACTCCCATTATCCTTTTTTATTTAAAAAAAAAAACACTCATTGGTCTTCACACAGATTTTGATACAGGGCTTGTCTTACGAAAGCTACGCCACTGAATGTACATACCTCTTATACAAAATATAAATTTGCTACAATCACATAATAAATCGTTTGCAATTTGGAGTTTAGGAAAAAGCATATGTATTAGTTATATTAAATTAATAAATTCTCGTAAGAAAAACAATACAATGTACTTATTTCCGTGTGGTGACGGAGTAAGAATACAATTCACCACTCCCTATCTTGCCCGTGGATGTCGTAAAAGACGACTATGGGATATAATATGCACATACCATCTGTGTAAGAGAAGGAAAACTCGAAACGAAACCCTATACCAACATGTCTGACCAGCATGGTATAGTAGGTCAAATTCCCTCCCATTGTGGAGGAGGCCCGAGCCCAACAGTGGGACGTATGTGGACTGCGATGATGATGATGATGATGATGAATGTACCTATAAAATTATTTATGCACTTCACATTATCATATTACTTGCGCGTATTAAATAAGTTTCTCGTCGACAAAGAAGTTGTTTATAATATAACTGTATTGATCGTGATTGATCGAATCAAAAAGATGGAATCGCGTTGTCTCGTTGACCGATTCGATCACCAATCACTTAAGACCGGATCTTTTGTGATCGATCGATCGCGAGCGACCGACAAGACCCGCCGATCCTTGTGAACGCCGACCGATCGCGCCGTTCACTTCAATCGGTCACGCAGACAACGCGATTCGATCTTTTTAATTCGATCAATGACGACCGACACAGGTATTGTAAAACATATGTAATTCTAGCAAATTTATTCTACAATAAGCTCTGTTATTTTTGTGACACGTATTATTTTTAGTACAAATAAGGTATACAGAGTAAAATAAATTATTTAGTCCATTTTAATCGTGTGAAATGTTGTTATAGAGTCCTCGTGTCGTATTATTATTACAAGGAAATATGGGTATTAAAAAACAAGAAAATATTTCGATATTGCGATGACTCCGACCTTATGATGCAATGAAAATATTATTTTTTTCTGTTATCTACAACGTTCTATTAATTAGCAGATAGATTATTGAGGTTTGGTAAATAATAATAGCAATTTATTAAAAAAGGTGTTCATATGTACATCACAGTAATGAAAATATCGAAATTCAAGAGATTTGTACATAAAGTATGTCAAATTAAATTAATGAAATAGAAGTAGACTAGACTCTAGCACAATAGAAGACTCAAGAAGAAGAAGCGAAGAACAAGTGAAAGATGATATAAAGTTTAGTTTTATAGAATTTACATAATTCTGTAAAACTGAATACCTATAAGAATATTACAAATTTTTAGAAAAAAAAAGACTTCAAAATAATGTAGTAAACATAATACGAATTATTGACGAAAACGTTCAAATGTTGATCAAATTTAAATGACCACATTGGAAGAACCACCTTTCAATTCAAAATCAGTTCACGAGGTAAATTTACGAGGTACACGAAAAATAGAGACGAATGAAAAACAATCCTCTTTTTTTTGAAGCAGTTAGAAGAAACAATGTGTTTTAACCTTGCAACAAATAATGATTTATTTTCAATATGTATATGGTTTTCTGTTGCAATCAACAGACTGGCCAATTGTTGACAATAAAGAACGGTATTTGTTATTAATAATAATAAATCTCACACAATTAAAATAAATAAATTAACAACCAACCTGTATATAATAATGTTTAAAGGCAAAGCGAGAAGTTTTATGAATAGAAACTGTCACCCGAGTTACTAAGTTATTAATGAAGCAAACCGACTATATGCAAATTATTTTTAATTTTAACGTAGGTAGTTTCAATCAACTTTTAACAAAGTTATATGGGCGACATAGTTAAGACTAAAGTATCTAATTATCGTATTTGGATTGCCAAGTATATAAGTAGTCGATGGATCATTTAAAAACTTAGACGGCAGTTTCTTTATACGAAGTGGCGACGATACTGTCCGGGAGTAATGTTAATAATCAGAATTTAATAAATAACGCTTAAAAAACACACCAAAATTCACTCGTAAAACATTCATAAACAGCAGCTGACAGCCCTTAAAACTACTAAAATAAATGTTGCTTAGCATTTTTTTTTAGATTTTTTTATAATATCACATTTACGAGTATATACTTTAATCCTAAACGATACTCAGATGATCGCTCTTTTTCTTTTTTTTTTAATCTTAATTATAAAATCTAACATTGTGATGATAATCTTAAGAGAATCTTGACTTGAACCTAAAGCGTTTCGCGTGAATTAATTTAAGTACACATTATGTTAGTAATGGCACAAAGAGATACAAGGGCATAAAACATTAATCAAATTCCCAAAACACACCAGAGATCATGTACAAAATTTTCTATACAATTCCATACCGGAAAACATGCGCAAATTATATGAAGACTTCTAAAGTGGGCTATAGACGTAGAAGAAACTACAAAAACTTATCAACGAGACGAGGAATATCTTTCAGTTTACGTGTCATTCTTCTTTAAAACCATCCAAATATAAAATTAGAATTTATTGTCCGTCTTTAAACATCAATTTAAATTTATACAAACTAATTTCATTTGTAAGGAATAAATTTGCCACTAATATTTTTTTCCTTTCTTTTGTTTTTGTTTTTCCTTTTTTTTGGGTGTGTATAGCTGTTAGCCGCCGATGGCTTTCACAGCTTTGCCCTGACTATGGATGAGCGATGAGGGCTCTCAACCCGGTCCACTATTTGTTTCGAAAAGACTATATGGTTACTACAATAACAAATTGTAGTGGTCAAATAAAACTCGCAGCCATCTTAAAAGTCAAGTAGTTAAAATGCCCCCGGAATCATAAATTTGGTTATAGTGATCCTGCAAACATGCGCTCCCGGATTAACACCCCGTTCTCATGCGCCTACATCAATTTTCTTACGACACAAATAGGACTCTTATCTTCATAGAAGGTAGTCCATACGATCAACTTCAGTTGTACTGAAGTTCAATGGTACCGCAGTTCTGTTGTACTTCAATTGTACTGAAGTAGTTTTCAATGATGATACAAGTTTTCACAATCAATGCAAAGAAGAAACCACTAGTTAAGTAGTAGGCTTTTTATATTATTAATTATAGTCCATAAAATATAGGATGATCTCTGTGACAGTTATCCCTAATGCTGTCACGCTTGCGATAAAGTCCGTAGTTTTTTATCGATAAAACTCTTTATTTTTATAATTGTGATTTTCTATTATAGTTAAAATACAATCAATGAAAATCTTTTTGAATTTATTTCAAACAAAACTGTTTTTGACTAGTTTAATTATTCAAAAGGTAAAGACAATCAAGGTCCGTCACTATTGTCGTCATCACTGGAGCGTTCCTGCTAGAACATTTATCATTTTTGGCCAAAATAGAGACAGTCGTTAGATCAATCAATCAATTAGGACTGATTTATAAATAAATATGTCTAGTTTATTGACAATAGTGTGTACATAATATTATCATTTACTGTGAGACAAAAAGTAGTTTTTAAATGTTTAATTAATTCAATTTATGTATTTTATAATGTAACTATCTGTTTTAATTGTAAAAAATATGTTGAAAGTTTTATATAGGTACTGTATTGGGTTTATTTCTTTTATGAATAATTTAATAAAGATCGGTTATCGATTTACGTATATCGACTGTCCCATCTCTTTTTTATTTTCAGTCTAGTATGACTATGTACGTGCGTAAGCGTCATTTGTGTATAAAATGTTTACTAGGTATTTCAGTACTTACGATTACATTTTAGGCATGAATATTAAGTGTGGTAGCGGCTTCGAATACTACCAACCCTTGCTTTGCTCGTGGATGTCGTAAAAGACGACTAAGAGCCCTAGATTGACCCAGACCAACTCCATCTGGTACCATTTGGGTCAACGATTGCATTCTCAAGGAGGGTTGACGTCAGGCAGGCGGCCGGTCATAAAAGTCATTGCCGAAACTTTTTGCAATATGTCAAAACAGATGACATATTGCGTCGACCCCAAGTAATTGGGATAAGAGCAAGATGATGATGATGATATTTATAATATATTACAATTCAGTTAAAATAAAGCTGGCACGAAAAGAATGCAAATATATTTAATACAAAATGAAATTGTAAACATGTCGCTCGTTCAAACTTACTTCGTTGGTTTCGTTGACATCTGTCACAGAGATCAAGCTATATTTTATATCATATTCGTATTGTGTATATATAGTGTTAAAAACTGTATATGTGAAGTATGAAAAGTTTTTTATCTAGCATAAAAATTTTAAATCGAGATTCTGTAAGCATTTAATATCTTACGTCTATGGCCCACTTACGTTCAAAATCGACGAAGATCAATACATAAATTTTATATATACAATGTGTTGTAAGGAATATGAATTATTAATCCTTTTAGGATTTAGATATGACACAGCCTTCATGGTTCGCTAAAATAACCAGTGACAAGGCAATAATAGGTCACTGATATACATACACTTATTCTAAACCAATAGCATATTCCCATTTTATGATAAGCTCAGATACTCAGATATTTTTGTATTTTGCCATTAAATTAAGTAAGAGCTTTAATACAATCAACAATAAGAAACAAAAAATATCGTATACACTTATACGAACTAATCAACATAAAAATCTCAAACAAAAACGTATTTTAAATAACTTTCCAATCTTAACAAAAAACAATCTAGCTCCTTAAAAGAAGGTGCAATGGAAATCGTTTGCGCGAAATATTAAAAATGAAAAGCATGCACAAGCAAAATCTTAAAACAATAAATCATCTCCATTAAGATGATAATAAATAATATATAATGAAAATGAACGCTTTTTTTCTCTTTTTTTATAGGAACTTTAAACTATGCTAATGACTTTAAATTCGTTTGGTTAGGTCGGCGCTACGCGACGTTTAGTTATCCTCGCTCCTGTAAATGTTGGTGAGATGTGGTATTTGTGTAGCCTGGACCGTCACTTTGACCGGTCGATCCATCTTGAGTTTATCGACAGGACTTGAGCCCGGCGTGGAACCAGGAGTCAGGATAGCCGAGTGACGTGCTTGGCTTGCATTTACAATACTAACATTTGTCAAGCTGTGCTTTGGTATAGTGAACGCTGGTAAGTCTTTAGTTTTGATTGTGTCGTAAATACGGACCAGTTTGTTACCATCTATGGCGTCCACAAGGTTGATAGTGCGAGCAGGAGAGCTAGTAACCACGAGTCCGGGCATCTTCGGCACATGAATCTTGTGGTCTGATGATGATGAGCCACTGGCGATGATGTGCTGCGATATCGAATGGCTCTTAAGCCCTTGAGCCGTTTTGTAGCTTTTGCCGCACTGGCACTTGTAAGCCTTTTTTACCCTTGCAATAAAAATTA
The DNA here is from genome assembly GCA_032191425.1 of Lymantria dispar. NCBI lineage: Eukaryota > Metazoa > Arthropoda > Insecta > Lepidoptera > Erebidae > Lymantria > Lymantria dispar. The sequence continues at coordinate 27,405,989 of CM063449.1, forward strand.
CAAAGTCATTTTAATAAAAGCTGCAATATATACTGTTACAATATATTTTAGTTACTTTTTATTATTTACTAGCAACCCGCCCTCGCTTCGCTTCGGTTTTAGTCGTTTTACCCGCGTAGTTCCCGTTCCCGTGGGCACACCGGGATAAAATATAGCTTAGTTTACGCCCTGATATTATAGCTTTCCATTGGTGAAAGAATTTTTTAAATCAGTCTAGCCGTTTTGAAGATTACCCGGAACAAACAGACAGACAAACATTTTTTAATCTGTATTTTAGGCATAAGTGTCGTGCAAATAACCATGTGAGCATGAAAAAAGCCTATTATTTTGACATTACAAACAGACACTCCAATTTTATTTATTGGTATAGATTTCCTCACCACATTTTCTGCGGGTATCTCAAGAAACCATTAAAGAACGTAAGCAGTTAACATCAACGCAAGAATAATAAAACTTGAACCAAGATCCTATAACCATATTCACCTTTATAAAGTAGGCTAATTTCCCATCGCTTGATAGAGTCTCGTACCTTATAATGGCAATAATACGAGAAGGATTAAATGAGCTAAGAAAAAAGATGTACATAATTAGAAATTGTTATTATATTAGCTTTCCGTGTGGTGAAGGAATAAGAATACAATTCACCAATCTTACCCGCGGATGTCGTAAGAGACGACTAAGGGATATAGTAAGCATATAACATCTATGCAAGAGAAGGAAAACTCGAAACAAAACCCTATACCAACCGGTCTAACCAGCGTCGTATAGTAAGGTCAATTTCCCTCCTATTGTGAAGGAGGCTCGAGCCTAGGAGTGGTACTTGTATGAGACGAGATGACGATTATATTAATAGACTAGCAACCCGCCCTCGCTTCGCTTCGGTTATAGGTTATAGTCGTTTTACCCCCGTAGTTCCCATTCCCGTGGGAATACCGGGATAAAATATAGCCTAGTATACGCCCTGATATTATAACTTTCCATTGGTAAAAGAATTTTTGAAATCGGTCCAGCCGTTTTGAAGATTACCCGGAACAAACAGACAGACAGACAAAAATTTTTTAATTGCTATTTTAGGCATAGGTGTCGTGCAAATAACCGTATGAGCATGAAAAAAGCCTATTATTTTGACATTACAAACAGACACTCCAATTTTATTTATTGGTATAGATTTGGGACTGAAAAATAAACTCCAAGTCTAAAAGTCCAAGTCGTCTAAAATGAAGTCTTAATTCTTAGTGTCTCTTAATCTGCTAAGGAGCTTATACCTAATGCACACAAACAATGAAAATATAAGAACAGATCCTTGGGGTACAAACATATTTTGGGCTTGCCACGGACGACAATGAACTAGGTACCGATGGTCGGCCCAGTGACGAAGGTGAAGAAATACGGTGGGTTATGAGCCGCGCGCCGCCCTTTCGTCGCAATGGACGGCGTGTGGGTTGACCATAGCCCAACCAAAAAAAAAAGGTAGACATTTAACATTGAATAATATCTTTCCCTTTTTTTTTATCCAACATTTTAAAATCGAAAATTGGCGCAAGTTTCCAGATGGATGGAAAATAAAGAGTGTTATGTTACACATTTAATATCCATCTCGGCTCATAACGTCCTAATGTTGGGGATCAAGCCTCCCCCACAATAGGAAAATTGATCTACTATACCACACCTGTCAGCTGAGTTGACATTTTATGGGTGGGCTATGGTAAGCGCACACGCGGTCCAGTCCGTCCGTCCGTCCGGGGCGATGAAAGGACAGCGCGCGGGCCCATAACACACCCGTACCCACGTCACCTCGTTGTTGGGCCGACCATCGGAGCAGATGTGACTTGTCGTCAGTGGTCGGCCTGACGGAATACCCTTTCGGGTAACCTCACCTCTCAACGTCCTGGGACGTCGGTCGCCGTCGCGCGGTCAGCCTCTCTGCGGGTGACGGACAATTCCCCGGTCCGATCACCCGCGGCCTCGGCTAGGGCGGCATTAGGTGCAGATACTCGCGCCTGCGCCGCCCGAGTCGCCGGCGGCGGAACGTGTCGCCAAATAGGAGCTCTACTTGCACACGATCCGCCGCCTCCTTCCGCGAGATTACAGCCTCACAGAAGGCGGCGACCGCGTCCCAGTTCCTGACGCTGACGAGCATCTTCCTGGCGATGGTCGGCAGCGCCAGGTCGGCACCGATAATTGCGACGAGTTCACGGCGATCCCCCTCCCATGCAGCACACTCCTCAAGCGTGTGCAGCTGAGTTGGCATAGAGATTTATTTCGAGTTTTCCTTCTGTTATGTTAAACATATACATATACTAGCAGACCCGGCCACGCGTTGCTACGGCTAATGTTTTTGTTATATCATATTTTATTAAACTATTTAAGTGGAACTAAACTATTTAGGAGAATATCTGTCATGGAGGTCGTCATATTTTTTTACAAATGGCATCTATGTGAAAAAGCAAGTTAAAGTCGTATATGACACGTTTGTAGGTTTGACATAGCAGCGTCATTTATTAATTAATTTCTCAATCCAGTCAACAGATATCGCCATCTGTTAAAATCATTTGGAGTTAACAGATAATTGTGAATGTCAAATAATAGGTATATACATATAGGTAATACAAATAATTTGCAATAAAATAATATTGCGACTATAAATTAAGATGTAAGCTATCCTATCTTTCAAGTTGGATCAAACTGCACACGGTGTGCAAATTTGATTAAAATTGGTTAAGTAGTTTAGGAGTCCATCGCGGACAAATAACGTGACACGTAATTTATATATATTAAGATATATGTATACAGTAGAGACAAGCAGAGACAACGGAGAAACTTACGACCCTTGTAATAAAGTAATACTTGTCTTAAAATACCCATATACTGAACTAGCAACCCGCCCTCGCTTCGCTTCGGTAACAGTCCCCTTACCCGCGTAGTTCCCGTTCCCGTGGGAACACGGGGGTAGAATATAGCCTATATTACTCAGAAATGAATGTAGCTTTCCAATGGTGAAAGAATTTTTGAAATCGGCACAGTAGTTTTTGAATTTATTCATTACAAACATACACACAAAAATACAAATATTTCCTCTTTATAATATTAGTGTAAACTAGCAACCCGCCCTCGCTTCGCTTCGGTTTCAGTGGCCTTACCCGCGTGGTGCCCAATCCCGTGGGAATACCGGGATAAAGTATAGCCTAAGTTACTCTCTGATATTTTAGACATATGTATAGTGCAAATAACCGTGTGAGCATGAAAAAAGTCTATTATTTTGACATTACAAACAGACACTCCAATTTTATTTATTGGTATAGATGTAATGGACTACTGGATCTTCTCAAGTAGCTATTCTAAACACATCTTGCCATAAATGTTCTAAATAATTATATTTAAAACTAATCATACCCGTTAATAGCTAATATCAATAGCTTAGTAATGAGATACTAACAAATTCTATGATATTTTATATATTTGAAACTACCAACATTTATTACATACAACAATATCCAATTTACAATAATACTAGGTACCTATTATACATAACTTACTATGAAAGAAAAAAAATTGTACCCATTTCTTCCAAAAATATTCTTGGGCAGTAAGTCGGTGCTTGGGTCCATTTATATACTTTTTATTGTACTGTTCAAGATTTGACAGGACCGGATGCCTATATAAATTTAAAAATTAAATCTATGGCCATTAGTCGCACATCGTTTCCTATGCCATTCTAGTGGGAATGACTATTCAGCTTGTCCAACTGTGGACGCTATAGTTACTATTATTGCTATATTGTATGGAATACTGCCGTTATTACACGGCTTTTCAATCACTAACTACAAAGACAAACTTTTGTTTCATTAAAATCTATCTTTACGGCTTTTATCGCGTTTATCCGTGTGGTGACGCAGTAAGAATACAGTTCACCACACCCTTTTTTGCCCTTTTTTTTTAAAAGGTGGTCCTTGGTCAGCGCACCCGCCGCCCGCATCCGTCCGGGGCGACAGCGGGGCGGCGCGCGGCTCCGTGACCCACCCGTGACACGTCGCCTTCGTCGTTGGGCCGACCACCGGTGCAAGGTAACTTGTCTTCAGTGGTCAGCCCGACGGAATACCCCGGTCGCGGGGTACCCGCTACTCTCGACGTTCTCTCTCGGGGACGAAGGTCGCCGTCGCGCGGTCAGCCTCTATGCGGGTGACGGACTAAATCCCCGGTCCAGTCACCCGCGGCCTAGGGCGGCATTAGGCGCAGATACCCTTTTTTGCCCTTGGGTGTCGCAAAAGACGACTAAAGGATATCATCTTCATATTATGAATAACATGAAGATGACATCCTTTAGTCGTCTAGGGAAAACTCGAATTAAATCCTCTACCAATGCGTCCGACTTGCATAGTCAGAAAGTCAATTTCCTTCCTATTGTGGAGGAGGCTGGAATTCTCTGGCTGTCGAACCTATAGGAGCTGAGATGATAATGATTAAATTAACTCACTTGCCATCCCTTTTATGTCCATTCTTGGAATGATATTTGATGCCGTTAACGTTTTTGTAACGCTTCTTGCACCCTGGCACTGGGCAAGCAAATGGTTTATCTTGGGCTGCTGCACCCAACGCTCCAGAGGCAGCATTTGCATTCATTCTGTAATTTTTCATAGAATTTGTTAATTGGTGGTCTAAATATTACATCCAGTAAGAGGTCAGCTGACGAATCCAACTCAGCTGGGTAAAGTTCGGCAAACCCAAGCGGATCTTCTCATTCAACATAACTCAGTGTCTGAAAGCATAGATCTAAGACCAAATACAGATCAGATACCATACCAGTGATGGCTTATGACACGGCAAGGTGGTCTCTAAATGTTGGCACTTGGCCTTATACCTAAACTCAAAGTCGTTCAGCAGGTTATGCTCTGCTCGGAATATCTTTGCGAGTTAGAATGAGAAATGCGGCAATCCGCAGAAGAACGGGTTTAACCGACATAGTACCATGAATTAGCACGTTAAATTGGCAATGAGCAGACCAGATTGCTGGACAAACCGACATCCGCTGGGAAAGTTTCTCGATTAGTGACCGGTCTACGCGGTATGGGAAAAAACCAATTAGACGGACGACTTGATGAGAATTGCTGGACGTCATTGGATGCAAGTGACACAGGAGAAAACCGTGAGGCGAAGCATGAGGCAGGCCTACATATGATAAATCTTCATGTCTATCTTCTAAGGTTAACCTAGAGTAAAAAAATATGTATATATTTTTATATATTTCTAAAAAATAATGGAGTATAGGTACATGGATACAATAGTGTCCTTATGCAATTAAATACACTAGACACGTGGTGAATTTAATGTACATTAAAATTGTCCTTTATCAACACATCATTAAAATCTCTAGCATAACATTAAAATAAATATCTTAAAAGTTATCACGATATTTAATGATAATAATGCGGAGTCAGAGTGACAGAATACTGCAGTATTCTGCGGACTAGAGGACGAATGTCCTAGCTTCACTGCAGTGAAGCTAGGACATTCATCCTCTAGTCCGCTAATATTTTTATAAAAATATAAATAAGCAAAATTGTTCAACTGACTTGACACCATATCGCAAGATGAATTCTGAACTGTACTCCTCCGCTGTGGTCCAGGAATCATTGCTATCTTCAGATGGACTCATCATCTCGTCTTCATCCATCTCACTTCCTGAAAAATACATTTAACTTAATTAGCCAATTGCTTAATAACTAGCTTATGGATGGCTTGAGACAGTCAAAGATATTGACGATAACTTCTTATAAATCGACTACCATCTGCTCGCGACTTCGTCCGCGTGGTATAGATACTTTGGGTTAACGCTAACTTTAACCTAAGACTTTGTTTACATAGAAGGTGAAAATATTTTTTAATAATACGATTCCGACATGATTTTTGCGAAAATTTAGTCGTTTACGCAGCGGAAGCTCTCAAAAGGAAAAAGAACCCCATTTTAAACATTCTTCATTGGTGCTCAGCTCCTGTTACTCTTAGCGTGATGGTATATAGCCTATAGCCTTCCTCGATAAATGGGCTATCTAACACTTAATTTTTCAAATCGGACAAGTAGTTCCCGAGATTAGCGCGTTCAAACAAACTCTTCAGCTTTATATATTAAGTAGAGAAGTATAGATGAATGCCGGCTGCACGCACGAAAAACAATGATTCATTGTCACGTTCCGCCCGAGTCGAGCGTCGAAGCGAGAGCGCGGAACCAGCAATAAAAATGCACAATCGGCCTAAGCGTTCGGTTTGTGACGCATATATCTCTAATTTGGGCCGGGTAGTAGCAATTTGTTACAGCGCTTCGTTCGGTGAGCTAGAGAGCCGGGTGCCCAACTTTCTGAGGGTGTTTGCATGTGTTGGGTTTTAGTGATACTTTTAGTATCACTAAAGCTCATTGCACGCATTCACACTTTCTTCGCGGTAGGCGGCGGCCTTGGTGTTCACAGGTAGCTTGACAGTACAACCTTTTTTTTGTTATGGGTGGGCTATGGTTATCGAACACGCCGTCCGGTGTAATGAAAGGGCGGAGCACGGGCCCCCATAACCTACCGTATTCCCTCCCCTTCGCCATTGGGCCGACCACCGGTGCAGAGTAACTTGTCTTCAGTGGTCGGCCCGACGGAATACCCCGATTGCGGGGTACCCTCCCCTCACGACGACCCCCTTCAGGGACGTCGGTCAAACATAGTCCTAGGCCAACTTCATCTGATGCTGTCTGTTCAACAATTACATTCCCAAGGAGGTTAGATATCAGGCAAGCAGCCGGTCATGAAACTATCGCCAATAACTTTTGCAATATGTACTACGAAAGAAGAACACGTAACCAACTAATTGGGATAAAATCAGGATGATGATGATGATGAATTTAATAGTTTTCTTGACATTTGTCAAGCTGCTTTGGAGAATTAGTTTGTATGTTCACTAAGTTTTCTTCCTGGATCTTTCTCAGTGTTATAACATTCAGATTTGGGAGCTTACCGCCTAAGCAATGTACTCAAAATCATACTGTCTGCCCGAGGCCTTCCGGCCGGTGCTAATGGAGTGCTTGAGTTGGCGGCACGGGGTGCTTTCCGTCAGACTTTCTGTCACCGCGTGAGGGCGACTGACGTTCCCGGAGGGGCGTTTGAAAGGGAGGGAAGCCGAAAAGGTGTCCCGTCGGGCTGGCCACAGATGACAAGGAACTCTGTACCGGTAGTCAACCCAATGGCGAAGGGGAGGGAATACGGTAGGTTATGGGGGCCCGTGCTCCGCCCTTTCATCACACTGGACGGCGTGTTCGATAACGATAGCCCACCCATAACAAAAAAAAAGGTTATACTGTCAAGCTACCTGTGAAAATCAAGGCCGCCGCCTACCGCGAAGAAAGTGAAGGGAGTGTGAATGCGTGCAATGAGCTTTAGTGATACTAAAAGTATCACTAAAACCCAACACATGCAAACACCCTTAGAAAGTTGTGCTCCCGGCTCTCTAGCTCACCGAACGAAGCGCTGTAACAAATTGCTACTACCCGGACGTGGACTTTCTGCGAGAGTGTGGTACTACGCCGGACGGACCGGCCCGCGGTTGTAGACAGACGACTGTCAACAGTGTGGTCCTACCACTACCTACCACCGCTTTAGTGAAGAAAAGATAAATACAACCGTAAAATAATAAATATCATTATCATCTACTCGTGTATACGTCTCACTAGGGCCTACTTCGCAATGGGAGGAAAATTCACCTCAACACATCTCAGCCCATATAAGTCCCCACTATTAGGCTCGGGCCTCCTCCACAATGGCAGCCAAATTTACCTACTATACTGCGCTATTCCGTATGGTAACAGAGTAAGAATAGAATTCACCACTCCCTATCTTGCCCATGGATGTCGTAAAAGACGACTAAGAGATATAATACGCATATAACATCTATGCAAGAGAAGGGAAACTCGAAATAAAACCCTATACCAACCTGTCTGACCAGCATGACATAATAAGGTCAATTTTCCTCCTACTATAGAGGAGGCTCGAGCCCAACAGTGGGACGTTCATGGGCTGAAATGATGATACTACGCTGGTCAGACGTGTGTGGTTTTATGTCGGGGTTTCCTTCACTTGCATAGATATTATCTGCATAACATAGTCGTCTTTCACAACTCCCACACGTAATAGAGAAGGCGGTGAACTAAATTCTTACTCCATTACCAAAAGAAAAAATGACTTGCTGTCACTGAATACAAATGAAATCAAATCATTTATTCTTCATAGGCCCCTTAAGGGCACTTACATATTGTCAAATTACACACCGTTTGAACACAATACAATAATCTACCACCGGATCGGAACGCGGCCACTAACTGAGAAGATCCGGCAAGAAACTCAGCGGGCATTTTTTTCTTTAATCTTTTAAATATACATATTTTTATGCTTCGTACAACATATATGGTATTAGCTCCAGTGTGATGCCCTTCTAAATTGTATATACAATAATATACATGTGTATAAATTTTCAAAATTTAGTACTAGACAAAAAAAAGAAAGGAATTAAAGAAAGGACGAAAATATGGCTGGACCAGATCCCACAAGCAGCACCCGATCACGAGTTAACTACTAGAGCAGCCATCACTCTCCTCAACCACAGACTAGTTGATATAGGGTTATATTTCGAGATTTCCTTCTCTTGCGTAGACATGCTTGCGTTACTACATATTATATCCATTAGCCATCTTTTACGACACCCACAGGTAAAGGTGAGGGCGGTGTATTGTATTCTTATACCGTCACCACACGAGCTGACATTAAATAAATATAGATCTATACCAATAAATAAAATTGGAGTGTCTGTTTGTAATGTCAAAATAATAGGCGTTTTTCATGCTCACGAGGTTATTTGCACGACACCTATGCCTAAAATACAGATTAAAAAATTTTTGTCTGTCTGTCTGTCTGTTTGTTCCGGGTAATCTTCAAAACGGCTGGACCTATTTCAAAAATTCTTTCACCAATGGAAAGCTATAATATCAGGGCGTAAACTAGGCTATATTTTATCCCCATATTCCCACGGGAACGGGAACTACGCGGGTAAAACGACTAAAACCGAAGCGAAGCGAGGGCGGGTTGCTAGTTACACATATATTTAATTAACAGTACCATTTCACGGAATAAAGAAAATTCATATGCCATTTGACAGATTATTACGCTAACGTGACCATACGTTCCGTTTTCAAATCATTTGTCCTGTTGTCCCCAGTCATACAAAACGATCGACTTTTGCAAATCTATACTAATATATAAATCTGAAGAGATTGTTTGTATGAACGCGCTAATCTCAGGAACTAACGGTCCGATTTGAAAAATTCTTTCAGTGTAGCCCATTTATCGAGGAAGGCTATAGGCTATATATCATCACGCTAAGACTAACAGGAGTGGAGAACCAATGAAGAATGTTTCAAAATCGAGATATTTTTACTTTTGAGAGCTTCCACTGCATAAACGGTTAAATTTTTGCAAAAATCATGTGTGATAAAATCGTATTATTAAAAAATATCTTCACCTTCTACGTAAACAAAGTCTTAGGTTAAAGTTAGTGTTAGCCCAAAGTATCTATACCACGCGGACGAAGTCGCGAGCAGAAGCCATAGAGCATAAATGACTAACTTGTTATACTGATAGGGACGTGTTTCTGATTTATTTTTAAGTTTTAAATCCATGACCGTCCATCCATAAATCCATGACCGTGTGGTGAAGGAGTAAGAATACAATTCACCAGCCCCTATCTTACCCGTGGGTGATCGTATGAGACGACTAAGGGATATAAAACGCATATAACATCTATGCGAGAGAAGGAAAACTTGAAATAAATCCCTATATCAACACGTCTAAACAGCGTGGCATAGTAGGTCAATTACCCTTCCATTATGGAGGAGGCCCGAGCCCAACAGTGGGACATATATGGGCTGAGATGATGATGATGATTTAAATCCATAGTTTTAACTATTCCTGCAAGATTTTTCAGACGTCTTATTTTTTTTAAACAAAAAATAACGTAGTCGTTATTCAAGCATCACGGTTTGACGTAAGAAAATATGGTCACATTTATCATTACCACGACCAAGGTTGGGCAAAATCTGATTTTTATTAAAAAAATCAAAAAGCATTTATTTTTTAAAAAAATCATGATTTATTTGATTTTTTTGATTTTTTAAATTTGAACATAAAATTTGGACATTTTGATTCTTTGAAATTATTGTTAATTATTTTAATGTATAAGTCTAAAAATTATAATACAATTTGCGCCTCAAAAACTTGTGACAACGCATTTGTCGCGCTTCTTGCTTCTTGCAAGAAAATTCTTGTCGCGATTTGTTTTCCTTCTGTCCTATACACTCACTCACTATACAGTGCCGAGTGAGGCACGAACGCGTTTGTTGTGCTTTTTGCAAGAATATTCCTGTCGTGTCGTGTCGAGGCTTGTTTTCCTTTTCAACCTATAAATTGACGTTCGCGCATTTTGAGGCTAACAACTAAGTCACACAAAAAAAAAAAAAGAAATTCCCTAGTTTAGTTAAGTTAGTTAAGTGAAGTGAAAACATATAAATAAAGTAAAATGAGTGGAAGAAAAGAGGACCCAATATGGCAGTTCTATATTAAGACAACAAATCCAAATAAATTGGGGTGTAGGGCTATTTGTAGAAAGTGCAAGAAAGATATTCAAGGGTTAGTCCAAAGACTTAAAGCACACCACGATGTTTGTAATTATCAAGAGAGGAATACAGGTAATTAAATTATTAATTTTATTTTATTTATATTTTAGGCATATATGATTGTTTTTTGTTTTAAATGTTAGGTGAAATCTAACACGTGGCGTGGCCTTTAATGTAACTTTTTTAACGCGACCTTTCCCAGGTTAATTATTAAAGATTATCTTTACTCTTCTATACTTACTTAATTTTTAATTTTTTTCAACTTAAAAAAATAAATTTGCTTTTACATCTCTATTGAACATTTTAACTTTATTTTAAAATCAATAATTCAATACTATATCAATATATCATCAATTATAATTAATCAATTTCAATTTTCAGTTATGTTTTTCTCTTTCCAGAGAGTCGAATGTCGCTTGACAGTTTTGCTAGCACATCATCTGCCTCAAGTTGTAGTTCACTCATGACGAAAGTACCAACACCAACAAGTCCAACAACTTTTGAGCCAGACCAAAAAAAGAAAGCAATCGAAACTCAGCCTACCATGAGTACCATGAATAGTTTTGTAATGCGGACTTCAACTGCTGAAAAACATAAAATTGGCAAACAAATAGCAAAGGCTATTTTTGCTACTAATTCGAGCTTCAGATGTATTGAGAATTTAGAGGTGAAAAAGCCATTCAGTTATTAAGGCCTGGTTATACACCGCCCTCGAGAAAAACGGTAGCAACAAGTCTTTTGGACGAAATCTATGAAGAGGAAAAAGAAAAATATTTCTCCTCCCTGTCAGGACAGTCCGTAAATATGTCAATTGATGGGTGGTCAAACGTGCACAACGAACCAGTGATATGCGCACGATAACCACTGAAGATGGACAAGCCCTCCTATACGAAACTATAGACACATCAGGAAATCCACATACTTCAGAATATTTAACTCAAATAGTTTGTGACCTGATTTCTTCATGTGAATTAAAATACAAGTGTACCGTAAAATCTTTTGTGACAGACAATGCCGCAAATATGACACTTATGAGAAAAACATTAGAAGAAAAAACGAACACAAAAGTTATAACTTATGGCTGCTCTGCACATATTTTTAATTTACTGTGCAAGGACTTTCAAGTTAAAGACGTTATAGAACATTTGGTCCAAATTGTTAAATATTTTCGAAATAACCATTTGGCTAGAGCTAAATTCAGTCAAGCAGGAGGCAGCGCTTTAGTCCTTCCTAGCGATGTGAGATGGAATAGCCTTAGCAACTGCTTAGAGATGTATGTCACTCAGTGGGACATCATATTAAAAATCTGCGAAGAAAATAAAAACGAGATTGATTCCACTATTTACCGAAAAGTTTCAAATATTGCGATTAAACATGCAGCGCAAGATTATTTAAACATTTTAAAACCTATATCAGTTGCTCTTGATACTGTGCAGAGGAAAAATGCTACTATCGCAGATACTGTAGACCAGTGGAAACATTTACAATATATCTTTGATGAATCTGTGGAATTACCATTACAAAAAACACAACAATTTAATAATCGATATAAGCAAGCACTAACGCCATATCATTTTATAGCGTATATGTTGAATCCACAAAAAACAAAATGCCAGTTAACACCAGAAGAAAAGAATATAGCTTTAGAAACAATTAAAGAGTTACATGAAAACAATGGACTGTTACCTTTAGTAATAAAGTTAAATGCCCGCAATGCTCCATTTAAGCAAGTTATGTTTTCGGACGAAGTAATAAAAAATGTAAACGGACTACAATGGTGGTTATCACAAAATGATGAGCCGGAAATCTTGAAACAGTTGCCAATAATAAAACAGTTCCTGTGTTCTTCAGCTTCAGTAGAACGCGTATTTAGCTCTTTTGGTCTTGTACACTCGGATATTAGAAACAGATTAGGCATAGAAAAAGGAGGAAAACTCGTGTTTTTGTTTAAATTGTATAACGAAAATGAATAGACTGAAAATATAGGGTAATAAAATTTAGGTGTTACGTTTAGTTTAAGAATTTGGAATTATGTACTTCTTTTTTGTTGTTTTTGCTATAAGCAGATACTTCTTTTGATTTATGAGAAAACTTTTATGTTATGTTGTTATCTGGTTCTGAATAAAAAGGAAAAAAAAATATTTAAATCATGATTTTAATTTTAAAAATCAAGCGATTTAAATCATGATTTTAATCACTTGATTTTAATCAGCCCAACCCTGACCACGACTCATATCATTCCAGTGTTGGGCTTGCGCCTCCTCCACGATGGGAGGGGAATTGACCTGCTATACCGCGCTAGTCAATCAGGTTGGTACAGGATTTTATTTTAAGTTTTCCTTCCATAGATGTTGTATGCATTTATACAAATAAACAAAATTGAAGTGTCTGTTGGTAATATCAAAATAATGGGATTTTTTCATGCTGATACGGTTATTTGCACGATACCTATGCCTAAAACCCGCCTTAAAAAAAATTTGTATGTCTATTTGTCTTGGGTAATCTTCAAAACGACTGGACGGATTTTAATAATATTTTACTTTTTTTTTTTATTGCAAACGGTGGCAAACGAGCAAACAGTACACCTGATGGTAAGTGTTGCTGCCGCTCATGGACCTTTACAAGGCCGTTGCCTACCGCGAAGAAAGTGAAGGGAGTGTGAATGCGTGCATTGAGGCTTGGTGATACCAAAGGCACCACCAAAACCCTCCACACGCAAACACCCTCAGAAAGTTGGGCTTCCGGCTCTCTCGCTCACCGAACGAAGCGCAGTAACAAATCGCTACTACTCAGACGTCGATTTTCTGCGAGAGTGTGGTACTGCCCCGGACGGACCGGCCCGCGGCTGTAGACAGATAACTGTCGACAGTGTGGTCCTACCACTAACTACAAAACTTACTAACAGGTAGCTGTCTATTTAGGGAGTAACTTAGGCTATATGTTATTCCGTTACTACCACGAGAAAGGGGACTACGTGGGTAAGGCGACTGAAACCGAAGCAAAGCGAGAGCGGCTTGCTAGTATTATAATACTTTAGTCATCTTTTACGACACCCACGGGCAAGAAATGGGGGTGGTGATTTGTATTCTTACTCCGTTACCACACCCATGAAACTAACTATACTAAACTCATTTGCTTAAATGGTTAGGGAGTCAAAAGCTTACCGTATGAGCAAAGAACTTTAGAATGATTGATAGCGACAATTTCAAAAATCAATATGAATTTCCCGTAATGCATTTTTTTTTAGATCAAAATCATCACAACTCATATACGTCCCACTGCTGGACTCAAGCCGCCACCACAATAGAAGGGGAATTGACCTGACCACGCTCGTCAGCCATGTTAGATTAGTATCATAAGATGGCATTTCAAGTTTTCCATCTCTTGCAGAAATGTTATATGCATAGTATTACCTCCTAACTCGTCTTTAACGACATCCACGGACAAGATAGGTGAATTGTATTGTGTTCTAACTCCGTCACCACACGGACATACAGATACTTCTAACAAATTGTACACGTTTAATTAAATAAGTGTTACTCCAATTATCTACACAATAACATTAATTAAATAAATAGTTTTGTTCAATCAAGCGAGGACACGCCCAGAAGTCGTTCTAAAAGAATGTATATTAATAACAATAATCACTAAGGGATATAATATGCACATACCATCTGTGCAAGAGAAGGAAAACTCAAAATGAAACCCTATACCAACATGTCTGACCAGCATGGTATAGTAGGTCAACTTCCCTCCCACTGTGGAGGAGGCCCGAGCCCAATAGTGGGGCGTATGTGGGCTGCGATGATGAATAACAATGATTATCCGTGTGGTTACAGAGTAAGAATACAATTACCACCCCCTCTCTTGCCCGTGGGGGTCGTAAAATGCGACTAACAAAAATATGCAGATAACATCTATGCAAGAGAAGGAAAACTCGATATAAAACCCTACTTCAACACAGATGTATTGAAGTAGGGTTTTATATCGAGTATCTGACCAGCATGGAATAATAGGTCAATTCCCTTCCCATTGTAGAGGAGATCTGAGCCCAACAGTGGAGCTTATGTAGGCTGAAAAGAATAACAATTAATTATTCACCGGTGGGAGTGCTACTGCGGACTGATGGTGTTTTTGGTGCAGACAGAAGGCGGCGTCGGACATCTTGTGCGGGCACAGTACACTGGTTTTCTCTTCGTGAGGCTTCTGTGATAAATTTTAAAACATAGCTAAGTGGTATACAAGCTGGCTGAGAGGCCTCTTTTTGTTCCACTACCGCTGGATCTAAATCTGTAACAATAAGTATCCTGGATAATATTCGGAGTCGTATTGTTTGCAAATTATATGTCGTGCTATCATATGTAGTAAGAATATAATACGTCACCATCCCTCACGTACCTATAGGTGTCGTAAACTGGCTGAGTAATCATCGGGATCACCAGGATCACCGAGATCAATGGATTGGGCGGAGTATGTCCAGACAGTCTTCCAATAGAAATATAAATTATTGTACTTCTGATAAATATACTACGATCGCCAAACCACCTACCAAGCGTGGAGATCACGGCATTAGTCCCCAATCGGGGAAGCTTGTCTAAGAGTAGAAATTTAAAGGCTTATGGATGAATTTTAACATTACATGGGTAGGTATTTCCCCTCAAAGACATACAGTTAGACAAAAAGTTGCTATAAATTTAAGCGGCGTTACAGTTGATATAAATTTAAGCGGCATTATTATTTAAATACTATCTCGAGGATAGCAGTATGTTGTTAAAAGTAAAACATAAAATATAATAGTATATACTCTTCGTATTATTATATTTGTTTGATTTTTTTTATATCGTGCTTTTAAATTACCCACAAATTAAAATTGACGCAAAAATATCCGCCAATGGTGACAACATAGGCACATTGATAAGACGCAAAATGGGAGGGTCATGGATTACATTACATTCATATAAAAAACCCAGTACTCGTTAATACTATTGTTTAAATGTTAGTACTTACCAATATGTACATCTTCGATGTGCTCAATCAAATCATTGAGTCTGGGAAAAGTTATGCCACAGCCATTATATTTACAGATGTTTATCATGAACACCGCCATTGCTGTTAATGTTAATGCACTAGTCAAGAACATAACTGTATTTGTTCACGTTTCTAGTTTAATCATATCTTGAAACATAATAATATCACACATCATATAACCTGCCTTGAAATTTATATGTATAATTTAAATTATTAACCCGCAAACCACGTTAAATATATTCTTAATGATTTTACTATGTTAATTAGTACAGAACGAATCTGTCATTCGCGCATATTGATCGACAGTTGGCTGCCTTGAACGGAACTGCTAACCTTATCAACCAATAGCATAGCAGAATTTATACTCTGTTTCATTTCACTACTCAAAAATTGAACATTCCAAAGGCCGGTCTCCTCCCTTTCGGTGTTCTTTGGTAAGTGCGGTAGAATTATGCGAAGAAAGTAATCGTGAAAAAGTGTTTAATTTATAATCCATCACAGAATCAAAAGTGCTGTAATCATTGTGCACGTTCATAAAGTATGTGATAGTGTTAATATTTTTTAGTGATTTTGTAAGCTGTCGTTGAAGTACGTTAAATTAGTTCAACTCTAGTCAGCTCGCCGTATCGGCCATTTTCTAAAGAATATATAATAATTATTTAGCGGTAATGTATTCATAGGCAGCTCATGAAGTCGTGCCTCCAATCATATCATTATTATACATTTCCTCTGTGCAGTGGGTATTGACAGTAACCCTCTGCCTGCGTTACGTAGCACCCCTAAATTACGTAACATTCTGCGGTCGTCGGCCAAACTGACAAGTCTTCTCATTGACCGAAAACTAATATAGTATCGCAATTGCGGCAGTGTTGAATGGACTATTGAGTAGTTAACTCATCTAGCTCTTCGGTTTCTTTCAGTTGTCGCTCACCGTACCTAAACATAACACAAAATGCTGTCTGCCGCCAGATTGATCGCACCCGCAGCCAGGTCTGCTGTAAGTATTCCCTAATATATATTTTATATCCGGTTTTTGCAGCTAGCTCTACGCCAGGACATCGGCACTTTGACATTATTATTTGACCTTGTGTGTTCCTAAAACCTTGTCGCGATTACATACCGGCTTCCAGGCTTAATTAACTCACGATTTTAGTGATTTCTTTTATAATTCTTATTTCAAATACTCTAGTACGTGAAAAAAATCCTGTGTTACATGTTACATAATCAAGAGTTCATCAAAATCAATATTAGGTAACAATGACAACTTTAAAGTTTTATGTGTGAAGCCCTGCTTTATCTCAAAAATTAATAGTATTTTAGAATTAAATCAATCGGTATTTTTTTTTTTTGGTGTAACCATGGGAGGATAGGTTTTTGATAGGTTACCTATATTACTTAAAGATATGCCTGAAAGATAAATCAATGATTACTAATTGACTTTATGATCCAAATTTTTGAATTGAAATGCTGGGCCCATAGCTTGACATTTGAGTTACCTAAGATTTTCAGTAACTACTAGCGCAGGACGGTATGAGACATGGAAGTATCAATCATTCACCTTACTAAGTTATATATGATTTTACAGATTTTCAGCAACACAGCATTAGTGCGACCACTTGCAGCAATCCCCTCCCAGACACAGGTGGTCCCCGCGGCCCCAGCACAGCTATCAGCAGTGCGTTCCTTCCAAACCACCTCAGTCACCAAGGATATTGACTCTGCAGCTAAATTCATTGGTGCCGGTGCAGCGACAGTAGGAGTAGCCGGATCTGGTGAGAGAACCTTTTAATCATTGTAATGTCTATATTAACTTCCTTTATACCCTTTCCAAATGAATAACCATACTTAAACCTATAACCACTGAGCCCTCAATGAACATAATCATTGTCAAAGGTTGCAAATGCCTCTTTTATCACCTTTTAACTTCTTGCTGTACTTAGTTTTATACTATACACATTTAAAATTAATTTTTGGCTTTAGTGTGATTGCATAATATAGGCGGAGTACATTATTGATTTTGTAATAAAAAGGTTCCTTGTATAAGTGGTTATAGGTTCATAATGCAATGAGGATCTGTGGAATATCAGAATCATATTTAAAATCACAGCTATGTTACTAAGAACCTTATAGAAATATAACAATTAACTCTTATCAATGGGTTTCCCGTTACTTGGACAATAATTTGTGAATTGGGAGCAAATTCCACAGTTTCTTTTTTAACTTAAACCCCGCTTTAATCATTTCATTACAATCCCTCCTTGTATTTAACAATCCTTTTTCTTACTAATCGTCTTATCTTCAGGTATTGGCATTGGTGTGGTGTTTGGATGTTTAATCATAGGCTATGCACGCAATCCTTCATTAAAGCAACAAATATTCTCTTATGCAATTTTAGGATTTGCATTAGCCGAAGCTATGGGACTATTTTGTCTGATGATTGCTTTTTTAATGTTGTTTGCCTTTTAGAGTTTTTATAATTGTGATGTATATACAGTGTATATCGGAGACCAGAATTTCAGTGAATTTGTGATAACTTTAAGTACTTATAGATACTTTCTACATCACATTATTATTAACAGTAATAAATCATTATATTGACACCTAGTAGTATAGGATACTTTCATTGTTACCCTACTATTAACTCTGGGGTGTGGTGATCAGTTGTATGGTTTGTTTATGGAATTGCTTGTAACTTTTTGTGCATAATTTTATAGCCTCTGTGATGTCTGAAAAAATAAAAACTATTTCATACATTTCTGTTGATAAGGGTTTACATGATATGATACCCCATACTACTTGCCCCATATTTTGTTGCCTTCCAAAAATGCTTGAATAAAATTGGGTCTTTCTTGTTCTTTGTACTATGGATGACCATGGAATGGCAAGGGTTAAAAATTTAAAGGAAAAAAGGGCCACTTGGTATATAGCCTATGTATGTATTAATGTACCCCACAATCCCTAATATTGTCATTATGATTTGTCTTCACCCATATTTTTAATTTCATCATTATTTTGGCAATAGTTCACTTCGGGTGAATATTATTCAGTCTTGTAGCAACATACATTAAACTCAAAACAGCTACTATACACAGCCTTCTTTATGGATATAAGTTCTGGCAGATATAATACTCAAACATTCTAAATTTCTCTACAAACAGCTTACAATATCCATTAGATTAACTGAATTAAATTCCATAAACATAACCATCTACAAACAGCATGCTTGCTTACCATATTAACACAAACGCATCCCTATTGAATTATGTAAAATAATTAAAGCCCAAATATTAGTCTCGAGATTAATATCTAAGTTGATATATTTGGGCTTAAATTATTCTCATAGGGACACGTAAAAAGTATCGATGCTTTTAGGTATCGAGTACTTTCCTTTCGATACCAATGCTTTTGTACTCAATGAGTACTTTTTGGCAGGTATTGTATCGAATATATTTTAAAAGTTATCCATGTTTAACTTACGGCCCACATTTAGGGTAACACCATCTAGGTCAAACGTAATGAACCTTCTAAAACGTGGCTCAAAATATTTTAATCCGTTCACAGATGGTCAAATTCCTAAAAAAAAAGCTCATCATGACACAGATTCTAGGAAAAGTACTCTATACTTTTGTTTCAATAGTTTATTGAGTACGATACTTTTCTTCGATACTACTCATGAGTACAGTATCGATACTTTCTTTTCGATATTGTGTCCCTAGTCATAGTTTAGACATTTTTAAACGTTTAACATTATATGGTGCTAAATACTATATTTTTGATTATTTCGATCACTAAAATTACAGCGTACTTGTGAATACTTATTTAAAGACATGATTGTTATATTTTAAAATTATTTCAACATCATATGTGAATTGTGCACATATTATTCCTTGAAAATGCGATATTGTAGCACAAAGAACCTCCCCAAATAGTTAAGAACAAGGGACAAAATATTTTATAATCTGCACAATCATATCCTGTTTTATATTATTTTACAACTTTTATAACAGATATTTTTTATGCTTATGTAATTAGGGATTAGATGATCAAGCTTAAATGAGTCGGGTGAGACTTTTTGCAATCCATAGTATAATAGTATTATAGACCTTCAATGTAGTAGTAGTTGACGCAAAAAAATATAATTTATTCAAGATAGTATGAATTATTTCCTGTTTTACAAGTTATTTTGTATATTTCAGGTGCGGGTATTGGAACGGTGTTTGGCTCCCTCATCATTGGCTACGCCAGGAACCCCTCCCTGAAGCAACAGCTGTTCTCATACGCCATCTTGGGTTTCGCCCTTTCGGAGGCTATGGGTCTGTTCTGTCTTATGATGGCGTTCCTGTTGCTGTTCGCTTTCTAAGCTAATTACTTTTAAGAACACTACTGCCATCCCACATGACGAGGTTTCAGTGTATACTATCTGAAGTGGACCGCCATGGAATCGAGAATGTGTGGAAACCTCACCATCATAGTGATGCATGGACTGATGTGTATAAGTGATACACTAACCGATGCGCGTCATCAGGAATGCAATTTATTTAATTATGTAGTATAAACAAAAATCAGCAAATAAAATGTTGTACGTAAAATACCTATTCATGCTACAGTTATTTCTATTCCTGATTATTGTAGACTGTTTCTAAATCATGTTATACCTAGCCTCTTGTCAAAAATCGGCGACAATATTATTTTTAAGCCAGTTTTACGTATATATTTGCGTGAGTATTGTCATCGATTTTTGTAGTGTATGAATTTCCTGTTCGAGAATGTCGGGGTCTGTATTGTACATTTTTAGGGCGATTAAATGATACAAAATCAACATCGGCGTTTATTATAGATGACCTTAACCACCTGGTCTTCATGCAAAATTTTAATCATCATTACAAACTATACACTGAGTTACTGCTGAGTTTGAACCACTTCCGCAACAGGAAGGTAATAGACCTACTATAACAACCTGATAAGACGCGTTGGCATAGGATTTTATTTCGAGATTTCCTTCTCTTTCATATATGATTTATGCATATTATAAACCTTAGTCATTTTTTACAACACCTACAGGCAAGATATTCTCGATTATTCTCTGAAATATTTAGATATCTAAGGTTTGCCGTGAAGTCTGATACAATTTCATTCATTCATCTCGGGCCACAAGTTCTACTGTTGAGCTCTGACGACCACATCTAGAACAGGGATTCCCAAAGTTTTCCGCGTAACCTAGCGGTTCCGTAGCATTGTCGTCAGGATTCCGCCAAAATAAAATACCTACCTTAATTTTAGTAATTTGGATGTGAAATAGTACCACAGTTATAAATATTACTTTAAAATAGCGCAAAATTAATGATGAGAGGGGTCTCACTATTATATTGTAGTAGATAAATAGCAAAAATTCAGCTCGGATTATGACAGCAACAAACGTAACCAGTGACATGCTACGGATGCGGACCCTCGCGTATCCCATATTATCATTTGGTATGGGGTTCCGTAAAATAAAAGATTAGATGGTGTTCCTTTAAATAAAAGATATTTGGGTGGGATTCCTTTAAAAGATATTTGGGTGGGGTTCCGTTAAATAAAATATATTTGGATGGTGTTCCGTTATCTTTAAAGTTTAGGAGGGAAGTGGACCTACCACGTTGGTACAGGATTTTACTTCGAGTACTTTTTCTGTTGCATAGATGTTAGCGCGGTGGTCAGGCGGATTGGCATAGGGTTTTCCTTACATTTCATAGATGTTTTATGCATATTACATCCCTTACTCGTTTTTAGGACATCGATATAACTAATCAAATTGTTGTATTGCCACTACCAGCGACTGGAATCTCAAACTAAATTCGACGAATATGGGCATCTTCAATGTTGGCAGCCATTGATATAAATGTTCTAATTAGGAAACCTGAGAGAGGTCTACAGAAATACAACGCTTAAATATGGACCTTTGCTATATACGAGAGGGGAGCGAGGTTGAAAGTATGAATGTGTTACTTTTGCTAATGATTATATCACTATAGGACGGTATAGATAATTTTTTACTTAAGTACCTACATTACACTGGTCAGACGGGTTGGTAATTCTATTTCAAATGCATATTGTTATTCCTGTCATCTTTTACGACACCTACGAGCAAGAAAGGTGGAAGATTGTATTTTTACTTTCTCACTACACGCATGTGAAATAGTAGTGAGTCGTCGACGATTTTACAGTCGACGCAACGAGACCGTTTATCGTCGATGATAAACTAGTTGAAAAAACAGTCTAATTTTCGACTAGTTTACGTCGTCGACGCTTAGACAAGACGAGACGTTTAGTTTATATTATGACGTACGTTGATCGTCCATTGGTAAAGGACAACGAAACTTCAACGAATTTTATTAGACAACAGTTTAATTGTACAGTATACATTGACGCTTCAATATCTAATGATAGTCCCATCACATGATAGCAGAGTTCAATGAATTGCAATCAATCTATCTATGCGTTATGATTTCGGCTCGACTCACGCCTACGGGCGGTGAGGTTTGCGGGGCGGGTAAAGAGCGTAGCGAGCCATGAGAGCGCGCGCGCATCGCGTCGTCCAAGTTCGAGCCGATTCGGGCGCTTTCGAATACTCTCAAGTCGTCGTCGACGCGTTCGTGTCATTCGTTGATGCGGCGACTGATTTGCGAAGCCGTTCATACATAAACATGTTTATCAGTCAACTATAAACCGGTTTATTAGTTCACGGCAAAAAAACAGTCGAAAAAAACTGTTCGTTTATTCAACGACCACCACTAATGTGAAACAAAAACCTAAAGTAGGACACAAGATTTCCTAAAGAAGAATTCAAATTGAATCTTTAAAACATTTAGATATTTCTTATTAAAAAAGTATCAGCCTGTCAATTCAATGACTGCATTCTATAGTGGACTTCGAAAGGTTAAATGGTGATTATTGAATTATAAAATTAGTATTTTGTTATGCGTTCATAATCGATGTATCGCGACATTATACGTCAACATAACGATCCATGTTTCGGTAACGGAGTCGCACTTGGAAGGACTTCCATTTCCTTAAGCCAAGTTATTTGTGTGACACTCCACTGTTTAGAACTCATCATTTTACTACAGTTTGTGCGCCATCATAATGACTCGTAGTATTACGTGCCTCTATACCAAAATGGGCACTCCCATGTCGAGTATTTAAATTAACGGTGCGCGGATTATGTAGTCCACTGCCTTTGGTAACAGGTTAAGAATAAAATGTGTCGCCACTCCAACCTATATTTTTCTGTGTATTTCGTAACAACTGGCTAAAGGCCAACCGGGGAATGGGCAAATTCAGTTCTTTATAGCTGAACAATATAGTTTTGGAAAATGTGTGTCTATAAATCCTTGATACGCGGTAGGTATACCTACCGAGATGAGTGATGAGAATGCCTTCGACCGAGCACTTGGTATGTGTAAGCACTTGGCCGAGCGAAAGAGTCACTTGGATCCTGTCCCACTACTAGGCCGAACAGCCATCGCCGTCCTGTCTCGATCGCTCACTCAGAGAATCTGAACACGCACTCGGCGTTTTATCGTCGGCTGGTCGTCACTCGGTATGTACAGGGTATGTATGTGTAGTTAAGCTCTGTTGAAGAATCGGTATAAAAGACTTATTCTTATCGATGTGATGTCGAAATACTGACAGCCATGAATAGACTGTCGCGAGAGGTTCCTCACTAAAGAACAACAATATTTTTATGAATTCCCAAATTATTAAAAATATGTTTATTTTTAAAAATTATATACATATATATTTATCGGTTATTTTGTATGTTTAGTATTTTAGGTTATTTTATTAATTCTAAACTGACCTACTATATAACTTGTTGAAATGGGTCGTCGACGCATTATTTTTAACGAAATTGGGAGTTACCTCAGTGTAGTCGAAAAGTTGGTGTTATACTTTCTAAGAGAATACTGCTCGGTTTTTACGAATCCCATGATTAAAGGTGATAATACATTGTATTCTTAATCCGTTAACTACACGGGGAACTACTTTATTTAAATAAACAAATATAATTTAAAGCAAGTACCTTTACTTGCTCATGATGAGACATCTTATGCCGTGTACGGATTTTCGAAATATAGCATGAAATGTAACAAAATTTCCATAGTGTGGACAGCTTGCGCGCACGAACAGGGCATTTCAACTCATGCGCGTCGCGATCCGCCCTTTGTCGGTTTTTTTCCCGAACACGAAGGGGCGCGCAAAGTGCACGGAGCGCCAGTGTAGACGGGAAGTGTGTGTCTGTAGTACTGTAC